>CM060678.1:75189163-76389163 GCA_030686995.1 Artemisia argyi | reverse complement strand
TAGAATGGAAAACCTTAGTGAATTTTCAAAGTACATGGGGAATTTGGTGGAAATGTTCAAGGATAGTGGAGATTCCTTGGAGCGTTTAGGAAGTATACTAGAGGAAAGCAAGATGGAACATGAGAAGTTAGAAGTAGCTAGAGAAAACCAAGTTTGTGAACCAAAGAGGAACAAAGTTGTGGTTCGCTACACCGTGTGGTGTAGAAGGGGTCAAGGCTTGGGATACACAGTTGAACATGGAATATGGTGATAACTATATCACGGAGGATGTGCTTGATAAGCTTGGGTATGTTAGGCTTGATTACGAAGATTACGGAAGGAAGAAAGTGAAGGACGTGTGTGTTAACATTCATGGTCACATTTTCAAGGTTGATCTTATTATTATTGACTATGGAAATACGGATGAGACGTGAGTTGTGTTTGGGAGAGATTTTCTAGTCACTACTAAATGTAAGCTTGATGTTGCACTTGGAGAAATGAGGATAGATATTACCGAGTTGAAAGAAGAAAAGGAAGTGGAAGTTATGCTCGCGGAGCTATGTGATAGTATAGCAGATGTTAAAGATGAAAAGGTAGAAGTTGTCAAAATGGGGAAGGCTAATAGGAAAAAAACCACCCTTAATAAGTTAACCCGACCTTCAACCTCTAAGAGTGAGGATTCCACATCATCACCACCCATTCCCCCACCAACTTTTACACCATTAACCCAAGAGAAAAAAAAAAAGCTATCTTAGAGAATTTGGAGCAGAAATTGAGTGAGCTAAGGGAGAAAAAGCCCGTGATCGAAGTGTTGAATAATTATATGACTTACCACAATAAGTTAGATGCGATTATGATGGCAAGGTCTGGGCTTGAAGACAAAGATTTTGATGAAGAAGAAAGAGAGTGAATTATTGAGAATGGATTGCCAAAAAAAAGAGATCGGGAAACTTTGTGTCGCCAATTAAAGTGAATGGTACAACTCCTTTGTACGCATTGGCAGACACTGGTTCGAGTGTAAGTGTGATTCCATATCCTTTATACAAAAAGTTAGGACTTAGTAACCCTCAATCGAATGAATCAACCATTGATGCGTGGGAATCGCAACAGGCTTTACCTCTCGAGGGATCTCGAGAAGCTTACAACCCCCACCAGGCAGTGTACCTGATCGTTGTAGTATAGTATAGTGACAAGTACCGGGGGATTGATCGTTCAGCTTAGGAATAGTGTCGCTAGGATTAGAAAGCCTAAATACTAGTTCTAAAGGTGAGGGATGATTATTTTTGTGTTTTTATATTTTATGGAAAGCAAGTAAAATCTCGGGTTTTGGAAGAGTGGGCGGAATTAGTTGCTATTCAACTAACCCAATACTAAGATGCAATCAAAATAAAATACTAAAAATAAAAATAAACTAATTTATACTAAGGTTGTGAGCAGTAATTGGAGAAAATGTGTTTACTTAGATTTCACTACTCCCTAGATATCTTTTACATGTTAATTACTTGTTATAATTGTATGGATGACGGATTGTATTTCTTAATACCATTCATGGGGTGGCATACATAACTCCCCAATTTTATGAGCTCTTATCTCCTCCTACACCATGCCCAGCACAACTATAGGGATTGTAAACAGTGGCTTATGCATTAAATACAACCAATAAAGACCTAGTACGCCTCGGTTCATGTTTCTTAAGACGTTCAAGCATGTTACCATTTGGAGATCTGCCAGTTTTCTTAAGCCTAACATATAAATCATTCATCCAAGACAAGAATAAACAAGTAATCAACACATAATCAATATCTAGGTTTCATTAGATCTAAGCAAACACAAAAGAGATCTAGCCTAGCATGATAGAATTAAGACAAGAACAAGATATAGACAACCAACACATAGACATATTGATTGAATTAGAAGAACACTTATCTTAATTAATCATGCAAGGTATCAAGGGGTTGGAACCCTTGAAAAACCTGTAAAGTTACACCAAAATCGTCTTTAGGGTTTCTCCCAAAACTTCTCTCTCTAAATGTGAAAAACTAGAAAACTATATATAGGAAAATAGGGATGACGGCGTCAAGAACAAAGGTGTGACGCCGTCATCTCGCCGCCAAATACTTCCTCGGACGGCCTTGATCTACTTCTGACGCCGTCAAGGCCTAGGCCGTCACAAAAATTACTCTTGACGCCCTGTGTGTGACGCCGTCATCAACTACGGATTTTAATTCTTGGGGTTTTGACGCCGTCAGGAAAACTCTTGACGCCTTCATGAACTCTCGGATTTTATTATTGAGGTTTGACGCCGTCAGGAAATTACTCTTGACGCCGTCACCTACTGTTCCCAGCATGGAAAATTGAGACTTTGCCGTTTTCTTCACTTTTATGCTCCAAAAACGTCCAAAATGGCTTCTTTTCCAGAATTCACTCTCCAAGTACCTAAAATCACAAAAGGAACGATTTAGGGCAATATTTGATCAAATAAATTCGGATTCGGGCTTAAATGACCCCCTAAAAACGGACCATTTTTCGCCTCATCAACCATACTATGGCTGACAACTCTCAAGCAAAGGCTATGGGTGAGGTGAAGAATGTTAGAGTACAAATTAGGTACCTAAATTTTCTAGCCGACTTTTTGGTACTAGATATGCTGGTTGACAAAGACCTACCACTCTTGTTAGGTAGGCCATTTCTAAGGACTTGTGGAGCTATTATTGATATGGGTCGTGGTACATTGACCATAAATGATGGAATTTTGAAGCATACTTATTACCCGAAACCAAGGGGAAAGATGGTGAAAGAAATGCATGAGAATGATGAAGAATAAGAATACTTGGGTTGTTTTGAAGTAGGTAGAGATGAGGAAGGATGGTCTAAATATGGGCCGGTCACTCCTACATTCTTTGATATCTAAGACGAAATAGGGGCTTCTTCCTCATCTCTTCCTACTTCAAAACAACCTAAGTATTCTTCTTCTTCATCCTTCTCATGCATTTCTTTCACTATCTTTCCCATAGGTTTCGGGTAATAAGTATGCTTCAAAATTCCATCATCTATGGTCAACATACCATGGCCCATATCAATAATAGCCCCACAAGTCCTTAGAAATGGCCTACCTAACAAGAGTGGTAGGTCTTTGTCAACCGATATATCTAGTACCAAAAAGTCGGCTAGAAAAGCTTGGTACCCAATTTGTACTCTAACATTCTTCACCTCACCCATAGCCTTTGCTTGAAAGTTGTCGGCCATAGTCAGGTTGGATTGATTTAGTTGAGGGTTACTAAGCTCTAAATTTTTGTATAAAGGATATGGCATCACACTTACACAAGAACCGGTGTCGGCCAATGAGTACAAAAGAGTTGTACCATTCAATTTAATTGGCAACACTTCCCGGATCACCTTGCCATCATAATCGCATCTAACATCTTGCGGTAAGTCATATAATTATTCAACACTTCGATCACGGGCTTTTTCTCCCTTAGCTCATTCAATTTCTGCTACAAATTCTCTAAGACAGCTTCTTTTTGCTCTTGGTTCAAAGGTGTAAAAGTTGGTGGGGAAGTGGGTGGTGATGATGTGGAATCCTCACTCTTAGAGGTTGAAGGTCAGGTTAACATATTAAGGGTGGTTTTTTTCCTATTAGCCTTCCCCATTGTGACAACTTCTACCTTTTCATCTTTAACTTCTTCCATATTATCACATAGCTCGGCGAGCATAACTTCCGCTTCCTTTTCTTCCTCCAACTCGGTAATATCTATCCTCATTTCTCGAAATGCAAAATCAAGTTTACACTTAGTAGTGACTAGAAAATCTCTCCCGAACACAACTCCCGGCTCATCCATATTGCCATAGTCAATAACAACAAAATCAACCTTGAAAATGTGACCATGAATGTTAACACGCACGTCCTTCACTTTCTTCCTTCCGTAATCTTCGTAATCAAGCCTAACATACCCAACCTTATCAAGTACATCCTCGGTGATATAGTTATCACCATATTCCATGTTCAACTGCGCATCCCAAGCCTCGACCCCTTCTACACCACACGGTGTAGCGAACTTCATGAATGGTGAGTCAAACTCCTTATGTGGAGCTCTTGTAAACACCACAACTTTGTTCCTCTTTGGTTCACAAACTTGGTTTTCTCCAACTACTTCTCGAGTTCTGTCTTGCTTTCCTCTAACATACTTCCTAAACGCTCCAAGGAATCTCCGCTATCCTTGAACATTTCCTCCAAATTCCCCAAGTACTCCGAAAATTCACTAACGCTCTATTCTCGAGTCTAAATTTTAAAGATTGGAAGGGGATGGGATGGGAAGGGCAAAGTAAGGGATGGCATTGTAAAGAAAGTGATTAACAAAACTACCAATATACCCTCAAAACTATATACATGAATTATTTCCTGCTAATAAGATAAGAAAAGCAAACTGCTGATAAGATGTAAAATGTGAAATATAAACTACTGATAAGATAAGAAAAGTAAAAATGTGAAGATATTACTACAAGAGAAAATTTGAACAAAACTAACTGATCAGATAAAGATTGATAATTATTCTTTATTATATAAAGCTTGTTGGGATTTGATCATTTGATGATGAACATGTATTGATGTCCACTACGGATAGAAACCTGTTTTCGTTCCTATTCCTCTTGTGTGAGATGTTACTAACAATCATAACTTTCATTTAAGGTATTTAAAAATAAATGAGGATATGATTGTAATTTTACACAAGCCTATGATATTAATAACCCACTTTCCTTCCAAATCCCCCCAATATTGGGAGGAACAAATTTACACAAAAAAGATCTTAACTTCCCTCCCTTCCCCCTTCCCGTCCCTTACTCTTCCTTCTTAAAGAAACTTAAGAACACCAATATATTTGATTTCCCTTCCCATCCCCTTCAATTCCTTAAGAAAAAAAAAAAAAAAAAAAAAAAAAAAAAAAAAAAAAAAACTCGAGAACAAAGTGTAAGATTTTCCATTCTACTAAGGTAAATAACAACTATAACATAACCAACAAAACACAAAATCCAAATCATTAGCATTAGGGGTTAGTCATAATAAAAATATACTTAAAATGAAAGCATACAAAGTAAACAAACAATTTTGAACAATTTTGAACAACAAAAAAATGAAAAATATGAAAAATTTTACCGAGAGATCCATCCGATCGGTATGCTCACCAGCCGATCAGATGGTTACAAATCTTAAAACCAAAATCGTCCAGCCAAATCGGATGCGGGCGCATACCGATCGTCTGGATTAATTTTCCAGACAAATAGTTTTTTCTTTTTTTATTATTTATTACAAAACGACTCTTAAATTATTTTTAACGAGACAACATGGCCCGTGCGATGCACGGGTTTTGTTCATCACGAAAGAATCTTCTATGTATTTCGGGTAAAAAGTTGTTCGGGCTAAGTTGACAAATTGATTTCTTTTGAAAACAACATTTAAATTCATCGGTTTAATCATTATAACCCATTATCATGCGATAGACAACACATCTCAAAAAAGTTATACATTTATGTCAAAAACTCAATGCAAACATTCTGTGCATGCATGTCCCCAACATTACCGCCTTCATTTCCTTTAGTTTCATTTGAGGTGGATTTAATTAAAGACTCTGAAGAAAGTTTAAATGATTAACCAATATAGGTAATTCGTTCTTCTTAGTTTCAAATGAAGTGAGTCCAATTACGGACTTGTCAAGACTTATTTGATCCACACCAGAATAAATAGAGTTTTCCGAAAAAACCTGCTAGTGGAGGAAGACCTCCTAGGGATAAGAGACATAGGGCTAAAGAGAGAGTCAAAAAAGGATCTTTCGTGTATAATCCTGCATAATCCCGAATGTTCTCAGTTCCGGTACGTAGACCAAATAAGACAATGCAAGCAAAAGTTCCTAGATTCATGGAGATATAGAACAACATATAAGTTATCATGCTTGCATATCCATCATTTGAGTCTCCAACAATTATTCCAATAATTACATATCCGATTTGACCTATGGACGAATGGCCAATACATTCAAATTGTTCATTTCATTAAGCTTCTTTGAGGTTATTCTTGAAGTTTGACTTCATCATTGACTAATGATTCACATGCTTTGTTTTTTTTTCGGTTTTATTTAAGGATGTTTCAGTCAGAACATCTTGAAAGGTATTTTGATTATCAACAATGATTGTTTGATCATGGTAAGAGCTGCAACCAACATCACCACCTTCATTTTCTTGAGTAACAATCGATTCAGATGATTCATTTTCCTCTATTTCATAAATGACCTCGGACTCAACAACCACTTTTTCTTCTTGCAAGAAACATTTTAACAAAAGGTAAAATAAGTAAATGAACATAAATAGAAAAATAATAACCTAATATAGAACTAAAGAAAAGTGATCATAACTTCAAGTATCTTTTGTTAGATTGTTATGCGCATTTATATTTTCTGCCTCATCACATGTAACAAAATAATAAACAGCAAAATTTATGCATTACACACGTCAATTTAATGAGCCTAATTGTTGTTTAATTTTCAATACAAATTCTAGCAGTGAAATAGTTAGCCCCATGAAAATTTGTATGTCCAAAAATGAATTCCGGCTAACTCCTTTTGATAGTCTAAGAATTGTCAGACCACCATTTTATTTGATTTATTTAGATTACCGCAGTGAATTAGAAAATTAATTAACAAAGTATCTATTCATAAAAATAATTAACATAGTATTTAATTCTTTTTTTTTTCTATTTGTAAAATAAATAAAGTGTTTATAGCAACCATGCATCGCCTTCTTCACGTCATTAATTGTTGGCTTCCTCACTTGGTGATGTATGACATAATTCCAATGCATCACTCAAAGGAATTTTATGTTTTCTTTGGATGAATCTTGCGTTAACTAAATAAAAGTCCTATGTTCGTGTTGACTTGACCAATAGGGAACTTAATATCATAATAAACTAAGGTACAACACAAAAACCATAATTATCGCGAAGTTCATCTGAAAGTTACATACATGCTACATTTTCGGCTCAATGCTCGATCAAATGGATCGAAAATGCTATGAATGAAAGGTTTGTAGTCAATTGAACCGACATTGGATGAACTCTTTTAACTTACATAATCAGAATATCATGTTTTAGTTGGCTTGCTATCGGTTCCTTTAAGTGATGGCGTCGGAAAGTCAAACATCAACACCGCCTACGATGACGGATTCAAAAATGATGAAGATGTAGGAGATGAGTACTTCAACGTAGATTGAATCACATATAATCTAGTAGGGTTATTTTGGATAAGTTGATATGATGATCATGAACACGGTACGTAACTGGATGCTCAAAAAGCTAATCATATGAGTTTTCATGTTTTGAAAGAATAAAAAAAGTAATTGGGTATTTAATTAATTACTTTTAAAGATACATATTTTGTTAAATAATTTTCAAAATTACAATGCTTACAAAAAAAACACTCTATTTTATTTTATATATCGGTCCGGATATATGATCCATTAGTCCAATAAGTGGATAGAAGATCGAACCCACCAAGCATTCCTAATTCCTAAATGTTACGGTTCTAATACCCTAATTTTTGGCTTATTCCATTTAAGCTAAACACACAACATATGATAAACATGCCTCTCATCTTCACCTAATTTCTCTCACCATTCTCTCCTATCAAACTGCCTCCAACTCAATCTGTTCATCGCCAAAGCCAAATTAAACTACTAATCTTCTTCATCTTTTCCATTACAATAACAACACAAACACATCAATTTATCATATTCGAATGACAGATACAACCTCTTTCTTGCTCGATTCTTATGCGTCACAACTTCAAAGAAACGGCTTCAAGATCATATAAATGGTCTCGGGTAGGTTTATGTTGCATGTTATGTTTTGTTTTAGATCGGTGATGATTAGAGTTCAACAACAAAATCTTTAAAAGATTAGGCACAGTTGAACTATTTCTGAGATCTCTTTGAAATTTCGAGTCTTCTTTGTTTGATGTGAATATTGGGGAGAGATGGTGAGGGTCTTGGTAGTGTCTAGATGTAGGATTTGTTTTGTGTGTTTTGGCTTGGCTGAGGTTTCGTCTCATCTTCATCTCTTTTCGTTCTTGTTCTTGGCTTTTGGCTTTTGGACTAATGATGTTAAGGCAGAGGTCCATTAGAGTTTTGGTATTTGGTTGATATTACCTGTTATGTTTTTGAGTGGCTGTGATTGTAATTGTGATGTGGGATGAGGCAACTTCGGAATTAACAAAGTCAATAATTTATAGAACTCTAATGTCTCTTCACATTTCCGTCAGCAGTTACAGTCTTTGAAAAGAAGTTGTATTTTAATTTTCTTTATTAGTAATTAAAGTTGTATAATTCCAGGTTATTTAGTATAAACCTTCGGTTTCTTAGGAGGTGGATTGCAAGCAGTTTTTTTAGTCTCTTAAAATTCTTGCCTCATCAACGAGGGTTTTTTTTTATATAAATATTTATGGTTTTCAATTGAAAGCTGTTAAAAACCTTCAAATTAAGTTCCCTATTTATGAGTGACTTTGCATAATCGTATTTTGTTACTTCATTAATGTAAGAGCAAATTAGTGCCTCATTAGCAAGGCTTTAGACATTTGAGCTTAAAATCTCTTTAAAGCTTCAAAATAAGCTAGCCATGTACATAATTCATTAGCTTAAACCACATATTTGAGTTTCTTGGCTTGTGGCATTAATGCTCACATTTAATATGGGAACTCAATATATATATATATATATATATATATATATATATATATATATATATATATATATATAAATGAAAATTTAACTCTAGATTAAAATTATAATTAATGACTTTATTAAAACAAAAATTAACTCTAATTAATTACTAATTAAACTCTAATTACTCAACAATTTAATAAAAAGACTCTTAAACTACTTTTAACCAAACATTAAGTGACAAAAAATTTTCTTACTTCTTTTTTTAACACAAATTTTCTAAATCAAACACATAGAAAATTACAAAATCTAATAAAACAAACAAATCTATTCAAATCCCCGGCAATTGCGCCAAAAACTTGATGTGCTACAACGTGTGCAAGTTTTGAAATTTATAGAACACGATTTTACTGATTATCTATTTAAACATACGAGCAAGTATACTCGTCCGCATTAGTAAAGGTGAGTAAGTCGAAATCGCCGCAAAGGATTTATGATTATTGTAGTTTAATATAAAAAGGGTTTGTAAAAAGGGTTGTCAATCCAATTTAGCGAAAATTCAATTGTAACAAGACCAATTAATCTTATATACTAAAAGCTTAAGTAGCCTTATAAATGTAAGTGGTCATAATAAATGTCTCATGAATTGAAAGTGAAATGTAAATGCTTCATTTGTTAGTACATTGATTTAATAGTCATGCATAAGTATAAGTACATAGGAGATGAAGTGTTTGGTGCCATGAATGCATAAATTAAACACACCAATTAGTGGTTAGTCTTTTTACCTTCCATTCATGAGTTACAAATATTTTATCAACTATATAATGTGTCAAAAATCACACACAACAAACCATAACTTCCTCCACACCGCGTGCACATTGGGTTACAACTTATTATGGTGGTAAAGTAAGCATCATATCGTCTTACTTATTTAGCATATTGATTTATATCGTTTCATGTAAATTTCACGTGTGTTTTATGTGTGTAACAATGTAGGACATAAAGATGGTGCTTAGGAGGTTTGGTAGTAATATCATATTCTCTAATGGTTTAAGAGATCCTACACATCGTTGTCTTATCAATTAAGTGAAACATGCACGGACATTTTTACTTTGATCGAAAATGCAATATATTGATTAATCGTATTTAAGTTACTAACGATCAACTATATCTAATTGTTTTTTGTAGCACGTCAAGAATCATTAAAGAAAGAGATCGAGAAGTCACAAAAATTGTATCAAGAACAAAACATGCAAAAGGCCAACGAACAACAACAACAAGAACAACAACAAAAACAAGAACAACGCCACGACCATCGGTGGAATGAATACTTAACATTCATATTAATTGTACGTAACAAATTAAGCATACAAGATTTTACTTAATGTAATACCGATAAACGGGCTAATACTATTGATTCGTTAACAAATAAGTTTCTTGAAAATAATGTGACGAGCATTCAATTTTTAATCAATAATTATTACTACACTTTGTTGGTGCATTTTAATATTTTTGCTCTTAATGTAGTTTTTTGTCTTGCGGTGTGTTAATATCACTATGAAGATTAATTGATTATCTTAATATGATTTTAGTTTCATTTGTAGAATGACAAACAAATTTGGCAAAATGAAATTATTATATTAGTTATTAAGACTAGAAAAATTATATGTTGAGATTGATGTCTTCAAATATATTTATATATGCAATATGCTACAAATTAAATATACTAACAATATTGGACCGATTTTCACAACAATAAAAAAATATTGAAACTTAAATGGTTTTTGTGGATAAAATAAAGTTCGAGTAACTAAGCATAGTAATTTCGAGTTACCGTATTTGATATGATAAACCAAAAGGATAATTCATTGTCACAAGTTAGATCTCAAAATATAGAGAATATTACTTTGTTATGATTTTATATAAGGTTTACATTTATTTTGAAAGAACCGTATTCGTTTAACCTCCCTTTGACATTTAGCATGTAACTTATACATATTAAAAAATTACATTTGAAGAGACTCTTTTAAATGTAACATCTTAAAAAAAGTCTCTTCACATATATTATTTTAATGTCAATAAACTATTCAAATGCGTGTAATACTTAGAAAAGGTGTGATAATATCACAACTTAGATATATAATGACGAAAATAAGCCAAAGATTACGCTATGAACACTTATATACAGCCCATGTAATGACGAAAATTAGTGTTGAACAATACACTAACGAACATTTAGATTAAGTCCGTGTGCATCGCACGGGTATGAATGACTCGGTCTAAATATAAAAGTCACCTTAAACTCATTCATAAACTCATGCGATGCTTACAAAAGTTGTGATACCATCACAACTTACAAACCTAATGACGAAAATAAATACCACACATTACACTATGACTAATTAGATAGAGCCCGTGTGCAACGCACGGGTCTGAATGACTAGTAAAAACATATACTTGTGTGATAAAAACATATACTTGCATGATTAATGACCCAATTGTATAGAGTATTCCTAAAAGTTTGGTGTAACTTGTAATGATGCACAATATAATGTAAATGATTAACAATCAATGGTTTATATCATGAAAAATCATTATTAAAAATTCTCTCAATTAGTTAACCCTTTCGCCCTATTTAACTAATACGGTAATTCTCTTGAAACTCCATTTGTTTTGAAAATTATTTCTTATCTTATTTGTTCTTACAAATCCTTTCGGCCTTTTCTCATGATGAAATCGTTTCAAATCTATTTTAATGAGCAAACATGATGATTGTCACACATCATGCTCCATACTAATTTGTGCACTAACGTTTTAAAATAAAAGCATGAAGAAAATCCTTTCGGCCTTTTTATTGTTTAAATGTTTTTACCAACAAATAAAGCAAGATTAGATGTTATTTCAACAAACTAATAAAACAAGAAAGATTTTCATGCATCACTTTAGATAAGAATACTCATACAATAGTTACATATTACACATAAGTAGACCAACAAATTACTCCATATCATTCATCATAATAGAACACAAGTAACAAACATAACTTTCATAAAACTTAAAGTAAAGGTAGTTCATTGCAAATAAAACAAGATATACATATCTTAGACTTACAAGAACTAGAATCGTGGAACTATAGCAAACACGCTCCTCCAATTGAGTATACAACCCGGAAACAACTCCTAACTTGGAATGTCACACTTATTAAACTATCCTAGGATCCAATATATAGATAGGATTCACTTAATGGCCAAGTAAAAAGGTCCTAAAAGAGTTATTAAGTGGAAATGATCGGACTCTAATGATCCGATGGCGAGGGGAAGATCATCCTAACCTCCTATGGCAAGGGGAAGATCCGATGGTTCATAAATCTTATAACGTCATTCTTCTTAAAATTGGAGGATGGGTGACCCATTCCCCAAGAATTATTAATTGGAAGGCAACGGAGGAGCTCGGTTGTGATGAGTTTCTGGAAGATATGTTCTTCATTAGGATTTTATGTAACAGACAGATACTGACTTCAAGAATGTGGGAAAGGGCATTTAATATACGAGAACTAATATACAAGGAATGGTGCCTACAATTTTCATGCTCCATGAGGATGAAACTGAAAGTTACATGAAGTTACATTATTTGAGTTCAGAAATTTTTTAGGCTTATACTCTGATGAGGATTTGAGTAATAAGGATTTGAAGCTTTTAATAATGAGTGGGGAAAGGAGTAAAAATAATTTTGATGCATATGGATATTGGAATAGAGTTAGCACGGAAGATAACCTAGTATATGGGGAAAGTAAGGTTTCGTCAATCAAGAAACCAATTTTGCAAATACTACACAGGGTTGTAGTACAATCGTTGTTACATAGGACTTATAGTGTTGATTTGATTTATGGGTTCTACAAGCATTAGAAGAGAAGCATCCCTTGAGGCATTTAAACGTAGCTTGGGTGATAGTGCAACATTTGCTCCAACGGGCGGCCATAGGGACAAGGAATTTCGCATGTGCGAGTCACTTTATTTCACAGATAACCATAAATCTTGGGCAATTTACTGAGAGGGAAATGAATCTTTTTAGTGAGCCAGATATTTCATTGATCATTGATATCAAGGGGTTCATGCACCTTAGAGAAAGCAGGAATGGGAAACTCAAAGGACTTCCAGAAGTTTTAGATGTACAACCAATAACAACATGGGACGGTTGATCACTATTAGTTTTTAAAAAGCAATTATGTGTGTTGAATTATTTTAACTCTTTTCTATAGGATTAATAACGTACTTTAACTTGGGTTTAGTAGTGTTTTTTTTTTGTTTTGTTTTTTAATTTACTTTGGTTTGCTTTAGGGTTTTTTTTTTTTTTTTTTTTTTTTTTTTTTTTTTTTTTATTTTCCAATTTCCTTTACTTTGAAGTTTATTTTTATTACATTGAGGATAATGCAAAACCTGAGTATGGGGGAGGGAAGAAAATAGGAAAAATGGTATAATTTTTAAATTTTTAATTTTTAGGTAAAATTTTAGAGTCGAGTAACTAGAATTCGTTCGCCCTTGATTATCTAGTTGTTTTATACAAAATTTATATGTATAAAAAATAACAAGATTATTTCGATGGTAAAATGAGGCTATTTGAAAATCTTGGGAACTTAATCAATTTATGAGTGCAAATTCATTATGGATTCATTATGGATAGTTTACTAAGTGTGACATTCCAAGTTAGGAGTTGTTTCCGGGTTGTATACTCATTTGGAGGAGCGTGTTTGCTATAGTTCCACGATTCTAGTTCTTGTAAGTCTAAGATATGTATATCTTGTTTTATTTGCAATGAACTACCTTTACTTAAAGTTTTATGAAAGTTATGTTTGTTACTTGTGTTATATTATGATGAATGATATGGAGTAATTTGTTGGTATACTTGTGTGTATGATGTAACTATTGTATGAGTATTGCTTAATTTGTTGGTAAAAACATTTAAAAGAATAAAAAGGCCGAAAGGATTTTCTTCATGTTTTTATTCCAAAACGTTCGTGCACGAATTAGTATGGAGCATGATGTGTGACAATCATCATATTTGCTCATTAAAATAGATTTGAAACGATTTCATCACGAGAAAAGACCGAAAGGATTCGTAAAAATAAATAAGATAAGAAATACTTTTCAAAACAAATGGAGTTTCAAGAGAATTACCGTATTAGTTAAATAGGCCGAAAGGGTTAACTAATTGGGAGAATTCTTAACAATGGTTTTTCATGATATAAACCATTGATTGTTAATTATTTACATTATATTGTGAATCATTACAAGTTATATCAAACTTTTGGGAATACTCTATACAATTGGGTCATGAATCACACAAGTATATGTTTTTATTTATTGATCTTGTTACTATTAAATTTTTGCTAAATTGGATTGACAACCCTTTTTACAAACGCTTGTTATATTAAACTACAATAATCACCAATCCCTTGGGACGATCTCGACTTACCCACCTTTACTATTGCGAACGAGTATATTTGCTCGTATGTGTTAAATAGATAATCGGTAAAATCGTGTTTTATAAATTTTAAAACTTGCACACGTACCAAAATTATCTAAAGATTCAATAAACTAATCCTAGCCACTTATTTTTCATTAAAAAAAGGGAAAAAAAATAAAATAAAAATAAAAAAACGTTCCACCTCTTTTTTTAAAATAAAATATCTTGCAAACAGTAGATTAGCAAGTGAAAAAAAATACACAATCGCGACGAGAATTAAATCATCTTTCAGTAGACGGGTACTTCGATACACTTTCGACGATTTTTTTTTTTAATTTTTTATTTTTTTTATTTTTTAGTTACATCTGAAAATTTCACACGTGATTTCATAAATCAGATATGTGATTTATGAAATCACACATCTGATGTGTGAAATCACGTGTGTGATTTATGAAATCACGTGTGATTTATGATACAAATTACATGTGAATTTTTTCGGACGTAACTAAAAGAAAAATCAAAAGAAAAGTTCTACTGAAAGATGATTTATTTTTCGTTGCGATGGTATGATTCGTTTTGCGTAACGATTAACAGTTTACGAGATATTTAATTAGAAAAAATGATAGAAAGTTTTCTTTATTTTTTCTTGATGAAAAAAATTGATGCTCAGGAATTGTTTAATTGATTTTTAGAAAATATTGGATATATATATATCGAACTTTTCTCCGCTACTATATACCACAAAAAATGATGGGTGCACTACATTGGAGTCTTTTTAATCAAATAAAAAAATTAAAACCTGATTTATTGCAAAAAAGTAAGTTTACAAGGACTAAAACTGTAAAATCATTAAAGAAATTAAAAAAATAAAAACTCATTTTACAAGGGGGAAAAAAAGCAATTATCCAAAATCACGAAAAACAACCTTCCACACAGAAAAAAGGGAAAAAAAGAAAAGAAACCTCGTGAAAAACATCTCCGGTTAGGGTTTCATTAAAAAAACACACACACACACACACAAACACACATCATTAAAATCATTCATTTCCAACATCAACCAAGGTATGATTCTTCGAATTTAAAACATCCATCCATCCATCCATTACTAATTTTCTAGGGCTTGTTTGTTTTTTGTACGGTTTATTATGGATAATACTAATTTAGGAAATGATAGTTCCAGTAACAATACTAGCTCAGATAATGTATTAGATCCCTCCGATAGTCTTTCAAAACCCGCGGTTTACGATTCCATGATTTCCATGTTTGACGACTTTGCCGCGAATGAAAATGCCGTTAAACATGGTTTTCAAGTAGGTGATATGGTTTGGGGGAAAGTTAAGTCGCATCCGTGGTGGCCCGGTCATATATTTAGTGAAGAGTTTGCGATTCCGTCTGTGAGACGGGCGAAGCGTGAGGGGTCGTTGTTAGTGGCGTTTTTTGGTGATAGTAGTTATGGGTGGTTTGATCCGTCCGAGTTGATACCGTTTGATGTGAATTTTGCTGACAAGTATAAGCAGACGCATCCTAGGCAGACGAGTCATAAGGCGTTTGTTAAGGCGGTGGAGGAGGCTATGGATGAGGTGAGTAGGAGGAGTGCGCTTGGGTTGTCGTGTATGTGTAGGAGTAAGGATAATTTTAGGAAGACGGATGTGGATGGGTTTTATGCTGTTGATGTGGTGGATTATGAGCCTGGGGCGGTTTACTCGATTAATGCGATTGAGAAAGCACGGGAGAGTTTTAAGCCTGGTGCAGCGCTTGATTTTATATACAAGTTGGCTTTGGAACCTACGATAGGAAGTGAGCATACTGGTATTGATTTTATAAAGGACAAGGCTAAGGTTGTTTCGTACCGAAAGGCAGTTTATGAGGAATTTGATGAAACCTATGCTCAGGCTTTTGGTCATGATCCTGTTCGCCAGTCACCTAGATCTTCCCTGCAAACGGCTTCTCGAAAAGCACAATCTAATGGTATACAACTTGTTTATATATGCTATTGCTTCCTTTCCTATGCGCTTAATTTCTCAGTTTATTGCAACTGGCTGATAATTATATTGCAAACTAGATGTTTTTTCGGATCTTAAAACTTAAGTACATAATGACATGGGTGAACTGATTGATTGTTGTTTGTTGTTTAATTTCTCAAGTTATTGTATCATATTTCTAGCATGTGAAAGGTGCTCTATCGCACAGCAAAGATATTCTTAGTACATGTAGTTTATCTTCTGTTTGTAGCCTATACAGTATAATATTATTTTAGGAACTGATGCATTGTTGAACACATCACAAAATGGATACCAATTTTTAGTTCAAGAAAACATTGAGGAGTAAAGTTACTATTGTTTCAGTTGAAATGCTTCGCATGATAGGTTTTCATTTTAAAGTGGTCGGTCCAGTAAGAGTATACTTAGCCATCATGAGATTTGAAATATACAATGATAGTATATATAGTCTACTATTTCCAACATGACATATAAGTAATATGAAGAAATCTGGTCACGTATTTCGTATAACGTGTGGTGACATTGGTTGTGCCTATATGTGTTACTTGTCTGCTGTAAATCTTTTGGATAAAAAGAATTTATGTTTTGTTTTATTATTACTTACAGAAGTAAAATGTAGCTGCTAATTAAGTAGCTTTTATCAGGTATATACTTCTCATCACAGTACATAAGACACACGGAGAGTATACATTTTGTTTTCTAGGTTTGCTGTATGCTTTCAGACAAGGTAGATTAGTGTGTTTCAGGCTTGAAAAGATGTGCTTCATCTCCTATCTAAATGCATGAATTCAACTAGTGTTTCCTAAAGTAGCTGGTCAATTTGTGTTTTTTTATTCTTCTCTTTGAGACACGTTAACCACTGGCCTCATTTGATCAGCACGGGACAGATTTTTGTTTATCTAGAAGCAGCTCTCATCAAATAGACATTTTCGTTAGAGAATTAGTAATACTTTTGCATTTTGGTTACCATTCTTTAGTCAGCCAAATGAGAATCAATTTCTTTTGTTTCTCCATCAAAGGAGAAAATTGAGAGCAACTCATTTACCTTTCTTCAGTTACATATACACCATTTCTGTGTTCTTTGTTTCTCTGCATTTCTAAAACAAGGTAAATGAGATCATATTCATGTTTCTGTTTTTATTTTTCCTTTACCAAACACTCATAGGGTTTCAAGGATCACTATGTCTGACCATGTTGCATGTAGTGCATGTACTGCTCTTTTTATGTCTGATAATATATAGTAATTGTAGCTTTAGTGAGCCCTTGTTTTCTATTACTCTTGTTGCGGTATACATGCCAGTTCCTTTTCAAGGAGGCATAACTGTTTCTATTAACCTGTACTTGATAATTTATGTTTATGCGGTGTTTGCCGGACTTTGGCATGAACCAATATGTTCTCACCAGGCTAAAATATAAGAACCAATCTGAGTCCATAAAAGCCTATTTTGTTTGTTAATTCTAGTGGTGAGCTATTAAATAGGTCTATATGCGTGTTGTTTTGTCTTTAATGGGTTAAACTGGAAAGATATTAATTAGGGGAACACATCATATCATATGGCTCAAGTGGGTCGAGCGAGTTGACAGTTGCTCAAAGTGTACGTATAAATGTGTATTGCCTACAACCTTGTAACTCCAGTTATCTAAAATTCAGATTATTGTTGTAATACTATAGTTATATAACCATATTTAATGCAATACTATTTATTTATAGAAGATGGAGAAAATACTGGTTATGGGTCACTGAGGCCAGTCAGATTTGAGTTGTAATAGAAGGGCCTGTTTTGACCAGAATCTGTTTGATCGAGTTACCCAACTGACTGACCCGCCCGTTCTGGCTGACCAGTTTTGAGCTGTACTGAAAGGGCCAGTTTTGACCTAAACCTGTTTGAATTTGTTACTCCAAAGACTCCCTTCTATAGTCTATAAACTTTAATACATTTCTCGGTACTGCAATTCCACTTTTGGGTCATTTCATATTAATATCTTAAAATTCTGTTATGGCCTGGCTGACCTGCCCATTTTGACACTTCTAGTGTATAGCTTGAGTATATGCAGTTATTTTGCTTTTAACATTTTCAAATCTGCAAGTGTCCAAATGAATATAAATGTATTTATATATATCAACTCTTGGAAAGTTTTGTAAAAAGTTTAGGAACTCAAAAATTGGGTACAGTTCTCATCATCTCCCTTAGCTATTATCACTGGCACGTCTACCTTCTTACTCTACTTTTTTGGTAGTTGATATGTTTTTGGTGATTCTTTGTAAAACCTCTCCCATGGTCGAATTTGTACATGACACATCTGTTGTTTTTTTATTCTATTTTGACAGGTCCATTAAGTGGGCAGCAGAGATTTGGTGACATCTCAGGCAAGGGAAAGGAATCTGCAAAGCCTAATAAGCCCAAAGATCATGCTAAGAAAGATAAGTTTCTCCTTAAACGGAGAGATGAGGCTAAAGGCGTAAAAGTCAACCGAAAGGAGAAAGTCAAAGCAACAATTTCTCCCAAGGTTGAGAAGGACGACGTGGCAATTGCTGCTACTGGTGACTATGTGTTGCAAAAGAGAGTTTCAGCTACAGATGAAGAAACGGATACAGGGACAGCCAATGTAAAGTACGAAGCACCTTCAAAAGATTCAAGTATGGAAGAACCTATAAAGAGCAAGGTTAATGATGATGATGAGAAGATGGTTGTCTCACCAATGGAGGACAAGAAGGCAGGTTCCGATTTAGTAGATGAGAAAAAGGTATTCACCCAAAATGACACCTCAAATTCTGGTCCCCACAAAACGATTGCTTCTCAAGGAGCTGATAACGGGCCAAAAAAGGTGAAGAAACGTCCTGCTGGAGAGCTTTTGCCTGAGAAGAAAAAGAAGAGAAAGAAAGAACAGTTGGTAGATAAAGAGAATGTGTCAGCTGAAAAACCTCCAATCGAAGATCCAGACAGAACCGATAGTAAGCCTACCACTTCATTGTCTTCAGATACTGCAGGAACAAAAGAGAGTAATTATGAAATAGAGCTTCCACGAGCACTTGGTGATTTGCATTCAGTTGCTCTTGACCCATTCATGACGATTAAGAAAGGAAAACTAGCTAAAATGAGAAGGGTTTTTTTAAAATTCAGGTCCCTTGTGTTTCAAAAAAGTTTAAATTTATCCCCACCAGTTGATGACGAGGAAAAGGATACCACCACCCAATCTAGTAAAGCCTCACAGAATGGTGTAAAATCGGGAAGACCTGATGATCCCACTAAAGGTGGGCGGAAACGGGGCCCTTCAGACCGCCAAGAAGAAATGGCTGCAAAAAAGAAAAAGAAAGTTGGTGATATTAGAAATTTAACCAAGGAAAAGAAGGTGACTAAAAAGCTTGATGAACCACCAACACGAGACGTTAAACAGCCGGTTGTTACAACATTGAAGAGAACAGAGCAACGGGGCCCATCCGTGCCGACTATGATAAATTTAAAGTTTCCACCAGGAGGATCTCTACCATCGATTAATGAGTTAAAGGCAAGGTTTGCACGTTTTGGACCAATGGATCATACGGGTACTCGCATATTTTGGAAGACCTTCACATGTCGGGTGGTTTACAAGCAAAAGGCCCATGCTCAAGCGGCTTATAGGTTTGTGGTTGAAAGTAACAATCTCTTCGGAAACACAGGTGTAAAGTGCAACCTCAAGGAGGTTGGGGAGCCTGAACCAGTTAAAGCTCCAAAAGAAGACCACCAGGCAGCCATGGAGGACAGGCCACCGGGTATGGTTTCAGCCTCACCAAGCGTACAGCTGAAATCAATTTTGAAGAAATCAAGTGGTGAAGAGGCAGCAGGGAACAGTGGTAGAGGGCGTGTAAAATTTATGTTGGGTGAGGATGAAAATCAAATGAAGAAGAATACTGAGAATAAGAATGGTGCATCTTCTTTTTCTTCTACTACTTCTCATGCAACTGTGGATTTTAATAGTAAGAATTTTCAAAAGGCTGTTCTTAAGCCGTCTTCTAATCCATTGCCTCTTCTTCCTCTTCCTAATACTACTAGTGTTACTAGTTCAACAGCTCAATTTACTAGACCACCACCCAATTCTATGCACTACGCTACACAGCTAGCGCCACCACAACTACCACTAAAACTACCACCACCGCCACCACGTCCTATAAATTATGTGAGTGAAATGGCAAAACCAACCCCAGCACCACCGCTTGCACCACCACCTGGGAACTTTGTTCATAACTTAAGACCACCAAATATTGGTCCTCCCCCAATAGCCAAAGTGGATATATCACAACAAATGTTGAGCCTTTTGACAAAGTGCAACGAAGTCGTTGCAAATGTGTCCAACGTGTTGGGCTATGTGCCATACCATCCTCTTTAAACAAAAATCAAAGTATAAGAATGGAGATCTTTACCATAAATGATCATTGTCAAGTCCGAAAACGGCGCATTTTGGGATAATTGGAGTCGAAATTGAGAAAAGAATATAGACCAAAAGAGGGAAAGCATATTTATTTTTGGTTTTTGAAGGTGGTGCCTCATGTTATGGCATTTCTTTTTCTTGTATTGTTTTAGTGTTGAATGTTATCAGTTTTGGATGGTTGTTTTATGTTGTATTTTGTTATATACTAGAAAACTTGATATGGGCGATAGACTATATATATTCTCCTTTTTTCGCATGTAGGTGTGCGTGATTGATAAAAGATAAAACTACACATGATTTCCAAATTAAAGCAAAACAAAATCAATATAATCTCATGTTCTCTTACATATCCCAAATGTTTCAACACATTTCATCACTTTGTCAAACCCAATTTAGTTGACTGCAAACGACTTCTAATATGTTGGTCAAAGTTCCCTAGTATAAAGCTTGTGAACCTAAATATAAAATAGAAAAGTGATTTGTATGACTAATTGATGAACTTAAAAACAAATTACAAATGTGATTGTTGGAAGTTAAAAATTGATCAGTGAATATGGTAAGAGATAATAAGTGTATTACACATGTCAAATTATTACTGAAATACCAATACTTGACGGTTTAGTTGTAGGTCTTCTATGGGTCATTACTCAATAAAATAACAAAGAAAAAAAAATGTAGACGTTTTTATGTTTAATGTCATAGAAGTTGAAATTAAAAGTATAGCAACGTTCAAAATGTTTATTAACGAACCATCCAGAGCCATTTCCATTTTTCCTTTCCACTAACTTTTTTTATAAAGTGAAAAAGATGGTTATGACCTCAAAGAAGATGGTTATGACACATTCTACACATTTTCTCAAGCATATGCTTAAAGCCAAAATATCATAATGATAATTACAATTTTTTCGCTCAAAAATGGTAACAAATATATATCGTAAATTTTTTTTGCCATTAAAAAAAAAAAAAAAAAAAAAAATGTATAAGAGAAAATGCCCAAAATGTTACAAAAATCCACCATTGATCCACTATAGTCATTTTCAACACCTTTTTCCTAAAATGGTCATGCTCGATTGATCAACTGCTCGACTTCATCCAGTTTTTGACATGTGTCATTCCTTTGTATTTTTTCTGGTACAAAAAGTATAATTTTTTGACTGCTCAACTGCTCGACTTTACCCAATTTTTGATACGTGTCATTCTTTTATACTTTATGTACCAAAAAAGTGCAAATGAATGACATGTGTCAAAAATTAAATGGATTCGACCAGTGAGCAGTCGAGTAAATGGTGTTGAAAATGACTATTTAATGGATTAATGGTGGATTTTGTTACCTTTTTGGTAATTTTCTGGTATATAACTAGTTGAATCTACGTTATACGACACATTTTTTATTTTATTATTATTATTATTATTATTATTATTATTATTATTATTATTATTATTTTTTAATATAAACTTTATCGATATTTATTTATATATGGTGACACCTAGTATTTATAGTATTATTACAATGATTAACTTAAAGTTTTGGAAAAGAACGATTTGAAAAAAATGAATGTGTGTGAATTGTGTGCCTTTCGATCAATGTTTCCTCACTAATGAAATTGGAAGGATGTTATTTTTCTTATTGTTGTTCAAAATGAGATGGTGTACCTTTATTTTTATTTATTTTTTATTTTTCCTGCTTATATTAGACACCACATGGTGGTTTACATTTAATATGTCAACATCAGTTTTAAGTTTGCAACTTTGCAATTTGCATATACTAAAAATGCGTTGTCATATCCTTTGATTTCAAAGATTTTGTGCATTCAACTATTTTTGTATTCCAAATTTCATGGTTATAATTGTAAGGATTACCATGGGTAAATTAAAAAGAATTGAAGTATAAGACAACGGTGATTGATATACACAAAACACATAACGTACTTGAATAGTTCTGCACTTGAAATTAAAAAGAATATATAAAGACTGTTAATACATTTGTGTATGACATTAACTGGTCTTAACAAACATATCTGTATGAGTTACGAGCTCCAACAATGATAAGTTCCAGTTTCGGTAACATGATTTTCATTTAGTGCATAATGTAGCATTGTACAAATGTTAACTTAATCAAAAACTTTTGGGATGAAATAAAGAAAATGTAATATGGGTAGTCAGTCACTTGATGTTTTTTTGTCTCTCTCGATTAACAAACAAGTATGATACTTGAAAGTTATCTAAATGTACATGGATATCATGCATGAGTACGTCAGTGATAACGTAAATTTGTTGTCATCCTAATCCGAAGAACTGCTGCCACCACCCCCATCATCACCAGCAAGTTCCTCTCCAAGCGCTACTCCAAGTAATGCCGCCCCGACTCCAGCTCCAAAATCAAGCAAAGTTCCTCCAATGCCTTTGTTCTTTTTCTTTTTCTTCTTCTTCTTGTCTTTTTTGTCCTTGTGGTCTTTGTCCTTATGGTCTTTGTCTTTGTCCTTCTTTTTCTCCTTTCCATCGCCATAGTACTCGTTTCCATAAGGGGGTTGCCCGGGTTGTGCTGGTGGATATGCACCATTTGGTGGGTAAGGCTGGCTCCCTTGGGGATATTGGTTCGGGTATGAGCCATTTGGTGGCGGTTGGTTCGGGTATGGTCCATTAGGTGGCTGAGCCATTTGGTGCCAACTATACTAGACCTAATACAATTTTTGGGTTTGGTATTTTCTTTTCTTTTTTTCTAGTGGGAATCAGTTTTTTGGGTTGAGATAAATAGGAGAAAGTTGTGAACTTGAGACAAGTTAGGAGAATCGTATAATGGATAGAAAGACCCTCATTTTACTCCCTCCCTCTCATAGTATGATGCATATATCTTTCCACCATTGATCATCCGTCAGGTCGAGGAGATTCGATAACAAATTTAAGGTCGTGTAAAACTTAGAAATTTATGAATGTAAAAATATCGTGTAGCTTAATGCGTCACAATATCTTGTACATGTTATTTCAATAACAAAAAGTCGAATAATGAATATTACCAACTCTCATGAGTCGCAACATAAAGCACAAATGAATGAATCATTTATGCTATAGTCTTGATGTAAAAAGTATTTGGCATTGACTTTAATTTCCAGTTGTATCATCGTTTATAGAAACATACATTTCTATGCAACTTTAGTATGACTAACTTCATGTCTTGATTATGTATTACTAACCGCCATAACATTAGTAGACTTGATAAACAATAATCTAATGCTTTAATTTAAGAATAACTAATTAACCTGATGACTAATTGGATATTAAGACAGCGTAGCAGAAGAAAAGACAGCTTTGCCAATACACCATTTTTCTAGACAGCTTTGCCAATACACCATTTTTTTTAACCGAATCTGACTTGTTGGCTGACTAATGAACAAGGTCCAATTTACATATTTCATTTAACCTATTTTAATACATTTGCGTTATAAATGACGTTTAGGGCCAAACTTAGTCTTTCTAATCCCACTCATACGTTGTACTGGCAAAAATGTGCCCCACAGTTTGATTTATAGCTACACATCAACAATGTAAAACACCATCACCAGAAAAGTCATAAACCCTCACTATCCCAGTGTGAGAACAAAGAAAACAAGTTGCAGTCATTATGAACACTACCCTTGTGATACTACAGGAAATTTCCACATGGTCGATAAACATGGAAAGATGTTGCGTTTTCAAGTAAAATATACATATTTACAAATCCATAAGAAACTAACCTCATGTACAAGTCTAATTACACAGCTACTAGTACTACATACATACATCATGGTTCGTCAGGATAAGGTTTCATCTGATGGATTCAAAAAATTGTGATATTCCACCACGGTCATATCACCACCAGCTACTGGATCAAACTCACATCGGTAGAAGCTGCAAAATGAAGTTTTAAGCTTGTGTAAATTGCTAAGTTAGATTATCTAGTGAGTTTTTTTTATTGCAATTATATATAGTCTATATCTACATAGAACGCATGTAGTCATTCTTATTTATTACCTCCCATCCATGCCAAGGATTACAATGGTGTTCTCGTGACCAAAACCAACAACATACTGCAAACCTTCATTTAAATGAAGACGAGCCACTGACCATTCTGAACTGAAATATTTTGGTAGTACACCTGCAAGATTTTGAACATAAATGTCTGATAATGCCGGTAATTATAAGGGAGTGTTTGGATATTGATACTGATTATTGCAAATATGGATAAGTATATTCTGATTCTTATCAGTTAGGTGCCAAATACAAGCATGCCCCATTTAGAGATTTTATGTAATAATTTCATAAATCATTAAAATTTGTGAAACACTCAAACAGCTGACAATTACAACAAAATACACCCCATACTCTATTTCTGAAATGATTCCAAATTTCCAATCATTCAAATACAAATGATCACCTACTTTCAAAATGCATATCCAACACCCACTAAATGTAATAGTTATGTATGATTCAAGTTTGTCTACTGTAATATTTATGTATTTCAACTCCCCAGGGAATCATTTTTTTCTCTCTCATCAGCAATTATACCACATGTAAATTACTTAGAAATCAAAGGTGCACATTTGAAATGGTAAGATACCTTTCATAAATGACAAATGTGAAACAACCGGTGGGGATCCAATATTTTGCTCTGCTGATCTTTCAATTGCCAAAGCTCCAGAATCAACCTTTAGGTTAAAAACATGAATAGTTCCCTTATCACTTGAAACAGCTAGTCTTTCGGCAGTCGTAGAGAAAGCAAGGCTGTATATGTCTGCTCTCTCTGCACCTCTTCTAACCTGCATTGGATATGCAATAATCAGTTTCAAAGACAAACATGAATCCATAGTACCTATAACAATATACCTCCCAGATGATGTAAAACACTAATATTAGATTAATAAGATTGACTCACTAGTGTGAACATGGATGTAGATCATTTCTGGACCAAACCATGTAAATTTCATTGATCCAAATTGGACACGACAACATAATATACCTAACCCTTTCTATAGAAACATAATTTCACTTTAGTCTCCTAATCCCAAAACAAAATCATTACATTATGAGCACAGAAAACTGCAAGAAAATATGAGCTATTCACTTGATTCTGATATGCATTTTAACCATTTTTAATAAAACAGTTGCCATTTCTCACCCGAAGTAAACTATTTGTTGCAAATGGAAAGAAGGTATGTACGTTGCATGTAATGGTTACAAAAAATGGCAAGCATGTTGCATTAAGTGTTTACAAATTGCATATTTTGGTAAGAAGCGTAACTATGTTGAGTTTAGTAATAAAAAGGGTATGCAGTATGCTGTGATATTGTTAAAAGGTAAACAGTAATTTGCTTTATCTTGCAGTTCACCCGTCTTAAAAGACTAATCCTAACAAGGAAAAATTGCACAAAAATGCAAGTGTGCAACTTACTTCCACCTTTCTATTAATGGATATGACATATATTTTTTTTTTTTTCATTATACTATGCATTCCATTTCTCATTGGTTCAAGTAACTCCGGCTCGGCACCACTTTTTGTGTTTCAAGACATGTAAACTGTTACAGGTCTTGAGGGAGGATTTTCCAGGATCGAATTGATCTAAACAACTCATGCCAACATCATATAGGAAAATAAAAATGAAACAGGAAGATTTGGTGAACCCTTAAAAGTGATATATTAAATAGAATGGGTTACTTTACAAATACAGAAATCTAATCTATTTATACATAATGAAAAGGTATCAAGTGAAAGGATGTGATGATTCAAGAAGAACCAACAGTCATGTCCCTTCACAATAACTGTAAATAACTAACTATTCTAACTGTTCTAACTAACTAAATGTAACTGCTATGTTCCCTGTGATGCTGGGGCGAATTGCAGCCCAACAAAAGACAAAACATGCAGCCTTGATTCTGAAAAACAAAGATTAATGGATTATGTTTTCCAACATAAACATCACATGGATTTTTTAACAGAATCAATTTTATTTTATTTTATTACTTATTTATTTATTTCACATTATGTTGATTTTAAAAGTTTTTAATAAACTTCCAGTTTCCTAAATGTGTCTCTTCTTACCTAAAACATTACGAAATAGAAACAAAAAAGGTTGAGGGGCTAAGCCATTGCAAAATAAGTTTAAGGGTTAAACCGAAATCGTGTGTTTGGTGTGTTGAATTCATATTTATGTGGCAAAATCTGGACACTGAGGACTCAAAATACGGCGGTCACATCATTGTATCAATTGCAAACTTACACAAACACAGTTGTCTGTGTCCCATGCTAAGTAAACAGCATGAAATGCTATCATATTACATAATGCGGTAACATGTATGTATTATACATGATACATCTGTTAAAGGTGACAGGACATTACTTGCATACATAAAAGTATCCGTAAATATACATGTTTGGTATCTATTATTAATAGTCTTCAATCCTTGCAAATTCCTAATAACCTAAACCCCACAATACAATGTGAACTGCTTCATTATCTTTTCTCAAAAGGCAATAGATCTTATCTTATAAGAAGTGGAAAAGGAAAAGGCGTCGTGGCAAATGCATGCTAGCATTGTCTGCATTGAAGAACTGTAATCATTGGACGGGTATGCGTCATACGGCCAAGCATCTAAGGAAAGTTTCCCAAAAATCCCTCAAGAACAAAGGAAAACAGGTAGCATTGAACTTTGCTTATGAGAATGACAACGTTGATAGCCCCAATGGTCCTCAAGACCATACATACACAATCGTTTGAATGTTGTTGGTGTATTTCTTACAAACGAGTAACTGTTAAAATAAAGCCAAGAACAATACTGTCTTTATTCTAGTTGTTTCTATTTCCTTTGCTAGGTTTTCTTAGTTTCGGGTGAGACACTTAAGTATTGTTTTTTATTCTAGTTGTTTTAAATATCAATTGCAACATTTTATTCATAGCAGTACGTGATGTTTGACGAAATAAGGGTCCTCTAGTTAATTAAGTTTATGACAAAGATAAGTGTGTTGTTGATGGAGCAACAATACAAAATTCTTAAGAAAATAATGAATTAAATATTAGCACTATTTGATAGTGAAATATTTGCTCTTTTTGGAGCCTTCAATCAATTGCCAAATAGTGTTAGCATTTGATTCGTGTACCCATATGACATAAATGTTGTATATTTGCACAATCCGTAAGACACATATCTTCATCACTTGGCTCACCAAACTAAAACTGAAAATTACATGCAAGGGACATCAAAATAACTAGAAATAATGACCATACTATTCGTGTAGCAATCACTCATTTGTTAGAGATCATCAGCATCAACATATTTGTCATTCTCAGATCATCAGAGTACACTCATATTTTTCAAGTCAACAAGAACTTAAAAGATCATGCTACCCGTTATTAACATTTACTTATCTTCTTCATTTCATCAGTCCCATCATATTATCCACCAAAATTTACAATCAATTGAGTAGGTAATAGGAATTCTATTAGATTTCACAAAAGACAGTCATATGCTTATTCTAAAATTCTAATTACTTAGACCAGTGTACAGAGCATCTTGATGTGCTTTTTCACATAAATAATCAGATAACCTAACCACTTACTTAAAGCCATCGATGGTTACCTAAGTTTAAGCAACTTGTACCCGAAATAACCAGAACCATTTAATGTCTACCTTGATACTCACAATTGAGCATGGCAACTCCTTAACTAATTATCTAAACGCATAGCAAGTTCAAATACAATGCATAAACAATCATACAAAATTGAAACGACGGTAACAATAAGAATATATACCTCTTGAAGCAACGAACCATCGAGCGTATTAAAAACCCTTATCAAAGTCCCTTTACTACTAGCAGTAGCAAACAACCTCCCATCATTCGTAAGCGCAATACACACAACTCTCGACTCATGCGCCTTAACAAACTTCGTTACCCTCCTCCCATAATCCTCCACTCTAACCTCCCCTTTCCGCAACCCCAAACAAACCAAAACCATCTCCCCGTCCACATGAGATACCTCACACAAACCATTCACATTCTCAAAACTATCAATCTGATGCAACAGTTTCAAATCAGCAAAATTATACACGTATATCTTTCGTACAAGAACCACAACTATCCTGTCGCGCCTAAGACGAACAGACTTGACTTGGGAGCGGAACGAAAGCTCACCGATGCACCCGCTTTGGTGGTCATCCCAAATCATGACTTTGTTGGGAGGGTAGTGAGGTTGAGGTCCCCCGCCGACTAGAGCGAGGATGTTGCAACGGAAGAGCATTTGGACGAGGGAGATGCCCCCGGGTTCGGGGGTGAAGGTGTGGTGGAAGAGCTGGCGAAAAGGGTGGGAGTTGAAAATGCGGAAACCGGAGGGGAGTCCCGCGGCGAAACAGGTGTAGTCCTGGTTGAAGGAGAGGTGGAGGAGGGGGGTTGTTGTTGTTGTTGGGGTTTGTGAGGATGTCGTCATTTTACGGTAATTAATTCAGATAAAAACAACAATTTAACACAGCAAAATGAATCCTAGAAAAAATGATGAGGAAGCAAATTAAATGATAAATTTTAACAAATTTAATATGCTATAAATAATTGAATTTTGTAATCTACTAGTAGTAACTATTTGAAGAGTTACGTACTTGAGAAGAAGAAGTAGCCGTCACCAAGGTCAACCACAGTGGAGGTGGTCAAGGGGAGTCGACCGGAGATCAAAGAATTATTACTTGGGTTTAAGAAAAAATAAAATATGGGAAATTTTGACACGTTATTATTTCCAAAACTACCATCTCATCAAGTCTATCATGTTTGATATGTTATCCGGAATCATTAAGGTGCAGTTTGGTTGGAGGGTATGTTGGAAAAATGGTTTACAAAATGAGTTTTTGTAAAACTTTGGACATAATTTAATGTATGTATATGTTATATATATTTATGTTTCTTGGTGGCGTTTTGTTCTCCTCCAAGAGAGCTTCGTAACAAGCTAAAGTATGTCCAAAATAGAGCTAAGATGAATGAGATATCGTGTCTCAAAGTGAGGCACGTGAAACACAAAAATGGAAAAGTCCCACATCGCCTAGTGAAGGAAGTGAAGACTAGTTTATAAGGATTTTCTTGTACTAGCTTTCAAATTCCTTTAGATGAGCTATGCTCCCACTCCTACGTGCGCGCGCGCAGGGGGGGGTGCAGATTGTGGGATTTCTGGGCCAAAAATGAGTTCGAAGCTACTGAACTCATGCGAGCCCGCGCGACCTGCGGACACGAATGCAGCTCCGAAACCTCGCCTACGTGCGAAAATTTTTGCTGCTAGTTCGGGTCAGTTTTTCCAAGATATTCTGTAAATCTATTTTAGGAATAGATTTGAACTTTTTGTACAAGTTTTACAGAATTCTGTTTGTGTGAAATATTATACGAAAATCTGTTTTATTTATAACAGATTTTGTTTATTATACCGAATATTTAATCTTGGAGAACAAGATAGGTTTTCAGTATAAATATAAGCCACATCTCATTCGGTTTAAAGACACAAAAAAACGCAGCTCTATACCTCAGACGTTCCAGCAGTTCTTTCGATCAGAAATACGCAAGCTTTCCGTGATCTTTCAGGCAAGTAAGTCAAGTCCGGCTGTACAACAGCTTTGGACGTTGTACCCTGGGAAACAGACGGCGAATCTGTTTTAAGGGAATCGTGTTCAACACGAGCCTCGTTCTCTTTTACTGATTTCTTTTATTTATCGTTATTAGAGTCTGTCTTCTGCTTCTACACCTTTCTGTCTGTATTTACTTTTCTGTTATTTACATTCTGTTAATTTTTATTCTTGTAATCTGATTTATTAATAAAAGTGTACACCGTTTCCCACAGTCTTAAAACAGATTCTGTTTAACAGAATTAAACACTTTTCGTATAATCGGATTAATTATTAATTAACAGATTTATAAACTGTTTCCTGTCGAAACCTAGTTGAGTTTCTTTGGAAATCAGTTTTAATTAAAACAGGATTTTACTTTCAGATTTGGTGTACAGATCTATAACGTTTTAAAGCAGTTGTTTTGATCAGTTTATAACGAAACCAAGATTGAGTTTCTAATAACTGATTTATCGAAACCAAGTTAGAGTTTCGTTTAGTCAGATCTGGTACAAGTAGATACCGATTTGCAACAGTTTGTTTAACTGTTTGTGTTGATCTTTCAGGATGACAAACACTACTCCTCTTGGGACTACTACAGTGAATGGATCTGGTGCGCCAGTTACCAACACAGTTCTTAATCATGCTGAGAAACCAGAGAAATTCAATGGGCAGAATTTTAAGAGGTGGCAACAGAAGATGTTCTTTTATCTCACTACTTTGAACCTTGCGCGGTTCTTAAAAGAGAACGCACCTCAAGTGGAAACTCCTGCTGAAGGTCAATCCTCTAATCAACAGGCTGTGCAAGCCTTGGAAGCATGGAAGCATTCAGACTTTTTGTGTCACAACTATGTTCTGAATGGTTTGGTTGACTCTTTGTACAACGTGTACTGCAAGACCAAGACTGCCAAAGAATTATGGGAGTCATTGGAACGCAAGTACAAAACTGAGGATGCTGGTACAAAGAAGTTCGTGGTAGCACGCTTTTTGGATTACAAGATGGATGATTCAAAGAAAGTGATGAGTCAGGTTCAAGATCTGCAGATTTTGCTACACGACATTCATGCTGAAGGAATGACTTTGAGTGAAACTTTTCAAGTTGCTGCTATCATTGAAAAGTTACCTCCAAGCTGGGTAGAATTCAAGAACTACCTGAAGCATAAGCGAAAGGAGATGAGTGTTGAAGACTTGGTTGTTCGTCTTCGTATTGAAGAGGACAACAAGCTGGCTCAGAAAAACACTTATACGCCTGATTCTGCCAAGGCAAATTTGGTTGAGCATGCTTCGTCATCTTCAAAGTCTCATGTCAAGGGAAAAGGCAAGGGCAAAGGAAAGAATGACAAGAAGGGCAAAGGGAAGTCTGAGTACCTTGCTCCTAAAGCTGCAATTGTGAAACCGCAGTTCCAAGGGGTGTGTTTCAATTGTGACCAGCCAGGTCACCGTGCTGCTAACTGTAAGATGCCGAAGCGGGTGACTCCACGCGAGGCAAATATGGTGAATGATGTGGACATGATTGCTATGGTTTCTGACGTCATTGCCATGATCTCTGAAGTTAACCTGGTAGGTTCCAACAACAGGGAATGGTGGGTTGATACTGGGGCTACCCGTCATGTGTGTGCTGATAAGAGTATGTTTCACTCTTTCAGAGCGGTTGACAATGGAGACAAGTTGTACATGGGCAACTCTGCAACTGCTGATATCAAGGGCGAAGGAGATGTAATCTTGAAGATGACATCCGAGAAAGAGCTCAAGTTGACTAATGTCTTGTATGTTCCAGAAATTCGCAAGAATCTTGTGTCTGGTTGGCTGTTGAACAAGTTTGGTTTTCGTCTTGTTTTTGAGTCTGATAAGTTTGTTCTTTCTAAGAATCAAATGTATGTTGGTAGGGGATATGCCCTGAATGGTATGTTTAAGCTCAATGTAATGGTTGTTAAGAATGATATCAATAAAATGAATTCTTCTGCTTATTTGATTGAGTCTTCTAATGTGTGGCATGGCCGTCTTGGACATGTAAATTTTAATTCAATGCGCCGTTTGATTAAATTTAATTGCATACCTAATTTCCATATTGACTCAAAATATAAATGTGAAACTTGTGTTGAAGCCAAACTTACAAGAGCATCTTTCAAATCGGTTGAACGAAAAACCGAACCACTTGATATGATACACACTGACATATGTGATTTGAAATCACTACCCACAAAAGGTGGCAATAAGTACTTTATCACGTTTATTGATGATTGTACAAAGTATTGCTACGTTTACTTGTTAAAAAGTAAAGATGAAGCTATAGACAAGTTTGTTCTATACAAAAACGAAGTTGAGAATCAACTTAATAAGAAAATCAAGGTTGTACGAAGTGATAGAGGAGGTGAATATGTGTCTCCATTTGCTGATCTATGTGCGAAACATGGAATCAGACATGAGTTCACTGCTCCTTACTCACCTCAACAGAACGGTATTGCCGAAAGGAAAAACCGTACCTTGAAGGAAATGGTTAATGCCATGTTGATAAGTTCTGGTTTAAACCAGGACATGTGGGGGGAAGCCATTCTAACGGCTACTTATCTTTTAAATAAGATACCTCGTAAGGAAAAAGAAGAGACCCCTTATGAACTATGGATGGGAAGAAAACCATCATATCAGTACTTACGAGTGTGGGGGTGTCTAGCAAAGGTAGCTATACCGACTCCCAAGGCCCAAAAGATTGGACCTAAATCTGTGGATTGTATATTCATCGGATATGCTAGGAATAGTAGTGCTTATCGTTTCATTGTACATGATTCGAAAAATCCGGATATACAAAAGGGTTCTGTAATGGAATCAAGGAATGCTTCCTTCTTTGAAGATATATTTCCTTGTTTAACGAAGGAAACTGGAAGTTCATCTAGAATAGATGACAATGTTGTCCAAGATAAGAGACAACGAGATGATAATGATCTCCAAGATGAGAGACAAGATCAAATCGAGGAAGAAGAGGTAGAACCTAGAAGAAGCAAAAGGGCAAGAACCGAGAAATCGTTTGGACCCGATTTTGTTTCTTTTATGGTAGAACATGAACCTACTTCTTATCGAGAAGCGGTAACTTCCTCAGAAGGGCCTCAATGGAAAGAAGCCATTAAAAGTGAAATAGATTCTATTTTACAAAATCATACTTGGGAGCTCGTGGATTTACCTCCTGGTTGTAAACCACTAGGCTATAAATGGATCTTCAAGAAGAAGATGAAAGCCGATGGCACCATTGACAAGTACAAAGCAAGATTGGTGATCAAAGGATTTAGACAACGTGAAGGTCTAGATTACTTTGATACATATTCTCCTGTTACACGAATAACGTCGATCAGGATGATACTTGCTATTGCCGCTTTAAGAAATTTGGAAATTCACCAAATGGATGTGAAAACGGCTTTTCTAAACGGGGATTTAGAAGAAGAGATCTACATGAACCAACCTGAGGGTTTCATAGCTCCTGGACAAGAGAACAAAGTTTGCAGGCTTGTTAAGTCATTATATGGCTTAAAGCAAGCTCCCAAACAGTGGCATCAAAAATTTGACCACACCATGCTAGAGAGTGGATTCAAAATTAATGAATGCGACAAGTGTGTTTATGTAAAAGACACAAGTAGTGGATATGTAATCTTGTGTTTATATGTTGATGATATGCTTATCGTTGGCAGTAATGACAAGATGATCAAATCTACAAAAGACATGTTGAAATCAAAGTTTGACATGAAGGATATGGGTTTGGCTGATGTGATCCTTGGAATAAAGATCATACGAACTCAAAATGGACTTGTGTTGAGTCAAGCACATTACGTTGACAAAATTCTGAATACTCATAATGCGGGGGATTCCGGCCTAGCTAGAACTCCAATTGACACCAGCAAGCATCTATCTAAAAATAGAGGCGCAGGTGTTGCCCAATTAGAGTATTCAAGAATTATTGGCATGTTAATGTACTTGATGACAAGTACCCGACCTGACTTAGCATATGCTGTTAGCAGGCTAAGTAGGTATACTAGTAATCCAAGTTATGCACATTGGGGAGCTATGACTAGGGTACTTCATTATTTGAGATACAGTCGCGATTATGGACTGCATTATGAAAGATATCCAGCTGTTATTGAAGGATACAGTGATGCTAATTGGATATCTGACATAAAGGATTCTAGATCGACTAGTGGATATGTGTTTACACTAGGAGGGGCAGCTATATCTTGGAAGTCTTCCAAGCAAACTGTTATAGCTAAGTCCACGATGGAATCAGAATTTATCGCGTTAGATAAATGCGGACAAGAGGCGGAATGGCTACGACAATTCGTAGAGGACATACCAAGGTGGCCTAAACCGGTAACGGCTATTAGTATACATTGTGATAGTCAATCGGCAATTGGCAGAGCTCATAGCATAATGTATAATGGAAAGTCCAGACATATCCGTCGTCGACATAATTCGATACGACAACTACTCTCAACAGGAGTTATCTCAATTGACTATGTGCAGTCAAAGGATAACATCGCGGATCCGCTTACGAAAGGCTTAAGCAGAGAGTTAGTTAGTAAGTCGTCTAAAGGAATGGGACTAAAGCCCTTGAAGGAATGAGTTTCTATGAAGGAAAACCTAACCCAGTTGACTGGAGGTCCCAAGATCTGGGTTCAATAGGACAACCTAATCATAGAAATGTGGGGGAAGTCATGTCAATGTGGGGGAGTTACTTATATATTGTAACTTCCTAGTCCATTCCTATAACAGATGTGACTTGTTGAAAGGTTAAACATATGGCTTTAATGATTCAGGATGAAATCATAAAGCATAATGATTCAAGATGAAATCACAAAACATATGTTTTTAATGATTCAAGATGAAATCACCTATGTGAGAGAGAAGTGGGGTCGCTTCGAAGGGAATTGTGGGGGCGCAATTCCTAAGAGCTCTTGCAGAACCAGGCTAGTATTCATGACCATAACGAATACGACTATGAGGACTTGACATTGTCAGGGAGAGTCTTGTGTGAGTATGTATTGTCGTCTACGTAAACAGATGTTGAGTTCAAGGACATCGCGTCTACTCAGATCTAGGAGACTAAGTGCATCTCACAAGGGAAGGTTCAAAGGGTCACACCTACCTATCCTATGCAAGACTTAACCGCAGAAATTTCGCGGAAATTTTCGTGTGTTTTCGACCGATCTCCATTCATGTGGGGGATTGTTGGAAAAATGGTTTACAAAATGAGTTTTTGTAAAACTTTGGACATAATTTAATGTATGTATATGTTATATATATTTATGTTTCTTGGTGGCGTTTTGTTCTCCTCCAAGAGAGCTTCGTAACAAGCTAAAGTATGTCCAAAATAGAGCTAAGATGAATGAGATATCGTGTCTCAAAGTGAGGCACGTGAAACACAAAAATGGAAAAGTCCCACATCGCCTAGTGAAGGAAGTGAAGACTAGTTTATAAGGATTTTCTTGTACTAGCTTTCAAATTCCTTTAGATGAGCTATGCTCCCACTCCTACGTGCGCGCGCGCAGGGGGGGGTGCAGATTGTGGGATTTCTGGGCCAAAAATGAGTTCGAAGCTACTGAACTCATGCGAGCCCGCGCGACCTGCGGACACGAATGCAGCTCCGAAACCTCGCCTACGTGCGAAAATTTTTGCTGCTAGTTCGGGTCAGTTTTTCCAAGATATTCTGTAAATCTATTTTAGGAATAGATTTGAACTTTTTGTACAAGTTTTACAGAATTCTGTTTGTGTGAAATATTATACGAAAATCTGTTTTATTTATAACAGATTTTGTTTATTATACCGAATATTTAATCTTGGAGAACAAGATAGGTTTTCAGTATAAATATAAGCCACATCTCATTCGGTTTAAAGACACAAAAAAACGCAGCTCTATACCTCAGACGTTCCAGCAGTTCTTTCGATCAGAAATACGCAAGCTTTCCGTGATCTTTCAGGCAAGTAAGTCAAGTCCGGCTGTACAACAGCTTTGGACGTTGTACCCTGGGAAACAGACGGCGAATCTGTTTTAAGGGAATCGTGTTCAACACGAGCCTCGTTCTCTTTTACTGATTTCTTTTATTTATCGTTATTAGAGTCTGTCTTCTGCTTCTACACCTTTCTGTCTGTATTTACTTTTCTGTTATTTACATTCTGTTAATTTTTATTCTTGTAATCTGATTTATTAATAAAAGTGTACACCGTTTCCCACAGGGTATAAGTCTATCAATAAAGGGTGCGTTTGATATGTTATCCGGAATCATTAAGGTGCAGTTTGGTTGGAGGGTATGGTAGGATTTGAATGATAGAAAATATAAATCATGTGTTTGTTTGTGAAGGTGGGCCCAAAATTTGGAAATCAAGAATCAAATCTCATTCCATATAATTTCGACCGGTATTTGTTTTCATTTTTCATTTTTGTCTTTTTCCAATTAAAGTGGGCTCCAACTTCACCACTACTCACATTTCTTTTATTTATATATAATTAAATTTGTATATAATTTTTAAAAATAATAAATTATCTATTTTATAATATATTTTCTCTCTCCTACATCAAATCAAAATTCAAATCCAAATCCAAATCTTAATCCAAATCCGAATCCGAATCTAAACCCATCTACAAACCAAACGCTCCCTAAAGGTATGAGTTTGATTAGAAAGATGTATGGGGCCAGAGAAATCGATTTCATTATTATTGTTTGGTATCAATAGTGTTCATTCAAGTGCTCAAATTCTATTATTTTTATGATAGAAATCATAAAATATGCGGGCACCACATGAACAGTTAGCAAAAGTCTAGGTATGAATTTATGATTGTTGGAATCATACTTTGACAAAGGGGCTGTTTGGTTTATAAATGAGATTGGATTAGGATTTGGATTTGAAGTAGGTTTAGGAGAGAGAAATTGTATTAATTTAAAATATTTTATAATAAATTTTAAATAATAAAAATTATCCACATGTATAGAGAGAAACAAATAAAGTTGGCTCACAAAGTACACAATTCTATTTGAAACCACCCAAATTGCTCATCTATCAATATTTGATTCCTCATTCCATTACTCCTCCCAAAATTATTAACCAAACACATGTTTAATGTCAAATCAACCCGAAACCTATTCTAAAGTGCCATACCAAACGCACCCTAAATCTCTAACCAAACACATACAATGACTATGAATGTCATTGTTTGATTACCAATAAATCTCTACCAATACTTTGTCGTGTTATACTAATAATATTTATTGGTATGTCACCTCAGCGCCACCTCATCATTTTCTCAATAACACACTAATAACTAAAACACTCTCTTTAGCCAAAAAAAAAAAAAAAAATGTATACACTCATTCACAAATCAAAAACAAACTAGACAAACAACGCCTGTTGATAGATTAACTGGGGGACGAATGGCGCATAGGGGCGGTGCACAAATAACGCTTATTCGTGTGTTATTGGTGGATTTTGGGTGACGAATAACGGGTAAAATACCCCTGCATCGTGCACCCTAAGGATAGATTCCTTAGACCGTATATATAAGTGGAGGGTTTGAAGGAAGATGAATGCCACACTTACAAAAAAGACATTCGCAAAATAATCCACAAAATGAGGTGTCAGGAAGTCATTGGCTTTATCAAATAGAAGAGATAGAAACTATATGAAAATACACCAATCACTTTCGGACACCTCATTTTGTGGATGTTTTTTTTGTGAGTGTAGCATTCCTCTCGAAGGAAACTGTTCATTGACTTTAAAAAGAGTATAAACCTAGTGTTAACTATCAAAAATGCTTTAATTTATTATTATTATTATTATTATTATTATTATTATTATTATTATTATTATTATTATTATTATTATAAACACCTCCTTTTCATTAGAAACAAAATCATAGGATTACAAGAAATTAGTGGGGAGCCTCGAGACTATTTGAGCCCGCACACCTTTAGCAATAGCAAAACTAATCCTACTGAAGATATGAGTTGCAGCACGCGCCCCAATGTCTTAAGTTATAGAGAACTTCCGGATCCGCTTGAGTAAGGACACTGCATCCGTCTCCAGTTCCCCCAGAGAGGAAAATGAGAAAGGGATAAACCCATATCCCATGTTCGCACATTTAGCTTCGTACTTAACACACTTGCGTTTAGCGGCATCAATTACCACGCGACCTGGCGTAAAGTCAATCAAACTGGCCTGCGTGAGGGGGGACGACCCGGTTAAATCAACACACACATCTTTTCCCCTATCCCAGGAATAGAGCAAAATATCTGCCGGCCTTAAGACCTGCCCTCCATCTCCACTCAACCCGATATCGACCTCTTTGCGAGCAGACCCAGCTCTACAACAGATGTCAAGCAAAGTATCACGTACCATGTTGTGTTGGTGTTTAACACCAATAGTACCAGTACATGATATAGCATGGTCTCCATAGATATCCCCAGTGAAAGCCTTAGAGCACGCTGGGCACGGCACTTGAACAGAGAAGGGGGGGATGCCTAGTCAATAACATAATATGCACCTGTAAGTTCTGGCATTCATAGTCTGTTCAAGCCCAGATATCGGGACCACCCTAAGCCAATCTGAAGAGTAGTCCTCCTTTTGCGACCTCCAAAGTGCAATTTGTCGGGGAGATAAGCAAAACGTGGATTCAGCCATTTGGGTAACACGTTTGAAATATATATCTGCCAATTTCTTCATGAGTTTGGGGCAGCGATCTCATCCGGGTTACTCAGAAGGTCAGTCTCCGTTTTCACATTAAAAGCGCACAAGGCTTCATCAAAGGAGGGCCAGAGGTTACAATATCAGAATGTCTGAGAAGCTTAGTCTGTAGTTTGACAGATTGGAGTCTAGATGCAAGGAAACCATAGTTCAAGGCATCCCCTAGTGAATATACTCCAAGCCCCCCAAATGCAAATGGCAGGGTGGCCGGCCTCCATTGACAGTCACTAAATCCAGGTCAATACGTTCCAAGGAAGAACGCAGTGCCGCATCAAAAGCAACGTGAGCACGTTCAAAAACCCTAGGGGAGCATGTGCGCATAGAGAAATATAACTTTGAAATGCCAGCGCAAGCACGAAGAAGCAGCAGCTCACATTGGGGGGATCCTTAAGCTTAGCAATGGCCGCCATGAGCTCAATGGTTTTATCGACCCGGCCCACCCAGTAACCGGCCCACCCAGTAACTTAACACCATGTAGTGGGCGGGCAATTTTAGGCGGGAAGATGCCCGCAAGCATGCTTCGAGGGTCTTCCTTTGGCCAGAAAATCTCAGTCTTAATTTGGTTTATTATTATTATTATTATTATTATTTACATTACGGATACTTTCGAATGGTATACCTTGAGAACATCTACTTGTACCCATATATATCTCTTGATGAGATGAATGAAATATATATCTCTATTGTCTCTATCTTTGTCTTTCTTTTATCTTGCTTCACAGCAAGTTAGAATTATTTATAAGTATTGTTATGAGTGATGAGCAGTGTTATGAACAAAAGTTAACTGTACATGCATTTATGTAAAGGATTACAAAAAGATAGATAGATATGTGTAAATTTGTCAGTTTGTTGTAGTCTCTTTCGATGTCATCGAATAACGTTTGGCATTACTATTTTCAGATAAGTTTATATGAAACTAAAGCCAAACGGTGTATGCAGAATCAATACCATATACACTGTTCATGAAGATGTGGTCCCAAATGAAATAAACCAAATTAAATGTAGTTACAAAATCAAACAAGATTTCTTATGAGTCTCTAACAAAAAACATTAATTGTGGCAAAGAGTTAGAATGAGCACAAGTAGCAAGTCGCTTGGTTCAATATACACATACCATATTTTGATCCTTCTTTTCGCTGCTTGCTTTACGATCATTGTCTCTACGACTATCGTGGAAACGTTACCTGGCTATCCCGGTCCTCTACCTTTCAAACTAGAAATCGGGTATATATATATGCTCCATTCTGATTTTCTTAAGTACTGTTATTTTTAGCGAAAACTACGTACACATGTGAAACCTTTGGTACTGCTGAACCAATAAGCCAAAGGCGCATTTTTAATTTATTTAAAAGTTCTGCTAATGTATGTACATAGTGGATCAGGTATATTGGAGTTGGAGAAGATGAAACCATGCAGCTATTTTACTTCTTTGTGGAGTCTGAAGGGAACCCGGAGGAAGATCCTCTCATCATTTGGCTTGCTGGAGGACCTGGTTGTAGCAATCTTCATGCCTTCTTTTTTGAAATCGGTACCCAAGGACAATATGCTAAAGACAATGCTAGCTTTAATGTAGCATTTTAGTTGTTAGGGATAATAATTGCAACATTTTGTTATATAGGTCCGCTAAAAATTCTGAATGGAAAGTATATAGATGATGTCCCAGCATTACAAGCGGACCTGAATTCCTGGACAAAGGTACATGTATTTTGATTTTGTGTAAGTTAACCTTGTTGTGCTAATAATATATTGTGATCCAGTCTCTTATGTGGTTTCAAAGTTAGCGAGCATCATATATTTGGATGGCCCGGCATTAACTGGATATTCATACACAACATCGCTAGAAGCTGCTCACTCGAGTGATACGTTATCAGCATCACAAACTACTGAATTTATTAGAAAGGTTACTGGCCGGAAATTAAATAAGTTTAATTATGTATTATACTTTTATGGAGGGATTTTTATTGACATACGGTTTCTAACTATGCAGTTTGTTCAGGATCATCCTAGATTTCTGAAAAATGATATGTATGTTACTGGAATATCTTATTCTGGGATTGTGATTCCAATGATTACGGAGGCGTTATATAAAGGTTTTACATTTCAATTTGTTGCATCATTCTTTTTTGTTGCCATAAATGTTTTTATCAAGTTCCGTCTCGCATTCTGTTATAACAAGGAAACATTAGTTTGTTTTTTTATCTTTCTCTTTTCATCATTTTATAGGTAACGAACAAGGTTTAGAGCCTACTATAAATATTAAGGCAAGTTCATTATGCATACAATATATAATTTTTTTGGGCAAGTTCAAGTACCTTAAAGTTCAGAATTTGCAGGGATACATGGTGGGGAACCCGTTGACCAATAAACGTGGTGACTTCAACTCTCGGTTTGAATTTGCGTATACGATGGCACTTATAACTAAAGAGTTATTTGAGGTAACCAAAATTTCAATTGCATATGAGATGCATTTCAACACTTCAAAAGTAATTCATTTATTTGATAAAATTATTGCAGAAAACAAGGAGAGATTGCAATGGAGAGTATGCAGAAGTTGATGATAAAAACTATCTATGCTTGTTAGGTATCGATGAAGTCAACAAAGTAAGCTTAGTTCATAACTTTTAAGTTAATTGTCATCATGTTTCACGTGTTATCACCTCGTCTGCTGATATTCTGCTGTCTATTGTCAGCGTTTAGTGAACATTAACATGTCACAAGTTCTAGAACCTAAATGTAATTCAACAACCGATTTGCATGAAAGTGCAAATCCGATAACAATGGAAAACCCAAGATTCCTAGGGGCCAATCCAATTAAAATGGTTGGTGCACAATCTTTTCTCAATGACGCCTCTTGTCAGGTAAGTGTATTCATGGTTCTCTTAATTTATCATTCTGTGATTGTGAACATCTAATTTAATATGCAGCATTATTCTCTCCACAGGCTAACTACTACTATGCGTCACTTTGGGCCAATAATAGAAAAGTTATGAAAGCACTTAATGTACGCAAGGTATGTTAAACACACAGTAACAAAAATGGGGAGAAAACTTGCTGTTAAGTCTAAATCATTGTATACAAGCAACAAAAGTTATCTTATGGGTTACTACACATGATTTGATTAGGGAAGGCTGAATGAAACAATGCTATGTAATATGGACATGAAGTACGACTCTGGTTACCATTCTTTGCCACTATATGAGTTCAATGTCCCCAGTAGTGTTGTCTATCACGAAGAGCTAATTAAGCGTAACTGTCGAGCCTTGATATTTAGGTATTATTGCAAGTTCCTTGCCCATGTTTGGTTACCCTATTAGTACTATTTTGGTATATCGACTAATATGTTACTTTATAATGAGCCAGTGGGGATCACGACATGAGTGTTCCGCATATAGGGACACATGGCTGGATAAATTCTCTTAATTTGACAATCACAGACAGTAACTGGGATGCATGGTACTCTAATGGTCAAGTAGCTGGATATAAAACCACCTATGCCCGCAATAACTATTCTCTGGTATTTGCTACCATAAAGGTAGAAAAGATTATTGTTTTTATCAATTATATATTTAACAACATACACGCACGATCTATTATGTACATAGTTGATGAAATTATATGTACTTTGATTACAACTTCTGCAGGGAGGAGGTCACACGGTTCCAGAGTACAAGCCTAAAGAATGCTTTGACATGGTTAAAAGGTGGTTTGCTCATAAACCTATTTAAACCAGTAGTTCATGCCTCAAATCGTTTGAAGGGTCTGTTCGCAATAAAAATCTCAGTGAGTTGTGAGATGAATATTGTTGTGGTTGGAAATGATTTCTGTAACCTCGACTAATTAGCATTGGAATCTGATTTAATCTTATGTAAACTTATGGTGATGCAAGGTTTGTAAATTTCTCAAGGCAAAACAATTCTAAGATTCAAATGCAGATATGCTAATCATTATATTCCTCATTTTACTACTTTGGCAATGCTGTAACCGATTTACCCTAATGAATTCTATTAAATCTAGTAAGAGTCCTTTAAAATATAAATGTATATTTTTAACGCTAAATGCAAATGTATCTGCAATGAATTGACACTCCAGATATGGTGTATTATTGGAGGGGGGATAAAAATAAATAAATTAAAAAAAAAAAAAAAAAAAAAAAAAAAAAGGACTAAACCATATGACTGCAAAGTCCATCATGTGCATAGGATTGTTTTACTCTCGTGTTGAGCCGACTAGCCGAGGTTTCTTCTATGTTGAGCATCCGTCTTTTTAAATTATGAGGTCTTATGTTGTACTAATATAGATATACTGAGAGTGAAAGCAATAAATTAAATAGGAGTTACAAGCATGCTTAGAAAGATTTATGATAACTAGACTGTGCAGACTGATATTGAGAAGAGTAGATATATAACTTGATCAACCGCTTCAATTACTAGTACTAAAGTGGGTCGTGAACATAGTCGATCTTCTCATGATGAGACAATGTAAATACTCGAGATTATAGGCTTTCTTGATCAATTATATTTGCCACGTTCTGTGGTTCATAATCATGTGTTCAACAAAAGGCGTCTTGTACTTTTATTTTGCAAAAAAAGTACTGCACTAGCAAATTTAACCTTTTCAACTTGGGATACCTGATTAGGGTACCTAAATGATATAAATCAATTTAATGATATTTAAGTGAGGTTATACGTGAGTACTAAAACATGGTAATTACTTTCATTATATAAAACAATATATAGCTCTAAAACTGCAAAGCTATGGCCAGCAAGTCCTACTACAGAGTACTTTTTTGCTAATTAAAGATTCGAGTTGCGCCAATGCCAACTTCATAATTGCATCTTTTTTTCTTCAAGTTGTTGATTTAATAGATGTCACCAAAGCACCGAAGCTTTGGGCTAGAAACATTTACATATCTGGATTTGCTTCCTCTGGTATCACTGTCAACGTAACACTAGTGTTTTTGCTTCTTATTACGACGACATGTATTGACCTTCCAACTTTATCCCCCATAATCTCAATCACCTGTCACAAATGTCAACCATCAGCTATTACAAAAGGTTCACAAAGGCAATAAATCAATTCAGATAGTATATTATACTGATAACGAGTAAAATAGTTACAATCAGCCAAAAACCACATGTCAAATGGGTCGAACGGATTTAATGGTCAAAAGTCACCTAACACGTATTTTAAATGCTTACAACTTCCTTAAGTCTACTAATCATATTTACCTTTATATTTTTTTGGAAAAGAAGGACAAGAGGTTGAAGGGCCGAAGTAATATGATCTGTTTTAACCAACATATTAAATTACCTGTTTGACCGACAACAGTTATCCAGGCACACCTGGCCCCCTACTTTTTGACATCTAGATTTTACATACAAAACATCGTAGTAGTCTGCTTATCTTCTCTCTAATCTGTAACTCTAGTTTCGTTTATTAAAGTGCTCGGTTTTCAAACACCTTAAGACTGTACTTTGTGAATTTGTCTAGTGAACCTTCCATTCTTGCCCCTATTTCTCTTATAAAGAAAGAAACATGTGTGACAACTTTACAGTTTTCTAGTAACAGCATTTAACTACTCTTTTTTCCCCCTTAATAAGCTGAATCATACCTCTTTTATGCTTCCAACAGGTTTTCCCTCAAATTCAACAACGACATCTCCTGGACAGAAACCAGCTCGTTCAGCAGGGGACCTGGGCTTACCTGGATAGAAAGGTAACTTACTTATTATACCAGGAAATTGGTACATTATCATAAATAACATTGTAGTGACTTTAGCCTTCCAAATTTAGATATTCATTCTCTACTGGAAAGGGAACTTTAGAATTAGATCAGTAATAATGATTCCCAGTAACACATATTGGTACTGGCTATGTTAGATTTTCTGATGATTTATATTTTGTCTTGTTTCTAAAGTTCAGAGTCACAAACTATGGGGTGCCCGACATAGTGCTCGAACAATAACTTAGCTCATACATCATACAAGTATATTTGGGTTGAAACAGGACCCGTTTACCAATCAGCATTCTACGCTAGTTATAGGTAAAAGTTTATGTATATTGAGAATTATACACACTTCACTTCCATAACAAAAGTTGTAGAATTAGAGTGGTTACTATGGAAATGGTACGACAGTAAGAAGAAGCGTACCATAGGCACAAGAACACCTTTCGTAACATCAGGGAACAAAACATCTTTTTCCTTGAGTTGAGCAACAATCATATCATTGAGATCAAGCATTTTCAGACCAAGCCAAGGTCGAACAACTCTCTTGCAAATCAAGTTTACAATAATTAACTCAAATTTAAAAAGACAAGGAGTGTCTTCTAAGTTCTACCCCCATGATGTTTGTCAAATTGTGAAACCAAAAAAAAGGGAAAGACAGAAACCTATTCCAAATCTCCATCATCACAAATAATGAAGATTCAGGCCTAGATTTTAGTTTCGGTAACGGGTGAGCAACTATGACCAAACCACTCCCAAGGTTCAGAATCAGATTTTGGTAAAAGACCAAAGAAAACGCAGTTGTAACTACCTATTAACATACTCCGTATTAAAGTTCTATTTACTTATAGTAAACAATGCTTACCCTTTTGTTTTGAAATGCTCCAGAATTTTGGATACAGAGTCAATTGGTACAGAAAAGCTCAATCCATCAGCTGCCAACACTTTCATGATGTTAACACCTATAACTTCACCATCGATATTCACAAGGGGTCCACCGGAGTTACTCTATACCAAAAAATCACAAGAAAATTAAATTCATTTACAAATTGAAACAGATGAGATAATGATAAGAAAGAAAGTTAAGGTACCGAATTGATAGCACAATCTGTCTGTAAATACTCTCTCCTCATTCCTCCAAGACCCAAATCACTGCTCTTACAATCAACACAACTAAAGACAGGCAGAAAAATGTTTGCACAACAGTTATAAGTTTAATCTTTCCATCACATTGTCCGCCAATAAAAAGTAAAATAATCAACGTAGATTATCGTAAACATAATCATAGAGATTTTTACTTATCTTTACCTTACAATACCAGCTGTGATTGTGTTTTGAAGAGATAGGGGACAGCCCATGGCTACTACCCAATCACCAGGACGTAGTGCACTTGTACCTAAAAACTACGGCCATCTTGTAATGTACATCAACCTGCAACATAATATAGTAGTGACTTAACCACCGGTACAAGTTTCAAAACAGTATGGTCTAAATCACCATAAGTATTAGGCATTGTTATTCAATGAAAAGGTTATGGTGTCTGCTACTCTGCTCTTTGCAGCCTTGCACAGGCACACAAGCAACAGATACTCATTGCAGACTATGGGGATGTTTGGACGTGCATTTAAACTAATTATATGATACTAAATGATCAATTTTATTTAAAGCAGTTAATCCGATAGTGTTTTAATGCGTTTCCATTGCTTGAAGTTGTGATAATCTGATAATCAATTCTCCAATTCTTCATCTGAGATCGCAAACTTCATGAGTGAGTATATACGTACTAGGATTCATCTTCACTAATTATATGATACTAAATGATCAATTCTCCAATTCCATTGCGTTCACGCGATTCAATTCAAGTTGCCCGATACGGTCAAAAAAAGTGAGTATATACGTACTAGGATTCATCTTCACATTCCCTACGTGAATTTAGGGCCTTCTCGCGAGTTTTGATGAACTTTGTCGATAGGGATGCGACTTTATTTCGATAGGTCAACAAGGTCTAAACGTTCTAAGATCTGGATATTTCGCAGAGGAATAACAAATACCTCATTGGCAAGTCATTTCTTCAGGTTACGCATATGAAATGTCGGGAACACTACTAGGTCCTGACGGTAGCTCGGGTCTGTGAGCTACCGATCTAACCCTAGCAACGATTTGAAAAGGATCGATTCAGCGAGGATTGAGCTTTCCACGTTTACTAAACGCGTCACACATTCTCATGGTGAATCTTTAAGCATAATCTAGGCTTTATCTGGGGATTCGAGAGGTTTACGTCATCTTTGCTTCTAACGATTCGCGAGCAGCTTTCATATTCATTTCTCCTTCGAACGATCTTCTCGGTAGTTTCATGAATAGGTTCAGGGTCAGCAAGTTGGGTATCTCCATTTCTTCCCAACAACTCAGCGATCAGCACTTACGACCATAGAGGGTCTCTTATAGTGTCTTTGAGGTACTGAGGTGGTAGGTATCGTCATTGAAGGATTTGGCCAACGGGAGGTGTCTATCCCAACCATTGCCAAACTCGACAGGCACACGACATGTCTACTAATGCTCGAATGATTTCTTCACTTCAGCCATCAGTCTGGAGATGATACACAATACTTAAATCCAGATATGTTCTCATGGCTCTCGGAAGTGATTGACAAAATGCGGTGTGAAATGACTGTCACAATGGAAAAGATTGAAATTGGCACACCAAGACGCGCAACGATCTTCTTCACGTATGAACGAGCAAGGTTTCCTATACTTTCTGTTTCGATAATTAGCGGGAGGTGAACAGGTTGGGTAGAATTATCAACAACTACTCAGATGGAGGCGCGGGATCTACTCCCAAGGTTTCGTTTATGACATAACTTACTGACGGAAAAAGGATAACATGGATAGCGGTTATTTCTCGGAGGATGAGAGAAGGATAGGGTCATTGTCCCAAGGAACGTGGTTCATGTTACTCCTTAAGGTCTTAAGATTTCTGTAGGGCACAAAATCTCTACTGAACGGGAAGTTTAGCAAGTTCAGAGTACGACTTTGTAAAAGGACGTTGATTACTACTAGCAATCAGTCGGTTGATTTAGTGAGATACTTAAGTTAGAGGCGGAAAGTACCACCTCAATTGAACGTCACTGCTAAAATAGCATTGATTGAACATCATCGATTGGGAAAATGAACATCATCGATTAAGTACATGGGCAGGGTAGAGGCGGCTGTGACACGACTATAAACGAAGCAGGGCTGAATGACGAATCCAAATCTGGAACAAGGTCCAAAATCATAAGGAAATAGCAAGAACTAAATCCAAAAAATAGCCAAAACTACATCCAATGATAGCCTAAACCAAATCCAATAATACCAAATCCGATAATAGCCTAAACCAAATCCAATAATATCAAATGTGATAATAGCCTAAACCAACTCCAATAATACCAAATCCGATAAAAATCTAAACCAACTCGAATTATAGTCTAATTCAAATCCAAAAATTCAAATAAGATCGACGGGGCTTATGACGATAAGTAACTCGAATTAAAAAATGGTGTTAATCGATTCTAACCCGACCTGACACGAACTACGGTTGACAGGGCCAAGCAGGAATTCCACATAAACGAGGACATATAGTGGCGCTAGAAGTATTACGGTTCATGCGGTGTTTTGATGCCAGTGTATCATATGTAAATGCAGGCTTTCGTGATATTCAGTGCTCGTGTACTGACACAAGACTCATCATTCCTAAAATCAGACTCTAACCCGAACATAATTCTTTTACAACTACTCCAAGTATCGCAAAATTCACCTCTGAGTCAGACATAGGGATCAGGCCATGTCCCACTGTCCCTGATTGAGTATAGGTGATCAGTCTATACTCACCCGAGGTTCAATGAATTTTGGAATACTCGGCCTAGTTATACTAGTAATATGTCCTTTATATCCCAAAATCATTCCCAAGGCTACGACAATGTACAATACTCAACATTTGATAAGGATTTATTTGATACGCTTTTAGGAGGTCATTTAAGCCCTAAATCGTGTTTTTATGGTCAAATATTACCTTAAATCGTTTCTTTTGTCATTTTAGGTACTTGGGACATAAATTCTGGAAAATTGAGCATTTTGGAGCTTTTCGGATGTTTTTATGCTCAAGAATGAAGAAAACAAGAAAACCAAGAAAAGTTTGGAAATAACACCAGACGGCGTCAGGCTTTCGAGTTGACGTCGTCGCCCTTTGAAGAGAAGCGATGGAATTTTACACTAGGCGCCCCAGAAAAGAAGTTGGAAGTTATAACGAGACGACGTCAGGTGCAAATGAGGCGAGGCCGCCTGGCTTTACACTTACACGAGGCGGCCCAGAACTATTACAAAGGGACGGCGTCAGAAGATCTCTTAGGCGATACGAAACCCTAAAAGCGGCGACCTGACGGCGTCAGGGATTATAACCCGGCGCCGTCAGCCTTGTAAATCTATATATAGTTTTGGATTTTTCATTCATTAGTGTGTAACTTTTAGAGGAGAAACCCTAGTCCGAGTTTTGCAGTAATTTTAGGGTTCCAAACCCTCTTTTCTGGCATGTTCAATTAAAGATAAGTTCTCTCTTACTCTATGTGTTGTTTGATTAATTGTTTGTATTTTCTTTACTTTAACATGCTAGCTTAGATTTCTTAGTGTTTGCTTAGATCTAATGAAACCTAGCTATTGATTATTGATTGTTTGTTTGTTATTGACTATTTGGTTGATTGACTAGCGTTAGGCTTAAGAAAACTGGCTAATCTCCTATACGGTAACAAGCTTGAATATCTTAAGAAACGTAATCGGATGTGTACTACGGTTTTATTGGTTGTATTTAACACATGATTGACTATTAATGAGGCTATGTTAGGATACTAAACGTGTCGACATAAGAAGAGATAGAAACTCATAGGGTTGGGGAAGGTTGTACAAACCCCCACGAATGGTATTAAGGAATACAATCCTTCATTCAAACAATTGTGACAAATCAATAAATCAATAGGAGATAACTAGGGAGTAGTGAAATCTAAGTAAACACATTTTCCTCTTATAAGTAATCCACCACTTTTATTTTCTTGTTTTTTTATTTTATTTTGTTAATTAGTAGTTTTTGGGTTAGTTGACTAGCAACTAATTTCGCCCACTCTTCAAAAACCCGAGATTTTAATTGCTTTCATAAAATATAAAAATACAAAAAGAATCATCCATCACCTTTAGACCTAGTTAACATAGTTTTCAATCCTAACGATACTATTCCCCTAGAGAACGATCAATCCCCCGGTACTTGTCAATCACTATACTACACCGGTCAGGTACACTGCCTGGAGGATTGCAAGCTTCTTAAGATCCCTTGAGAAGTAAAACTATTGCGAGTTTTGTAATCCTGCATCAAAGTTTTTGGTGTAGCTGCCGGAGAATAGTTATTGCTTAGGTTGAATTTTATTTTTATTATGTCTACTCATTAGATTCCTATCTAGTGAAATTTTTATTTCTTTTTATTAGGTTTTCTTTAGTCTATCTTTTCTTCGTGTTTTTGTTCGTAATCCATATCACTAGCCATCATGGAAGGTGATAATATCCTTGAACCCGTCATTCAGCCAAACCAACCAAACCACCAAAACCCACCCGAACCACCTAGAGCCCGCACTTTAGGAGAATACTCCCGACCTAGCCACCAAGGCTATCGAAACATCATTGAGCTCAACTAAGGAGCCAATGTGTCTCCCTTGCGATCCGACACCATCCGGTTGGTGCAAAGCGGATGTGCATTCCATGGACTTCGTTCCGAAGATACAAACCAACATCTCAAGGGTTTCCTTAAAATTGTTGATTCCATAGACCTTGATGTTGCCATTAGAGAGACGACCCGACTGCTTCTCTTCCAATTCTTTCTACGTGACTAAGTGATGCGTGGGAATTGCACCAGGCTTTACCTCTCGAGGGATCTCGAGAAGCTTACAACCCCCACCAGGCAGTGTACCTGATCGTTGTAGTATAGTATAATGACAAGTACCGGGGGATTGATCGTTCAACTCAGGAATAGTGTTGCTAGGATTAGAAAGCCTAAAAAAACTAGGTCTAGAGGTGAGGGATCATTCTTTTTGTATTTTTTATATTTTATAAAAGCAAAAAAAAATCTCGGTTTTTGAAGGAGTGGGCGGAATTAGTTGCTAGTCAACTAACCCAATTACTAAAGATGCAATCAAAATAAAATAATAAAAATGAAAATAAACTAAATTAAGATAGTGGTGTGAGCAATATATGGGAGAAATGTGTTTACTTAGATTTCACTACTCCCTAGATATCTTTTACAGGTTAATTACTTGTTACAGTTACGTGGATGACGGATTGTATTCCTTAATACCATTCATAGGGTGGCGTACTTACTTCCCCAATCCTATAAGCTCCTACTTCACTCCTATGTCGAGCCGGCTAAGAAGCTCCTAACATGGGATCACTGGAATTCGCTCATGCATTAAATACAATCATAAAAACCTGGTACACATCGGTTCATGTTTCTTAAGACGTTCAAGCAAGTTACACAATGGAGATCTGCCAGTTTTCTTAAGCCTAACATTGAAATCATTCATCCATTACAACTATAAACAAGCAATCAACCTATAATCAACATCTAGGTTTCATTACATCTAAGCAAACACATGAAAGATCTAGCCTAGCATGTTATAATCAAGACAAGCATAAGATATGTTCAAACAACACATAGACATATTGAATGAATTGAAAGAAAACTTATCTTAATTAAACATGAAAGGTTTCAAGGGGTAAAAACCCTTGAAAATACTGTTACAAACGACCTAGGGTTTATTAGGTTCGGCCCTAGAATTCTCCACACAAGTTCCTCTCTTAATGAATGAAAAATAGAAAACTATATATAGATTTCGTGAGGTGACGGTGTCAAGAGTAAAAATCTGACGTCGTCATCTCGCCGCCAATAAAGTTCTCGGACTGCCTAGATCCATGGGTGACGCCGTCATGTGTAATCCTGCTCCAGGCCGTCGCCAAATTAACTCTTGACGCCCTACTTCTGACGCCGTCACGTTTTCTCTGGGTCGTCATCCATTTTGCTCTTGACGCCGTCAAAAATTCCTTCTTGACGCCGTCAGGTACTGTTCCCAGCAAGGAAAATTAAGTCTTTGTCATTTTCTTCACTTTTATGCTTCAAAAACGTCCGAAATGCTTCCTTTTCCAGAATGCACTCCCAAAGTACATAAAATCACAAAAGGAACGATTTAGGGCAATATTTGATCAAATAAATTTCAATTCCGGCTTAAATGACCCCCTAAAAACGGTTCATTTTTTGCCCCATCATATACCCTTACACTTGAGATTTGCTTGTCCTCAAGCAAATGCGCTTTTATTCTAGTCAAAATACAAGTTAGGGGTCATTTAACACTAATATAAAAGTAATTACAACAAATAATCGTTCCACTAAAGATCAAAGACAAGCACGGAGGTCATACACTAGCACCTCACAAATAGTGTTTAGATACTCACATCTCTTGGGTGTAATAAAGTAATATCACAATATGGAAATGGAAAACATCTCTCACTACCTGTCATAGCAAAATAGATTACCATAGGCTTGGGAAAGGATCAAACCTCCACCACATGGCGTAAGCACCTAGGATAAACTATCAAAGAGGTCTTTTTAAAGGGTTGTAACGTTAGGTGTAGGGATATGGAATACACGGTTTTGTTGGATATAGGCAATCTTTACTGGTGGCGAGTGAATAATCTTGGTTAATTACATGTACAATATGGCGTTGCTAAGCCAAGACTAGACTCGACTTAAGCTAATAAATGAAAAATAACAAAAACATAAAATAAACATAGAATGAAACGGGATGGTAATCCGTATGTTTTTTTTTTCTCTTTTCTTTTTCTATTATTTTTTTTTCTTTTTCTTAATTTTTTCGATTTTTGTTTTTTTTTGCATACACTCTTACCCTACCTTCCAAAATAATACATCATAGGGAATGAACATTCCCCTTAAACTTGAATTTTTACATACTTTACAATAAACTGATCTAATGACTTGAATTAAGAAAATCAAAACACTTGGAGTACTTTTAAGATTAACGCACATATGGGGGTAATAATATGATGTTCTCCCCATTACTCCCTAAAATAAGTACTTTACCCAATCGTCTCAAAACAATATGTACAAGGATATGAATCGACTTAGCAACCATGTAATCAATTAGATAATTAACTAAGGGTTTAAACAAATAACAATAATGCACTAAAGATGAGTGCATACACGGAAGGCTAAGGCGATTTGGGTGTACATTTAAGTGGGGTGTAACAAATTCTTCCTTTAAGTAAGATGCTTAAAGTTAGAAACAAAAAGATAGGCTCGGAGGGGTGTACTAGGGGTTTCGTGTACTAAAAATGAGTACAACGCTAATGGTGTGGGAAAAATTAGTTGACTTTACTAGCCAAGTAATATGACTTAAATGGTCAAGTAATTATGATACTAGTTTAACACAAGGGTGATCCTAATGCCTCTTATCATGTAGTAAATCCTACTACACGAATGTAGTCTCCCTAGCGGTCTCGGGATGCATCACTAACGCAAGTTCTAGAATCTAAATGCTACCGGTACACTCATAAGCACTAATAGTAAATGCTTTTCCTATCAAATCTAAAGGCGAACCTCACATATTTGGGTGGAAAATTTTTCTGAATGGTATGGTTTTTCTGAATGTTTAGAACTCAATCATTTTCCTAAAGACTAGGGGTTCTCAAAAGGATCTAGCTCTTCATCTCTAGCTATGATTTGTTCCACCGAATGCGTCTTATCGATGAAATCTTTTTCTAGATAGAATGGGCGTTGGGGTCCTATAAAGTTTCTTTCTATCCAAGGTCCATATCTAGATGGTCTCCTATTCATTTCTACCTAATGTGGTGTCGGTTCATCCTCAAAATCATAGCTATGTTTCTTAACATCATATACAGACCAAGTATCGCCCTCACCTCCCGCTATCTTAGACTCCTTACAATCTATTATGGCGCTAGCGGTTGCTAAAAATCCTCTTCCCACTAATAAAGGGCATGTAGTATCACTAACCATATCAAGGACGTGAAAATCCGCTAAAATAGTTAACTTCCCTACGTGAACAACTACATCCTTAATCATCCTAACCGGGTGGGCAATACTCCCATCCGCTAGACCAATTAATACCTCCGTCTCCTCTAACTTCCCTAGCTTGAGAGTGGTGAAAAGGGATAAGGGAATCAAGTTGAGGCTTGACCCTAAATCGGCTAGTGTGTTGAAAGCTTCGGATCTTCCTATCTTACAAGGCAAAACAAATATACCCGGATCATCAAGCTTTTTAGGCAACTTGTTTTGAACGAAGGCGGTCCCATTTTTACCTAGTTTAAATTTCTCATATTTTTTATGAGGGCACTATAGTAGGGAGCACGGGCTAAGACATCAATGACGGGACGTTCAAGGTGAAGCTCCTTGACTTCATCGTCAAGGTCTTGCGTAGGAGGTGTTTCAACTATGCTTATGACCAATTTTGTATCGGGTGTTTTATTTGATTGGTCCTTTTGAAGAATTTGGTTTTGTTTGAAACACGTGCTCGTTGATTTAACCGAGTAGTATTGCGGACAAGAAGTAGGTGACGAAACTGATGATATGGAATTAACGTTTAGTTTCGGGTTCTTGACCGTGTCGCTTGGGAGTGCTCCCATTTCTCGGTCATTGAGAACTTTCAACAATGTGTCAATTTTGGTGGTCATCTCGCTTTGCTTTTGTTTGAAATCGGCTTCAAACTTAGATATGCGAGCTTCTTGAGATGCCATAAATCTGGACATCAATCTTTCAAGATTGTTGGTACTACCATAGATGTTAGAAGGATTGTTGTTGAAAGTACGGTTGGAGGGTGGACCGTTTTGTTGGTAACAATTAGGCAGATTAGAAGAATTGTTTTGGTTTTGTTTCCACCTAAGGTTTGGGTGATTTTTCCAAGCAGGGTTGTAGGAATCACCATAAGGGTTTGGATCGTGTTTGAAAGTGTACCACTTATCTCCCGCTTCATCGGTACGCGAGGATGCGTAGTCCGCAAAAGCTGTTCCGGGGAGTTCCACACAATCACGAGTGTCATGGAGACCACTACATGATTCGCATGAAGAAGTGATTTTGTTCACTTGGCTTGAAGGCTTAGGAGGCTACGAGCTTTGTAAGATTTCATGAGAAACTTGACTTGATCCTCAAGTTCCGTGATCCTACGGTCGGGAGTGCTAGAATTGTTCGAAGGCAAAGATATTGCCTTGACCATTTTGTTTAAATCACGGGGATCATTCCAACATTCGTTGTCATAGAGAGCAAGATCTTCTATGAGTTCCCATGATTCTTCCGCACTTAGATCACGTAGCTTGCCACCGGCCGATTGGTCAATGGTTCACCTTGTGGAGAGATCGATATGGTCATAGAAGATTTGGACTTGGAGCCAAAGATTTATGCCATGATGAGGGACTTTTTGGAGTAAGTCCTTGAAACGAGTCCATGCTTCATATAGAGTTTCACCTTGATGTTTTTGGAACATCAAGATATCATTTCTAAGCTTGGTTGTTCTCCCCGATGGGAAAAATTGAGCAAGGAAACAAGTGGTGAGATCATCCCATGAGGTGATGGATCCCACGGGTAAACGTTCAAGCCATTGACTAACTTGATCACGTAGAGAGAATTGGAATAGGCATAATCGGGTTGACTCTCTAGTTGTAGCATCATGGTCTATAGAATCTACGATTTTAAGGAAGTCCTTGAGATGTTGATTTGGATCTTCGGAACGAAGTCCATGGAATGCGCATCCGCTTTGCACCAACCGGATGGTGTCGGATCTCAAGGGAGACACATTGGCTCCTTGGGTGAGCTCAATGGTGTTTCGGTAGCCTTGGTGGCTAGGTCGGGAGTACTCTCCTAGGTTTCGGGGCCTAAGAGGTTGGTTAGCTAGTGGTGGGTTTTGTGGGTGGTCTTGTTGTGGTGGGTTGATGGGTTCAAAGATGTTACCACCTTCCATGATGTTGGATGGTAAGGATTACGTACAAAGGCATGAAGAAATAAGATAGACTAAAGAGAACCTAAAAATAAAAATAAAATCTTACTAGAAAGGAATCTAGCAAGTAGACCTAATAAAAAGAAATCCTAACCTAGACAATAACTATTCCCCGGGCAGCGGCGCCAAAAACTTGATGCGTGGGAATTGCACCAGGCTTTACCTCTCGAGGGATCTCGAGAAGCTTACAACCCCCACCAGGCAGTGTACCTGATCGTTGTAGTATAGTATAGTGACAAGTACCGGGGGATTGATCGTTCAACTCAGGAATAGTGTCGCTAGGATTAGAAAGCCTAAAAAAACTAGGTCTAGAGGTGAGGGGTGATTCTTTTTGTAATTTTTATATTTTATAAAAGCAAATAAAAATCTAGGTTTTGAAGGAGTGGGCGGAATTAGTTGCTAGTCAACTAACCCAATTACTAAAGATGCAATCAAAATAAAATAAACTAAATTAATATAGTGGTGTGAGCAATATATGGGAGAATTATGTTTACTTAGATTTCACTACTCCCTAGATATCTTTTACAGGTTAATTACTTGTTACAGTTGCGTGGATGACGGATTGTATTCCTTAATACCATTCATGGGGTGGCGTACTTACTTCCCCAATCCTATATGCTCCTACTTCACTCCTATGTCGAGATGGCTAAGAAGCTCCTAACATGGGATCACTAGAATTCGCTCATGCATTAAATACAATCATAAAAACCTAGTACACATCGGTTCATGTTTCTTAAGACGTTCAAGCATGTTACACAATGGAGATCTGCCAGTTTTCTTAAGCCTAACATTGAAACCATTCATCCATTACAACTATAAACAAGCAATCAACCTATAATCAACATCTAGGTTTCATTACATCTAAGTAAACACATGAAAGATCTAGCCTAGCATGTTATAATCAAGACAAGTATAAGATATATTCAAACAACACATAGACATATTGATTGAATTGAAAGAAAACTTATCTTAATTGAACATGAAAGGTTTCAAGGGGTAAAAACCCTTGAAAATACTGTTACAAACGACCTAGGGTTTATTAGGTTCGGCCCTAGAATTCTCCACACAAGTTCCTCTCTTAATGAATGAAAAATAGAAAAGTATATACAGATTTTGTGAGGTGACGGCGTCAAAAGGAAAAATCTAACGTCGTCATCTCGCCGCCAATAAAGTTCTCGGACTGCCTAGATCCATGGGTGACGCCGTCATGTGTAATCCTGCTCCAGGCCGTCACCAAATTAACACTTGACGCCCTACTTCTGACACCGTCACGTTTTCTCTGGGTCGTCATCCATTTTGCTCTTGACGCTGTCAAAAATTCCTTCTTGACGCTGTCAGGTACTGTTCCCAGCAAGGAAAATTAAGTCTTTGCCGTTTTCTTCACTTTTATGCTCCAAGAACGTCCGAAATGCTTCCTTTTCTAGAATTCACTCCCAAAGTACCAAAAATCACAAAAAGAATGATTTAGGGCAATATTTGATCAAATAAATTCCAATTCCGGCTTAAATGACCCCTTAAAAACGGTTCATTTTCGCCTCATCACCAAGCTAATCAATGGCTTGAGCGTTTACCCGCGGGATCTATCACCTCTTGGGATGATCTCACCTCTCATTTCCTTGCTCAATTTTTCCCACTGGGAAGAACTACCAAGTTAAGGAATGACATCTTGATGTTCCAACAACGTCAAGGTGAAACTCATTACGAAGCTTGGACTCGTTTCAAGGACTTACTCCAAAAAGTCCCTCATCATGGCATAGATCTTTGGCTCTTAGTCCAAATCTTCTATGACCACGTTGATTATCTCGCCAAACATGCAATTGATCAAGCGGCCGGCGGCAAATTACAAGAGAAGGACACCGAGGAATCATGGGACATCATTAATGAGCTTGCCTTCTATGGTAGCGAATCTTGGGATGATGCCTACGATGTAACCACGGTGGTCAAAGCAATTTCATCACCTGAAAAAGTCTCTCATCTCTCTGAAGAGAACCTTTGTGAACTTGAGAAAAGGGTCAATTACTTGATTGAAAAACGAAATAGACCCTTAAATCCAAATCGAGCGACTGTTAACTCCATCTCAAACATAAGACCGGCACCCCTATCCGAGTCACCTCTTAGAGAAAATGCGGAATCTTTCCAAAAGCATGTTAAGCCCTATCCACCTCCCCGCGACCTTAGCCCAGAATTTGAAGCTCGAATGAGAGAATATATGTCGGCGCACTCTGAGAGATTGGCAAGATTTAAAGAATCCGTTTATAAACGAAGTGAGGAAATGCAAGAAAAGATGGCTAAAATGATGAGTCTACTAAGGGTTAATGGCATCTAATAGTAACATACTTTTTCATTTGTACCATTATCAGATATGAACTAAAAATATTACCACAATACCCATCGAGTTCTGCATTTTTGTGCTGATATCAGCAACTTCATCATTTTTACTTTCAAAATTCATGTCATGTGACACATGTACATGTCATTCCCCTTTTTTGTACCATTAGGTTCCATGTCAGCCCTTAATACACACTGTTAGGTTGTATATGTTAGTGCTAGGGTTATATGTGTTTTGATTGGGGAAGACGACCTAACGGTGTGTATAAGGGGCTGACATGGGACCTAACGACACAAAAAAAGGGCATGACATGCACATGTGTCACATGACGTGAATTTTGAAAGTAAAAATGGCGAAGTTGTTGATATCGGCACAAAAATGCAAAGTTCGATGGGTATTGTGGTAATATTTTTTGTTCATATCTGATAATGGCACAAATGAAAAAGTACGTTGCTATTATATGCCATTAACCCATCTACTCAAGGTCAACCAACTCAAATAGCCAATTGATAAAAATCATTTTGTGACGTATTTAAAAGAATGTTTTGGGTGATACCAATTATCAAAGAAGGAAAGAGAGAAGGGATAATTGAATAGTATATTGGGTATTCCTCACATGGCATGTAACACCCCCAAAATACCGTAGCGGAAGACTGTGTCACCGAGGTGCTACTTCATAATACAAAGTACAAGTTATAGAAAACGACCTCTAAATGAGACGTTTTGAAAAGTTACCATTCGATTAATGAATTCAAAGTTACAAACATGAGATTCCAAAGTATGATACATAAATGTATACAAAATGTTCTGAATGGTAAATGATAAAAGCGTAAGTCTTCAGAGTATGTAGCTTGACTCTATGTTTCACGCACTAGCTATCACCTTACTAACCTGAGATAAACATGCTAAAGTGTCAACACAATGGTTGGTGAGTTCATAGAGTTTGTATTAAAACAGTTGAAAAGCCTTTAGAGAATATTTCCACAGCAAAGGCATTGTAAATCCACTCAGTTGCAAATCCCGCCCATACAAAACTTGCAACCTGTGTGTTTACAACCCACTGCTAACATATAGCATGATTCAAGACATATGTGTATATACAAGCACTTAAACAAGTCACACGGTTGAGCCTTATACACAAACCATAACTACTGGGAGCCACTTCCCAAAGATAACTGGGAGCCACTTCCCAAAGACTACTGGGAGCCACTTCCCAAAGACAATTGTACATGTATCTTAACCACTAGCAATCAAGCAATAATAGTTACATAGCATTAGTCATTAATTAAAACACATATATTGAATTCAGAACGCGCATACTTACCAATTATGAAAACAATGCATCATACATAAAGCATTTAGAAACATGATTCAGCACATTAGTTTTTGAAAGTAGCCAAGCATGTATCTCCCCCAAAGAGTTAAAACAAGTATGAAAAGAGTAGGGACTATGACTCACCTTAAGTTATGTAGTGAGTAATGAAAATGGTAGTCGAATCGCGAAAGTCTCTAAGAGCAACCTAGAAATAATTATTGCAACTTAGGTTGGAGTAATGTCTAAGAATACGAAGAATTGCCTATATATGTCTTGCATATTGTTCATGATGTAGTACTTAGTATATAGTGTAAGTCTTTGAATAAAAGTGGTTTATGAAACATGTATAGTTTGTATATCTCTTACTACCGTTCGGGCCGTCATAATTCAGAGGTCATGTAGTAAACGTTCGAGGAGCTAGGGCACTTTAATTCGTAAATCCAGCAACTCGTCGATCCGTTTACCCAAATGAAACCCCTCACATGAAGCTCCCTAGTGTTGTAGTATTCGATAGAAAATATATGTTTTTGATCTTTAAAGGTTACATGTCTGAATAGTTGAATAAACTTAGGAAAGTTTATTTTAAATGAAGATTGTTATTTCTAATGAGTTTCTTAAGCCTAGAATGGATATTACTTGCAAAGTCTCATGGTCATTTGATGGAGTAGATCCAAATTGGATGATTATGTTATAACTAATACTTTAGTTCATGTTTTCGATTTAGAAAGTTATATGGTCTTTCGCCGTGGCTTTGGTCATGGCTACCACAGTCTTGAGACTCATCCTTGGCCTTAGCCATGGCTGTGGTCTCGGCTTTAAGGTCATTAGACCTCTTGGTTTTACTTAGCCATAACAAATACATGGTCATTTGGGTATTAAAAAGGGCTGTCAAGAATTTAAATAAAAATATCCCTCGTTATGCATTTTTAGGGTTTGAGCTTCTTTAGTCCTGAACGAAAACGTTGTTCCGGACAACTTTCGTGTTTTAACTTTTTGATGAAACAGAGCAGAAGGGCCTCGTTTAATTAGGTCAGATCGCTTACAGCTTGTTTTGGCAGTTTCGGCGTTTTGGTTTTGCTAACTTCTTTTGGTCGTATCTTTTGACTCGTGTACTCGTTTTAGGTGATTCAAATTGCTATGTTTTCCTTTTAAAACCCTATTTAACAGTAGGTAAGTGTCTAATATCATGGTTATATTATTTTGGTCGTGGTTCTCAACATAAGTCACTAGTTTCCTTGATTACTTAACATAGGTTAACATGTAGTGTTCTTAACTTGTTTTAAAGATTTTTGTACATCATGAACATATAAAGACTATATATAGCATAGTGAAGTATAAGAATCATGAAAATGATGTTGAGAAAGAGAGTGTATTAGGGTTTCTTACAACTTTTGGCTTTCTAAAGAAAGGAAGTCAAGTATGAACTAGGACACTAAACCTATGCTTGCAAACCCTTCACCACAACTCTTGCAAACCCTTGCTAACCTTTACATAACCCTTGTGAAAACCATTTAACCTCAGCCCCTAACACCTTGTGTAGCTCCTAATTCAACCATGGAATCACCAAACAAACTCTTGATTCATGTAGAGACTAACTATGCCTTCAACTTTGGTATGTAACTTATAACTTGGAAATCAAAGGATCATGGTTTAAGGATTTATGTGTGTGTCGTTTGGAATGAAGAGAAAGGAATAGATGAGCCTTGTATTTATAGCATGAAGAGGAGGTTAGGAAGGTGCCTAGGAAGGTGAAATGAGGAGGTTAAAGACTTAGGATATTTTAGGTAGTAGTTATCAAATTTGCAACCTAAACTATACTTGTCATCATCCTAAGAGATCAAGGCCTAAGATCAAGCCACAATAGCTTGTGAATCACCATATACACGTTCATATGATGGGAGGAGTGACTAGATGGATAAACTTGGTATTATCTAGCTTACGGAGTAAGTTTTGGTCCCGGTAATCGCTAACGGTAAGTCGTTAAGTCATGAAACTTAAAATTGGGTATTCTAAAAATATGAAACTTATAAAAATGTTAGAACTTATTAATATAACCTATCTTAGCATATTTAATTAGTGATATGTTCTATTGGGTTGCTTAAACGCTGTTAAAACTGGAAACGCGGTCTAAAACGCGTAATTCGCGTAAAACACTGAACTGGAAAATGTAAAATTCCAAAACTTTTGGAATTGACATAAAATGAGAGAAATTCATATTCTATTGTTTATAGTGTTTTATGGACATATCGGGATGCTGGAATGACTTTTAAACCAAAAAGTAAATCTCGGACACGGTTTCGTGATTTTTGCATAAATGATTCGACGAGTGTCAAACTCTCAGATTATCATTCAAATAGTTTAACTTACGAGAATATGAAATAAAAATTTTGGGAGTGAATAGTGAAAGTGAATAGTAATAGTGAATAGTATCCGAAAATATGAATTGTTACATGGCATATGTAGAGAGAAAGAATATGTCATGGAATATTATTTTCTTGAAAGGAAGTGTGGATGTTGTCTTAGAGAGAGGGAAGAATTTGAATTTGAAATTGAAATTGTGAGAGAGGGATAAGACTTAACTATGTTTAGGTTAGATGAGTTGGCATGGTTATGAGGAAAAGGAATATTCCAAAGGAATATGCTTTGCTTGGAGAGAAATGGTGGATGTTTGAAACTCAAATGTGGGATGAGGTTGTGTGATGGAGGTGAGTTGGCATAGATGTAATGGGGAGCCTAAGGAGAGATTCAAATTCAAATTTGAATTTGAGATGTGAGAAGAGAGAAGAGGTAAGGTAGGTTGTATATGAGGGAGGTGAGTCATATGGATAGGAGAGGTGATGTGATGGGGAGTGATGAGGCGAAAAATGAACCGTTTTTAGGGGGTCATTTAAGCCCGAAATTTAATTTATTTGATCAAATATTGCCCTAAATCGTTCCTTTTGTGATTTTAGGTACTTTGGGAGTGAATTCTGGAAAAGGAATCATTTTGGACGTTTTTGGAGCATAAAAGTGAAGAAAACGGCAAAGACTTAATTTCCCATGCTGAGAACAGTACCTGACGGCGTCAAGAAGGGAATTGTGACAGCGTCAGGAGTAAAATCCATGACGACCCAGTGAAAACCTGAAGGCGTCAAGAGAAGGGCGTCAAGAGTTATTTTGTTGACAACCTGAAAATGGACTACACGTGACGACGTCAAACCTAGATCTAGGCAGTCCGAGGAGTTTATTGGCGACGAGATGACGGCGTCAGACATTTACTCTTGACGCCTTCACCTCACAAAATCTATATATACTTTTCTATTTTCATTCATTAAAGGAGGAACTTGTGTGGAGAATACTAGGGTCGAACCTAATAAACCCTAGGTCGTTTGTAACAGTATTTTCAAGGGTTTTCACCCCTTGAAACCTTTCATGTTCAATTAAGATAAGTCCTCTTTCAATTCATTCAATATGTCTATGTGTTGTTTGAATATATCTTATGCTTGTCTTGATTTCAACATGCTAGGCTAGATCTCTCATGTGTTTGCTTAGATGTAATGAAACCTAGATGTTAATTATAGGTTGATTGCTTGTTTATAGTTGTAATGGATGAATGATTTCAATGTTAGGCTTAAGAAAACTGGCAGATCTCCATTGTGTAACTTGCTTGAATGTATTAAGAAACATGAATCTATGTGTACTAGGTTTTTATGATTGTATTTAATGCATGAGCGAATTCTAGTGATCCCATGTTAGGAGCTTCTTAGCCGGCTCGACATAGGAGTGAAGTAGGAGCTTATAGGATTGGGGAAGTAAGTACGCCACCCCATGAATGGTATTAAGGAATACAATCCGTCATCCACGCAATTGTAACAAGTAATTAACCTGTAAAAGATATATAGGGAGTAGTGAAATCTAAGTAAACACAATTCTCCCGTATATTGCTCACACCACTAGTTAAATTAGTTTATTTTCATTTTTAGTATTTTATTTTGATTGCATCTTAGTAATTGGGTTAGTTGATTAGCAACTAATTCCGCCCACTCCTTCATAAACCGAAATTTTTAATTGCTTTTCTAAAAACCTAAAAAATACAAAAAGAATCATCCCTCATCTCTAGACCTAGTCTTTAGGTTTTCTAATCCTAGCGACACTATTCCCAAATTGAACGATCAATCCCCCGGTACTTGTCACTATACTATACTACAACGATCAGGTACACTGCCTGGTGGGGGTTGTAAGCTTCTCGAGATCCCTCGAGAGGTAAAGCCTGGTGTAATTCCCACGCATCAAGTTTTTGGTGCCGCTGCCGGGGAATAGCTATTGTCTAGATTACAACTTATTTTTATTAGGTCTACTTGCTAGATTCCTTTCTAGTAAGATTTTATTTTTATTTTTAGGTTTTCTTTAGTCTATCTTATTTCTTCGTGTTTTTATTCATAATCTCCACCATCCGCCATTATGGCAACCGACGAATTCTCTAACCTTAGAATCACTAGGAGTCGTAGTTCCGCTAGAGACCTTGTTTTGCCTTATTCAGAACCCGATAGAGAAATGCGTAGGCTAAGACGATCTCACTCAACACACCTGAACCATCTAGCATAGCCATCGATTTTGATGCACCCCTTTCTTAAGAAAATTCGGAAAATCACCTTACAACCCCTAGCTCCCAATCCAACAACGAGATAAGTACCCCCACAACTCCCATTCCTAAGCGCCTTAAGGACTACTCCTCCCCAAATCCTCGTGGTTTCTCAAACGCCATTGTCTACCCAAACGAACACACCAATGAGGTCTTGCACGCGACCGATGTTTGGCTTGTCCAAAGTGTGTGCAAGTTTTGTGGGTTAGATGATGATGACCCAATTCAACACATCAAGGACTTCTTGAAAATAGTAGACACCCTCCATACGGATGGGGCTACTAGAGACACGTCCCGATTACAATTCTTCCCTTTCACCCTCTACGAAAAAGCCCAAGAGTGGTACAATAAACTTCCTTCCGAATCTATTTTTACATGGGAGCAACTCATATCCAAATTTTATGAAAAGTTCTTTCCAGCTGGGAAAACTTCAGTGTTTAGAGATAGGATCCTCCGCTTCCGGAAGGGGAAGGACGAACCATTCCATAAATCGTGGATTAGATTCAAGTATTTAATAAGACAAGTTCCCCATCATGGCATCGAACTATGGCTTTTGGTCCAGATCTTCTACGACAATGTCTCCTTAAATGATCGGACCGGAATCAACAATTCTAGAAAGGGGAGATTAGCCAATCTTAGTGCCGAGGAAGGATGGGATAGGATTGAGGAATATGCTCAAGACCAGGATGACACTTGGGATGAACCTGAGTCGACTACCAGCATATCTGAAATCACTTCAACATCTTCAGATCGGTTAAGAAAAATTCACAAAAGAATGGAATACCTAGCTGGGTCACAGTTACCTAAACAACTTTCAAATCCTTACTTGATCTGCGACTACTGTGGGGGCCCGCACGAGGTAGAGGAATGCGGAGGAGAACCCACAACTGAGCATGCATGTTTGTCAGGAGGTGACATCTATGCTGATCCCTCCCTTTTTCCTTTTTACCAAAACGACGATTACACCCTCTGGGGAAATCTGGTAAAAAGAAAAGAAGGAGAGGAGGGCCCTGAATTTGAAATCAGGAGCACTTTTGAAGATGACCTTGGTCACTTCACTCAAGAAAAAGGCTTGCAATTAAAAGGTCTTGATGAATGTGTCGATGAGCAGCAGAATGACATTGGAGAATGGTTCAACAAGCTTAACTCCACCCTCGATAACCTAGAAATGCCATCAGTAAGCCAAAAAGACCCCATGCTCGCAATAACCACTCGAGCTGGAACAAAAACCAAGGACTCTCCTTACCCGAGCTCGCACCCTCTCACCCCCGATCCAAACAAGCCTCGTGAAGAGGAGGATGGTGTGAGCAGCGAGGCTCCCGAACAACCTTCCGTGGCGATCCCCTCCCCATCAACCCCGCCTAACCAGCCTGTGAGAATCCCATTTCCATCCTGACTAAAAAACCAGAAAACTGAGAACAATAATAAAAGATTCTTGTCATATCTTAAAGACTCAGTGATCACCATACCCCTCCTTGATGCTTGCTATCACATGCCGAAGTATAACACGTACTTTAAAAAATTACTCGCCAACCGCAAGAAACTCGAGGGTCTCGTGACTCTGGGGGAAGAATGTTCGGTGGTGACCCATCGAGGGTTACCAAAAAAGGTAGACGATCCAGGCAGCTTCACCTCGCCTTGTTCCATAGGATCTCTATCGATTAAGAATGCTCTTTCCGATTTAGGGGCGAGTATCAACCTCATGCCCTACTCCATGTTCCTTAAACTAGGATACTCCGGATTAAAGTCTACCCGTATGAACATTCAACTAGCCGACAGATCAGTCAAACACCCCATAGGGATATGCGAGAATGTGCTAGTCAAGGTTGGGAAATTCAAATTCCCGGTTGACTTCGTAATCTTGGAAATGGAGGAGGATGATTTGGTACCCATCATCTTAGGGAGACCATTTCTTGCTACCGCTCGTGCAGTCATTGATGTTCATGACGGCAAGTTAACCTTACGAGTAGGAACCGATAGCTTAACCTTCGACATTAAGGACACTATGGATCTCTCTCTCGAAGCAGCTAACCGGCTCTATTTCATTGGAGAGGTCGATGAACTCACGGATTTCATTGATGACTGTGTTGATGAACAGATCGAGGAAGGCTGGTTACGGGATGAGACTTTTGATGCGTGGGGATTGCACCAGGCTTTACCTCTCGAGGGATCTCAAGAAGCTTACAACCCCCACCAGGCAGTGTACCTGATCGTTGTAGTATAGTATAGTGACAAGTACCGGGGGATTGATCGTTCAGCTAGGAATAGTGTCGCTAGGATTAGAAAACCTAAATACTAGTTCTAAAGATGAGGGATGATTCTTTTTGTATTTTTATATTTTTTAGAAAGCAAGTAAAAATCTCGGGTTTGAAGGATTTGGGCGGAATTAGTTGCTAGTCAACTAACCCAATACTAAGATGCAATCAAAATAAAATACTAAAAATGAAAATAAACTATATTAAACTAAGGTTGTGAGAAATAAGTGGAGAAATGTGTTTACTTAGATTTCATTACTCCCTAGATATCTTTTACACGTTAATTACTTGTTATAGTTGAGTGGATGACGGATTGTATTCCTTAATACCATTCATGGGGTGGCGTACTTAACTCCCCAATCCTATAAGTGCCTACTTCACTCCTATGTCGAGCCGGCTAAGAAGCTCCTAACATGGGATCATTAGAATTTACTCATGCATTAAATACAACCAATAAAACCTAGTACACATCGGTTCATGTTTCCTAAGACGTTCAAGCATGTTACCATTTGGAGATCTGCCAATTTTCTTAAGCCTAACATTGAAATCATTCATCCAATACAACCATAAACAAGTAATCAACACATAATCAACATCTAGGTTTCATTAGATCTAAGCAAACACAAGATAAATCTAGCCTAGCATGGTGGAATCAAGACAAGAACAAGATATAAACAACCAACACATAGACATATTGATTGAATTAAAAGAACACTGATCTCAATAGCACATGTAAGCATTCAAGGGCTGAAAACCCTTGAAAAATCTGTAAAATATGAATATGGTTCGGCCTTAGGGTTTCTCCAAACTTTTTCCCCTTTAATGAATGAAAATTAGAAAACTATATATAGATATAAGAGGCTGACGGCGTCAAGAACAACCTTGTGACGCCGTCATCTCACCGCCAAAAGAATTCTCGGACTGCCTTGATCTACATCTGACGCCGTCATGTATTACACTTTTCCAGGCCGTCACGTATTTAACTCTTGACGCTCTTCCTTGTGACGCCTTCATTTCTGTACTGGGTCGTCATGATATTTACTCTTGACGCCGTCAGGATAGTACTCTTAACGCCGTCACACACTGTTCCCAGCTTGGAAAATTAAGTCTTTGGCGTTTTCTTCACTTTTATGCTCCAAAAACGTCCGAATTGCTTCCTTTTCCAGATTTCACTCCCAAAGTACCTAAAATCACAAAAGGAACGATTTAGGGCAATATTTGATCAAATAAAATCAATTCCGGGCTTAAATGACCCCCTAAAAGTGGTTCATTTTTCGCCTCATCATATCCCTTACACTTGAGATTTGCTTGTCCTCAACCAAATGCGCTTTTATTCTAATCAAAATACAAGTTAGGTGTCATTTAACACTAATATAAAAGTAATTACAACAAATAATCGTTCCACTAAAGACCAAAGACAAGCACGAAGGTCATACACTAGCACCTCACAAATAGTGTTTTGATACTCACATCTCTCGGGTGTAATAAAGTATAAATTACAATATGGAAACGGAAGATATCTCTCACTACCTGTCATAGCAAAATAGATTACCATAGGCTTGGGAAAGGATCAAACCTCCACCACATGGCGTAAGCACCTAGGATAAACTATCAAAGAGGTATTTTAAAGAGTTGTAACGTTAGGTGTAGGGATATGAAATACACGGTTTTGTTGGATATAGGCAGTCTTTACTGGTGGCGAGTTAACAATCTTGGTTAATTACATGTACAATATGGCGTTGCTAAGCCAAAACTAGACTCGACTTAAGCTAATGAATGAAAAATAACAAAAACATAAAATGAACATAGAATGAAAAGGGATGGTAGTCCGTATGTTTTTTCTCTTTTCCTTTTCTATTTTTTTTCTTTTTATTGATTTTTTTGATTTTTTTTTTCTTTTTTTATTTTTTTTATATTTTTTATATTTTTATTTTTTGCATACACTCTTACCCTACCATAAAAAATAATACATCATAGGGAATAAACATTCCCTTTACACTTGAATTTTTACATACTTTACAATAAACTAATTTAATGACTCGAATTAAGAAAATCAAAACACTTGGAGTACTTTTAAGATTAACGTACATATGGGAGTAATAAATGATGTTCTTCCCCATTACTCCATAAAATAAGTACTTTACCCATGAGTCCCAATCGTTCCAAAACAATATGTACAAGGATATGACTCGACTTAGCAACCATGTAATCAATTAGATAGTTAACTTAGGGTTTAACAAATAACAATAATGCACTAAAGATGAGTGCATACACGGAAGGCTAAGGCGATTTGGGTGTACATTTAAGTGGGGTGTAACAAATTCTTCCTTTAAGTAAGATGCTTAAAGTTAGAAACGAAAAGATAGGCTCGGAGGGGTGTACTAGGGGTTTCGTGTACTAAAAATGAGTACAACGCTAAGGGTGTGGGAAAAATTAGTTGCCTTAACTACCCAAGTAATATGACTTAAATGGTCAAGTAATTGTAATACGGGTTTAACACAAGGGTGATCCTAATGCCTCTTATCATGTAGTGAATCCTACTACACGAATGTAGTCTCACTAGCGGTCTCGGGATGCATCACTAATGCAAGTTCTAGAATCTAAATGCTACCGGTACACTCATAAGCACTAATAATAAATGCTTTTCCTATCAAATCTAAAGGCGAACCTCACATATTTGGGTGGAAAATTTTTCTGAATAGTACGCTTTTGTGCTAGTCATACAATCTCCTATCCATGAGACGCTTGCTATGGCTAAAGTTTCACTCCTAAGTGTTGTAAAAAAATTTAAGTTTGGCGCTAAAATTGCACTAACAAGTATTTCTCATAGTTTTATTACACATCTACTATCAAACAAACAAACTCAAGCGAAAGTGTATCTGTAAGGTATCATCATTTTACCCTCCCCTTACACTTAGGATGAACATTGTCCCTAATGTTCAAGTAAAAAATGTAAAAGTGCAATAAGTAAAAAGAATGAAATCAAATACTCCCCTGATTCGCTCGGTATGGATAATAAGGTGGCCAGGTTAAATCTTCCTCCAAAAAATGAACAATCAAAGCTTCCCTTCCAGAAAAATAATCATCTTCTTGTCATACATAACCTGTAAATCCTGAGAAAACAAACAAAGCAACCTCGCATAAAATCGGCGGCAATCTACATAAGTTACTAAATCCTAGAAAACAAGATAAGATATAATGCTTGTGGAATGAAGTTTGCAGATTTCCTAGAGATTATAAAACTTAATAATTCAACAAAAACTTTAAAACTCCGTTAGAAAAACAAAACCGGTAAAATTTCCAGATTTTTACACGTGACGCCGTCAAGAGCAAGCTCATGACGCAGTCAGAAGTGACCTGCAGAAATTCTTATGTTAAGTTTCTGGAAAATTTCTTTAAAAACTTGGTCCTACTTCCTGGAAAATCCTACAAAACTTCATTATGACTCAATACAAGCATTTGACTCTAACAAATACGAATATACATGTTCACTTAATATTGTGGAGAATCATGATCGGTTTGTTTCTTAAAAACATATTTGGGGTTTCCCCTTACACTTATCTCTTGCAAAAATACCTTTAGGTGGAGTAAAGACTAGGCCAAAACAACAAAGTAAAGTATTTCCACTTTTTAGTTTAGAAACATGATCTACCAACAATAAAAATAAAGCATGCATACGGAAGCAAATAACAAACAAGCAAAATAAAATTCACACAAAACATGGGTTGCCTCCCAAGAAGCGCTTTTCTTTATTTACGAGTCTTGTAGCTAGACTCAAGGTCATGGGTTACTACGTGACCTCATCGTTGGTTTCACTCTCTAGGTCATCTTCTAAACCTGTATCGCTTTCATAGTGTAAGTACTTCGGGTCTTCGAACTCGAAGACATCTTCTCGATACTTAGAACCAAGTTTACTAACATCTTTAAAGAACCCACATGATAAATCGGAAGTGTTCTTACATCCTCTCCGCACATCATCATCACACAAAATAAGTTGGGAACTTAGCCTATCAAGCCCGTCACAGTCGATTTCCTTAAGGTCTTTTCTCTTGTACGACGTTTGGTACGAAACCCTCCTAATCCCGTCATCGAAGGTCATGATTCCGTTCCGGTCATCGACTATCAAATTAGTGATTTCACAAAAGGGTGCTCCAAAAATGACTTGTGATAACCTAGGGTCGACATAGTCTTCGATGTTGTCCACAATTGTGAATTCCATAGTGAATGCTATATTTCCTACGAACACCTGGATTTCATGATCTTTACCAACCACTTTCTCTCCCTTGTAAATCATTCCCCATCTGCAGATATTGTTATAATGGAATAGGGACATAAAATTCTTAGGCATGAATATGTTAATGTAGACATTATCGAAGTACTTATGACCGATCATGCAGGGAATTTTGAGATTATTCGGATCACGCCTCCTTATCTTCCTCGATTCTCCGCCCATTGATCCATATACATTCCCCTCAAGGGAAGGACGATACTCGTATACCTCCTCATTACCCCTATGAAAAATTACCTTCTTAACACCATTGGTGAACAATGCACTTCCATCCTTCTCATCAAGGATTACTCCCGATTCATTGATAAATGGTTTCCCAAGAACAAGGTTGGTTAATGTTCGATTTGTGAGAGGGTCCACGTCATCGACCACGGTGAGGTCAATATTGTAAACAAGCTCTCCAATTATAATTGATACATTTTTTATTACCCTTGCATTATTGACTCTCTTGCACACAATGCGTTCTGGGAAGGCTTCGTGGTATAGGGAAAGGGGTATTATGTTGTCTGGGAAGCTAGGATCTATATGACTATCAGTTAAGAGCCTTTCCTTAATGGTGCAGGAGATCTTAAAAACTCTAGGGCTGCTTCCATTAGTCTTATCGCTACTCCCACTGGTAACATCCTCCATTTTTCTCTCGGGCTCCTCTAAAATAGATTTACCCAAAATGGCTGGATTTCTCGTATGCTCTTCCGATCTCTCTTTCCCTTCATCTGATTTGCTAGATTCTTGCGCGGCGCACTGCTCGGATGAGTTGGTAGGGCTTCTGGCCAAATCGTGGTCCACCTTTGAGGTCTCATCTTTAGCTGTATGACCAATTTTTTCAGTTTGTTGTTGGTTCAGGTTAGGTGTAGAAGCAGATATCGTGGTGATGGTATTTACGAAATGGATTGGTCCTAGGGGGTTGACAGTTTCTTTTTCTTTTGGTGATAGATGTTTGAATAGATTACTAGGGCTTTTTATTTTCACAGGGGAGGTTGGCGGACTCATGATGGTGACAGATTTGACCTCATCAATGTGATTAGGTTTATTAACAGCGTGCTCTTTGATAATAGTTAACAGATTACAAATCTTGTTATTCATATCGGCCTACTGTTGTCTAAATTTAGCCTCGAGCGTAGAGAGCTGTAATTCTTGAGATAGAATGAATTTTCGCAAAGCATCTTCACAGCTTTGCCTAGGAATGCTTTGTGATGGAAAATGCTCGAACAAAGTGAGTGGTGAGGAGTCATTGAAGGATACGCTCCGTGTTTGGTACCCTCTGAAATTAGGTTTATCCTTCCATGCCTCATAGGCCTCGTCAGAAGTTTGAGGGCCTCGACCCACGTGTGACGATGTGAATTCGTTATAAGCATGTTTTGGAAGCTCCATGCAGTTATGAGTCTCGTGAGGGCCATTACACAATTTACATGTAGAAGCGATTCTGCTTACTTGGCTTGAAGGCTTTTGAGCTTCGTAAGATTTCATGAGAGACTTGACTCGACCTTCAAGTTCCCTGATCCTACGGTCGGGAGTGCTAGAGTTATTCGAAGGCAAAGATATTGCCTTGATCGTTTTGTTCAAATCACGGGGATCATTCCAATTTTCGTTGTCATAGAGAGCAAGATGTTCTATGAGTTCCCATGATTGTTCTACACTTAGATCACGCAGCTTACCACCGGCCGATTGGTCAATGGCTCGCCTCGTGGAGAGATCGATATGGTCATAAAAGATTTGGACTTGGAGCCAAAGATCTATGCCATGATGAGGGACTTTTTTGAGTAAGTCCTTGAAACGAGTCCATGCTTCATAAAGAGATTCATTTTGACGTTGTTGGAACATCAAGATGTCATTTCTAAGCTTAGTAGTTCTCCCCGGTGGGAAAAATTGAGCAAGGAAACGAGTGGTGAGATCATCCCATGTGGTGATGGATCCCGCGGGTAAAGGCTCAAGCCATTGACTAGCTTGATCCCGTAGAGAGAATTGGAATAGGCGTAATCGGGTTGTCTCTTTAGTTTCAACATCTAGGTCTATGGAGTCTATGATTTTTAGGAAGTCCTTAAGATGTTGGTTTGGATCTTCGGAATGAAGTCCATGAAATGCACATCAGCTTTGCACCAACCGGATGGTGTCGGATCGCAAGGGGGTCACATTGGCTTCGGTGAGCTCAATGGTGTTTCGATAGCCTTGGTGGCTAGGTCAGGAATACTCTCCTAAGGTTCGGGGCCTAAGAGGTTCTAGTGGTGGGTTTTGTTGTGGTGGGATGACGGGTTCAAAGATGTTCCCATTTTCCATGATGTCGGGTGGTGAAAAGTTACGAACAAACACACGAAGAAATAAGATAGACTAAAGAGAACCTAAAAATAAAAATAAAATCTTACTAGAAAGGAATCTAGCAAGTAGACCTAATAAAAAGAAATTCTAACCTAGACAATAACTATTCCCCGGGCTGCGGCGCCAAAAACTTGATGCGTGGGGATTGCACCAGGCTTTACCTCTCGAGGGATCTCGAGAAGCTTACAACCCCTACCAGGCAGTGTACCTGATCGTTGTAGTATAGTATAGTGACAAGTACCGGGGGATTGATCGTTCAGCTAGGAATAGTGTCGCTAGGATTAGAAAACCTAAATACTAGTTCTAAAGATGAGGGATGATTCTTTTTGTATTTTTATATTTTTAAGAAAGCAAGTAAAAATCTCGGGTTTGAAGGATTTGGGCGGAATTAGTTGCTAGTCAACTAACCCAATACTAAGATGCAATCAAAATAAAATATTAAAAATGAAAATAAACTATATTAAACTAAGGTTGTGAGCAATAAGTGGAGAAATGTGTTTACTTAGATTTCATTACTCCCTAGATATCTTTTACACGTTAATTACTTGTTATAGTTGCATGGATGACGAATTGTATTCCTTAATACCATTCATGGGGTGGCGTACTTAACTCCCCAATCCTATGAGTGCCTACTTCACTCCTATGTCGAGCCGGCTAAGAAGCTTCTAACATGGGATCATTAGAATTTACTCATGCATTAAATACAACAAATAAAACCTAGTACACATCGGTTCATGTTTCCTAAGACGTTCAAGCATGTTACCATTTGGAGATCTGCCAGTTTTCTTAAGCCTAACATTGAAATCATTCATCTAATACAACCATAAACAAGTAATCAACACATAATCAACATCTAGGTTTCATTAGATCTAAGCAAACACAAGATAAATCTAGCCTAGCATGGTGGAATCAAGACAAGAACAAGATATAGACAACCAACACATAGACATATTGATTGAATTAAAAGAACACTTATCTCAATAGCACATGTAAGCATTCAAGGGCTGAAAACCCTTGAAAAAGTTGTAAAATATAAATATGGTTCGGCCTTAGGGTTTCTTCAAACTTGTTCCCCTTTAATGAATGAAAATTAGAAAACTATATATAGATATAAGAGGCTGACAGCGTCAAGAACAACCTTGTGACGCCGTCATCTTGCCACCAAAAGAATTCTCGGACTGCCTTGATCTACATCTGACGCCGTCATGTATTACACTTTTCCAGGCCATCACGTATTTAACTCTTGACGCTCTTCCTTGTGACGCCTTCATTTCTGTACTAGGTCGTCATGATATTTACTCTTGATGCCGTCAGGATAGTACTCTTGATGCCGTCACACACTGTTCCCAGCTTGGAAAATTAAGTCTTTGGCGTTTTCTTCACTTTTATGCTCCAAAAACGTCCGAATTGCTTCCTTTTCCAGATTTCACTCCCAAAGTACCTAAAATCACAAAAGGAACGATTTAGGGCAATATTTGATCAAATAAATTCAATTCGGGGCTTAAATGACCCCCTAAAAGTGGTTCATTTTTCGCCTCATCAAGTTTTCTCCCCTTGTTGGAGGTGGAAAAGATGGAGGATGTTGGAGCAGTCTCCTTCTACCCTAGACAGGAGGCCACTGAACATCTCGAACTCCGAAAACCCAAAAATAAGCTCAAGCCTTCTATTATCGAACCCCCTAGGCTAGAACTTAAGGAACTCCCTAGCCATTTAGAGTATGCCTTCCTTCAGGGAGAGGACCAACTGCCGGTAATCATAAATTCTTCCCTCGAACATGAACAAAAAGGTAAGCTCTTAGAAGTCCTAACGAAATATAAGGGAGTGCTTGCATGGAGTGTAGCCGACATTAAGGGGATTGACTCAACTTTTTGCACACATAAGATTCTCATGGAAGAAGATTATAAACCTACCGTGCAACCCAGAGGCGGGTGAATCCCAACATTAAGGAAGTTGTGAAGAAAGCAGTTATCAAACTTTTGGATGCAGGATTGATTTACCCAATTTCGGACAGCCCATGGGTTAGTCCTGTACAAGTTGTACCAAAGAAGGGAGGAATGACTGTGGTTAAGAACGACAAGGGTGAGATGGTACCCCAGAGAACGGTTACTGGCTGGTGGGTATGCATCAATTATAGAAAGCTCAATGATGCCACAAGGAAAGATCACTTTCCCTTACCAATCATTGACCAAATGTTGGAGAGATTGTCTGGGCACGAGTACTATTGTTTCTTGGATGGATTCTCAGGATATTTTCAAATCCCCATAGCACTTGAGGACCAAGAAAAGACCACGTTTACTTGCCCTTATGGAACGTTCGCCTACAAAAGAATGCCTTTTGGGCTGTGTAATGCCCCCGCCACTTTTCAGCGATGCATGACCGCAATCTTTCACGAACTTATGGAAGACAGCATGGAAGTTTTCATGGATGACTTTTCGGTCTTCGGGAACTCTTTTGACCGCTGTCTTGCTAATCTAGAAAAAATGCTTAAACGCTGTGAGGAAACCAACTTGGTGTTAAACTGGGAAAAATGTCATTTCATGGTAAAAGAAGGGATTATGTTAGGACATAAGATCTCAAGGAATGGGATAGAGGTGGACCAAGCTAAAGTTGAAGCTATATCTAAGTTACCATATCGGAGATTCATCAAAGACTTCTCCAAAATAGCTCGGCCAATGACTCAATTGCTAATGAAGGATGCTCCTTTCGATTTCTCTCAAGAATGCAAGGATGCATTCGATCTCTTGAAAAAAGAGCTCACACAAGCTCCAATCATGATTACACCCAACTGGGAGTTACCGTTTGAAATCATGTGCGACGCTAGCGATTTCGCTGTCGGGGTTGTATTAGGCCAACGGCGTGACAAGCTATTCCAACCTATTTACTACGCTAGCAAAACCATGAATCCTGCTCAAGAGAATTACTCTACCACTGAAAAAGAATTGTTAGCCGTGGTATTCACATTCGACAAATTCCGTCAATATCTTGTCCTTTCAAAGACAACCGTTTTCACTGATCACTCGGCTCTTCGATATCTTTTTGCTAAGCAAGATGCTAAGCCACGACTAATTCGGTGGATCTTGTTGTTACAAGAATTTGATGTTGAAATTCGTGATAAAAGGGGGCAGAAAATCTGGCCGCAGATCATCTATCTCGTCTTGAAAATCCCTTTGATAAGCACGATCGAAGTGAGATTCGGGATTCATTTCCGGACGAACAACTCATGTCAATGACAGATTCTAAGCCTTGGTACGCCGATTTTGCCAACTACCTCGCAAGTAGACTCATTCCAGAACACATGACTAGATACGAAAGGAAAAGGTTCTTTTCCCAACTAAAATACTACTTCTGGGATGAACCATTTCTATTCCGGAGGTGTCCTGACCAAATAATCAGGCGTTGTGTTTCGGAAAGTGAGGCAGTAAAAATCATGAGAGAATGTCACTCTGGCCCCTCTGGAGGCCATCATGGGATAAGCACCACCGCCCGAAAGATTTTCGACGCGGGATTCTATTGGCCCACAATTTTCCGGGATCTCAAAGAAATGGTACAAGCATGCGATGCATGCCAACGGGCTGGGAACATATCACATAGGGATGAAGTACCTTAGAATTTTATACAAGTATGTGAGGTTTTCGATGTCTTAGGAATTGACTTCATGGGACCCTTTCCATCTTCACGGGGAATGAATACATTTTAGCTGCCATCGATTATGTTCCAAAATGGGTAGAGGCACAAGCCCTTAGGACCAATGATTCCAGGGTGGTTATTCATTTCCTAAAAAAACTTTTTGCTAGGTTCGGGATTCCTAAAGCCCTCATCAGTGATAGGGAACCCACTTTTGCAATGCGCAAATGGAAAAGGTCATGAGGAGGTATGGGGTGTCCCGTCGATTTTCCACCGCCTATCATCCACAGACCAATGGCCAGGTCGAAAACACAAACAGGGCTATTAAAAGAATACTAGAAAAAATGGTTAGTCATAATAGAAAAGACTGGTCATATAAACTCGACGAGGCCTTATGGGCATTCCGAACCGCCTACAAGACACCTATTGGAACGACCCCGTTTCGCATGGTGTATGGTAAGGCATGTCACTTGCCGGTAGAATTAGAACATAAGGCTTATTGGGCGCTTAAGGCATGTAATTTAGATTATACAATTGCCAGAACCAATAGGTTCTTGCAATTACACGATCTTGATGAGCTTAGATTAGAAGCTTATGAGTCCTCCATTACATATAAAGAGAGAGCAAAAAGATGGCATGACCAAAGAATTAAGAAACCCAAGGAATTTTCAGAAGGGGACAAAGTCCTATTGTACAACTCTCGGTTAAGGTTGTTTCCAGGGAAACTCAAGTCTAGATGGTATGGACCATTTACGGTGAAAAGTTCCTCTAAAACTGGAGCTGTTGTGTTATTAGACGATGAAGGTAGAGAATTTACTGTCAACATACAACGTGTAAAACATTATCAAGAAAATAGTAATGAAATGATTAGTAAGGAGGATGTAACGTTTGATGATGAGGTCACGTAGTAACTCATAACCTTGAGTCTAGCTACAAGACTCGTAAATAAAGAAAAGCGCTTCTTGGGAGGCAACCCATGTTTTGTGTGACTTTTATTTTTGTTTGTTTATTATTTGCTTCCGTATGCATGCTTTATTTTTATTGTTGGTAGATCATGTTTCAAAACTAAAATGGTGAAAATACTTTATTTTGTTGTTTGGCTTAGTCTTAACTTCATCCAAGGGTATTTCGCGAAAGATAAGTGTAAGGGGAAACCCCAAATATGTTTTTAAGAAACAAACTCGATCATGTTTCTCCACAATATTAAGTGAACATATATATTCGTATTTGTTAGAGTCAAATGCTTGTATCGAGTCATAATGATGTTTTGCAGAATTTTCCAGGAAGTAGGACGAAGTTTTTCCAGAAATTTTCCGGAAACTTAACCTAAGAATTTCTACAGGTCACTTCTGACGGCGTCAGGAAGAAATTCCTGACGGCGTCACGTGTAAAATTCTGGAAATTTTACCAGTTTTGTTTTTCTAACGGAGTCTTAAAGTTTTTGTTAAATCTTTAGTTTTATAATCTCTAGGAGATCTGCAAACATCATTCCACAAGCATTATATCTTATTTTGTTTTCTAGGATTGGTTAGCATATATAGATTGCCGCCGATTTTACACGAGGTTGCCTTGTCTGTTTTCTCAGGTTTAACATGTTATGTATGATAAGAAGATGATTTATATTATAGAAGGGAAGCTTTGATTGTTCATTTTCTTGGAGGAAGATCTAACCTGGCTACCTTATTATCCATACCGAGCGAATCAGGGGAGTATTTGATTTCATTCGTTTTACTTATTTCACTTTTACATTCTTTACTTGCACATTGAGGACAATGTTCATCCTAAGTGTAAGGGGAGGGTAAAATGATGATACCTTACAGATACACTTTCGCTTGAGTTTGTTTGTTTGATAGTAGATGTGTAATAAAACTATGAGAAATACTTGTTAGTGTAATTTTAGCACCAAATTTAAAATTTTTTACAATATTTAGGAGTGAAACTTTAGCCTTAGCAAGTGTCTCATGGATAGGAGGTTGTATGACTAGCACAAAACCGTACTATTCAGAAAAATTTTCCACCCAAATATGTGAGGTTCGCCTTTAGATTTGATAGGAAAAGCATTTACTATTAGTGCTTATGAGTGTACCGGTAGCATTTAGATTCTAGAACTTACGTTAGTGATGCATCCCGAGACCGCTAGTGAGACTAGGATCACCCTTGTGTTAAACCCGTATCATAATTACTTGACCATTTAAGTCATATTACTTAGCTAGTTAAGATTAATTTTTCCCACACCTTAGGGTTGTACTCATTTTTAGTACACGAAACCCCTAGTACACCCCTCCGAGCCTATCTTTTCGTTTCTAACTTTAAGCATCTTACTTAAAGGAAGAATTTGTTACCCCACTTAAATGTACAACCAAATCGCCTTAGCCTTCCGTGTATGCACTCATCTTTAGTGCATTATTGTTACATGTTTAAACCCTTAGTTAATTATCTAATTGATTACATGGTTGCTAAGTCGAGTCATATCCTTGTACATATTGTTTTGGGACTCATGGGACTCATGGGTAAAGTACTTATTTATGGAGTAATGGGGAAGAACGTCATATTATTACTCCCCATATGTACGTTAATCTTAAAAGTACTCAAAGTGTTTTGATTATCTTAATTCGAGTCATTAGATTAGTTTATTGTAAAGTGTGTAAAAATTCAAGTGTAAGGGGAATGTTCATTCCCTATGATGTATTATTTTGGATGATAGGGTAAGAGTGTATGCAAAAAAAAAAAATAAAAAATAAAAATATATATATATAGAAAAAGAAAAGAGAAAAAACATACGGACTACCATCCCGTTTCATTCTATGTTTATTTTATGTTTTTGTTATTTTTCATTTATTAGCTTAAGTCGAGTCTAGTCTTGGCTTAGCAACGCCACATTGTACATGTAATTAACCAAGATTATTAACTCGCCACCAGTAAAGACTGCCTATATCCAACAAAACCGTGTATTCCATATCCCTACACCTAACGTTACAACCCTTTAAAAAGACCTCTTTGATAGTTTATCCTAGGTGCTTACGCCATGTGGTGGAGGTTTGATCCTTTCCCAAGCCTATGGTAATCTATTTTGCTATGACAGGTAGTGAGAGATGTTTTCCATTTCCATATTGTGATATTACTTTATTACGCCCGAGAGATGTGAGTATCTAAACACTATTTGTGAGGTGCTAGTGTATGACCTCCGTGCTTGTCTTTGGTCTTTAGTGGAACGATTATTTGTTGTAATTACTTTTATATTAGTGTTAAATGACCCCTAATTTGTATTTTGACTAGAATAAAAGCGCATTTGCTTGAGGACAAGCAAATCTCAAGTGTAAGGGTATATGATGAGGCGAAAAATGAACCGTTTTTAGGGGGTCATTTAAGCCTGGAATTGAATTTATTTGATCAAATATTGCCTTAAATCGTTCCTTTTGTGATTTTAGGTACTTTGGGAGTGAATTCTGGAAAAGGAATCATTTTGGACGTTTTTGGAGCATAAAAGTGAAGAAAACGGCAAAGACTTAATTTCCCATGCTGAGAACAGTACCTGACGGCGTCAAGAAGGGAATTGTGACGGCGTCAGGAGTAAAATCCATGACGACCCAGTGAAAACCTGAAGGCGTCAAGAGTTATTTTGGTGACGGCCTGAAGATGGACTACACTTGACGGCGTCAAACCTAGATCTAGGCAGTCCGAGGAGTTTATTGGCAGCGAGATGACGGCGTCAGACATTTACTCTTGACGCCTTCACCTCACAAAATCTATATATACTTTTCTATTTTCATTCATTAAAGGAGGAACTTGTGTGGAGAATACTAGGGTCGAACCTAATAAACCCTAGGTCGTTTGTAACAGTATTTTCAAGGGTTTTCACCCCTTGAAATCTTTCATGTTCAATTAAGATAAGTCCTCTTTCAATTCATTCTATATGTCTATGTGTTGTTTGAATATATCTTATGCTTGTCTTGATTTCAACATGCTAGGCTAGATCTCTCATGTGTTTGCTTAGATGTAATGAAACCTAGATGTTAGTTGTAGGTTGATTGCTTGTTTATAGTTGTAATGGATGAATAATTTCAATGTTAGGCTTAAGAAAACTGGCAGATCTCCATTGTGTAACTTGCTTGAACGTATTAAGAAACATGAATCTATGTGTACTAGGTTTTTATGATTGTATTTAATGCATGAGCGAATTCTAGTGATCCCATGTTAGGAGCTTCTTAGCCGGCTCGACATAGGAGTGAAGTAGGAGCTTATAGGATTGGGGAAGTAAGTATGCCACCCCATGAATGGTATTAAGGAATACAATCCGTCATCCACGCAACTGTAACAAGTAATTAACCTGTAAAAGATATCTAGGGAGTAGTGAAATCTAAGTAAACACAATTCTCCCGTATATTGCTCACACCACTAGTTAAATTAGTTTATTTTCATTTTTAGTATTTTATTTTGATTGCATCTTAGTAATTGGGTTAGTTGATTAGCAACTAATTCCGCCCACTCCTTCATAAACCGAGATTTTTATTTGCTTTTCTAAAAACCTAAAAAATACAAAAAGAATCATCCCTCATCTCTAGACCTAGTCTTTAGGTTTTCTAATCCTAGCGACACTATTCCCAAGTTGAACGGTAAATCCCCCGGTACTTGTCACTATACTATACTACAACGATCAGGTACACTGCCTGGTGGGGGTTGTAAGCTTCTCGAGATCCCTCGAGAGGTAAAGCCTGGTGCAGTTCCCACGCATCAGGGAGCCTTTGGCTTGGATTCAAATTTAAATGTTGGAATGTGAGTGTGTGAATTGGCTAGTGTATAAAGGAATCTTAGTTATGTATATGATTGTGTAAATTTTGAATTAGAATTGTAGAGTGAGAGAGAGAAGTGTGTAGGAGAAGCTTTGTGTGCGAGTGTGAGTGTATGTATTTAAAATTCAAAATGGAGAAGAAATGGAATGTGGTGATGCGTTTGAATTGTAGTGGTTAAGAGGGAATGTGGTGAAGAATATGTTGATGTGGAGAATGTGGGAATGTTGGAGACAAGAAGTACAATCAAGTACATGGAATGTAAGGGAATATTAAGAGGATGTTGGATTTTGAAATGGTTTGTAGGTTTATTTGGTGTAGGTGTTAATCAAAAGATTGATTAAGGTTTAATCACATTGTCATTAAGAAATAAAAGATTAGACAATGATGATTATGGGTTGTGTTTTGGATATGAAAAGCAAATGTTACTCATAAGTCAAAATAATTCAACGTCAAGTATTCACAATATCATAATTCTTGATTTTCCACAACTTGACGTAATCAATAATCATCTTGATGCAAATAATATAAGTGCTTTACATCATAGTAAAGCATATCCCATAACGGGAAAGGATGCGTTTATGCAGATGGGACATTTGACTTTGTTTGACCAATAAGGGAGTAAAGCATATCCCATACGTGATTGGAGAAGATATAAACATGGATTATGGTCATATGAATACTTTCACTTGATGTCGCGTGAAAGATATAAGTCTCCTAAGTTCATAAAAGCATTGGCTAGAGGCGTTTAATAAAATACTTGAGTTGACGTTTTGTCAAGAAAACGGCATTTTGAATCCCTCTAAGTCTAAAACCTGTTTCGAGTGTTCCTAATGAAGCACTTATCATATTCATACTTGTGATGAAAGATCCACATTTTTAGGGTAAGGGAAAAGCCGACTTCAAAAACCGAGACGCCCAGAATACAGCGTCTGACATGCTAGCCACGCGCTGGAGCGCCAGCAGGGCACTAGACCCAGTTCCTGGTCGTTTTGGTTTTTGGCTAACGTTTGTGATTTTATGTGTTGCGAAGGTTTATTTGTCATCATTAAAATATAAGAAGACCTAATCAATGTATTTATTATTGACTCTAGTATAAAAGTGTTAATGAAATGTATTTATTATTTGTAAAAGGTATTAGTACTAAACGTAAATGATTTACGTGATTTGTGTTTACCGAGTGAACGTGAAAGTGGTGAATAATAAAATGATCTAAGTTTATAAATGTGAGAGACTTTAGTAAATTTAAGAGACATGAGCATATCGTGACGTTTAAATAAGATCCTGGTTCGAAGGCGCGTTCGTAAACAAGGTTTCCTTAGGAAATGACAATCTAAGCACAAAATGACCCGACGAGCACAAAAATAAACTTAACATAAGTAAGTTTAGTCAAAGACGTTATAAAAACTTTGACGGTTGTCACAGTCGACTTGCTATAAGGGAAAAATGCAATAGGTGTGAAATGGATATACAAAACTAAATTCAGCCCGATGGATCAATTTACAAGCATAAACCAAGATTGGTCGTGAAAGGGTATTCTCATGTTACCGGTGTAGATTTCGAAGACATTTTTGCTCCCATTGCTCATCATGACATAGTCAAATTATTATTAGCTATAGCTACTCAACAAAATTGGAAAATTCACCATCTTGATGTCAAATATGCATTTCTTAATGGTGAACTTGAGGAGGAGATTTATGTAAGACAACCTTAAGGTTTTGAAGTAGTTGGCCAAGAAGAAAATTTTTATTGGCTCTACAAGGCACTTTATTGTCTTAAGCAAGCACCAAAGGCGTGGTATGCTAAGATCAATGCTCATTTGATTCATAACTTCAGGAGGAGTTCAAGTGAGTCAACTCTTTACGTGAAGCAATTCAATTCTCAAGATAGGCTGATTATTTCTCTTTATATTGATGACTTACTTGTGATCGGAAGCAACGATGATCTTGTTAAGGAATTTAAGAAACAAATGGAATCTAAATTTGATATGTCAGATTTGGGACTAGTATCCTATTTTCTTGGCATGGAAATCAAGAAACAACCTAACGGTGTTCATATTTATCAAAGAAAGTATGCTAGTGATATGCTCAAGACGTTCTTATGCAAACTGGTTGCTTCGCCACTAGTCTACAAGTGCAGTTGTCAAAAAGATGATGGAAAGATGCTTGTCAATCCAACTCGATATAGAAGTATTGTTGGAAGCTTACTAAATTTAACAATCTCAAGACCGGATTTAGCCTTTGCAGCCAGTTTCCTATCAAGGTTTATGGGTGAACTATCTAGTTCTCATTTAGGAGCTGCAAAGAGAGTTCTAAGATATGTGAAAGGTTCTCTTGATCTTGGAATTATGTTCCAAAGACATAAAGATGTGAAACTTGAAGGATATGCTGACAGTGATTGGGTCGGAAGCATTGATGATTCAAAAAGTACTTCTGGTTGTCCGATCACTTGGTCAGGTGTATTTTGTTGGAACTCCAAAAAGCAAAGCATTGTCGCACAATCTTCTGCAGAGGCAGAATATATAGGAGTTGCGGGTATTGTAAATCATGCTATTTGGATTCGAAAATTGTTGTCCAATTTAGATCTAACTCCAGAAGATCCAACTGGGATCTTCTGCGATAACAAGTCTGCTATTGCTATAGCAGAAAATCTCGTGCAACATGGAAGAACAAAGCATATCAATGTCAAGTATCATGCCATTCAAGAAGCTAAGAAGAATGGAGAAGTCAAGCTCAAATATTGCACATCTGAAACTCAACTCGCATATATGCTTACAAAGTCAATTACCGGAAAGAAGTTAAATTACTTCAAGGCTCAACTTATGAAATCCACCAACAATCTTAAGGAGGAGAGTTAAAGTATCTAAGATTGTTTGTTTAATTAGTATTATGCTTAGAAGATATTTTGTAATCTTAGTTATGGAGGATACTTTACTAATAAAGATCCTTACTTCCTAAGGAACCGACATTAAGTATGCTTAGCTCTTAAGGATATTAGATATTTAATACTCTTAACCATGAAAATACCTACCTACTAAGAATACTTAGAGGTAAAGAAAAATACTAAGTAGTAAGTTTTGTATGTCTGTAAATACAAGCTAAAGTAGTGATTGTATCATATCACTCCAGCCTTCAAATTCAATTTTCACTTTACTTGCTCTATTACTATATATCAGCTTGCTGCAACTTAATTCTCATCTAACTGCAAAATCTGTTAAGCATTTACACGAGTATATCAACCAAAAAACATTAATTGTAGCAAAGAGTTAGAATGAGCACAAGTAGCAAGTCACTTGGGTCAATATACACATACCATATTTTGATCCTTCTTTTCGCTGCTTGCTTTACGATCATTATCTCTACGACTATCGTGGAAACGTTACCTGGCTATCCCGCTCCTCTACCTTTCAAACTAGAAACCGGGTATGCTCCATTCTGATTTTCTTAAGTACTGTTATTTTTAGTGAAAACTAGGTACACATGTGAAACATTGGACGTAAATCAGCATGTACACATGTGAAGTTGGTATTGCTTACTTGCTTAGCCAATAAGCCAAAGGCGCATTTAATTTTTTATTTATTTAAAAGCTATGCTAATGTATGTACATAGTGGATCAGGTATATTGGAGTTGGAGAAGATGAAACCGTGCAGCTATTTTACTTCTTTGTGGAGTCAGAAGGGAACCCAGAGGAGGATCCTGTCATCATTTGGCTTGCAGGAGGACCTGGTTGTAGCAATCTTCATGCCTTCTTTTTTGAAATCGGTACCTGAGGACAATATGAGACAATGCTTTAATGTAGAATTTTAATTGTTAGGGATAATAATTGCAACATTTACGTACATGTTCTTATATAGGTCCGCTAAAAATTCTGAACGGGAAGTATATAGATGATGTCCCAGCATTACATGCGGACCCGAATTCCTGGACAAAGGTACATGTAATTTGATTTTCTGTAAGTTAAGCTTGTAATGCTAATCATATATTGTGATCCATTCTCTTATGTGGTTTCAAAGTTAGCGAGTATCATATACTTGGATGGCCCGACATTAACTGGATATTCATACACAACAACTCTAGAAGCTGCTCACTCGAGTGATACGTTATCAGCATCACAAACTACTGAATTTATTAGAAAGGTTATTGGCCGGAAGTTAAATAAGTTTAAATATGTATTATACTTTTATGGAGGGATTTTTATTGACATACGCTGTCTAACTATGCAGTTTCTTCAGGATCATCCTAGATTTCTGAAAAATGATATGTATGTTACTGGAATATCTTATTCTGGGATTGTGATTCCAATGATTACGGAGGCGTTATATAAAGGTTTTACATTTCAACTTGTTGCATCATTCTTTTGTATTGCCATAAATGTTTTATCAAGTTTCGTGTCGCATTCTGTTATAACAAGGATACACTAGTTTGTTTTTTTATCTTTTTTTTTCATCGTTTTACAGGTAACGAACAAGGTTTAGAGCCTACTATAAATATTAAGGCAAGTTCATTATGCATACAATATATAATTTTTTTGGGCAACTTCAAGTACCTGAAAGTTCAGAAGTTGCAGGGATACATGGTGGGGAACCCGTTGACCAATAAACGTAGTGACTTCAACTCTCGGTTTGAATTTGCGTATACGATGGCACTTATATCTAAAGAGTTATTTGAGGTGACCAAAATTTCAATTGCATATGAGATGCATTTCAACACTTCAAAAGTAATTCAATTATTTGATAAAATTATTGCAGAAAACAAGGAAAGATTGCAATGGAGAGTATGCAGAAGTTGATGATAAAAACTATCTCTGCTTGTTATGTATCGATGAAGTCAACAAAGTAAGCTTAGTTCATAACTTTTAAGTTAATTGTCATCATGTTTCACGTGTTATCACCTCACCAGCTGACATTCTGATATGTCTATTGTCAGCGTTTAGTAAACATTAACACATCACAAGTTCTAGAACCTAAATGTTATTCAACAACCACCGATTTGCATGAAAGTGCAAATCCAATAACAATGGAAAACCCGAGATTCCTAGGGGCCAATCCAATTAAAATGGTTGGTGCACAATCTTTTCCCAATGACGCCTCTTGTGAGGTACGTGTATTCATCGTTCTCTTACTGATTTATCGTTCTGTGATTGTGAATATCTAATTTATATGCAATATTATTCTCTCCACAGGCTAACTACTACTATGCGTCACTTTGGGCCAATAATAGAAAAGTTATGAAAGCACTTAATGTACGCAAGGTATGTTAAACACACAGTAACAAAAATGGGAGAAAACTTGCCGTTCAGTTTAGATCATCGTAATACAAGCAATAAAAGTTATGGGTTAATACATATGATTTGATCGATTAGGGAAGGCAAGATGGAACAACACTATGTAATATGGACATGAAGTACGACTTTGGTGACCGCTCTTTGCCACTATATGAGTTCAATGTCCCCAGTAGTATTGTCTATCACGAAGATCTAATTAAGCGTAACTGCCGAGCCTTGATATTTAGGTATTATTGCATATTCCTTGACCAAGTTTGGCTACCCTAATAGTACCGTTTCAATATATCAACTAATATGTTATTTTATAATGAGCCAGTGGGGATCACGACATGGGTGTTCCGCATATAGGGACACATGAGTGGATAAATTCTCTTAATTTGACAATCACAAACAGTAACTGGGATGCATGGTACTCTAATGGTCAAGTAGCTGGATATAAAACTACCTATGCCCGCAATAACTATTCTCTAGTATTTGCTACCGTAAAGGTAGAAAAGATTTTTGTCAATTATATATTTAAGGATATACACGCACAATCTATTATGTACATAGTTGATGAAATTCTGTGTACTATAATTACAACTTCTGCAGGGAGGAGGTCACACGGTTCCAGAGTACAAGCCTAAAGAGTGCTTTGACATGGTTAAAAGGTGGTTTGCCAATAAACCTATTTAAACCGGTAGTTCATGCCTCAAATCGTTTGAAGGGTCTGTTCACAATAAAAATCTGGGTGAGTTATGAGTTGAAGATTGTTGTGGTTGGAAATGATTTATGTAACCTCGACTAATTAGCATTGGAATCTGATTTAATCTTATGTAAACTTGTGGTGTTGCAAGGTTTGTAAATTTCTCAAGGCAATACAATTGTAAGATTCATATGCTAATCCTCATTTTACTAATTTGGCAATGTTGTAACCGAGTTACTCTAATGTATTATATTAAATCTAGTAAGAGTCCATTATATTTTAACGATAAATACACTCCATGAGCCATGGTGTATCATTGAGAGGGAAAAAATAATAATAATAATAATAATAATAATAATAATAATAATAATAATAATAATAAATAAAAAACGAGTGATTACAAAATCCATGTTTGTTACCAGGATTGTTTTACTCTCACGTTGAGCCGAGGTTTCTTCTATGTTGAGCATCCCTTTTTAAATTATGAGGTCTTATGTTGTACAAACATAGACATACTGAAACCAATAAATTAAATGGGATTTAGGAGCATGCTTGGAAAGATTCATGATATGCAGACTGATATTGAGAAGAGTAGATATATAATTTGATCAACCGCTTCAATTACTGGTACTAGAGTGGGTCGTGAACATAAGCGATCCTCTCATGATGAGACAATGTAAACACTCGAGATTATAGGCTTTCTTGATCAATTATATTTGCCACGTTCTGTGGTTCATAATCAGGTGTTCACCCAAAGGCGTGTTGTACTTTTATTTTGCCAAAACAAAAGTACTGCACTAGCAAATTTAACCTTTTCAACTTGGGAACCTGATTACGGTATCTAAATGATATAAATCAATTGAATGATATTTAAGTGAGGTTATATGTGAGTACTAAAACAAGGTAATTACTTTCTTTATATAAACCAATATATAGCTCTAAACCTGCGAAGCTAGGGCCAGCAAGTCCTACTACAGAGTACTTTTTTGCTAATTAAAGATTCGAGTTGCGCCAATGCCAACTTCACGATTGCATCTTTTTTTTCTTCAAGTTGTTGAATTAATAGATTTCACCAAAGCACCGAAACATTTGGGCTGGAAACATTCACATATCTGGATTTGCTTCCTCAGGTATCACAGTCAACGTAACACTAGTGTTTTTGCTTCTTTTTACGACAACATGTATTGGCCTTCCAACTTTATCCCCCATAATCTCAATCACCTGTCACAAATGTCAACCATTAGCTATCACAAAAGGTTCACAAATTATGTTAAGCTCAAGTTGGCAAAGAATCAATTCGGATAGTATATTATACTGATAACGGGTAAAATAGTTACAACTAGCCAAAAACCACATGTCAAATCGGTCGAACGGATTTAATGGTCAAAAGTCACCTAAGTTACCTATCACGTATTTTAAGTAGGGCTGAGCAAAGGTCCGGAACCGACCCGAACCGATGAGAACCGACCCGAACCGAGAATCCGATTTTAGAAAAAACATGAACCGAAACCGAACCGAATCGGTTCGGTTCGGTTCGGTTTTGTGTCGGTTCGGTCGGTTCGGTCCGGTTTACAAGCTTTGCGTGTGTGTTTGGTCGGTTTTGAGCCGAACCGAACCGAACCGACAGACCCGAAAACCGACAACCGGTAATACGTAAAACCGAAACCGAACCGAAAATGGTCGGTTCGGTTCGGTTCGGTTTTCCGGTTCGGCTCGGTTCGATCGGTTTTCTGCTCAGCCCTAATTTTAAGTGCTTACAACTTCCTTAAGTTTACTAATCATATTTACCTTTATAGTTTTTTTGAAAAGGACAAGAGGTTGATGGGCCGAACTAATATGATCTGTTTTAACCAACATATTAAATTACCTGTTTGACCCACGACAATTATCCGGGCACACCTGGCCCCCTACTTTTTGACCTCTAGATTTTACATACAAAACATCGTAGTACTCTGCTTATCTCTCTCTAATCTGTAACTCTAGTTTCATTTATCAAAGTGCTCGGTTTTCAAACACCTTAAGACTGTACTTTGTGAATTTGTCTAGTGAACCTTCCCTTCTTGCCCCTACTTCTCTTGTAAAGTAAGAAACATGTGTGACAACTTTACAGTTTTCTAATAACAGCATTTAACTACTTTTTTGTCTTAATAAGCTGAATCATACCTCTTTTATGCTTCCAACAGGCTTCCCCTCAAATTCAACAACGACATCTCCTGGACGGAAACCAGCTCGTTCAGCAGGGGACCCTGGGCTTACCTGGATAGAAAGGTAACTTGTTATACCAGGAAATTGGTACATTATCATAAATAACATTGTGGTGACTTTAGCCTTCCAAATTCAGATATTCATTTTCTACTGGAAAGGGAACTTTAGAATATGACCAGTAATAATGATTCCCAGTACCACATAGTGGTATTGGCTATGTTAGATTTTCTGATGATTTATATTTTGTCTTGTTTCTAAAGTTCAGAGTCACAAACTATCGGGTGCCCGAAGATTTAGGATTCTAGACTTCTAGCATAGTGCTTGAACATTAACTAAACTCATACATCATACGAGTATATTTGGGTTGAAACAGGACCCATATCCCAAATCAGTATTTTACGCTAGTTTTAGGTAGAAGTTTATTATGTATATTGAGAATTATACACACTTTCACTTCCATAACAAAAGTTGTAGAATCAGAATGGTTACTATGGAAATGATACAACAATAAGAAGCGTACCATAGGCACAAGAACACCTTTCGTAACATCAGGGAACAAAACATCTTTTTCCTTGAGCTGAGCAACAATCATATCATTGAGATCAAGCATTTTCAGACCAAGCCAAGGTCGAACAACTCTCCTGCAAATCGAGTTTACAATAATTAGCTCAAACCACTCCCGAGGTTCAGAATCAGATTTTGGTAAAAGACCAAAGAAAACGCAGCTTGAGCTACCCGTTAACATATTAAAGTTCCTATTTACTTGTAGTAAACAATGCTTACCCTTTTGTTTTGAAATGCTCCAGAATTTTGGATACAGAGTCAATTGGTACAGAAAAGCTCAATCCATCAGCTGCCAACACTTTCATGATGTTAACACCTATAACTTCACCATCGATATTCACAAGGGGTCCACCGGAGTTACCCTATACCAAAAAAATCACAAGAAAATTAGATTCGTTTACAAATTCAAACAGATGAGATAATGATAAGAAAGAAAGTTAATGTACCGAATTGATAGCACAATCTGTCTGTAAATACTCTCTCCTCATTCCTCCAAGACCCAAATCACTGCTCTTACGATCAACACAACTAAAGACAGGCAGAAAAAATGTTTTCACAGCAGTTATAAGTTTAATCTTTCCATCACATTGTCCGCCAATAAAAAGTAAAATAATCAACGTAGATTATCGTAAACATAATCATGGAGATTCTTATTTACCTTACCTTACAATACCAGCTGTGATAGTGTTTTGAAGAGATAGGGGACAGCCCACGGCTACTACCCAATCACCAGGACGTAGTGTACTTGAACACCCGAGTTTAGCAGTGGGGAGTGGAGTTTTAGAATTTATCTTGACAATAGCAATATCAGAATGCAGATCTGCATTCACCACTGTACCCTCAAAACTACGGCCATCTTGTAATGTCACATCAACCTGCAACATAATATATTAGTGACTTTACCACTGGTACAAGTTTCAAACAGTATGGTTTAAATCACCGTAAGTTTAGGTATTGTTACTCAATGAAAAGGTTATGGTGTTTGCTACTCTGCTCTTTGCAGCCTTGCACAGAGCACACAAGCAACAGATACTCATTGCAGACCATGGGGATGTTTGGACGTGCATTTAAACTAATTATATGATACTGAATGATCAATTTTATTTAAAGCAGTTAGTCCGATAGTGTTTTAATGCGTTTCCATTGCTTGAAGTTGTGATAATCAGATAATCAATTCTCCGGGTGCTCTTCAAAATTCTTTTCATTTTATTATTAACAACATTGATAATGTTAGAAGTAAAAAAGGGGCTAATAAATTAATCTTAGCAAAAATCAATTAATTTACCACAGGTGTGAAACTGATTATCCAAACCTGGCTATGTAACCCCTAAAAATGCATATAATCGAAATCAAAATCTTCTCATTCAAACATTCAAAACTGATTATATTAACTTCAAACACAATACTCAGATGGTCAATTTTTCTGTGTGACGTAACCAAACTCCTCATTCTGACTGACTTTAACAACTCGTTCCATTTCATCACAGGTGTAAAAACTATAACAGTAACATTTCTAAGACACTGGCTGGTTGCTTACATAATAACAATAGCAATGAGAATTGCCATCAAAAGATTTTTTTTTTTTTTTTTCGTTTAAGTAGATGTTAGCTAAGCATGGAAATATGGACTTACCTTTCCTTTGGATGAAGAAGTGAAGCCTTGAAAATCAACCACCACATGAGCGCACGTCAATATAGTACCATCATCGTCTATTATGGTTCCAGATCCAATGCTCTTTCCCACAGTCATCCCATGGAAACCTTCAAACAACTATCATTTGTTTAAAAAGGATACCAAATTCTTCAAGTTGTAATTTATATTCTCAAGAACAAACCTTTTGGAACTGAAAGATTGACAACAGCAGGGCCAACTTTAGCAGCTGCATTGGCAATTGTGTCCCGACCTAAACATCCACAACAGGGTTTTGGCGATTCACTAGCCTCTTTAGAGGGTGCTCCTTTATTTACATCAGCTGCTGGAGGGGAACTAACACTAAAAAGGGATAAAGGAGGATTACCTACAAGAATACCATACAGCTGATAAAACAAGTGAAGATATGATATAATATACTCCGTATATATATATATATATATATATATATATATATATATATATATATATATATATATATATATATATATATATATATATATATATATATATATATATATATATATATATATATTTTGAGTAAATGAATGAAATGATAGACCATATACCCAGGGAAGGAATCGGAGAGTTTGGAATAATGTCTGGCAAAATCCAAGGTGAAGATAATGTGTTACGCAGTAGTGCTGGAATGGTAACTCGTATTGATCTATCTACAGTAAGTCCATGGAAACATCAGATGTACGAAAAAACAAGGTAAATAGGAACAAGAAACAGAGTCTTGCAGTAAAAGATCTCCAAGTATTATATATGTTGCTTATTACCAAAGGAAAATCAACAATATACTTGACAAGGAATTAGCTACAGATATCGGTTTCATATTGATTAATTCAATTCACCAAACTTATTAAAAAAGGTGAATTAGTCATTATGGATCTTTGCAGTCTTTTTACTGAACAGACAAAGATTAGACCACATGTTCCATCAAAGCTAGCTAGATGTTTCTAAATTTTCGCAATGATGAACATGATTGATCTTTCCTTTATTGTGTTGCACAAAGTTATACTGCTTATAGATTTGATCCAATGTAGATGTCGTCCTCTACAACTTCAGAGATTTTGACTTCCTTCTATTGATTCTTTTGAACTGACACGTTTTGTATCTTGTATCTTAATCCGCTAACCGAAATGGAAGAAATTTTGAGGTTTTGAACGACGAGACATGACAGTGAAGACGTTAAAAACGATAAAAATATAAATAAATTTCATATGCAGAAACAAATGTAAAAAGGAACTCCTGCCACTATACAAATAAGTAAGCCTCACTTTCTTCTTCTACAACCCAAATTAGTATCATGTTCATGTTAATTACTACTTTGACAAAACTCAAAGTACCTATGGAGTAACTAAACCTAGAGTCTAGAGATACATTCTATTGTTCACATGACCAAATGGATTATTTCAAAAGCAACACTGCTTGAGTGTATGACATAGCACTTTACAACATAAGCTAATCCAAACATTATTTCATGAAGTGCTTCTTTACAGGTGCTTATCAAAAAAGAAAAGAAAAATAACGCAATCCCAAACCACCGAACACCCGAGAATTCACTCCAATTGTAAACTCAATAAAAAAATAATAATAATAATAGTAAATAAATAAACAATGAAATGATAAAATAACTGACCAGTAGAATCATTATTAACAAGTTGGTATCCAACTCCTGCTGATCCAGCAACTGCTACCAAGCGAATTAATCCATAATCTTTATAAAAATTTCTCTGCAAAATTTATAAAAAAATTAAACCATAACTCACAATCGAATTACAAGAAATGAATTTTGTAAAATAATAATCTTACCATGAATTGCCTCATCATTTTTAAGGCAATAATAAAATTCAATTTTTCAAAAACCCTAACTGACTAAAACCCTGAATCAACGTGACTAACAAGAAAGGGAAAAAATTGGATTTAGTCCCTTCGCTTTTAGTTTTACCCATACACTACCCTTGTTTATCTACTGTTCTTTTTCTCTCGCCCTCCTCATCACACATACGTACTTTTTTACAACAGTTTATTTACTCTAGAACGTTGGTTTCGGAGACCAACTTTTTCTAAAATAATTTCATATTTACCCATTGAAAATTAAAATACCATATTTCTCCAAAACACAAGTTTTTAGTGTATAAGTATAATATTTTTAAAGCATGTGTTTGAAAAATATAAAATTATAATTTTTAAATGGGAAATATGAAATTACCTTTTTTTTCTAAACGGACCCAAAAATGTACAATGTATTTGAGATGTTGTTTAAAAATGATGTCAAACACCTAAAAGATTTTATAAATATTGTACCAAATATATATGTGTGAGTAAAAAAAATGTTAAATCGATGTATTCTAATAAAATAGAGTTTTGTACAAGTCATCTGAAGCATCTTACATTAAAAAATCTGATGTGTGTTGCACCATATTTCATCGTATTTTTGGAAGATACTACATCTCTTTAGCATTATCATTTGAGGCTTCTTCTATACAATTCAACTATAATTAAAGCAAAATCGGCAGTTTCAAATCTACCATTAATTCTCTGAGATTTTCAAATCACATACAAATCACATTTATACCAAACCATATCACCTTCAATTCAAATCCTTTCCCTAATTCTTCTATGCCATACCGATTCATCCACAACCAAGAAAACGTTTTGGTTACATCCATGTGCAAGTGATTTGTATGCAATTTGTATGAAGATTTGGTAAGCACCGATTCATAGTAAAACCTATTTTTTAGGATTTCGATTTTAATCTAATTATTTTTCCATCCTATTTATAATATATTTGATAATTTGTCTGATGTATATTTTTTTTCTATGGTTTTAAGTTGATGGTTTTCATAAGATTTGGACTAACTGATACAAGGGTGTTGGCAACAATTATCTAAATTTATTAAAGTTGGATTATGAACAAATATTATTGATGTTAGTATCATAATTTTTCCATTAAATCATGATTCAAGAATTAATGTTTTTCTTTTAATCTTGCAGGTTTAATTCGCTGATCTTTCTACACATATATTACTTTTATTCAACTATTCAAAAAATCATCCGATGATTTCATCGATTCAAAAAAGAAAACACAAACTGGTTCGATTCTTTCCATAGATTCAACATCCCCAAGAAGTCGATCTATGCAATTGGGTTTTTTGGTGTCCAACCCTTAAAATCGGTAAGTATTGTTTAAATTTAAATTCAATTTAGGGATTGTATTTGAATCACATATCATAGCAATTTGGATGTGCATTTTTTACTTTGATAAGTATGATTTGTTTGTTTTAAGTAGAAAGTAGAAGTTATGGTAGTGTTTTTAATACATGGATGAATATACAATTGTGATGTTTGAATGTTGTTTTTTCATCCATTCAAATTCATATGTTCAAAAGAGGAGCGTCACTTGAATTATCATTTAATAAAATCGCATTCCTAAAAACCTCCAAAAATAAGTTATGGCCTCTGATATATTTCGATTTATGTGTTGCAAATTATAATTATTTTTGCGATTAATTAATTGATGCGTTATTTATTTGTATTTAATCAGAACCCTATTTTTGTTTTTTGGGAAATCATCTTGATATATTTCGATTGATTATTTTATACTTTATTTTTGTAGGTAGAATGTGATTGGGGAAGATTAACCAGGTTTGACAACTTTTATCTCTTTTCATTCTTCAATTTAATTGTTAGTAGATGATATGGATGATGAAAAAGATTATTTGTAGTTTATGTTCTATGTGTTTTTTTATGCCTAAACTTATTTAGTCGTTGAAAGGTTGTAGGCGCTTGATATGAGTTGGTTGTTCGGCAAAAGTACGCGGATTCTCTATTTTGATAATTGTAAGTCATTGTTAATTGCTTATTCATAAAGTATTGAAATTTATTTTCTTACCAAGCATTTTGAGGGAACATGTTACAATACTCATTTCATTAGCTAAAGTTTGTGATTATGTTAGCATTCATCAAGTTCAAGAGCTTGACACCCAGCCGAATTCTTGCAGATGAAATATTTGAAGAGAAAGTAACCATAGATGGGATGACTATCAGAGCAAGCAGGCAATGATTGAATCGGAACCATGAGTTTTATATCTTACAGCATGTCTTGGTTTTTGTTTACCATTTCATAGATGCTGGTACAAGATCTTATGTTGATCACCATAAGTTCACTTAACACAAGTCTTGGTTTGGAACTGTAGCTTAATCTATGTATATGTATGCCATTTTGTTGTAGTTCACAACCTATAGTTCTGATGATACCCAATTGATTATGCTTCACTCTGTGATTTGTTTAGATGCTGCTTTATATTGGTGGATTCTTGACTTATAAACAGATAATTCCGTATATGATCAGTTGGGATATTTTGTTTTTATAAGCAACAAATTATAGCTCTTGATCATGCTTATCAACTCTTTCATGAACTGAACCCATATGAAACTGATATAGTTCGAACGCAAGAACAAAAGGAAAAAAAAGGAAACTATTAATTGTATTGTATGTTTTCCGTTGCAGTTAAAGATGTTATCTTGTAGCTAAACAAGCTCCTTTTTCTAAGCACCCCGTCCCAAAAACCTGTATCTAGACTTGATATCAGATGGGGTCAAGTAATGCATAGTAGCATATTTCTTTGAATGTTTAAAGTGTCTAAGTTTTGTCCATACACTTGTCTCAACATACTGAGTGTTTCTATTTCTATTCTAACTGTTACATTAGTGAAGTCTGAATAAATGCTTCATTGCTAAATATGTTGGTTCATTGCAGAAAATTCCATTACAATATGATGAGAAGCACGATTCATGGATTCTTCAGAGAGTTTTACTGGTAATTATCTCATAAAAAATGTAATATCGTCACTTCCCAAACCATCATGAGAGTATCTATTAAGTTTGTTATATTTTTTAGATAAGTTGTACGTTGTTAATTAGATAAATAGATTCTAATTAGAGGATAATACAAATATGTTTATCCCATGTTTTGACAGATAATGTAACCCCTCTTAGTGGATTACCATATGATGTTAGCAAACTAAATAGTAGTATATTTTATTAGTAGTGCCAAATAGCATGTAAAAGGTTAAAGGTTCCAGGTCTAAAATAGGTAATACTAAAGCTTATAGTTAATTCATTATTTATAAATGAAATGTTAATGTTCTTAGGAGTTTGGTGTCTCCCTGAGGTGTGCCTCCCTAACTTAAAATGGATTTAATTATAAACCTCGAATACCATGTCCGTTATATTTCAGTTACATCCTATAATATTATCTAAATCATGTTTTGCAGACTTTAATAGAGAGTTTCGCTAAAATCACCATCAAAAAACCTATATGCAGACTTCCACATAACACTACGGTTACTATGCTATGCAAAGTGAGTTTCAGAATCGGCCAAGGTGACAATATCTTTGTTTACTTACTTAAGTCGGGAATTATGTAACTCGAATGTTGGTTATTGTACACTTTTGTTGTTGTTTCTTTGTTCGCAGGTCTTGGGACTAAATATTGTTCATCAGTGCGATGAAATTTCTTAAATGGACTTGAGGATACCATGAGTCTATGACATGGTAGGACCTCCTCTATGTTAGTAAGGTTTTCAAAATTTGTGGTTTTATATAGTAGAAGTACCATCTCAAATGGGATCATAAGTATATGGCTTTGCATATACAAATGTACTACTTGGCATTATTTAATGTTAACTAGCAATTATATATTGTTTGCCTAATAAATTTAGTTTTTGAAAATGGCTCAATTGGAAGATAATATGGTTCAATGTATTCTTTATTTGGTCTTGAATGTAACAAGTGCTAAAGTAAGCCCAATTAGCCCTGTAGGATTAGTATATATCGTCTCTCTTACATTAAACTTTGCTTAGTTTGAAGTTTGTGGCAGACTCAGAGGGTAGAGTTGTGCATTCAGAAACTTCAAAGATGAAAAAGGAGATTCTTATAGTGGCGATTTGGACCCATTGTGAACGGGTCTATTTGGGTTATTTCTTTTCTAATGGGTCATCATAATAAACAGCTAAAAGTCGCACAAAGTGTATCTATAACTAAGAAGAGGACCATTTCTTTTTATGTGGAAAAGAAACAACTCAGACTCTTATCTCTAACATGTCTTTGCTGCTCAAATTACAGGTAATGCAGATGATTCATGTTTATACAAAATTTGCATATGAAGAAGCTGCAATACCTGTAATACCAGGTTGAAAATCAACGGTAACTTATAAAATTAAAGTTTTGATGGGTGATCGTAAGGCCGTGGAGGCTGGAACCAATCACAATCTAGGACAAAAGTTTCATTTTTAGTACACATGTTCTTTCTAATTCAATCCATGTCTGCTGCTTTAATGGTGAGATGTTTCGGAAATACAGAATATTGATGTTAATATGAAGGTAAAAGTGAAGTTCTGCTGGTAGCTATTGACTCCACAATGAATTGTTTTTAGCTTCAACTTGCTGTATTTTATTTACTATAAAACTGTTACAATTATATAGCTGAGAGGTTGATGATTCTAATAACCATAAAGCTTCGCCATCATAGCTTAAACTTTGTGGTAATGATAAGCTTTTGGTTACTATGAGGTGTTTGGCATTGTGTTTTGAAGATGATTGTTTGATTAGTGTGTTTTAAATTAGTAGAAAAACAATTTATAGTGTTTGTTTATAATTTAATAATATGTTTATACTGTGTCTTATATAGAAAATTTTATTAACTATATGCTAATATTGATTGCATAGCGTGTGTTTTAGGAAAATCGTATTGCCAAATAATGCTTTTGTTAGTATTGTGTGTTCAAAATCATGGTTTTATTGATCTAAGTTACCTATTTGTATTTTTGTTGTGTAATATACCCGGCCCTCAGTTACATTTAATGAATGTCAATTTCGGTTTCTGTTTCTTTAGTTTCGACAAGTTCAATGTTTGTGATCTCTTTACAATCAGATCCCTTCACTTCTTTGGCGACAGTTTCACCATCACTAATAGTTATTTCTCCAACAGGCTCGGTATTATTTGTTTGCAGAGGTGGTTCTGGCTTGGTACTAGAAGTTTCTCTATTGTTAAGTAGACTTCGAGGATTATTAGTAGATACGGTCTTTAAAGAGAGGCATATGGATGATAAGTATGCAATAAAGTTTAGCCAAGATGAGAAGACAAATCAAATCCACTGGAGGACGAGAGTTTGCAGACATGTGGAAGGAATGATCTATATTTGCAGCCAACTTGATCTTTCTACTCTTTATGAGCTTTTATAACATATGTTATATGGTCGATATTCCTAATGACCATACACCAATGTTTGTTACACAAACAAGAAAATAAAAACTGTTTTCCATGTTACAACTTTTAGGATGATGAACCTAGAGCAATGATGCATTTGAATATGTTTCTTTTTGATGTTATTACAAGTGAAGTTAACAACAGTTTCATGATAAATCTATTTCAATGTTTTTGTTCTGTAACCGAGTTTAGGAATACGACTTTTCTTTCGAAGGGCGTTTCAAGTGGTATTATTTTATATTCATTCATGTTTACAATGGCTTTTAATAAACTCTTGATTATAAATAGTTATCGTTGGAAATAAAGTTAGGTGACATAGAAATTGAGGGTTTGCATATTGGAAGTAGGAGACAGTGAACTTGGAGAAGCAAACGACAGAGATGATCCGCCATACTTCCAATAAAAGGTCATCCTCTCTCCGAAGATATTCTAATAAATGAAGCTGATGGTAATCTATCAAAACACTGCTACAACTGTAGTTTACAAAGAAGCTCTTCAAGGTCTTTGACCAAGTTTCAAGAGGTACGTACCAATACATATGATATCTTTTATGCCATATTTTTATTTACATGTATTATCACTCACAAACACCTTTTACTTACACTTTTTTTTACACTTATTAGATGCTCAACAAATGTTCATTTGCTTATCACTTAATTCGCTCTCAATACATACATTTGCTTTCCAAGACCATGAAGATTGTAGGCCACGTGCATGAATGTTTATTAGATTAATAGTTACATCCATATTTCTTTATTGTATCATTGACTTTATATATTATTCCATTAAAAAAATTTTAATATTTACTTTCGTTGTTTTTCTTACTTTACCCACACACTTAATTTCTTGATACATTCATTCTTCTAAAACCCCGTCAATTTGACGGGTCTATAAGCTAGTGCATATGTATTTAGGACTTATTTAGTATAGGGGTGTGGAGAATTTAATGTGGAGTGAAGGAAGGGATCACGCAAGAAAAATTAAAATGAAAATAATTTTTGACCGCACATTTTAAATAAAGAGAGAATTTTTAAAAGAGTGTATTTACTTTTGTAAATGTATTTGAATATGTGATTGTAGTTTTTCTCATCTTTTTCATTTTAATTTTTATTCTCATAAAATCCTAACTTTGTAGAGTGATAATAAAAGATATAGTTTGGTTTATGGGATCGGGGAAGAACCTATGTGTGAGTCATCGAAAAATGAAAATGTGAAGTGTGATATTGTTGGGTGGCCCACAAATAATATGAGCGCTTCTCTCCTCTTTACTACTCCCTCCGTCTTATATTTATTGTCTATATTTCCTTTTATTAATGTCTCAAATTAATTGTCCATTGCCAAAAAAAAAAAAAAAAAAAAAAAAAAAAAAAAAAAAAAGCTCAAATTCCTTTATTACCTACCCTTAGAACAATAAAGACATTAAACTAGATATATAGTACGAAATAACAATAAAGACATTAAACAAAAGATTTTATTAACATTGAGTAACTTCTATTTTTTTTTTAAAAAAGTCCCTTGCTACCAAAGTTAACTTCATTTTTACATCATCTAGTGCCAACCTACGAAACAACATCTTTCTTATTGTCTCAAATGGTTGATAGACAAAAACTATTGCATCATCTAGTCCACTGCTACTTTCTTACGTAATCTAATGTTTCACATTTTTTTTTCTTACTGCTCCAAGTACAAAACAACATCTTCTATGAGGTCTTGATCACAATCAATTTGCAACGATAACTTACCTTCTAGTGCCAACCTACCTTTACCTATATGTGGTGTTTGGTAATTGTTACCAACCCGAACTTTCAAGATTTCTTTCATACATATTTGTAGAGTTAAAAAAACCTTGTTAAGTTCATGGGATTGCATTCTTTCATATGATGTTTTAACTGCACCGACGAGCTCATTGATTGTGCCCAATGACTCTTGTTTTTGAAGTGATTGGATTGCTCGAAAAAATCCAAGATCTAATACATTTAAATCCGGACTATTTGGAGGTTGAAATCGAAGTCGAATATCAAACCCATCTCGAGATGATGCTTCAAGAGACTCCCTATCGTTAACATTAATATGGGGTTTCGCATTGTCTTGTTGAATATATATTGGACCCTCATGACCTTGCGGCCATTTAGCTCTAATAGCCGGTAATACTTTGTCTATCAACCATTTCCTTGTTACATATTTAGTTACCGATAAAATACGTTTTGTCTCTAATATTCCCGCAACACGATTCTTGCTTGAACGCTTAGCAGGTTCTAATGTTGTAAACGGGAAAATACTTATCTTTCCGGAAAACATTTCATTTCCGAGTTCATCAAACCGTGGTCGTGCAACCGAGGCTAGAAACATGACTTTGGTGATAAATGCTTTGCTTTTACATGTTCTTAACGGTTCATCTTCACCGGGAGCTAGATAATAACTTTTCGATGTTTTTGAGATATAAAACTATTTTTCATCAATGTAAACAACATTAAACATATCATGAAACTTGGGACTCGAACTTGACAATGAATAACTAATCATTGATAAACAAAATCTTAACCTCGCTCTTTTATTCTCGGAAGTGAGAATCGGCTTGATGGCACTTGTGTGTGGTCTAAGTGCACCTTCTTTAATTCGTCTATGCATAGTTGCTCTTGAAACATCCATTAAACTTGCAAGTGACCGAATATTGGTTCGACACCTTAACGGAATCACCGAAACTAGATTTATATCAATTTGTTTCCTTTTTTGTCCAACAACATTTGGCATTTTCGAAGATAAATTGTCACAACTCACCATTTCACGTCAATTACCATTTCAGGTCATTTTCCAAAACTTCGACTTTTTACTATTCATAAATCACTATTCATCAAAACACTATTCATCGTTTTACTATTCATCGTTTTCGAGGTCAGTTTGATGTTCTGAGAAACTTTTTGGGAAATTTACTATTCACTAAACACTATTCATTTCCGGAAAAGTTTTCATCATTCACTTGCATTACTCATTTCATCGTAAATTTAGTTTACGGGTATTCAAATTCGCGTAACCGGATTGGTTTAGGTGCGAATTCATTTCATTAGTGTTAAGTACACTGCATACGGACTGGGGATAGTCTGCATATCATCATAACAGCATTTTCATGTTATACCACTCTCAGGATTTTCAAATTTCTATATTCAGTACATTTAACGTTTTTACGTATACGTAATTATAATAAACGTTAACACCCGGTTTATACACGACGAATATATCTAAATATTCCCACGATGGTCCCAACATATTTTTATATCCATTTTAACATCATAAAAGTTATAACATTCAGTTACCCAGTATTTTGGAAATTTATTTTATTTATAACGTACGCGTATGAATATAACGACGGTTTTCGTTAAAACTAAACAATAATCACCCGATCACTCAGTAAATGTACCCAACATATTTTTAACATATTTTCAACATTATTATGACTTTATTTCATCCCGGTTAACTTCATGAACATTTATTTCTATTAAAACCGTTACCCGATTTTAACGAATAACGCGTAATAACACTTAACGCTACACTATATTTTCTAAGTGATCAAAACCGTTTTGGCTACTCCTTTTCACACCCAAAACCGGCCCAAGACCACACCCTTTGACCATGTGCATTGATTCATAAGTATAATACTAATAAACCTCTAAATATAAACTTAAACCTAAAACTAGAAATCATAATATACACTTTTAAGAAAGATCAATTTTCATCTCATCTTTTCCTTGTTCTTCCTCAAACCCACGACCCAACCATGATTCAAAGATCCATCCATGGTTTTTGAAAAGTTAAAGCTACAAACTTGTTCATTATACATGCCTAATCAAGAATCAAGCAACAAAAACACAAGAACATCAAGCATAATCATCATATAATCATCTCATTTTATCAAGTAAGTTTTCAACTTTATTTTTTCATGGATCATCTTATTTTTACATGTATTACATGATTTCCATGCTAAAAACCATGTACAACTAGCTATACCACCACTTATTTTGTCAAAAAAGAAACATACAAACCCTAACTTTTTAGTTATGAATCCCCTTGCTCTAATAACTTGGTTAGGAGTCCATGGCACCTTGAGAAGGTGTATGGTAAGATTAGATTAGCCATGTGGTGATTACAAGAGGTTTGGTGATGGTAGAAATTGGTTTTTAACCTTGGAAACTTGATTTGGAACCTATTTTAGACATGCTGTTCCGTTTTGTAAAAATCTGGAAAATCAGTAAACACCAAGGAAACTTTGGCAAAATTTTTAGAAAATACTTTCAAAAACGAATCCGTAGGCGAAAGAACGGATTAAAAAGAGTCTATAACGAAGGAGTTATGATTTTTGCAAGATTGTAGACGAAAAGTATTTTTCTGAAAATGTATGCTGTTGGACGTTTTTCATTGGACAAAAAGAGACTTTAGACGTAACCCGGAGGAGCCGAGCTTTCCAAAATATATTACTACATACTAAGACGAAACCGTGGATATAAAGAACAAGTAAAACGGACAAGTAACGACAAAGATATACTCGTTTGAATATCGGCTAAAAACCATTTTATAATTGACAGCTTTTATTAAATTTGGCGCAAAAACTACGAAGTACATTTTTGAGCTAGAAGTAATATCAAGTACCGAGCTTTATAACTAACGTAGTATTAGTTATTATGAGTATGTTTTCATCATTTCAAGGATTACAACCCGAGTATTTCAACACTAACATGGAAACTTACGTTATATATATATAAGTATATATATATTATAACTAGCTATTTATATTTTCTAATAGCAATATTTTCCAAATTCTTGGAATATATATTTTTTGATAATACAAGTGTTTTTCCAAAGAGTAGAGTGGTATAGAAACATGTGCATGGACATTCATAACATCATTCCATGATCTAAAGTAGATCGTTCATCATTCATATTAGGTTGCGGTTAGAGATCGAACCTCATTTCTGTGTACACTTTTGTCATCGTAGCTGTTGCATCAGGTGAGTCATAGCCCCTACTCTTTTAAATTGTTTTGTCAACTTTTGGGGGAGAATACATGCTCGTCTTTACTTGAACTATTACTTGACTCTTTAAACATGGTTTTGACTTGAACTTTATTATGAACTTTTGAACTTGTTTTGAACTTTGGAACTTGACTTGACTTTTGAACTTGACTTAAACTTTTGACACTAATGTACCGTACGTACTTTGACTTAAAGTCTCCCTTGTTCGGAGCAACACTATGAAGTCTCCCTTGTTCGGAGCAACGTTAAAAAGTCTCTCATGTTCAGAGCATCCTTAATAAATCTCGCCATGGTGGAGTGACTAATAAATCTTTGCCAAGTCGGTAAAGTGACTAATAAATCTCGCCTAGGTGGTGGAGTGACTTAAAGTCTCCCTTGTTCGGAGCAACATTATAATGTCTCCCTTGTTCGGAGCGGCCTTGACTTATTATTGACCACGGGTGCTTGTCTATTAGACCTAAACTATTTTAGCAGTGGGTTGTGAACACACAGGTTACAAGTCTCTTATGGCGGGACTTGTAACTGAGTGGATTTACGATGCCTTTGCTGTGTGATCATTTTTTTTTCTATAAACTTTATTTGTTAAACAAACTCTATGAACTCACCAACCTCGTGTTGACACTTTAGCATGTATTTTCAGGTTTAACCTATGGCACGCTACAGGAGGTTTTGGCAGGGCATGGCATGGTCATAGAAGACTCTGATTATTCAATTGGGGACCGTTTTAAACTATTTTAAGGGCCTACTTCCGCATTACTTTTAACGATGTAAATTCAACAATTTGATTTAACTATTTTATTTTAAATGATTCAAGTGCAAACCATTTTTGAACTAGTGTTGTGATATCAATTGAGTTACACCCCAGCTATACGTATGCTTCCGCTGGACCCGATTTTGGGGGTGTGACAGATTGGTATCAGAGCTTTGGCTATAGCGAACTAAGTGTTTTTAAAACCTAGACTATAGCTACTTTCAAGAAAACTTAACCCTATGACCGTCACGTGCCTGCCTGCCAAGATGATGCCTCACTTGTGGTTTGTTGCTGACTTAGGTGATGAGATTTTTATCTCATTATCTGGTATATTATATTCACTTATTCTAGTTGATTACTATAATTGTCTTTCATCTAAGCATGTTCACGTATCATATATGTCACCCTGTTATGTTTCTCCTTGCATAGTTTCATCATTTGACCTCGAGTTTGGTCACCTGCCTTAGTCTTTCTGAATGTCTTGGTATTTGTGAAAGACATAGTATTAGTATAACTGAGCTGAGTATTTCAAAATTCATGGAACCTCGGTGGAATATAGACTAGTCACCTATATTCAACCCGGGATAGTGGGACATAGGCTGACTACCTATATCCGACTCAGAAATGAATTTTGCAACACTGAGAATGGTTATAATAAAATTCTGTCTGGATTGAATCCTTTACTCATTTTCCAAATGTTTCATGCATGTGTGTATACCCTCATTGTCAGAACATTCATACTTTTCATCACCTTTTCACCAATATGTTTTTAGAGACCAACATAAACTGAACTTCGGGACGAAGTTCCTTTTAGAGGGGAAGATTGTCACAACTCACCATTTCACGTCAATTACCATTTCAGGTCATTTTCCAAAACTTCGACTTTTTACTATTCATAAATCACTATTCATCAAAACACTATTCATCGTTTTACTATTCATCGTTTTCGAGGTCAGTTTGATGTTCTGAGAAACTTTTTGGGAAATTTACTATTCACTAAACACTATTCATTTCCGGAAAAGTTTTCATCATTCACTTGCATTACTCATTTCATCGTAAATTTAGTTTACGGGTATTCAAATTCGCGTAACCGGATTGGTTTAGGTGCGAATTCATTTCATTAGTGTTAAGTACACTGCATACGGACTGGGGATAGTCTGCATATCATCATAACAGCATTTTCATGTTATACCACTCTCAGGATTTTCAAATTTCTATATTCAGTACATTTAACGTTTTTACGTATACGTAATTATAATAAACGTTAACACCCGGTTTATACACGACGAATATATCTAAATATTCCCACGATGGTCCCAACATATTTTTATATCCATTTTAACATCATAAAAGTTATAACATTCAGTTACCCAGTATTTTGGAAATTTATTTTATTTATAACGTACGCGTATGAATATAACGACGGTTTTCGTTAAAACTAAACAATAATCACCCGATCACTCAGTAAATGTACCCAACATATTTTTAACATATTTTCAACATTATTATGACTTTATTTCATCCCGGTTAACTTCATGAACATTTATTTCTATTAAAACCGTTACCCGATTTTAACGAATAACGCGTAATAACACTTAACGCTACACTATATTTTCTAAGTGATCAAAACCGTTTTGGCTACTCCTTTTCACACCCAAAACCGGCCCAAGACCACACCCTTTGACCATGTGCATTGATTCATAAGTATAATACTAATAAACCTCTAAATATAAACTTAAACCTAAAACTAGAAATCATAATATACACTTTTAAGAAAGATCAATTTTCATCTCATCTTTTTTTTGTTCTTCCTCAAACCCACGACCCAACCATGATTCAAAGATCCATCCATGGTTTTTGAAAAGTTAAAGCTACAAACTTGTTCATTATACATGCCTAATCAAGAATCAAGCAACAAAAACACAAGAACATCAAGCATAATCATCATATAATCATCTCATTTTATCAAGTAAGTTTTCAACTTTATTTTTTCATGGATCATCTTATTTTTACATGTATTACATGATTTCCATGCTAAAAACCATGTACAACTAGCTATACCACCACTTATTTTGTCAAAAAAGAAACATACAAACCCTAACTTTTTAGTTATGAATCCCCTTGCTCTAATAACTTGGTTAGGAGTCCATGGCACCTTGAGAAGGTGTATGGTAAGATTAGATTAGCCATGTGGTGATTACAAGAGGTTTGGTGATGGTAGAAATTGGTTTTTAACCTTGGAAACTTGATTTGGAACCTATTTTAGACATGCTGTTCCGTTTTGTAAAAATCTGGAAAATCAGTAAACACCAAGGAAACTTTGGCAAAATTTTTAGAAAATACTTTCAAAAACGAATCCGTAGGCGAAAGAACGGATTAAAAAGAGTCTATAACGAAGGAGTTATGATTTTTGCAAGATTGTAGACGAAAAGTATTTTTCTGAAAATGTATGCTGTTGGACGTTTTTCATTGGACAAAAAGAGACTTTAGACGTAACCCGGAGGAGCCGAGCTTTCCAAAATATATTACTACATACTAAGACGAAACCGTGGATATAAAGAACAAGTAAAACGGACAAGTAACGACAAAGATATACTCGTTTGAATATCGGCTAAAAACCATTTTATAATTGACAGCTTTTATTAAATTTGGCGCAAAAACTACGAAGTACATTTTTGAGCTAGAAGTAATATCAAGTACCGAGCTTTATAACTAACGTAGTATTAGTTATTATGAGTATGTTTTCATCATTTCAAGGATTACAACCCGAGTATTTCAACACTAACATGGAAACTTACGTTATATATATATATAAGTATATATATATTATAACTAGCTATTTATATTTTCTAATAGCAATATTTTCCAAATTCTTGGAATATATATTTTTTGATAATACAAGTGTTTTTCCAAAGAGTAGAGTGGTATAGAAACATGTGCATGGACATTCATAACATCATTCCATGATCTAAAGTAGATCGTTCATCATTCATATTAGGTTGCGGTTAGAGATCGAACCTCATTTCTGTGTACACTTTTGTCATCGTAGCTGTTGCATCAGGTGAGTCATAGCCCCTACTCTTTTAAATTGTTTTGTCAACTTTTGGGGGAGAATACATGCTCGTCTTTACTTGAACTATTACTTGACTCTTTAAACATGGTTTTGACTTGAACTTTATTATGAACTTTTGAACTTGTTTTGAACTTTGGAACTTGACTTGACTTTTGAACTTGACTTAAACTTTTGACACTAATGTACCGTACGTACTTTGACTTAAAGTCTCCCTTGTTCGGAGCAACACTATGAAGTCTCCCTTGTTCGGAGCAACGTTAAAAAGTCTCTCATGTTCAGAGCATCCTTAATAAATCTCGCCATGGTGGAGTGACTAATAAATCTTTGCCAAGTCGGTAAAGTGACTAATAAATCTCGCCTAGGTGGTGGAGTGACTTAAAGTCTCCCTTGTTCGGAGCAACATTATAATGTCTCCCTTGTTCGGAGCGGCCTTGACTTATTATTGACCACGGGTGCTTGTCTATTAGACCTAAACTATTTTAGCAGTGGGTTGTGAACACACAGGTTACAAGTCTCTTATGGCGGGACTTGTAACTGAGTGGATTTACGATGCCTTTGCTGTGTGATCATTTTTTTTTCTATAAACTTTATTTGTTAAACAAACTCTATGAACTCACCAACCTCGTGTTGACACTTTAGCATGTATTTTCAGGTTTAACCTATGGCACGCTACAGGAGGTTTTGGCAGGGCATGGCATGGTCATAGAAGACTCTGATTATTCAATTGGGGACCGTTTTAAACTATTTTAAGGGCCTACTTCCGCATTACTTTTAACGATGTAAATTCAACAATTTGATTTAACTATTTTATTTTAAATGATTCAAGTGCAAACCATTTTTGAACTAGTGTTGTGATATCAATTGAGTTACACCCCAGCTATACGTATGCTTCCGCTGGACCCGATTTTGGGGGTGTGACAGATTGGTATCAGAGCTTTGGCTATAGCGAACTAAGTGTTTTTAAAACCTAGACTATAGCTACTTTCAAGAAAACTTAACCCTATGACCGTCACGTGCCTGCCTGCCAAGATGATGCCTCACTTGTGGTTTGTTGCTGACTTAGGTGATGAGATTTTTATCTCATTATCTGGTATATTATATTCACTTATTCTAGTTGATTACTATAATTGTCTTTCATCTAAGCATGTTCACGTATCATATATGTCACCCTGTTATGTTTCTCCTTGCATAGTTTCATCATTTGACCTCGAGTTTGGTCACCTGCCTTAGTCTTTCTGAATGTCTTGGTATTTGTGAAAGACATAGTATTAGTATAACTGAGCTGAGTATTTCAAAATTCATGGAACCTCGGTGGAATATAGACTAGTCACCTATATTCAACCCGGGATAGTGGGACATAGGCTGACTACCTATATCCGACTCAGAAATGAATTTTGCAACACTGAGAATGGTTATAATAAAATTCTGTCTGGATTGAATCCTTTACTCATTTTCCAAATGTTTCATGCATGTGTGTATACCCTCATTGTCAGAACATTCATACTTTTCATCACCTTTTCACCAATATGTTTTCAGAGACCAACATAAACTGAACTTCGGGACGAAGTTCCTTTTAGAGGGGAAGACTGTCACAACTCACCATTTCACGTCAATTACCATTTCAGGTCATTTTCCAAAACTTCGACTTTTTACTATTCATAAATCACTATTCATCAAAACACTATTCATCATTTTACTATTCATCGTTTTCGAGGTCAGTTTGATGTTCTGAGAAACTTTTTGGGAAATTTACTATTCACTAAACACTATTCATTTCCGGAAAAGTTTTCATCATTCACTTGCATTACTCATTTCATCGTAAATTTAGTTTACGGGTATTCAAATTCGCGTAACCGGATTGGTTTAGGTGCGAATTCATTTCATTAGTGTTAAGTACACTGCATACGGACTGGGGATAGTCTGCATATCATCATAACAGCATTTTCATGTTATACCACTCTCAGGATTTTCAAATTTCTATATTCAGTACATTTAACGTTTTTACGTATACGTAATTATAATAAACGTTAACACCCGGTTTATACACGACGAATATATCTAAATATTCCCACGATGGTCCCAACATATTTTTATATCCATTTTAACATCATAAAAGTTATAACATTCAGTTACCCAGTATTTTGGAAATTTATTTTATTTATAACGTACGCGTATGAATATAACGACGGTTTTCGTTAAAACTAAACAATAATCACCCGATCACTCAGTAAATGTACCCAACATATTTTTAACATATTTTCAACATTATTATGACTTTATTTCATCCCGGTTAACTTCATGAACATTTATTTCTATTAAAACCGTTACCCGATTTTAACGAATAACGCGTAATAACACTTAACGCTACACTATATTTTCTAAGTGATCAAAACCGTTTTGGCTACTCCTTTTCACACCCAAAACCGGCCCAAGACCACACCCTTTGACCATGTGCATTGATTCATAAGTATAATACTAATAAACCTCTAAATATAAACTTAAACCTAAAACTAGAAATCATAATATACACTTTTAAGAAAGATCAATTTTCATCTCATCTTTTCCTTGTTCTTCCTCAAACCCACGACCCAACCATGATTCAAAGATCCATCCATGGTTTTTGAAAAGTTAAAGCTACAAACTTGTTCATTATACATGCCTAATCAAGAATCAAGCAACAAAAACACAAGAACATCAAGCATAATCATCATATAATCATCTCATTTTATCAAGTAAGTTTTCAACTTTATTTTTTCATGGATCATCTTATTTTTACATGTATTACATGATTTCCATGCTAAAAACCATGTACAACTAGCTATACCACCACTTATTTTGTCAAAAAAGAAACATACAAACCCTAACTTTTTAGTTATGAATCCCCTTGCTCTAATAACTTGGTTAGGAGTCCATGGCACCTTGAGAAGGTGTATGGTAAGATTAGATTAGCCATGTGGTGATTACAAGAGGTTTGGTGATGGTAGAAATTGGTTTTTAACCTTGGAAACTTGATTTGGAACCTATTTTAGACATGCTGTTCCGTTTTGTAAAAATCTGGAAAATCAGTAAACACCAAGGAAACTTTGGCAAAATTTTTAGAAAATACTTTCAAAAACGAATCCGTAGGCGAAAGAACGGATTAAAAAGAGTCTATAACGAAGGAGTTATGATTTTTGCAAGATTGTAGACGAAAAGTATTTTTCTGAAAATGTATGCTGTTGGACGTTTTTCATTGGACAAAAAGAGACTTTAGACGTAACCCGGAGGAGCCGAGCTTTCCAAAATATATTACTACATACTAAGACGAAACCGTGGATATAAAGAACAAGTAAAACGGACAAGTAACGACAAAGATATACTCGTTTGAATATCGGCTAAAAACCATTTTATAATTGACAGCTTTTATTAAATTTGGCGCAAAAACTACGAAGTACATTTTTGAGCTAGAAGTAATATCAAGTACCGAGCTTTATAACTAACGTAGTATTAGTTATTATGAGTATGTTTTCATCATTTCAAGGATTACAACCCGAGTATTTCAACACTAACATGGAAACTTACGTTATATATATATAAGTATATATATATTATAACTAGCTATTTATATTTTCTAATAGCAATATTTTCCAAATTCTTGGAATATATATTTTTTGATAATACAAGTGTTTTTCCAAAGAGTAGAGTGGTATAGAAACATGTGCATGGACATTCATAACATCATTCCATGATCTAAAGTAGATCGTTCATCATTCATATTAGGTTGCGGTTAGAGATCGAACCTCATTTCTGTGTACACTTTTGTCATCGTAGCTGTTGCATCAGGTGAGTCATAGCCCCTACTCTTTTAAATTGTTTTGTCAACTTTTGGGGGAGAATACATGCTCGTCTTTACTTGAACTATTACTTGACTCTTTAAACATGGTTTTGACTTGAACTTTATTATGAACTTTTGAACTTGTTTTGAACTTTGGAACTTGACTTGACTTTTGAACTTGACTTAAACTTTTGACACTAATGTACCGTACGTACTTTGACTTAAAGTCTCCCTTGTTCGGAGCAACACTATGAAGTCTCCCTTGTTCGGAGCAACGTTAAAAAGTCTCTCATGTTCAGAGCATCCTTAATAAATCTCGCCATGGTGGAGTGACTAATAAATCTTTGCCAAGTCGGTAAAGTGACTAATAAATCTCGCCTAGGTGGTGGAGTGACTTAAAGTCTCCCTTGTTCGGAGCAACATTATAATGTCTCCCTTGTTCGGAGCGGCCTTGACTTATTATTGACCACGGGTGCTTGTCTATTAGACCTAAACTATTTTAGCAGTGGGTTGTGAACACACAGGTTACAAGTCTCTTATGGCGGGACTTGTAACTGAGTGGATTTACGATGCCTTTGCTGTGTGATCATTTTTTTTTCTATAAACTTTATTTGTTAAACAAACTCTATGAACTCACCAACCTCGTGTTGACACTTTAGCATGTATTTTCAGGTTTAACCTATGGCACGCTACAGGAGGTTTTGGCAGGGCATGGCATGGTCATAGAAGACTCTGATTATTCAATTGGGGACCGTTTTAAACTATTTTAAGGGCCTACTTCCGCATTACTTTTAACGATGTAAATTCAACAATTTGATTTAACTATTTTATTTTAAATGATTCAAGTGCAAACCATTTTTGAACTAGTGTTGTGATATCAATTGAGTTACACCCCAGCTATACGTATGCTTCCGCTGGACCCGATTTTGGGGGTGTGACAGATTGGTATCAGAGCTTTGGCTATAGCGAACTAAGTGTTTTTAAAACCTAGACTATAGCTACTTTCAAGAAAACTTAACCCTATGACCGTCACGTGCCTGCCTGCCAAGATGATGCCTCACTTGTGGTTTGTTGCTGACTTAGGTGATGAGATTTTTATCTCATTATCTGGTATATTATATTCACTTATTCTAGTTGATTACTATAATTGTCTTTCATCTAAGCATGTTCACGTATCATATATGTCACCCTGTTATGTTTCTCCTTGCATAGTTTCATCATTTGACCTCGAGTTTGGTCACCTGCCTTAGTCTTTCTGAATGTCTTGGTATTTGTGAAAGACATAGTATTAGTATAACTGAGCTGAGTATTTCAAAATTCATGGAACCTCGGTGGAATATAGACTAGTCACCTATATTCAACCCGGGATAGTGGGACATAGGCTGACTACCTATATCCGACTCAGAAATGAATTTTGCAACACTGAGAATGGTTATAATAAAATTCTGTCTGGATTGAATCCTTTACTCATTTTCCAAATGTTTCATGCATGTGTGTATACCCTCATTGTCAGAACATTCATACTTTTCATCACCTTTTCACCAATATGTTTTCAGAGACCAACATAAACTGAACTTCGGGACGAAGTTCCTTTTAGAGGGGAAGACTGTCACAACTCACCATTTCACGTCAATTACCATTTCAGGTCATTTTCCAAAACTTCGACTTTTTACTATTCATAAATCACTATTCATCAAAACACTATTCATCATTTTACTATTCATCGTTTTCGAGGTCAGTTTGATGTTCTGAGAAACTTTTTGGGAAATTTACTATTCACTAAACACTATTCATTTCCGGAAAAGTTTTCATCATTCACTTGCATTACTCATTTCATCGTAAATTTAGTTTACGGGTATTCAAATTCGCGTAACCGGATTGGTTTAGGTGCGAATTCATTTCATTAGTGTTAAGTACACTGCATACGGACTGGGGATAGTCTGCATATCATCATAACAGCATTTTCATGTTATACCACTCTCAGGATTTTCAAATTTCTATATTCAGTACATTTAACGTTTTTACGTATACGTAATTATAATAAACGTTAACACCCGGTTTATACACGACGAATATATCTAAATATTCCCACGATGGTCCCAACATATTTTTATATCCATTTTAACATCATAAAAGTTATAACATTCAGTTACCCAGTATTTTGGAAATTTATTTTATTTATAACGTACGCGTATGAATATAACGACGGTTTTCGTTAAAACTAAACAATAATCACCCGATCACTCAGTAAATGTACCCAACATATTTTTAACATATTTTCAACATTATTATGACTTTATTTCATCCCGGTTAACTTCATGAACATTTATTTCTATTAAAACCGTTACCCCGATTTTAACGAATAACGCGTAATAACACTTAACGCTACACTATATTTTCTAAGTGATCAAAACCGTTTTGGCTACTCCTTTTCACACCCAAAACCGGCCCAAGACCACACCCTTTGACCATGTGCATTGATTCATAAGTATAATACTAATAAACCTCTAAATATAAACTTAAACCTAAAACTAGAAATCATAATATACACTTTTAAGAAAGATCAATTTTCATCTCATCTTTTCCTTGTTCTTCCTCAAACCCACGACCCAACCATGATTCAAAGATCCATCCATGGTTTTTGAAAAGTTAAAGCTACAAACTTGTTCATTATACATGCCTAATCAAGAATCAAGCAACAAAAACACAAGAACATCAAGCATAATCATCATATAATCATCTCATTTTATCAAGTAAGTTTTCAACTTTATTTTTTCATGGATCATCTTATTTTTACATGTATTACATGATTTCCATGCTAAAAACCATGTACAACTAGCTATACCACCACTTATTTTGTCAAAAAAGAAACATACAAACCCTAACTTTTTAGTTATGAATCCCCTTGCTCTAATAACTTGGTTAGGAGTCCATGGCACCTTGAGAAGGTGTATGGTAAGATTAGATTAGCCATGTGGTGATTACAAGAGGTTTGGTGATGGTAGAAATTGGTTTTTAACCTTGGAAACTTGATTTGGAACCTATTTTAGACATGCTGTTCCGTTTTGTAAAAATCTGGAAAATCAGTAAACACCAAGGAAACTTTGGCAAAATTTTTAGAAAATACTTTCAAAAACGAATCCGTAGGCGAAAGAACGGATTAAAAAGAGTCTATAACGAAGGAGTTATGATTTTTGCAAGATTGTAGACGAAAAGTATTTTTCTGAAAATGTATGCTGTTGGACGTTTTTCATTGGACAAAAAGAGACTTTAGACGTAACCCGGAGGAGCCGAGCTTTCCAAAATATATTACTACATACTAAGACGAAACCGTGGATATAAAGAACAAGTAAAACGGACAAGTAACGACAAAGATATACTCGTTTGAATATCGGCTAAAAACCATTTTATAATTGACAGCTTTTATTAAATTTGGCGCAAAAACTACGAAGTACATTTTTGAGCTAGAAGTAATATCAAGTACCGAGCTTTATAACTAACGTAGTATTAGTTATTATGAGTATGTTTTCATCATTTCAAGGATTACAACCCGAGTATTTCAACACTAACATGGAAACTTACGTTATATATATATATAAGTATATATATATTATAACTAGCTATTTATATTTTCTAATAGCAATATTTTCCAAATTCTTGGAATATATATTTTTTGATAATACAAGTGTTTTTCCAAAGAGTAGAGTGGTATAGAAACATGTGCATGGACATTCATAACATCATTCCATGATCTAAAGTAGATCGTTCATCATTCATATTAGGTTGCGGTTAGAGATCGAACCTCATTTCTGTGTACACTTTTGTCATCGTAGCTGTTGCATCAGGTGAGTCATAGCCCCTACTCTTTTAAATTGTTTTGTCAACTTTTGGGGGAGAATACATGCTCGTCTTTACTTGAACTATTACTTGACTCTTTAAACATGGTTTTGACTTGAACTTTATTATGAACTTTTGAACTTGTTTTGAACTTTGGAACTTGACTTGACTTTTGAACTTGACTTAAACTTTTGACACTAATGTACCGTACGTACTTTGACTTAAAGTCTCCCTTGTTCGGAGCAACACTATGAAGTCTCCCTTGTTCGGAGCAACGTTAAAAAGTCTCTCATGTTCAGAGCATCCTTAATAAATCTCGCCATGGTGGAGTGACTAATAAATCTTTGCCAAGTCGGTAAAGTGACTAATAAATCTCGCCTAGGTGGTGGAGTGACTTAAAGTCTCCCTTGTTCGGAGCAACATTATAATGTCTCCCTTGTTCGGAGCGGCCTTGACTTATTATTGACCACGGGTGCTTGTCTATTAGACCTAAACTATTTTAGCAGTGGGTTGTGAACACACAGGTTACAAGTCTCTTATGGCGGGACTTGTAACTGAGTGGATTTACGATGCCTTTGCTGTGTGATCATTTTTTTTTCTATAAACTTTATTTGTTAAACAAACTCTATGAACTCACCAACCTCGTGTTGACACTTTAGCATGTATTTTCAGGTTTAACCTATGGCACGCTACAGGAGGTTTTGGCAGGGCATGGCATGGTCATAGAAGACTCTGATTATTCAATTGGGGACCGTTTTAAACTATTTTAAGGGCCTACTTCCGCATTACTTTTAACGATGTAAATTCAACAATTTGATTTAACTATTTTATTTTAAATGATTCAAGTGCAAACCATTTTTGAACTAGTGTTGTGATATCAATTGAGTTACACCCCAGCTATACGTATGCTTCCGCTGGACCCGATTTTGGGGGTGTGACAGATTGGTATCAGAGCTTTGGCTATAGCGAACTAAGTGTTTTTAAAACCTAGACTATAGCTACTTTCAAGAAAACTTAACCCTATGACCGTCACGTGCCTGCCTGCCAAGATGATGCCTCACTTGTGGTTTGTTGCTGACTTAGGTGATGAGATTTTTATCTCATTATCTGGTATATTATATTCACTTATTCTAGTTGATTACTATAATTGTCTTTCATCTAAGCATGTTCACGTATCATATATGTCACCCTGTTATGTTTCTCCTTGCATAGTTTCATCATTTGACCTCGAGTTTGGTCACCTGCCTTAGTCTTTCTGAATGTCTTGGTATTTGTGAAAGACATAGTATTAGTATAACTGAGCTGAGTATTTCAAAATTCATGGAACCTCGGTGGAATATAGACTAGTCACCTATATTCAACCCGGGATAGTGGGACATAGGCTGACTACCTATATCCGACTCAGAAATGAATTTTGCAACACTGAGAATGGTTATAATAAAATTCTGTCTGGATTGAATCCTTTACTCATTTTCCAAATGTTTCATGCATGTGTGTATACCCTCATTGTCAGAACATTCATACTTTTCATCACCTTTTCACCAATATGTTTTCAGAGACCAACATAAACTGAACTTCGGGACGAAGTTCCTTTTAGAGGGGAAGACTGTCACAACTCACCATTTCACGTCAATTACCATTTCAGGTCATTTTCCAAAACTTCGACTTTTTACTATTCATAAATCACTATTCATCAAAACACTATTCATCATTTTACTATTCATCGTTTTCGAGGTCAGTTTGATGTTCTGAGAAACTTTTTGGGAAATTTACTATTCACTAAACACTATTCATTTCCGGAAAAGTTTTCATCATTCACTTGCATTACTCATTTCATCGTAAATTTAGTTTACGGGTATTCAAATTCGCGTAACCGGATTGGTTTAGGTGCGAATTCATTTCATTAGTGTTAAGTACACTGCATACGGACTGGGGATAGTCTGCATATCATCATAACAGCATTTTCATGTTATACCACTCTCAGGATTTTCAAATTTCTATATTCAGTACATTTAACGTTTTTACGTATACGTAATTATAATAAACGTTAACACCCGGTTTATACACGACGAATATATCTAAATATTCCCACGATGGTCCCAACATATTTTTATATCCATTTTAACATCATAAAAGTTATAACATTCAGTTACCCAGTATTTTGGAAATTTATTTTATTTATAACGTACGCGTATGAATATAACGACGGTTTTCGTTAAAACTAAACAATAATCACCCGATCACTCAGTAAATGTACCCAACATATTTTTAACATATTTTCAACATTATTATGACTTTATTTCATCCCGGTTAACTTCATGAACATTTATTTCTATTAAAACCGTTACCCGATTTTAACGAATAACGCGTAATAACACTTAACGCTACACTATATTTTCTAAGTGATCAAAACCGTTTTGGCTACTCCTTTTCACACCCAAAACCGGCCCAAGACCACACCCTTTGACCATGTGCATTGATTCATAAGTATAATACTAATAAACCTCTAAATATAAACTTAAACCTAAAACTAGAAATCATAATATACACTTTTAAGAAAGATCAATTTTCATCTCATCTTTTCCTTGTTCTTCCTCAAACCCACGACCCAACCATGATTCAAAGATCCATCCATGGTTTTTGAAAAGTTAAAGCTACAAACTTGTTCATTATACATGCCTAATCAAGAATCAAGCAACAAAAACACAAGAACATCAAGCATAATCATCATATAATCATCTCATTTTATCAAGTAAGTTTTCAACTTTATTTTTTCATGGATCATCTTATTTTTACATGTATTACATGATTTCCATGCTAAAAACCATGTACAACTAGCTATACCACCACTTATTTTGTCAAAAAAGAAACATACAAACCCTAACTTTTTAGTTATGAATCCCCTTGCTCTAATAACTTGGTTAGGAGTCCATGGCACCTTGAGAAGGTGTATGGTAAGATTAGATTAGCCATGTGGTGATTACAAGAGGTTTGGTGATGGTAGAAATTGGTTTTTAACCTTGGAAACTTGATTTGGAACCTATTTTAGACATGCTGTTCCGTTTTGTAAAAATCTGGAAAATCAGTAAACACCAAGGAAACTTTGGCAAAATTTTTAGAAAATACTTTCAAAAACGAATCCGTAGGCGAAAGAACGGATTAAAAAGAGTCTATAACGAAGGAGTTATGATTTTTGCAAGATTGTAGACGAAAAGTATTTTTCTGAAAATGTATGCTGTTGGACGTTTTTCATTGGACAAAAAGAGACTTTAGACGTAACCCGGAGGAGCCGAGCTTTCCAAAATATATTACTACATACTAAGACGAAACCGTGGATATAAAGAACAAGTAAAACGGACAAGTAACGACAAAGATATACTCGTTTGAATATCGGCTAAAAACCATTTTATAATTGACAGCTTTTATTAAATTTGGCGCAAAAACTACGAAGTACATTTTTGAGCTAGAAGTAATATCAAGTACCGAGCTTTATAACTAACGTAGTATTAGTTATTATGAGTATGTTTTCATCATTTCAAGGATTACAACCCGAGTATTTCAACACTAACATGGAAACTTACGTTATATATATATATAAGTATATATATATTATAACTAGCTATTTATATTTTCTAATAGCAATATTTTCCAAATTCTTGGAATATATATTTTTTGATAATACAAGTGTTTTTCCAAAGAGTAGAGTGGTATAGAAACATGTGCATGGACATTCATAACATCATTCCATGATCTAAAGTAGATCGTTCATCATTCATATTAGGTTGCGGTTAGAGATCGAACCTCATTTCTGTGTACACTTTTGTCATCGTAGCTGTTGCATCAGGTGAGTCATAGCCCCTACTCTTTTAAATTGTTTTGTCAACTTTTGGGGGAGAATACATGCTCGTCTTTACTTGAACTATTACTTGACTCTTTAAACATGGTTTTGACTTGAACTTTATTATGAACTTTTGAACTTGTTTTGAACTTTGGAACTTGACTTGACTTTTGAACTTGACTTAAACTTTTGACACTAATGTACCGTACGTACTTTGACTTAAAGTCTCCCTTGTTCGGAGCAACACTATGAAGTCTCCCTTGTTCGGAGCAACGTTAAAAAGTCTCTCATGTTCAGAGCATCCTTAATAAATCTCGCCATGGTGGAGTGACTAATAAATCTTTGCCAAGTCGGTAAAGTGACTAATAAATCTCGCCTAGGTGGTGGAGTGACTTAAAGTCTCCCTTGTTCGGAGCAACATTATAATGTCTCCCTTGTTCGGAGCGGCCTTGACTTATTATTGACCACGGGTGCTTGTCTATTAGACCTAAACTATTTTAGCAGTGGGTTGTGAACACACAGGTTACAAGTCTCTTATGGCGGGACTTGTAACTGAGTGGATTTACGATGCCTTTGCTGTGTGATCATTTTTTTTTCTATAAACTTTATTTGTTAAACAAACTCTATGAACTCACCAACCTCGTGTTGACACTTTAGCATGTATTTTCAGGTTTAACCTATGGCACGCTACAGGAGGTTTTGGCAGGGCATGGCATGGTCATAGAAGACTCTGATTATTCAATTGGGGACCGTTTTAAACTATTTTAAGGGCCTACTTCCGCATTACTTTTAACGATGTAAATTCAACAATTTGATTTAACTATTTTATTTTAAATGATTCAAGTGCAAACCATTTTTGAACTAGTGTTGTGATATCAATTGAGTTACACCCCAGCTATACGTATGCTTCCGCTGGACCCGATTTTGGGGGTGTGACAGATTGGTATCAGAGCTTTGGCTATAGCGAACTAAGTGTTTTTAAAACCTAGACTATAGCTACTTTCAAGAAAACTTAACCCTATGACCGTCACGTGCCTGCCTGCCAAGATGATGCCTCACTTGTGGTTTGTTGCTGACTTAGGTGATGAGATTTTTATCTCATTATCTGGTATATTATATTCACTTATTCTAGTTGATTACTATAATTGTCTTTCATCTAAGCATGTTCACGTATCATATATGTCACCCTGTTATGTTTCTCCTTGCATAGTTTCATCATTTGACCTCGAGTTTGGTCACCTGCCTTAGTCTTTCTGAATGTCTTGGTATTTGTGAAAGACATAGTATTAGTATAACTGAGCTGAGTATTTCAAAATTCATGGAACCTCGGTGGAATATAGACTAGTCACCTATATTCAACCCGGGATAGTGGGACATAGGCTGACTACCTATATCCGACTCAGAAATGAATTTTGCAACACTGAGAATGGTTATAATAAAATTCTGTCTGGATTGAATCCTTTACTCATTTTCCAAATGTTTCATGCATGTGTGTATACCCTCATTGTCAGAACATTCATACTTTTCATCACCTTTTCACCAATATGTTTTCAGAGACCAACATAAACTGAACTTCGGGACGAAGTTCCTTTTAGAGGGGAAGACTGTCACAACTCACCATTTCACGTCAATTACCATTTCAGGTCATTTTCCAAAACTTCGACTTTTTACTATTCATAAATCACTATTCATCAAAACACTATTCATCATTTTACTATTCATCGTTTTTGAGGTCAGTTTGATGTTCTGAGAAACTTTTTGGGAAATTTACTATTCACTAAACACTATTCATTTCCGGAAAAGTTTTCATCATTCACTTGCATTACTCATTTCATCGTAAATTTAGTTTACGGGTATTCAAATTCGCGTAACCGGATTGGTTTAGGTGCGAATTCATTTCATTAGTGTTAAGTACACTGCATACGGACTGGGGATAGTCTACATATCATCATAACAGCATTTTCATGTTATACCACTCTCAGGATTTTCAAATTTCTATATTCAGTACATTTAACGTTTTTACGTATACGTAATTATAATAAACGTTAACACCCGGTTTATACACGACGAATATATCTAAATATTCCCACGATGGTCCCAACATATTTTTATATCCATTTTAACATCATAAAAGTTATAACATTCAGTTACCCAGTATTTTGGAAATTTATTTTATTTATAACGTACGCGTATGAATATAACGACGGTTTTCGTTAAAACTAAACAATAATCACCCGATCACTCAGTAAATGTACCCAACATATTTTTAACATATTTTCAACATTATTATGACTTTATTTCATCCCGGTTAACTTCATGAACATTTATTTCTATTAAAACCGTTACCCGATTTTAACGAATAACGCGTAATAACACTTAACGCTACACTATATTTTCTAAGTGATCAAAACCGTTTTGGCTACTCCTTTTCACACCCAAAACCGGCCCAAGACCACACCCTTTGACCATGTGCATTGATTCATAAGTATAATACTAATAAACCTCTAAATATAAACTTAAACCTAAAACTAGAAATCATAATATACACTTTTAAGAAAGATCAATTTTCATCTCATCTTTTCCTTGTTCTTCCTCAAACCCACGACCCAACCATGATTCAAAGATCCATCCATGGTTTTTGAAAAGTTAAAGCTACAAACTTGTTCATTATACATGCCTAATCAAGAATCAAGCAACAAAAACACAAGAACATCAAGCATAATCATCATATAATCATCTCATTTTATCAAGTAAGTTTTCAACTTTATTTTTTCATGGATCATCTTATTTTTACATGTATTACATGATTTCCATGCTAAAAACCATGTACAACTAGCTATACCACCACTTATTTTGTCAAAAAAGAAACATACAAACCCTAACTTTTTAGTTATGAATCCCCTTGCTCTAATAACTTGGTTAGGAGTCCATGGCACCTTGAGAAGGTGTATGGTAAGATTAGATTAGCCATGTGGTGATTACAAGAGGTTTGGTGATGGTAGAAATTGGTTTTTAACCTTGGAAACTTGATTTGGAACCTATTTTAGACATGCTGTTCCGTTTTGTAAAAATCTGGAAAATCAGTAAACACCAAGGAAACTTTGGCAAAATTTTTAGAAAATACTTTCAAAAACGAATCCGTAGGCGAAAGAACGGATTAAAAAGAGTCTATAACGAAGGAGTTATGATTTTTGCAAGATTGTAGACGAAAAGTATTTTTCTGAAAATGTATGCTGTTGGACGTTTTTCATTGGACAAAAAGAGACTTTAGACGTAACCCGGAGGAGCCGAGCTTTCCAAAATATATTACTACATACTAAGACGAAACCGTGGATATAAAGAACAAGTAAAACGGACAAGTAACGACAAAGATATACTCGTTTGAATATCGGCTAAAAACCATTTTATAATTGACAGCTTTTATTAAATTTGGCGCAAAAACTACGAAGTACATTTTTGAGCTAGAAGTAATATCAAGTACCGAGCTTTATAACTAACGTAGTATTAGTTATTATGAGTATGTTTTCATCATTTCAAGGATTACAACCCGAGTATTTCAACACTAACATGGAAACTTACGTTATATATATATAAGTATATATATATTATAACTAGCTATTTATATTTTCTAATAGCAATATTTTCCAAATTCTTGGAATATATATTTTTTGATAATACAAGTGTTTTTCCAAAGAGTAGAGTGGTATAGAAACATGTGCATGGACATTCATAACATCATTCCATGATCTAAAGTAGATCGTTCATCATTCATATTAGGTTGCGGTTAGAGATCGAACCTCATTTCTGTGTACACTTTTGTCATCGTAGCTGTTGCATCAGGTGAGTCATAGCCCCTACTCTTTTAAATTGTTTTGTCAACTTTTGGGGGAGAATACATGCTCGTCTTTACTTGAACTATTACTTGACTCTTTAAACATGGTTTTGACTTGAACTTTATTATGAACTTTTGAACTTGTTTTGAACTTTGGAACTTGACTTGACTTTTGAACTTGACTTAAACTTTTGACACTAATGTACCGTACGTACTTTGACTTAAAGTCTCCCTTGTTCGGAGCAACACTATGAAGTCTCCCTTGTTCGGAGCAACGTTAAAAAGTCTCTCATGTTCAGAGCATCCTTAATAAATCTCGCCATGGTGGAGTGACTAATAAATCTTTGCCAAGTCGGTAAAGTGACTAATAAATCTCGCCTAGGTGGTGGAGTGACTTAAAGTCTCCCTTGTTCGGAGCAACATTATAATGTCTCCCTTGTTCGGAGCGGCCTTGACTTATTATTGACCACGGGTGCTTGTCTATTAGACCTAAACTATTTTAGCAGTGGGTTGTGAACACACAGGTTACAAGTCTCTTATGGCGGGACTTGTAACTGAGTGGATTTACGATGCCTTTGCTGTGTGATCATTTTTTTTTCTATAAACTTTATTTGTTAAACAAACTCTATGAACTCACCAACCTCGTGTTGACACTTTAGCATGTATTTTCAGGTTTAACCTATGGCACGCTACAGGAGGTTTTGGCAGGGCATGGCATGGTCATAGAAGACTCTGATTATTCAATTGGGGACCGTTTTAAACTATTTTAAGGGCCTACTTCCGCATTACTTTTAACGATGTAAATTCAACAATTTGATTTAACTATTTTATTTTAAATGATTCAAGTGCAAACCATTTTTGAACTAGTGTTGTGATATCAATTGAGTTACACCCCAGCTATACGTATGCTTCCGCTGGACCCGATTTTGGGGGTGTGACATAAATCAACTGTTGATCCTTGCTCGACTTGATGTATAGCTTTGTGCCAAATCCGACTCATGGTACGGTCGCATACACCAAATTCTCTTGCCACAATACTTATGGATCCAAACCTTAATACCCCATTGACACTTTTTTGCAAGATTGGTATATACCATTACATTGGACTTCGGTAGTCCTTTTTTTAGTGTGCATTTGTTAAATGCTCCATTCAGTTTTATTAATACTAATTGTAAAGCAATCTAAAATGAGTGTTGGTAATTTTACTTACTGAAGAGATATACGAGTAGTAATAATTGTCATTCGAAGGTACAAATTTTGTGGTCTACAAATTGGATGCTTAGTGATATGGCTCCATTATTATCTTTAAAAATGATATTTAAATTTTAAATTTATTGCTGGAAAGCTATTTGATGAAAAAATATTTAAATTAGTTTAGATTAACTAGCAATGATAGTAGTACTCCGTAATTGATAGATAAAAGGGTATAAGTGTCATTTTATTATAAAATAGTACTATTTAGTGGGATTTTCTTAAACTTCGTGTTTTTCTTTTCTTTTCTTTTCTTTTCTTTTCTTTTCTTTTCTTTCCTTTTTCTTTTTTTTTTTTTTTTTTTTTTTTTTTTTTTGTCTTCTAATAATAATTTTGAGACGGGGGAGTACAAAATATTGTAATTATATTTATTTTCAATTTATCATATTAAATAACTATTTTTATATAAAATAAGATGTCTTCTCTTTCTTTTAAGTTCTCTCACAAGTCACATCAATACCAATTCCGATTCTGATTCCAAACCTGTTTTTATACCAAACAGGCCCTAAGAACGCTTCATTAAAACTCTCGTAAATTCTTGTTCTATTTATAACGAATTTAACTTTTAAATGTTCCATGGGTCTTCAATGTTAACTTTTGAACTACAAAACTGATAGCGTAACTATGTGAATATCTTAAAATTAGGAGACCAATTGGCTATTAAGAATATACTTGAAAGTAAAATACACTTTCATGAATATGGAAAGTCACATGAGAACATTTGATAAAAAAGAACATTTGATATACTCATTTAATATAGGCAAAAGAAAACCAATTGGCTAAAGAGTATACAGTAGGGTCATACATGAATAGATGTACGTGGCACACGAATATTAATGAAGTGAAGTTCACATGGGTAGAATAGAAAGTGAAATAAAATTAAGCTTCATTTAGAAGATACAACTTGAGCAAGTTGTTATTTACAAGATAAGACAATGACGCAGAGCATTAAATGAATCACGTGAAATCAGAATATATTCGACTGAAAGAAAATATTTGATTCTTATCTGATAAGAAATCAGATTTGTTACTCTCCTATAAATAGGGAGGCTGGTAAGGCACCAACACACAACATTCACAATCTAATATCTCTCTCTCTCTCTCTCTCTCTCTCTCTCTCTCTCTCTATCTATATATATATATATATATATATATATATATATATATATATATATATATATATATATATATATATATATATATATATATATATATATATATATATATATATTACATATCAAGGGTGCAATATAGTTGATACAATACACAACATAATTAAGCACTTAATGTTGGGTCAGTTATATTGACTATTGTGAAGATGAAAGTGAGGACAAAAGAAAAGTTGGACTTTTTTTTGTATAGATGAGAGGAGAAAAAGAGGGTTGAATGGTGATTGAGACATGCTTGTATGATTGGTTGCTTTTTATATTTAATACAAAATTATGTCCTTCTGCCTTTGTACACAGTAAAAACTGCATTCGCTGGCCTTTTTACAACTTTAAGAAAGTTCTCACATTAACCTTCCCCTATATATATATATATATATATATATATATATATATATATATATATATATATATATATATTGTCCGCACTCGGGTCACGAACCCGACCAATGGACACTACTAATGCCCAAGCCCATCACGCGTGGGCTATCATAATAATGATTTGGGCTATCATAATAACTTCGGCTCACGAAAGCCCAAACTCAAACATATTATTTATGGTCTTGATAATGATCTTTTATTTGTGGGATAAAGATCAATAGGCCGGATAATGCGAGATACGCCGAAGAGTAAGGAACACGAAACCAACAAGGATTTCGTGTCTATATAAAGAATATCACGGCTCTAATTGAGGTATCATCAAAAACCCTAACTCTTCACTATAACCCTAAAACCGATTACTACAATCCCACGATAAGCCTAACGGTGTTGTTTGCTTTCTTAGTGCGCAGGTCTCAAGCATTAAGATCCAATTGATACGAGAACAGGAACCCAAGCAAGGAACGCCCAACTTTTGTATCAACAAGTGGCGCCATCCGTTGGACCCTACACTAAGAATTCCACTAAGAACTAGAATGACGAAGCACGGAAATGTAAACCAGCGGACTCCGCAGATGAAGAAAACACATGGTGACCCACAGGGAAAGAAGCACTCAAGCGATTCAACCTCTAAGCAGGCCTCTGGGACAACCAGCGCGCCCAGGCACCAAGGATCAGGCCCAGATCTGATCTTTCCAACAGTAGAACTGCCTACGGGGACTTCCCAGGCCACTACGACAACAGCTAGCGCGGAAGATCTCCAGCGCAATCTTTTCACCACTCCCCACCAAACGGTGCCAGACCTTACTGAGCCACCATGTGCGCCTAATCGAGATAGGGGTTCTGATGTGGAAACAGATATCCTCGCGCTAGAAGGAGTCGCGCCTGAACTAGCACCAAGTGTTTTCGTGTCTCAAAACTACGAAGCCTTGGCGGCCCTTATGCAAGAGGAAGCGAAAAGAAGGTCAAGTCAGAGCCTGCAAGCCCGGCTCAATTTTGGCCCTGAGTATGAAACATCCCCACCGCGCCACCGAAAGGAGAGGCGCGAGAAGGATAGCCGCCAACTCCCAGTGTTTACTAGGGTCGGAAAGAAAGTTGCGGATGATGAAGCAGCTGACCCGCAATACCTGGAGGAGTACGAAGGCGATGGAAGGCGTACCAATGTCCACGCTAGGCTTGGTAGTCGCAGGGTTCAGGATAGAGTTGGGCGATAGCACTCACCAAGCGAAAGCCCTCCAAGGTTTAGCAGTCGAAGAGTTCATGATAGACTTGGGCGACAGCGCTCCCCAAGCGAAAGCCCTTCAAGCTTGGATTTCGAGGACAGTCGGCGCAAGCGCCGCAAAAGGGTAAGCTCATCCTCAAGTGACTCCTCGGACAACGAGGACAAAGAAACAGAACACTGGAAGTCCTAGAGAAGATATCGCGATGAAGAAGAGGACGAAGACATGTCCCATCCCTGGCGCCACCAAAAGGTTGACGCATTCACTCAGCGCATCAGCGATTTCTCAGAAGATAAGAGAAGGCGCATGCCCGCCAATGTTAAAACTTATGATAGGACGGGTGATCCTGATGACCACCTAAAAATTTTCGAATCAGCCACCACCATCGAAAATTGGCCACAACCCGTGTGGTGCCACATGTTTAATTCTACATTGGTGGGGAATGCGTGAACCTGGTTTAGTAAGCTGCCACGAAGAAGCATAGACGGGTTTGAAGAGTTGCGAAAGGCGTTTCGCTTAAACTTTACTCAAAGAAAGAGGTGCGCCAAGAACCCTGTCGAACTGGCTAGGGTAAAACAATGCCAAGGGGAATCCACAAGCGCTTATGTGGAGCACTATAAGGACGAATGCATACACATTAAGGCATGCTCCGAAATACTAAAGATATCAGGGTTTATGAATGGAATCAATAACCCAAAACTTATCAGAAGGTTAAATGATAAGATTCCCCAAACCTTTGATGAACTAATAAAGCGCACGAGGTCCTTTATCCAAGGGGAAGCAGCTGCTGTGGATAGCAAGAAAGGTTACTCAAATTATAGGTCACAAGAACAGCCTAGGAGACAATCCAATGACCAGAGTAGCAACCGCAACAAAAGCTACCGCAGTCAGGGGAGCGGACGAGATAATGACAAATACACTCCACTAACGAAGACTCCAAGGGAGATATTTGTGACGGAAGGTGCGAACTTCCCGAAACCCCAACCAATGCGCACCCCCGAAGATCGGAGCGTAGGGAACATATACTGTGAATATCATGGATAAAAGGGCCACACCACCAACGAGTGTGTCCAATTGCGCCAACTAATTGATAAATTAGTGAAAGAAGGCAAATTGGATCACCTCGTCAAGAACATCAAGGAGGGAAAAGACAAACAAAAGAATGGGAGAAAGAAAGAGACACCTAAGGACAAGGCTGACACCATCTACATGATACAATCATGGCAGCGAAAGACTAGGCAAAAGGTCAGCCAAAAGTTTTCTTATGAGAACGAAATCTCTTTCCCCACTCTGGCTGCGGACAACGCAGTAGTGGAATCGCTCACCATCGAGTTAAATACGGGGGGTCACGATATCCACCGCATGTATGTTGATGGAGGGGCATCCGCAGACATCATGTATGAACATTGTTTCAAAAGGTTGTGACCTGAGATACGAAGTCAGTTAATTCCGACCACGACGTCGCTGACTGGCTTCACAAAAGAAAAGATATGGCCCATGGGGCTAATACGATTACTTGTGGTCATTGGTGATAAGCAACACTCCACGGCTGCCTAGATGAATTTTATGGTAATCAGATCTCCTTCACCATACAATGGCATTATTGGAAGACCATGAATATCAGCCATGCGCGCAGTACCGTCCATAGCGCATGGGATGCTCAAATTCCCAGTAGAAGGAGGCATTGTCACCCTTTACAATACCACTGTATCACCTAAAGAGTGCAACACGGTTACATGTGAGACGGCACACGCTCCAGAATAGCACGCAGTTAAAGTATCAAACCTGAAGGTCGCAATTCACCCTGATTACCCAGATCAAGAGGTGTCGATTGGGGGATCGCTGTTTGACAAAGGCAGAGCGGCCGTATGCGCACTCTTGCAAAGGAATCTAGATATCTTCACATGGTAACCAAAGCACATGACTGGCGTGCCACGATCAATTACAGAACACAAGCTGAAGATCCAACAAGGATACCCTCCAGTACGCCAGAAAAAGTGCGGCCAGCCTCCAGAGCCCGCAAAAGCCATTCTAGAGGAAGTACACAAGCATGTGGATGCAGGTATCATGCGAGAGGTTTATTACCATGACTGGCTCTCCAATCCAGTGATGGTGAAAAAGAGTGATGGCAGTTGGAGGATGTGCGTGGATTTCACTGATCTCAACAAAGCATGTCCACAAGATTGCTACCCGCTACCAGAGATAGACTGGAAGATAGAATCCTTGTGCGGATACCCCTTTAAATGTTTCTTGGATACATACAAAGGGTACCACCAAATCCAAATGGCTAAAGAAGACAAGGAAAAAACTGCCTTCCATACAAGCCAGGGTGTCTATTGTACACAAAAATGCCCTTTGGCTTAAAAAATGCTGGCGCCACTTACCAGCGATTGGTAGATAATGCATTTGAAAAGCAAGTGGGTTGCAACCTAGAGGTCTATGTTGACGACCTTGTCATAAAGAGCCATACCGAAGAAGAGTTGGTACGCGACATTGAAGAAACATTCAGGACGCTGGGAAGGATCAGCATGAAGTTAAATCCTAAGAAATGCACTTTTGGCGCTACAGAAGGCATGTTCCTCGGATACTTGATAGAGCCTGATGGCATTAAGCCATGCCCAGAAAAACAAAGGCTGTCATCCAACTCCCTTCACCACGTACATTAAAAGAAGTCCAGTCCTTGAATGGAAAACTAGATGGGTTAAATAGATTCCTCTCCAAATCAGCGGATAAGTCACTTCCTCTCTTTAAAACACTCACGAAGTGTACAAAAAAGGGAGACTTTTGTTGGACTGTGGAAGCGGAAGAAGCTTTTCAACAGCTTAAGCAGCATATAGCAGCGCTTCCCACACTAGTCGCACCCCGACCAGGGGAAGAGTTAATCATGTACCTGTCTGCAACTCATGGAGCAGTCAGCGCGGTGCTATTGACAGATAGGAACTTCGTACAAACACCAGTATACTTTGTAAGCAAAGCACTCAAGAAGACGGAGATTAATTATACCGCAATGGAAAAGCTGGTCCTGGCTTTAGTATTCGCAGCTAAAAGACTGCGCAGATACTTTCAAGCACACCCGATAGCAGTGATCACGGACCAACCTATCAAGCAAGTTATCTCCAAACCCGACGCATCGGGAAGATTACAAAAATGGAGCGTGTTGCTAGGTGAACATAACATCTCTTATAGACCACGCACTGTGATTAAGGGACAGATACTGGCAGATTTCATCATTGAGAAACCAGATCCTGATGCTCCACCTTCAAGAAGCGAGGTAGAACTACATGAACCACGGGTCCTATTCACGGACGGATCTTCGTGCGTAGACGGGTCGGGTGCAGGCCTTATCCTCACCAACCCAGAAGGAATGGAATTCACTTACGTACTGCATTTTCAATTCACAGCCACGAACAATGAGGTAAAATATGAAGCCCTAATTGTTGGATTACGCATTGCAACTCGAATGGGTGTACGCAACCTAGAAGCAAACATCGATTCCCGATTAGTAGCCAATCATGTGTTGGGAGAATATGTGACTAAAGAGGATAACATGGTCCAATACCTCGACAAGACCAAATCCCTAATCTAGAGTTTTGACAGGTTCACCATTAAACAAGTTCCTAGAGGGGAAAACGGAAAAGCAGATGCACTAAGCAACATCGCATCTACAAGCTTTGCGCACCTGTCAAAACAAGTATTGGTGGAGACCTTGAAGAACAAATCCATCTCGGAGAGGGAGATATCCATGGTGATAGAAGAGTAGGATCCTACATGGATGACCCCTATAATCGAATTCATAGGTAAGGGTATATTACCCCAGGAGCAGAAGGACGCTAGACGAATAGGACGCACAGTGCAGAGGTTTGAACTTCGAGATGGTATCCTATATCGACGTTCATTTTTACAACCATGGCTTCAGTGCATTGGACCTCTTCAGGCAGATTATGTATTCCGAGAGATCCACGCTGGTTCATGTAGTATGCACTCAGGAACGGTCCGTTGTAGCACGAGCATTGCGGTCAGTATGCTATTGGCATACTATGCATCGCGATGCGTGGGACATGATAAAGAAATGTAGCGACTGCCAGGTCCATAGACCCATCCCACGCCAACCACAACAAGAGCTAACGCCTATCACTTCACCATGGCCATTCTATAAGTGGGGTATCGATATTGCAAGCGGCCCCTTCCCTATTGCAGCAGGGGGACTGAAATTTCTTATTGTGGCTATAGACTACTTCACTAAGTGGATTGAGGCAAATGCAGTAACAACTATCACAGACAACTAGGTAAAATGATTTGTTTGGGAAAACATTGTATGCCGCTTTGGACTACCTGGAGAAATTATTTCGGACAACGGAAATCAATTCTGTGATAACCCGTTCAAAGACTGGTGCGCGCAACTAAATATTACACAACACTTCACGTCAGTTAAGCACCCACAAACCAATGGTTTGGTTGAGCGCGCAAATCATAGTATGGGCGAAGGAATTAAAGCGCATCTTGACAAACACAAAGGAAGATGGCTGGATGAATTGTCGCATGTTTTATGGGCGCACCGCACGACAATCAAAGTTAGCACTGGAGATACACCATTCTCCTTTGTCTATGGGACAGAAGCTGTCATACCAGCTAAAATTGGGATGCCAACTATTTGTACGGCGGAAGTTAATGTTACAACCAATGACGACGAGCGACGTATAAACTTGGATCTATTGGAAGAAAGGCGCGAACGTGCAGCAATATGCGAGGCAAGAGCTAAGTCAAAGATGAAGGGATACTATGATGCTAAAGTCAGAAGCACTTCATTCAGACCAGGCGACTTTGTATATCGTGCTAATGATGCAAGCCACGCAGAAGATACAGGAAAGCTTGGACCAAAGTGGAAGGACCCTATGAGGTCACAGAAGCACTAGGCAAAGGCGCATACAAGCTGCGTGATATGGATGGCCGTGAGCTACAACGCACATGGAATATTTCCAATCTCAAGAGATGCTATCTTTAGGAAAGGCTACGGCCCACGCACAGACACCTCCGCACTTTAGTAAGTGCTCAATAAATGTCCGTGTATTTACATTTTGTTTTGTTTAGGCAAATGTCTTTTCTTTTTCAAAAACTTGCAAGAATTAATCAAATATCTCAATTTCTAGCTAACTCCGCGACACATTTAACTTTATTGCTTACATCTTATTTATGTCTCAATATTGTTGATTTATCTTTTTGCCTACATGGCGTGCATGCATTTATTAAAACCCACGATGGCAAAAAGGATGAGTAAACCTAATAAATAACTCGTTGAGTAAGAGGGTTGCAAACCCATCAATATTGGATCACGCATCCTTGTTAAACACCTTACTCTCAAGACGTTGGAGTAAGTTCAATGCGCATCCCACGAAGGATATGCAACAATGAACACTGTGCACGTTTAACAAATTAGGAGTCAAGACTCTTGGTTCCTTGATATGGTATTTGCAGTACGCTGCAAGTTAACCCATACACTTATGAATTTTATATTCGCATATATATATATTAAGTTATGGACTTCATATATAACTATAAAGGATCATAGATTCTGCAATCTTTTCTAAGTACGTTTTGATCACAATTTGACTCTTGGATGTCTTTTATGCAAAGACAAATAAACTAAGTACAAATATGATGATACAAATATGCGTACAAACCAACTTCATTTTTATCATAAACTATGAGTTTATACAAGTGATAGATTCAACATACACATGTGCAACAAAAAATGTGAACCTATTACAAAAACAGCCTACATACTACGCGAGCGTCTATGCTCCGAACCACCAACTTTGTACACTGCATCCCCAGCTTCCTCAAGCCTCTTCAGCAGACTACTATCCTCAGGTGACACTGTCGCCACGCTGACAAGAATCCCATCGGATCTGGGAATATACGCTGCACCAACACCACAGAGTATTGCTTTCCCCTTCACACCCTTCTTCCTTGCTATTCTTGTGGCATGGGCTTCCAAGGATGCCTTCAAAGAGATTTCTTTCTCAAGAGCAAAAGGGTTCAGGATGTCGTGTGGACGCGCAAAGACAGGTACCTGTAGCTGCGATTCATCAGGCTTCAAAAAGTAGTCAGGATGAGCCTCTACGTCCTCTGATGCGTGCCTCGCCAAGGTTAACCCCTCCATAATGACACTTATGGGGTAATCATGGTCGCGCTCCAGTTGAGCAATGTAAGGAAACTCTAATAGCTTCATCTTTTCCATTGCAGCGACAAGCTCAGCATAGGCATCACCATTATAACCTGGCACTTCCGCGATGGGCACTGTCAACATTTGGCCCTCGTGCAGCTCCTCCACAGCTTCCGCCTTGCCACGAGCTAAGGCGCGTTGCACAACATTCCCAAAAGCTTCAACAACTTCTTGGGACTCTAAAGTGCTCATGGCATCCAGGCGAAGACCATGGCTGATTAGCCACCTGCGAATACAACATCATCCCCATTAGACAGTAATTTCAAAGGAATTAAATACGGGAAGTTAGAAAAATAATAGGGGATTGAAAAGAATCAAATGCTACCTGCGCTCAGCAATGGAGGACACCAAGTGTGGGTATAGCTCCTCATCATACTCTATACTTAGCTTGTGCAGCTTACCCTCCTGCCTCTCCAACGCATCCTCTACATCCTTGCGGAACTCATCCAATTAAGAGAAGTGTTTGTTCTTGTTCTGCTCCATGTACTTTAACCTCCATAGGCAGGTGGACTTGTACTGGTCAAAAGCAGAACGCTTATGGCTCACTTGGGCCAATAATGATATCCTCTCATCAGCGAGCTTCTTGGAGTGCGCATTTGTTGACTCCAGTGCACCTTGAGCACTCGCCAACTGCACCTTCAGCAGTGCAATCTCCTCATCCTTCTATGCACTGCTGCTCCCTTCACCAGCATACTGCGCCTTGAGTTGAGCAACCGACGTGGCCTGGTGCGCAGCAGCCACGCTCAACTCCTCTATCAGCTGCTCCGCAGACATATCCTCACATGCCTTTGAAGGCTCCTCCATCTGAGGGAGACTCGCCTCAAGTGGTGATTTTCCAGTATGCGATGCGTCACCCCCTGCAGCTTCATCACTGCATGCAAAGGACAAGAAGTCAAGGTATTATATCGAGGATACACAAAAAAAGAAGAAAAAACAAGACATAGTTTTCATTACTTACTTGGGAGAAGGAGTCTCAGCTGTATCCTGCGCAGTAATGGATGGCGATGCATCCTCATATGATGACACATCCACAGTAATAATGTGGCGTCTTCGCTTGGATGTGCCCGCGCCACTATCGCCAGAAGCCTTCTTGCGCTTCACTCCCTGGTTCGCCTCTTCAGGCTCACTGTCAGCCTTCAAGATCCCCATGCCCTTCGAATAATCTGTGCGCAAAGGCTCTGGGGATTGCACTTCCTGAGATGGAACACTACGCACTAGGGTCGCTTCCAACAATGGGGGGGGAGGCATTTGCCGGTTGCTCCTGCGCATACTCCATGGTGCGCCCTGCTGTAGCTTCCAAAATTGGTGTCTCACCATCTCTCAAAGGGCGCACCCCCACGATCACCAGTGTAGGCTTCGCTAGCTTCACTACCCCAAACAAATCTATCTCTGCCCAACAACAACAAACAACAAACAAAACGGAGTTATATAAAGATACAAATACAAGAGAGTGCTTACACTACAGATGCGAAGGAAAGGAAGGACAAGCACCCACCCCGGTTATCCTCATCCAGGAAAGCTGGCACCTCGTCAGCGCCTTGGAAGTAGTTGCGACTGATCCCCATATGCACCAAAAACTCTTCTGTGTAGGAGTTAATGAGGATGCGGTTGGTATTTATGGTCTTTGCGTCATCTACGTTGTACGTCCTGGGGTTTGGGCGCTCGTCTTTTGGTAACGTTCCCTGGGTATAGAACTCAAAGGTCCACGGGAACACTTTATTATCAACCCAGAAGAACCTCTCCCTCCAGTTCCTAAGTGCATCTAGCTTTTTAGTATAACATTGAAGGCGCCCTGCGTGCTTGGAAAAGGACACCCACCCGTTTGACCACGTTGTGTGATAAAACGCGCGGAAGAGATTGATGGTTGGGTTAATTGCCAGCAAACGACAGTTTACTTCAAAATTGGTTATCTTAGCTGCGCCTATACAGTGCAGCTGGGATATGTGAAAGCGATAAAAATTGAGTACATCGCACAAAAATAGTGAGATGGGCACACGCTGATTCACAAACTCGAAAAAGCATGTGTATACCCCTACCTTTCCCTCAGGGAAGTCAACAATAGATGCGGTCACCACCGGTACTACCGGTAGCAACGCGAGGGGAATATAATAATCCGAGGTGAACTGACGTAGTTCATCCTCAGTTATATCAGAGGCGAAATCAGATAACTGGAGAACCATTTTTTTAAATGTGATGGTTTCCGAGGCGCACGCGCTATTACCTTAGTATAAAGTTGGTTTCTTGACGGATGTTTGAAGATTTTAACAATGAAGGAAATGCAATTGTTACTTTGATAATCACAGTGAAAAGGGGGATCCCCTTTATATAGGGTTACCTATAGTCTCGGATGCTTGCCATATGGATCCCACTAACTCTGATCGTGTGGCTGGGAGATCAACAGGTACAACACTTTTTCACCCACCTCCTCATGATTTCTGAGGGATACGTGGGACTCATTTGGACTAGATACACCGTATATTTCTTTCTGGCGGGAAATACTTGAAGCTTCCCCGCCACGCTTTCCGCTATAGTTGTTAGTCTAGCATACGTGGTTGCACCCTGCGCATACTAGACTGGGGGGACATGATGACGTATAGTCCGCATTCGGGTCACGAACCCAACCAAAGGACACTACTAATGCCCAAGCCCATCACGTGTGGGCTATCATAATAATGATTTGGGCTATCATAATAACTTGGGCTCACGAAAGCCCAAACTCAAATATATTATTTATGGTCTTGATAATGATCTTTTATTTATGTGATAAAGATCAATAGGCCGGATAAGGCGAGATACGCCGAAGAGTAAGGAACACGAAACCAACAAGGATTTCGTTTCTATATAAAGAATATCACAGCTCTCATTGAGGTATCATCGAAAACCCTAACTCTTCACTATAACCCTAAAACCGATTACTTACTCTCACGCCGGAGGATAATCGTGGGAGACATTCTCACGATAAGCCTAACGGTGTTGTTTGCTTTCTTAGTGCGCAGGTCTCAAGCATTAAGATCCAATTGATACGAGAACAAGAACCCAAACAATGAACGCCCAACTTTTGTATCAACAATATATATATATATATATATATATATATATATATATATATATATATATATATATATATATATATATATATTGAAATTTACAATATTTTAAAATTCAAATTGTGGTAGGTTGGTCAAGAAGAAGGATTAACCATTAACTTACTTTCGACATTAAATTTAAAAATAGGCGAACTCATATAAGGAGACCATCGATATAAGGTGTTTTATATACATTTACTAAAACATTATGTTATTGTAGATGTATTATACTAATTGTTTGAAATTCAATCAGATACACTGCAATTTAGGTGAAATCATTGAAAGGCGTGTGGTTCTGAGGTTAAAAATAATGGACTTATTGTATGAAGAAAATGTATTTTGTATGCGTTTTTCAAACCATTTTTATATCTCACTATTGATATATTGTATTAATGATTATCTGAAATTAATTTAGGTGCATGAAGAATATCATTTAGATGCGTGAAGAAACCAGTGGAACAGAAACATGATCAGAAGTCAAGAAGCAAGCAATTTAGCTATCCAAAAATATTATGTTTTACTTTTTTTTGTTTATTGCTATTACTTTCAAAATTATGTTAATATCAAGAGGAACGTCTATTAAATAATATTATGTTCATGAGATTAGCTATCATTTATTTCATTTAAACAATCCAAGCTTTATAATTTTAAGATAACTTTAAGCTTATAATGAGAAATAAATATAAAACAGATGCTAATGATAATATCCATTAATATAGCAAATCAGACTAAACTTTAAAATAACATGATAAGTATAAATCTATTGAAGAAACAAAAAGAAATTACAATCATTTGTAATAATCAATTTGTTTTTTAACATCGTTTATCTTCTCTTGGTATGCGGATATTTTTTTCCTTAGTTGGTCAATTGCCTCTCTACATTCCAATATTGTCTGCTCATCCTTAACGATTTCTGCTTCCATCACTGATATCAACCTCCTAAGCCGACTAAAATGTCTTCCTGGTAGAAAATACATCACGACTCCTTGGTCTCTTATTGTGTTAGCATTAGAAGTGTTGTTATATTCCAATATATTTTTTTTAGCGTGTTAGAAAATTTTTTAGCGAGTTAGAAATTTTTTAGCGAGTTAGAAACATTTTTTAGCGAGTCAGAAAATTTTTTAGCGAGTTAGAAACATTTTTAGCGAGTTAGAAAATTTTTTTAGCGAGTTAGGTCATTTTTTAGTGAGTTAGAAATTTTTTTAGCGAGTTAGAACATTTTTTAGCGAGTTAGAACATTTTTTAGCGAGTTAGAAACATTTTTTAGCAAGTTAGAAAAATTTTTTAGCGAGTCAGGAAATTTTTTAGCGAGTCAGAAAATTTTTTAGCAAGTTAGAAACATTTTTTAGCGAGTTAGAAAATTTTTTTAGCGAGTTAGGAAATTTTTTAGCGAGTTAGAAAATTTTTTATCGAGTTAGAAAATTTTTTAGCGAGTTAGGAAAAGTTTGCGAGTTAGGGATTATTGGTTATCAAGTTATTGGTTTGGCGAGTTAGCCATGTTAGCGAGTTAACTAAAACACCTTATCGTTTATCGATTAAGGATTTCACTTGGGTTTTTCTAAACGAAACTCTGCCAAAATTTCTCTAGCTTTACCGAGTTACCAATCTTATCGAGTTTTTTGGCGGGAAAATTTGAGTAAAATTTATTTTTGAGAGGAGACTAAACGTTCAATTTTTATGCGAGATTTAAATTTTGGTATAACGTTGAAAATTTTGGCCCGAAATTCAAATTTTTAGGCCAAAATTCAAATTTTTTTCGGTAAAATTTGGCGGCAAAATTTTTAAAACTCAAATTTTTCTTGTAACCTTAGAATTGCATTTCATAGTGATTTTCAAATTTTGGGAGAGAAAATTTTCAAAATATTTTTGGAGGGAAAATTCGAAATCACTAGGATCTACCATATACGATTTTCAAACTTCGTCAAAAACATCTAATCTTCAAACAACAACCTTTGTTATCTTCAACGATCTAAGATCAACTTTATCACACATCGTTTAAACAATGGAAATGAAAATGCAAATCCAAAAGAAAGATTCAAAGAAAGTGTTTACAGTGTTCAAGTCATATGTAGAGAAGGTCATCAATATTTATGGTTATGACTCAAGGTTCAATCAGGCATTTAAATACTTCATCCGAGTCCGATATCACAATTTCAAAGACAAACTCAACCAAAGCCTGAATCAACTTGAGATGCTACTTAATGAAGAAGAACTTGATATGAGTAACTGCAAGGAAGCTTTTAAAGTGATCCAAACTCAATTTCAGAGTATCTTTAACCCTTGGATAATGAACCAGTCAGAGTTTATCGATGCATTTTACCAACAATTTTGGGTAAGCTATTCGACCTTCAAAACTAAATGCATAAATGACATGTGGGAACTCGAAAAGATACTTGATGCTGAGGAAGCTGAGTTAAATGAAATTGAGAAGCTGAAACAGGAAAGAGAGCAGATTGACAAAGATATGCAGTTAAAGGAAAGAGAGCATATTGAAAAAGATATGCAGTTAAAAGAAAGAGAGACAGACAAAGATTTTCAAACAGAAGAGGAAACGGTCAATGAGGGTGATGCATCAGATGATAGTTTAATTTTTACGAGAAGTGATTCATCTTCAGAACAGCAGATTGAAAGCAGCAGTCCTAGCTATGATTCAGATACTGATGGTACACAAAGGAATGAAGCTGTTTGGGACACCGAAGATGATCATATCAGACCTTCATCAGACACAGAGATATTGGCAACGGTACAACATTCACATGCTCATGATAATGTTGATATATTTGAGAATATGTTTGTTCATAATCAGACACATTCTGAGCATCCTGAGTCTATTAGTGACACTTATGTGGTGGAACAAAATGATAGTAATATCACTTTTGATACTCCAGATATGGATCCTAATAGAGGTAAGCCTGCCCAGGATGGATCTTCTTATGAACAAGATTGTGCCTTATTTGCTTCATTAATCAATAATTTCAAACATGAACTTGACAAGTGCAAAAACGACAATCGTGAAGCTAAGTAAGCGAATGTCTTTTTTAAACAAAGAGCTTGAGAGATTTAAAGAAATGGAAAAACGTTTTGAAAATGCAACAAAAAGAAATGCTGAATTTGAAATTCAAATATCAAACCTTAAATCTCAAGCTCAAAAGTTTGAAATGTATGAGAGTCTATCAAACCTCTTTTAAAAAGAAATGAAGAACTTGAAGTTGGTTATAGAGAAGCTGTTCTTCGTGAAAAACGTTCCATTCAAAATCTGGATGCTCAAATGGTTCTTAACAACAGAAAAGTTCATGCGCTTGTAAAGAGAACAGTGATTTAAAAAGTGAAAAATTAAGAAAACCACTTCAAATTTTGAGATTGTTAATACAAAACTTGAGAATGAAAATCAAGAATTTTTGAAACGAACAAACGATCTTGAAAACAAACTTCGAAAATTAGGACAGACTTCTCAGACTGTCAACATGTTACCTACCTGAACATGTCCCCCTAACCCTCCTCTCCATTTCATCATCCAACCTTTGTGTTTTTCCTCCATATCCTCTTCACGGGTCCTTATCTTTCTTATCCGGAACACTCTCATGAACCTTCTTCACCCCACCGTTTTACACATTATCCTCCCTCCATATACACGCCTTACATGCTAGCATGTAAAAAGGTTATGTTGCAGCTATTGGCAACAAAAAATAAAGTTGATAGACACATGAACAAAGGTTTTTTAACAATCCGAACATGCTCTTTCTCCATTACCAGATAAATAATACTTTTATTTAACCTTTTCACTTCACAATTTTGCTCAACTTCACTAATGGTATATTATTTTAATCTTTATCATAGTCAATAGAATCCAAGATATTAACTCATTTCAAATCACATTGAACCATTTATCTCATTCACACTTCATCTTGCATTCTCAATTTCATTTTACAGATAAACTGTTATTTTTAGTGCAAGTTATAATCGTTTACATGTCCCTGCAATATTAGTTCAATGGTTGGGAACATACGACATAAAACGGAGGTCAAGGATTCAAATCCCCATGTCCCTTATAGCTGGATATTATTAGTATCCTTAATGAAATGCCAATTCTGGGTTTCGAGCATACCTAAGAAGTTGCTATCAACTAAAAGCTTGCCACTAACATCCTTGAGTTGTAGTTACCACTCCCTGAATTCATGAAAGTAAAGATTATTAGTCTTGAATTAAAATCCTCTTTATTAATATTGAAAAGTTATGAATATATATGCCACATTATAGGTGTAAGTTTAACAAATATCCAACAAAAACAAATATGAGTAGATATGTCACATTATAACTTGTAGCAGCTGATTTAACAAATGTTCAACAAAATTTTAGATTTATGAACTACTCTCTAATAGCATCAGTTTCAAACTTGACAATATATATAGCATTGGTAACTTCTTTCAAACACAATATTAATTAAAAAAAAAACATGCCAAAATAGTATTTCGATTTGCTTATCAGCTTAATTTGGAGCAACGGGGTGCGGGTGCTTGGGTAAGTTAATCAAAGAAGATCAGTAACATCAAGAGCTTAAATTTCATCAAACTTTACAGACTAAAAAAATTTGAAAATAAGTGGTGAAACTAACATTTGTTAACACAATAATAGTCTAATTACAATTCCAAAAGGAATCCCACCCTAGATTGAAAGAGCATGCTATAATCCGCCTCGTATGTGTCCACTACAACAAACATCAACAACAATCTGTTTATCCATTACTACCTAAAGCATTGTAAGCAATAATTACCACTTTCTTCAATTTAGCAATCCTTTCCTTGTTCAAAAATTTATTTGAAATATTAATTTCCTGTTGGTTGTCATTTCGAGAAACTTTATACCCACTTTTTTTATGTAGTAAAAAGAGACTTTGAGAAATGTTTTCCCAGTCCACCACTTTTCTTTCATACATATATTTTATATGTTTGACCCATTTGAGATTAACAGATACCCGAATATTACTCATTCAAAACGCGCCTATAACAAATGTCTTTAGCTGATTACACGAACTTTGTGGAAATAAATAATGGCAAATAATAAAGCTCCTATACTATGTTATCCTATTCTTTGGTTGGTAGTGGTATAGGGAGGTTTGGTTGTGTATAGTGATGCAGGCTCCTTGTTTGGTTCACAATAATGGTGAGAGTAGAGTACGCTGTTGTGATTGTTATAGGGGTGTATGGTTGTGTTATAGTGTCGGCTAATATTGTTGCTCATGATGTAATGTGGGATGTTTGGAGAGGGTATAGAAACACATACATGTGAAATATTAATCCCCACAAACATCAACAAATAGTAATCAGTTTACAATTAATTTACTTAACGAATTTATATTCATCATTTTGAGGATTACATAAACACCATATCAATAGGGTTGTTCAAGAGGCTTATGTCACATTGACCCATTTCAACCTGAAGATGATATCTAAAGGCTTTCTTGTGAGTGAATCAGACATATTTTATTTCAGTTCAAGTAGTACATAGAAAGTATATACATTTTAACAAAATGAAATTTTAAGAGCATCGTGGTTAGGAATGTTCCAGTTCGGTACTACTTATGCACGTTTAGGTTTAATATACAAAATCAAACATGAAGAAGCAAAGAGTAACCTCACTATAGCAATCTCAGCTTCACCTTCATTTAACATGCTTTCTTCTGCATCCTTCGTTTCTTCCATGGCATGGCTACAATTAGTAAATAGACATTATAAAGAGCAGTCAAGATAAAAGATAATAATTGAGAACGAACCAAACAACGTAATATCATGTGCCACGACATTAGTAACACTAATAATATGCTTACCTTGCTATGTCTATTCGAAGAAGACATGTAGAGTGAGACTACAGAAGTTAACTGAAATGGGATATAAATTAAATATATCCTTTCATATGTGGCGCAGCTAAGCATTGCTTCTGTAAACCTCAAATCAGCAAGAATCTTTGAAGTGAGAGCTTTAGGATCATCTTAGCCCATTATCTCCAAATGGTCATACAAATCAGCAAGTTTTTCTCCAGCATCACCAGCAACTTCATTTATATTTTTCTCTGGGAAACTTCCAACAATGAGGCAACCTCTTGCTTTAGCTTCATAACGTCCTCATTTACTGAAACAACAGGTGCATGGGAGGTTGTGTCACACCGTCTATTTATTGGTTCAAAAGAACATCTATTCTTTTAGGCACACGAATCTCCCTCCACATTAATAGCTTTTTCAATGTTGATTTTCCTATAATCATATCCCATTGGTCCCACTAAACCGTACCTCTCCATGAGAAATTTTGACAGATGCAGCCTTCAACAACTTTTTCCCCAGTAATGAAAGAGAGAATTTATGTATGGACATGTCTTTCACATTTGCATCAGCATAATCGTGACCATCAAGAACTGAAGCACTGCCACCGATCATCATTGTGTATGCATTAGGGTCATCTTTCATAGACTCTTGTTTAGCCTGCTCAATTGCTATGGCCATAATCATCTCTCTTTTCTTTGCCCAACTGCTCAACTGCTAGGACCATAATCATATCACCACTGTATATGCACTGGTTATCATACAAGTTTCTATATATCGACCACATATTTAGATATATTTTTCTAACAGGTTTAGCAAATATAAAAATACTGCAAGAGATACTTTTCATTCAGAAGTATTATTTCACCACTCGCATATGCAGTAATTCACAAATTTCATAACTTTGGAGCTTGAAATGATATTCGCTTCAAAACTTTGTAACTCCATCCAATAGTCTTTGTATAATCTTAGTATATCTTGCACAAAAAAATGAAAGTAAAATATTAGATGGATGAAATAAATTTATCTAAAACATGCATTAGTGCTTTATTTATAACTATTAGTATAAACTATTCATACTTCAAGTATTAAACTCACTATAATATAGTATTTATGGTTATACTTTGTTCATTTCATCATATCAGTTGTAGATGCGTATAATATACAACTTAACCTAGTAATATTAGATGGATGAAATAAATTTATCTAAAACATGCATTAGTGCTTTATTTATAACTATTAGTATAAACTATTCATACTTCAAGTATTAAACTCACTATAATATAGTATTTATGGTTATACTTTGTTCATTTCATCATATCAGTTGTGGATGTGTATAATATACAACTTAACCTAGTAATAAACCTCCTTACATTTTTCCAGCTCCTCTACAGCCCTTCTTGCACCTTCTTCAAGTTGTAACTGGTGAATCCTAGCCCTCTTTTTTTGTGTGCAAGTAATGCATAACTGAAGTGGCAATACCGGTCATGAGCGAATTCCACATAGAACAACTCTACAATAAAGGTAAACTATGATAAGTTGCAAACAAATATTTTTAAAAGTTATGAAATCCAATATATATATTGATGAAAATTTTTCATTGAATCCTTATCAATACATGTTTACAACAGATGATGGTCTCGATTCAGGAAGTTTTAAGCTGTTACAGGCACCTTGAGCATTGATGATCTGTATAGTGTATCCTCCAACCTGATGAGTTTAAGTTTTGGATCCGTAAGCTACTTGAGTTCGGTCATCAAGATTCACGATAAACTTATCTAACACAGACTATGTCCCGTCACTATTGTAACCTCCAGTATTCTCGATCAATATGCCAATGCATACATACCCCTATAGCGTAGTATATGATCTTGATCACGTGTAATTTGCTCAATCAGAGTGTTTGCCTCTTCTTCCGTTTAATAAACCCCCTGCACAACATAGTTAATATTGTTAAAAGTTGAAAAATATCATAATGATTGAAGGTGGCAAAATGTTGGTGCTTGACCAGGTTCGGTAACGGGTCAAAACATATAGATTTGCATTGGTTGGATTAGCCCAAACAATTTTTTGTCCAACTTTTTATAACTTTTTAATGTACAAAAAATGGTTAAAACGAAACATATTTTTCAAATTACATGATTTGACCCACACATAATTACATGAGCGGATTTAGGGATATCTGATAATGATTTGACATATTAAAAGAAACAATTTGAAATCATAAATTCACCTTATGATCTTTGTGTTGTTGTGTCTCGTGAGCATACAATACATCTCTGTTGCCTTTCTCACTCGGAGTCCCAGCCATTAATAGATCCATACTAATACCAGTCGCTTCACCCGCAACAACATTGTCTGTATAGCCTCAATATTTAACTCGTGATAAATACCTTCATTAGGAGTCCCTAAGCAAGCACCATGTTGAACCCTGCAACAAAATAGGCAGTATAAATACACTAGTCAAATAAGTAAAGTTAGCATTTCAGAAATGCTAAGACAATCACCTCGTCATTAGCATTGTGCATATGCGTATATTATTGCACTGTGGCAACAACTATCCCTCGTCTCTATCGATTCCTTTATTGTCTTAAGAATAAGTAAATTTGACATGTTTAAAGATTCATAACAATATGAAAATCTTTCTAAACTGAATATTGGACATGTTTATAAGTGTATAAAAACTAAAGAGTCAACTGTACTGGCAAATGTTTGAGTAATTTGGTGACGCAAGATCCTGATATACTTTCACAGGAAGAAGAAGTACCTATCCTGATATCCTGATATAATTTGTCATCGGATGTTTTCTATCATATCGCATGGGCAATTCCTTCTCATATCCCTCAAGATTCTTCAAGGCTATGGTTTCTTTGGTATCAATTCTGGCTAATGCTACAAAATCTTGTGAGAACAGCTAATAAAAACAGCATACAAAAAGTTGAATTAGAGGTGTTTTCATGTTTCTTAGCAAAGAGATCATTAACAGTCTTCTTTTCTTTCATTTGCTTCCAAATTATTGTGTATTGCCCGATGTCAAAATCTTATTATCTCTTCATGGAATGAACAAACTGAACACACATTGAATCATTAGGTGATGAATAACTATCTTCAAATATAATATAAAATACATTTGGTACACAAATTTGATCACCGGGATTATTGACATCATCTTCTATTATTTCTGTTACTGAAGTTATGTTGTTCAACCGTGAACCATAAATTATTAAGTATACGAACAAAAACTGAAACCATAATTGGCAATACATGAACTTTCATGGGTTACTCCGTTACGCTAGGATTTAACCATGATCTGTGTTGTATGCACGTGTTTGTTCACTTGACTCGAGACGTTTATTACATACATGATACAACCTCCTAATTACCTACTTATTCTTGTAGTTATATTAACCCTTTTGACCATGTCTCCACACGACTAATTATTGTTTGTCGTAACTTGAATTTCCCATGGCCTGGCTACTATCCAATGATCTAGCCAACTCTATCTCCAATGAGGATTGGTCCAAAACGTTAGATTTTCATACTTTATAGTTCCACATTTGTTGATTAAAAGCAAATAAGTATTATAATTAAAAGATCTTTACATTTTCAAAGAATAATTAAAAGATCTTTACATTTTCAAAGAACACATATTGTAGTAGGACTACGAAATTGGATATACCTGATGAGTATGTGCAGAAACAAAAGCTTGTTTTCTACTGATACCAGCCTCTTGTTTGCATTATAAAGTGGCTACGGTTTCTTCTTTAGATTTTTTATCATCATATCATGTATACGAACAAAAACTGAAACCATAATTGGCAATACATGAAAATATATAATTGAAAAAAAACTGATAAAAGAAGGTCACCCTCATATCGAGTCATGGTTGAATTCAATAACCAAAATGCATAAAAAGACTAATCCCAATTTCATCATACAAAATTTTAATAAATATATAACGAATTTAAAACAAAAAAAATTGTTCCTAATTCATCATACCTTAAAATTGATCATAATTAGATTAAAAAAATACCTTTAGATCTCTAATTAAAAAGATACTTCTGATCAACAATTTGTACCTTGGTTCACGGGATGATAGTCTTTCATTATTAGACCAATCAATTCATTGATTACGTATTTTCTGAAATTAGGGTTCTTCATTAATTGATGAGTCGATCTCAATTGATGAAATTAGGGTTTGTATATGTGTCGTTTAAAACACACATCATGAATTTTAATAACACAGGTTTGATAAAGATGGAATTGATTGATCAGGCGTCTGTGTTTATGGAATTGATAGCATTGAGTGATCAGAGGCGTGATTATAGGTTTGACAGGGATGAAATTTTGAATTATGAGTGAAGAGGAGTGTTCCAGGAGTGTGAAAGGCGTGTGTTTTGGTGACATGGCTTAAACGTGGCAATTGATATGAATTCTTTTTGGCCAAGTGGCATTAGTGACTTGGCATGTATTGCTAATATATATATATATATATATATATATATATATATATATATATATATATATATATATATATATATATATATATATATATATATATATATATATATATATATATATACACACACACACACACATACATATATATGTATGCATGACTTATAATTATAATTTGTATGGTTTTAGCCAACTTAAATTTATCTTTTTAGTTTCCTATTTATTTTTTATTTTATTTTTTTTCACATGGTTGTGTATTTTTTAAAATAATATTTACCTATTTACACATGGTGTTGGATTTGGAAAATCTATTTCCATTGCATATATATAACATTACAAAGTTATTAAACCAGTTGGTTTAGTGTGTCTACATGTGTCGATCATATTCATTCAGATTCAAATTTGTAATTGTCAACATTCTTATATTTGAAAGTCAATGTATGTCATAACTTGGGGAAAAAAAGAGAAGAAGAAAAAAATTGTAAATGAAACATGTAACTTCATAATATTAACAGAATTTTATTCTCAAAGTAAACATTCATATATTTTCAAATTCCATACATTTGCCGATACCAATTGTGACCGATGAACGTGGTTGTTGTCGATTATCATCGAAAACACTGAACAAATTATGCAAAAACGTAGTTACACATCATTTGGTTTTCCTTTTATGGTTTTAGCCAACTTAAATTTATCTTTTTAGTCGCCTATTTATTTTCTATTTTAATTTTTTTCACATGATTGTGTATTTTTTTAAATGATTTACACATGGTGTTGGATATACATTTGTAGACTTTTGATTGAAGATAACGCTATTTAAAAGTTGGAAAATATATTTCCGTTTCATATTTGTAACATTACAAAGTTATTAAATCAATTAGTTTAGTGTGTCTCTATGTGTCGATCACATTCATTCGGATTCAAATTCGTAGTTGTCAACATTTTTATATTTTGAAAGTTAATGTATGTCATAATTTGAAAAAAAAAAATAGAAGAAGAAAAAAGTTGTAAAAGAAATTTGTAACTTCATAATATTGAAATAACTTTATTTTCAAAGTAAACATTCATCTATTTTGAAATTTCATACCTTTGCCAATACCAATTGTCTACTTCATATTTTATGTCAGTATCTTCTTAAGAAGAATCATATTCATTGTCAAATATTTTAAATAATCGTTAAAAAACATATAATAAGACAATCAATAATTATAACTTGTTTGATCGATGATCATCGAAAACTCTGAACAAATTATACGAAAAATGTAGTTACACATCATTTTGTTTTCGTTTTCGTTAATTATAATCTATATATATTGGATAATATCGTGCTACGTGATGCGTGGTTTTGCAACCTTGCAAAAGGTTTTACCTCTCAATGGATCTTCAGAGATTTTGCAATCCCACCAGGCAGTGTACCTGATCGTTGTAGTGTAGTATATGGAAAATACCGGGGGATTGATCGTTCTCTTGGGGAATAGTGTCGTTTGGATTGAAAGCTACGTCAAATTAGGTCTAAGGGTGAGGGATGATTCTTTTTTATTTTTTATATTTTATGAAAAGCAAGGTAAAAATCTTGGGTATTGGAATTGATGTTTGATATTTGTATTTAGAAAATATATACAAAATTGTTTTTAACAAAAGTTTATATTCGTATTTAATGCATATGCATAAAAAGATTTGAACCATTTTTATATATGCTTTTGTATTTAAAAACATGAATCACACGCATTGCATCACATTAACATACCATAACATGCTTCCATTATAGACAAAACATGGTTTTTCTTCATAGTCACCATCCTAAACCTACCATTATAATTACATGCCATACTTAGTATCTACTGAATCAAGCTAACAAATCCAAAATACACAGTTGTACATAACTACTAAACAAACTACACATCATTGTCCATAGTTAAATACGCATAAAACTACCAAATCTTCATTTCATTGTAAGCCTAACATAACCATTGCTTGATAATACTCCAACATCAATAGTGAACTTGACTGTTTGGTTTTCAGCAAATCCAACTTCATTCATAATTTGTTTCCATTTTCCAAGCATAAAAACATGAACATCAAACTCTTTGATTCTTGATTTATCAATGTATTTTCTCAATACAATCTCCTTCTCAAACGATGAATGCAAATAACACAATCTGCCCTTAGTTGGATCATCAGAATCAACATTGTAGAACCGTAGAGGGGGGTGAATACGGTTTCTTCGGCTTTTAGAAAGTTTAAAAACTTTAAGCCAAGGAGATGAACCAACTAGTTGTACAATCAATACAACAACCACAAATATAATCCAAAGTATATAAAGCGAGTAAAGAGAGAAACCACGATATATACTGGTTCGGGATGGGGGTTTATACCATTCGTACGTCCAGTTGCGAATCCACGACACGATACTATTCCACTAGTATAATCCTTTCGGTGGACTACAAACCGTTACAATTCACTCCACCGATATTCACTAATATCGATGCTCACAAAGAATGAGTTACTCCCCAACAGTATTCCACCCTCGGAAACCACCCAAAAGAATCTCGTGACTCGACTTACACTTGGTCACCAAGACCACAACCAAAACTTCCACCCGGAAGTATCAAACCCCAACTAGATCCCTAATGATCTAGGCTTGGTCACAAAGACAAAAGGCTTCCCATACAAACAATTGAATGAATGAATAAGTGTTTGTTCAACCAAGCCCTAACCTAACCTAATGACTCGATTCTAGTAGAAAGGGTATAGATAAGAAGACCCTCAACACAATCACAAGAGTGGATTAGGTTCTTGTGATTCTTCCCTTGCAAGGAGATGTGTTCTTTCAAAGATGTTAGTGTGTTTGATGAGTGGAATTGCACCCTCGCAAAAGGTTTTACCTCTTAAGGGATCTTGAGAAGCTTGCAATCCCCACCAGGCAGAGTACCTATTCGTTGTTGTATAGTATAGTGACAAGTACCAAGGGATTAATCGTTCAACTCAGGAATAGTGTTCGCTAGGATTAAAATGTCTACTAAACTAGGTCTAAGGGTGAGGGATGATTCTTTTTGTATTTTTATATTTTAAAGAAAGCAAGTAAAATCTCAGGTTTTGAAGGAGTGGGCGGAATTAGTTGCTAGTCAACTAACCCAATTAACTAAAGATGCAAACAAAATAAAATAAACTTAAACTAAATGTGTGATGGAAACAATAATGAGAGAAGGTGTGTTTACTTAGATTTCATTACTCGCTAGATATCTTTTACCGGTTGATTAGCTTGTTACAATTGCATGGATGACGGGTTATATTCGTTAATACTAGTCGTAGGGCCGTGTACGATATTCCCTAACTCTATATGCTTCTACTTCATTCTAGGTCGAGCCGACTACTAGCTCCTAACGTAGTATCACTAGCAGTTGCGTACGCATTAAATACAACCAAAAATGGTAGTACACCTCCGATCATGTTTCTTAAGACGTTCAAGCAAGTTACCAATTGGAAGTCTGCCAGTTTTCTTAAGCCTAACATTGAATTCAATCATCCACAACAATTATAAACAAACCATCAACCAATAATCAACATCTAGGTTTCATTACTTCTAAGCAAACACAAGAAAAACCTAGCCTAGCATGTTAAAAAGAAGACAAGCATAAGATAAAATCAAACAACACATAGACATATTGAATGATGATTGGAAAACTTATCTTCAATTGAACATGGATTGAACAAGGGTTGAAACCCTTGTTGTTACAGAAAATTCGTCTAGGGTTTGCACACAAAAGTTCTCCAAAAGATCCGCCACTTAATGAATGAAAATTAGAAAACTATATATAGATTTTACACCTCGACGGCATCACGTTATAGCTTGTGATGCCGTCAACTCACCACCAAAACAAGGGTCATATTTCCTAGATCTAATCTTGATGCCGTCATGTTGAGAATAATGTCACAACCCCAAAATATCTGACTGGCAGCGGAATGGAATACCTGGGGGTGACTGTCATAGCACCACAGTAACAGTTATATTGAACGACCTAAAGTGTCGTTTTGAAAATACATCGTTTGATTCATTTAAAATATCCAGAATTATAAAACATAGGTCCCAAAGTCTTGAAAAGTTTACAGAAATAAGTTTAGTACAATCAAACGATAGTTCATAAGTGCATGAAAATCCAAAATGAGACGCGTCATCCTTGTTACTCAATGATATGACTCCATGCATGTCATGAAGAATATGTCTTAGTTACCTGAAAATACATTGCGAAAACGGTCAACAATAATGTTGGTGAATAATCATAGGTTTGTAAGTTAAATCGTATGTACATTAGCCACAAGTATAAAGTAAACCGACAAAATGTCAAAAGTAATACATTGGCTCTTAAGCTCATGACCCCGAAGCTAGACGTTACTTGGCCCCAAATGAGTGTTTACCAGACACTCTAAATGTATTAGACATGAAATGCATTCGTACCCGTTGGAGCAACCCAAACACGAATGGAGGAGTCACCCTCAATAGATATATTCACTCACTCTCGCTTGTAGATTAATTAACAGTCCATGATAATAAAGGGGACTTGTCATGACGTGATAATAAGGCAACTTAAGCAATGTAAGGAATTTAATACTTTGGCATGTACAGAAAAATAAGTAATGCAATGTATTCTCCCCCGTGGGATTTGAAATCAAATATGTAATTGAAAACGGGGCTATGAAAACTCACCTGAAGTGATAGTACAATGCGATGAAATAATCAGGACAACAAGGCGTGAACACTAGCCGCAACCTAATATGAGTAATAACGATCTACTTTAGATCATGCCGTGATGTAATGAATGCACATGCACATGATACCTATACCACTCGTAACTTGAAAATACTAGTTATTGTCAAAGTAGGTAATTTCCATACTTAAGAAAAATAAGTCCAACTAGAATAATAAAAACTTGTCGTAATATATCGTATATAAAAATGTTAGTGTTATATTCCTCGTTTTGAATACCTTAAAATAACGTCTAGTAGTCGCATAAATAAACCTTGGGTCGTACGTACTTTGTTAGTTAAGAATAAAATCCTTGAATAAGAAATCTAGAAAATATATCATTTAGTACGTAGTTATATTATTTTCTAGTAGTGACTAAATATATATATAGTTTTGACGATTTTAAAACGTGTATAACTTGGTCGTTTTAAGTTCATTTTCCTCGTTCTTTATATCCACGGATTCGTCTTAGTATGTACTAATATATTTTCGATAGCTCGGCTCCTCTAGTTTACGTTTAACGCCTCTATTTGTCGGTCGAAAATTGTCAAACAGCATGCAGTTTTTCAGAAAAATAGTTTTCGTCAATTAACTTGCAAAAATCATAACTTCTTTGTTATAAGCTCGTTTTAATCCGTTCTTTTGCCCCCGGCTTCGTTTTTGAAAGTATTTTCTAAATCTTTGGTCAAAAATTACCCATCACCTACTGAGTTTCCCACGTTTTAAAAATAGTGACAGTAGGTATATGTAATGTTTCAAAAACCATTTCTAGGGTTCCAATCTAGTTCCAACTTCAACCAGACCACTTTCAATCACTACAAAACTAGTCTAATCCTACCATACACCTTCTTAGGGTGTCATGGGTTCCTAAACATCATAAATCAAGTGGATCTAACAAGGATCTAACTATAATCTATTTCTATGGCTCAAAAGTTAGATATATATAAAATGGAGTGGTATAAATAACATATGCATGTAGATCTTGTATATATATCATATAAATCTTGTAAAAACTTGGTAAAATTATAAAGATGAGTTGCATACACTTACTTGAATATTTAATGAGATTTTGATGATGAAAACCTATGTAAACCTTGAGTTTGTATTACAAAACCCTAAAAGGAGTACAAAATATACTAGAAAAATACTTGTTCTTGAAAAATAAATATTTCTTGCTTCTTCCTTGTTGTTTTGCTGAGCCCAAGAAGAGAGAAAAAGGAGAGAAAGTTTTCTAGTTTGATTTGGTGAAATGAGATGGAAATATGAAGTTTTATGATATATATTAGACAAGTATATGACAAACATTAATGGTTTACTAAGATTTTCAAGATTGTAAGTTGATTGGTATGGAGGGGGGGGCTGTATTTATGGAAGGGGGGAAGAAAAATGAGGTGTTGTGTAAGATATTTGGTAAATCTTGCATTATAATTCATATATTAATATTTTTAGGGAATACCGAGTACCGAGTTAATAAAAAAATAAATTTTAACGGAGTTAACCGGGACATAATAAAGTCATAAAAATTGTAAAAATATGTTGGGTACAAGTATTGAGTATTTGAAAAATTATTGTTTAGTTTTTACGAAAACCGTCGTAAATAAATTAGGCGTACGATATAAATTAAATAAATTTCCAAAACACCGGGTAAATTAATATTATAATTTTTATATTATAAAAATGAATATAAAAATATATTGGGATCATAGTCGGGAGTGTCGGACATGTTAGTCACATTATTGGTCGCGTGTTAACGTTTATTTAGAAATAAATATTCGTAAAAAGTCAATTATACCAAAAGTATTAATTTAAATATTCTACAAGTGGAATAGTATGCAAATGATATAATGATGATATGCAAGCCATTTCTAGTCTATATGAAGTGTCCCTACCGATGATTTCATGAATTCGCAGCTAAACCTGACTGGTTTCGCGAATGTAAATATTGACGATGCATGAATTCGCAGCTTAACCTGACCGGTTACACGAATTTAATTACCCGTAAACTAAATTTACGATGAAATGAATAAAGTACATGAATAGTGTTTTCTCTTCAGAAATGAATAGTGTCATGTGAATAGTAAATTTTCTGAACGCTTCTCGGAATCTCAAACTGACACCAAAAATGATGAATAGTGATCGGTGAATAGTAACTGATGAATAGTAACTTTTCGAGATGAATAATGAAATTTCGACATCTGAACAAGGACCTGAAATTACGAACTGTGACAGTCTTCCCCTCTAAAAGGAACTTCGTCCCGAAGTTCAGTTTTGGGTGGTCTCTGAAGTATATTCGGTAAAAAGACGTGGATACTTGAGTTGTATTTGGTCTTACCATTCCCAAGTAAATTCGGGACCTCTTCGAGAATTCTAGCGAACTTTCATGATAGGAATTCGACTTTGCTTCAACCGTTCGACCTCGCGGTCCGTGATTTCTACTGGTTCTCCTACCAGGTTTAGGTTCATCATTGGGTTGGATTCCTTCCAATTGGAATTATGAGTCACTAACCTGAAAGTCATTTTTCGGGATTTGAAATTGTGAAACATGTTTATGTAATCCTGCTACTTTCTAACAAGGCTCAAGTCTGAGGGTTATTGGCCTACTCTGTCTGAAATATTAATGGTCCAGTGTACATCGAATTTAACTTCCCGTATTTTTCTGAATGGTATCATGCATTTCCTAGGCAGAACTTTTAACGTAATCTTGTTACCAACTTGAAATTCTAATGGTTTACGTCTTATTAAACTTGTAACAAATCCTTGATTTGTAAGAAATTCTTGGTTATTTCATGAAAGCGTATAAGAATAGTGAGTTGGGCTTTTTCCGAGTTCGGTCCGTTAGTCGATAGTCGGCGCTTCTTGAGCTTTACAATGTGATATGGGTAATATATGTTGCTGAACTCTGCCAGAACTCAAATTTGTATGTCAGATGGTCGATTCTAAAACGAATCTTAAATGGTCCAATATACTAGAGGTTCAATCTCTCGTGTTACCAAAATTGCAACATGCCTCTCCAAGGCAAAGCTTTCAACTTAGTTCGTTCTCCCACTTGAATCTAGTTGGTTTGTTGTTTAGGGATACCCAATCCGCATGATGTGCGTCATGCACCAACCTAACTTCTACCAGTTTCTCGTTGCTTGTAACTGGTTCTTGACTTGTGAAATTTCCTTTGTTGTTCCATAGTTTAGTTCTAGACCAATGAATTTAACTTTCCGATTTCGGTCTGTAAATGGGTAATTGGCACTTCGACCATAGAGTGTCTCAATTGGTGTAGTCTCTACGCTCGTGCAATAACTATCGTTGCAAACAAATCTGATTTATGATAAATGGTTAGTCCAACCATTTCTAGAGTCAATCGCTCACTCTCTGAGCATATATTTCCTATGTTTGAATTGTCCTCTCGATCTGACCATTGGTCTGAGGATGATAGGCGGTGTTTACATCTAAAAGGGGTTCCGAAGGAAATCTTAAAATGATTGCTAGAAGTCTGAGGTGATTCGATCACCTTGATCATGAATAATTGAAACGGTTACAATGAATCTGGTGACTAATTCTACAACGTTATACTTTTTGAAAAGGGCGTTATACGAAGAAGATAGAATATGGGTAACACTTTGATTCCTTGTGTTTTGGTCTAATGGGTGCTAAGACATGTGTCTTTCTTTGCCTATTGTGCTTGGTCTCCATTACTGACATTTGTAATCGATTTATCATGTTCCTCCTAATTTCCTTCATCACACATTCTAATATTCCTTATTGTCAAATCACAGAGCCCTAAATGCATAAGCGATGTAGTATGGTGATTTGTTTTCAAAATTTATCTCGCGATTTTTGAGTTTTTGGTTGAAACCTTTTTTTTTCTAAATAAACGAATTTAGGAAATGGAACAAGTGGTTTACTAAATAATATCTTTCTTGATGATTCAAAATTCGATTGTTATGAAATGTGACGCGGTTTTCAAACATGTAGTGAGTAGGACTGTTTACTAAAGTTTGATGTTTATATATTTCCCATGGTACAATGGTTTGGCTAAATATTGACTAAAAAAGGGTCGTATTTGTTTGAAATAGGAAATTTCAAAAATTATTTTCTACAAGGTATGTGATTTGTATAAACACAATTTTGAAATCAACTTCATTTAAAGGTAAAAATACTAACAAGGATAAAATAGTAGGATAGGTAACGTTCGCATAAATGCATAGATGTCTAACGTTCGGTTCCTGATATTGGAAGATGACTATTGGGGATTATCTGGAAAAACTACAAGCCTAGGTATTCAACCAACTTAAGTCCTAAAATGGTTTATCGTTGAAATTGTCATCATGTTGGCAAAATGAGGGTGTCCATTGATACTATGTCGATGAATGTCTATTTCATTTCCACATGAAGCTAGGGAGATATGCTTGGGCCTGATGCCTTTCTTGATGTATAGGTGAGGTTATCTAGAATTTCTTGAGGACACAACGCTTTAGGGGAATCTATATCGATATCCATAATTCAAATCAATCGTTCTTGGCGTAAACTCACTGCAGGGAAGTTTGCGTATGGATGAGGCCATGTTTAAATGAATTGCTTTACAGTCTCAATTAGGTGCTTGGATTATTTCTATAGTGTTGTTTAGCGTACCTTGACAATGTGTTCGATCCTGTAGCTCAGTCATGCTAGTACCTTTGAATGATAAAATTTGGCAACTAGGTCAGAAATGGTGATTCGGATGGTATCATGGTATCTTAGGATTGTTGTTGGATTATGAATTTTCTTAGTCTAGGTTTAGTAGTTCCGTAATCCTTTTATTGTTTTTCTTGTATCGAGTAATCCTCCTAGTACTTGATAGGGAAAGTCTCTCCTAAAGAAGTCAATGGAAAAATCCAACTTAATGGCCAAGTAAGTGACAGGTGAGGTAAGTATCCAGGGGAAAGTTTGTCAGAAAGAGACATTTATAAAAGAGTTTACTTGTTTAAAACGCTTTTACATGAAGATTGTTATTAGCAATACAAAAAAATAATTATTTACTTCATGGCATAATCCTTCCTGAATTATACATAGGTGATCAGGCTATGTATAATTGAGGACTAATGAGGCGATCCTTGATTTAGTCAAAATAGTATTACTTTTCTCAAAAGTTTTAGATGGTGTCCAACGTTTTGTTTTGAAAAATGGTATCCTGATATTTCCTTTCAAGGTAACATGAAAATTATTCCGCGTAATAATATTAAATACTTGGTGTAATGACAGAAAATCAATTTATAGAGTGGTAACAAAATAGCATACTTTAGAAATTCTGTAAAACAATTTCCCCATAGGGTAGTAAAAGAGTTTGAAACAAAATCCGTTGAATGGTGTATTGGATACGTAGGTGAATCTTATGGAATGGTAATAGTCTACTAATCCACTTATTTAAAGAATGTAAATATCCTAGTTCATAATAGGGCAGTGATTTATGATTATGAAGTGGTCGAGAATATGGTAGTGATATTGAGAGCGTGAACGATGAACGTGTCGTTAAGGCATCTATAGTCAACTGAAAATGATAGTCTATGTGTCAAAGGATATAGGGCAGAAATTTGTGCCAATGATTTGAAGTATTCGAGAATTTATACTAGGTAAAGTTAGCAGGTTCAAATGCGTAATCCCTCTAGGCATGACTAAAATGTATAAGAATGGAAATTGTTGTACGGGTGATCTGAGTTAAGTATGTACCACATCGAATGATGTTTGGTTTTTCCATGAATGCAAGCAAAATGCCTTATGGTCAGGTGAAACTTCTCGATATTCTTTCATGAAAATGAGGTCTGGTCCCATTGTGACTAAGCTATATCGGTCTCCGAAAAGAATATAAATTTTGTTGAATAATTGTACCTTGATCTTTATCCAACAAACTTATACTAGCGTGAGAGTCGTATAATATGGAATGAGCAAAAAAGTTGTAATTTCAAATAGTGATGTTAAGGCATGGTGTATCAATATTGGCAATCTCTGGTAGAGGGGTTTCTTTCGCATCTAAGGTCGAATAGTAGGTAGGTATAGTGGTTGCTTTCGAGATTCGTTCATGAGTTATGCGTGTTCCTTCTTGGAGATATGGTTTCTAAAATTAAAAACATTTATTTGAGTGAAACATTGTGAAATTTGGTCATAAATGTATCTTGGAGTGACTTTATTTGAAGTTTGTAATGAATATAGTTATGTAAAAGATGTGACTACGAAATATTTTGTATTTTGATAAAAACAATATCTCATACATATATATATATATATATATATATATATATATATATATATATATATATATATATATATATGTCTTTGGAAAAAGGGAGTTCAAGAAGATTGTTGCTTAAACAAAAATGAGTTTTAATCCAACCATTGAAAATCAATAATTTGTCGTACTTCGTAAGGTTTGCAAGAAATCTTTTTGTTTGTACAAAAATTTAATTAGACTTTGACTTACTTGAATTGTTATTATCTCCGAAACACGAAAACTAGGGTAGTCACTTTTATCTTGGTCAACATGACCATCTAATCGTAAAGACATCTTCGTCTTTATTGATCCTATTGTCTTACTTGCATCTTTCCAAAGTTGTAATTACATGTCAAATCTACTAATGTGACCACCTTGGTCGTTATAGTGTTGCTAGAGCGACAAATGATGTAATTATCGGCTTAAATGTGGTGTAATCAAACTTGATAATGAAGGGAGAGTTGTGATGAGTTCCATCATGATGGTATTATACCGTTCAAAGCATCTTGTTGGTTTATTGTGTTATGGAGGTATGAGTCGATCATATCTAAGATAATATAGAGTCGTTGTGATAGATGCCACCCTTGGGCGATTTGTTGCAATTCTTATTGTGTTTGTGAGGCTTGTGGTATTATTCAGAGTGTATCGTCCAAACACTCGTAGGTAATCTCAAATAATTAGAGATCATCGTCTAACGATGAAGAGTAGTAGGTTGTCAAGCAGTAGAGGCTCTCAATCTCACCAACCTCAAACTTGTAAGGTGGTGTAACGTATGGTAGATGGTAATGGTGTGTCAAATAGTGGGTGCTTCTCAAGCGGCCTGTCATATATGGGTGTAGAGTCTCTGAGATGTGATGGTGATAATAGTGAATGGAATACTACCCTTTTTCGCGCAACCTCGCGACATCTAAAAGGTAAAACTGAAGTACACACTATGGGACGACCAATAGTGTAATAAGTTGCTGACGGTGGTGGTAGTACCTGAGTAGTAAGCACCCTACTAGTGAAGGAAAGAAAACATACTATCTTCTTTGCAATAAGCATCCTAATATGTCCATTAAGATTAAGTCTGAATACACTAACAAACGGCATTCTATGTATGGGCTGGATGATAGGAAAACCCTGTTCCTATAACAACTCAATGGTGTCAATGGCAGTGTAAGTGCAACTAGTAGTAAAATGGTAGTGGAAGATGACAAGGCATCTCCAATGTTGGAATCCGATGAAAGGATGACAGGGTGTGTATCTGAAGACATGTCACTTGTGAACCAGGTCAATATAATCATATATATATATATATATGAGTATGGGTATAAATAACTCGCACAATGTGTGCATGAAACAACATGTATAATGAATATGCACCTATGATGAAATGATGAGATGCTATGATGATGTGGTTATAGTCTAGGACTCTAGGGTCCATGATACATCCTAGTTCGCTATAACCTTAGCTCTGATGCCAATCTGTCACAACCCCAAAATATCTGACTGGCAGCGGAATGGAATACCTGGGGGTGACTGTCATAGCACCACAATTACAGTTATATTGAACGACCTAAAGTGTCGTTTTGAAAATACATCGTTTGATTCATTTAAAATATCCAGAATTATAAAACATAGGTCCCAAAGTCTTGAAAAGTTTACAGAAATAAGTTTAGTACAATCAAACGATAGTTCATAAGTGCATGAAAATCTAAAAGACGCGTCATCCTTGTTACTCAATGATATGACTCCATGCATGTCATGAAGAATATGTCTTAGTTACCTGAAAATACATTGCGAAAACGGTCAACAATAATGTTGGTGAATAATCATAGGTTTGTAAGTTAAATCGTATGTACATTAGCCACAAGTATAAAGTAAACCGACAAAATGTCAAAAGTAATACATTGGCTCTTAAGCTCATGACCCCGAAGCTAGACGTTACTTGGCCCCAAATGAGTGTTTACCAGACACTCTAAATGTATTAGACATGAAATGCATTCGTACCCGTTGGAGCAACCCAAACACGAATGGAGGAGTCACCCTCAATAGATCTATTCACTCACTCTCGCTTGTAGATTAATTAACGGTCCATGATAATAAAGGGGACTTGTCATGACGTGGTAATAAGGCAACTTAAGCAATGTAAGGAATTTAATACTTTGGCATGTACAGAAAAATAAGTAATGCAATGTATTCTCCCCCGTGGGATTTGAAATCAAATATGTAATTGAAAACGGGGCTATGAAAACTCACCTGAAGTGATAGTACAATGCGATGAAATAATCGAGATAACAAGGCGTGAACACTAGCCGCAACCTAATATGAGTAATAACGATCTACTTTAGATCATGCCGTGATGTAATGAATGCACATGCACATGATACCTATACCACTCGTAACTTGAAAATACTAGTTATTGTCAAAGTAGGTAATTTCCATACTTAAGAAAAATAAGTCCAACTAGAATAATAAAAACTTGTCGTAATATATCGTATATAAAAATGTTAGTGTTATATTCCTCGTTTTGAATACCTTAAAATAACGTCTAGTAGTCGCATAAATAAACCTTGGGTCGTACGTACTTTGTTAGTTAAGAATAAAATCCTTGAATAAGAAATCTAGAAAATATATCATTTAGTACGTAGTTATATTATTTTCTAGTAGTGACTAAATATATATATAGTTTTGACGATTTTAAAACGTGTATAACTTGGTCGTTTTAAGTTCATCTTTCTCGTTCTTTATATCCACGGATTCGTCTTAGTATGTACTAATATATTTTCGATAGCTCGGCTCCTCTAGGTTACGTTTAACGCCTCTATTTGTCGGTCGAAAATTGTCAAACAGCATGCAGTTTTTCAGAAAAATAGTTTTCGTCAATTAACTTGCAAAAATCATAACTTCTTTGTTATAAGCTCGTTTTAATCCGTTCTTTCGCCCACAGCTTCGTTTTTGAAAGTATTTTCTAAATCTTTGGTCAAAAATTACCCATCACCTACTGAGTTTCCCACGTTTTAAAAATAGTGACAGTAGGTATATGTAATGTTTCAAAAACCATTTCTAGGGTTCCAATCTAGTTCCAACTTCAACCAAACCACTTTCAATCACCACAAAACTAGTCTAATCCTACCATACACCTTCTTAGGGTGTCATGGGTTCCTAAACATCATAAATCAAGTGGATCTAACAAGGATCTAACTATAATCTATTTCTATGGCTCAAAAGTTAGATATATATAAAATGGAGTGGTATAAATAACATATGCATGTAGATCTTGTATATATATCATATAAATCTTGTAAAAACTTGGTAAAATTTTACTTGAATGTTTAATGAGATTTTGATGATGAAAACCTATGTAAACCTTGAGTTTGTATTACAAAACCCTAAAAGGAGTACAAAATATACTATAAAAATACTTGTTCTTGAAAAATAAATATTTCTTGCTTCTTCCTTGTTGTTTTGCTGAGCCCAAGAAGAGAGAAAAAGGAGAGAAAGTTTTCTAGTTTGATTTGGTGAAATGAGATGGAAATATGAAGTTTTATGATATATATTAGACAAGTATATGACAAACATTAATGGTTTACTAAGATTTTCAAGATTGTAAGTTGATTGGTATGGAGGGGGGCTGTATTTATGGAAGGGGGGAAGAAAAATGAGGTGTTGTGTAAGATATTTGGTAAATCTTGCATTATAATTCATATATTAATATTTTTAGGGAATACCGGGTACCGAGTTAATAAAAAAATAAATTTTAACGGAGTTAACCGGGACATAATAAAGTCATAAAAATTGTAAAAATATGTTGGGTACAAGTATTGAGTATTTAGAAAATTATTGTTTAGTTTTTACGAAAACCGTCATAAATAAATTAGGCGTACGATATAAATTAAATAAATTTCCAAAACACCGGGTAAATTAATATTATAATTTTTATATTATAAAAATGAATATAAAAATATATTGGAATCATAGTCGGGAGTGTCGGACATGTTAGTCACATTACTGGTCGCGTGTTAACGTTTATTTAGAAATAAATATACGTAAAAAGTCAATTATACCAAAAGTATTAATTTAAATATTCTACGAGTGGAATAGTATGCAAATGATATAATGATGATATGCAAGCCATTTCTAGTCCATATGAAATGTCCCTACCGATGATTTCATGAATTCGCAGCTAAACCTGACTGGTTTCGCGAATTTAAATATTGACGATGCATGAATTCGCAACTTAACCTGACCGGTTACGCGAATTTAATTACCCGTAAACTAAATTTACGATGAAATGAATAAAGTACATGAATAGTGTTTTCTCTTCAGAAATGAATAGTGTCATGTGAATAGTAAATTTTCTGAACGCTTCTCGGAATCTCAAACTGACACCAAAAATGATGAATAGTAAAATGATGAATAGTGATCGGCGAATAGTAACTGATGAATAGTAACTTTCCGAGATGAATAATGAAATTTCGACATCTGAACAAGGACCTGAAATTACGAACTATGACAAATAAGCTCTGGGCCGTCACGTATAAGTTGATCCTGACGGCCTTGGTAACGCCATCAGGCATTTTTGCCTTGAAATAGCCATCATGTGTATTTTCCATATCCACCTCTTTTTCCAAGCTTGACGCCGTCAGGTACTGTTCCCAGCAAGTATTTTGAGACTTTGTCGTTTTCTTCACTTAATTGCTCAAAAAACGTCCAAAATGCTTCCTTTTCCAGATTTCTTCCCAAAAATACCTAAAATGATAAAAGAAACGATTTATGGTGATAATTGATCAAATAATCACGAATTTGGGCTTAAATGACCCCCCAAAAGCGGTACACTTTTCGCCTTATCAGTGTTTAACTAAGAACACAAGAGAGACAGAAAGATTAGAGAGAAAGAATAATGGCAAGGGGTGAGGAATACAAGAGGCAAGGGGGTATTTATAGGCCAAGACCCAAACTTGGGAAAAATTTACCGAGGCACGCACGTCACCCACGAGTCAATGCGTGGGCAGCGCGCGAGGCGTCTGTTGTATTTTTCCCAAGTGTTGGGTCTTGGATCTTATAAATACCTATCCTTGCTAAACCCTCAATTGTACTTCACACTAAACCTTAACATTAATCACTCTAAGGTTTACCAACTCAAATAGCCAATTTGGAAAAATATTTTTGTGAAGTGTTTATAAGAAATCAATTATCAAAGATAGAAAGAGTAGAAGAGATAATTAAGTAGGGGTAGAATGAGTATTCCTCATATGGCAAAGAAAAGTGAAAAAGAATATGCCATGGGATATTCCTCTAAAGGGGAAGAGTGTGAGAAGTTGGGTTAAGAAGTAACCATGGTTAGGTTTAGAAAGAAGTGTATAGAGATTAAACCATGGTTAGGTTAAAGGGTGCATCCAAGGGAATGTTCCATCCTTGATGTGGTTAAGAGTTAACCATAGTTAGGTTAGAAGAAGCATATCCAAGGGAATATTCCATCCTTGGTGTGGTTAAGAGTCAACCAAGGTTAAGTGTAGAGAACTAACCATAGTTGGGTGAGAATGGGGTAAGTTTAGAAGTAACCATAGTTTGGTTAGATGTGAACCATGGTTGGGTTAAGAGAAGTATATTCCAAGGAATATTCCATTTCTTGGGGAGGAAGGAGAAATGGATGGTTGAGATGTGTTGTAAGAGAATGAATGGTTGATATGAAGAGTGTGTAGAGTATGAGTTGGATTGTGTAAGAGTGAAGAGATGTGTGTAAGGGAATATGTAAGGGTTGGATGTGATGGGGAGCCTAGTGTGTGTAGAAGGTGAAATGGTTGTGAGTAGTGTGTGTATTTTGAATGTAAAGGTATTGGGAGTGTAAGGAATATGTTGTATAAGGATGGGATGTGTATAGGGAGTGAGTTGTATGTGTAAGTATGTGTAAGAGTGATTGGATGGGGAGCCTTGTGTGTGTGAAGAGAGGTATGTGAGTGAAGTGTGTGTATTTTGAATATAAAGGTATGTGTAGAAAAGAGTGTATGTGTGTATAGGGAAGTGTATGTATTGGTGTATGAGAAAGGTGTATGGGCATTGTATAAAGTGGGGAATCTTGTGTGGGAGAGTGTGAGTGAAAAGGGTGTAAGAGTGTGTAAGAGGTGTAAGGGAATATGTAAGAAGATGTTGGAAAAGGATTTTTGGGAAGGATTGTGGGAGATTTTGGTGGCTTTGTCTTTTGTGATTAAGAAGCTTAAGAATATAATTAAGAAAAGATTAAGAAGCAATCTTATTGTCATTAAGAGGAAAAGGTTTTGACAATTAAGATTATAAGTTGAGAAAATCATAGGTTACTTATAAGTCCAAGTAACATAACGTCGAGAATCCATAGTTTCATAACTCGTGACTTTCCACAACTCGACGTACTCAACTAACACCTTGGTACAAAACAAGTCAAGTGCTTTCACTTGATGTAAAGCATAACCCATGTGGGTAAGGATGCGTTTACGCAAAGAGACCTTGGACTTAGTTTGACCAATAAGGGAGTAAACCCGTTACGTGATTAGAGAAGATGTAAGCACGGGATATGAGCATATGGATGCTTTCACGTGATGTTACGTGAAGTATATAAGCTCCCTAGGTTTAGAAAAGCCTTGGCTAGAGGCAAGTGTTAGAAAACATGAGTTGGCATTTTCCCGTAAGTGGGTGCTTTAAAAGTTGGATCTCTCTAATCCCAAAACTCGTTTCGAGTGTTCTCAATTAAGCACATAACATATTCATACATGTATTGAAAGATCCACATTTGTCGGGTAAGGGGAAAGTCGACTTTCAAAATTAGTCTCGACATTCACAGATCCCTGGCGTGTCACCCACGCGTTGACGCGTGGGTGGCGCGTCAGCAGCAGATATGAATGTTGGGGAATTTTGGCTAACATTTGTTATTTTATGTGTTTAGAAGGATTATTTTTCATCATTAAAACATTAGGAGATCTTGACAATGTTGCCTCAACAATCTCCCCCTTTTTGATGATGACAAATAAAAATCGAAAGCAAATAAAATTACAAAACGTAGTGAAGACAAAGTGCGCCTTTGGTGTAGCTTGCGTCTTGACCTTGCCTTGTAATTTCGTGAAGCCTTTGTTTCTTTAATTTGAATAGGTCTTCATGCTCTTGCTTTCTTTCTCCCCCTTTTGTCGAATCAAAAAGGCGGGACTTCCATTTTGAAATAGGAAAGTAGCTTGTTCCATTTGCACCCGAACGTGCTCCCCCTTGAACATAGCTCCCCCTAGATCGCTGCTCCCCCTTGTTCCAAGGCGGGGATCCATGGGTCAAGAGTCTCACCTTTCCGGTGGCCTAGCTGTAACAATTCGCATTTTCAGGTTAACTTCTATTCCCGAAAATATGAACAAAATAGATGGCTAGTCATAAGCCTTGTTGTCTTGAGATAAAGCCTTGATGAGTTTTGATCATTACAAGTGTCTAAACTTCCATACTAAGCTTCCTAAATATCCTATAAGACTTCATCTAAGACTTGACAACTCATAAGAACTCATCTCTTCCTTTTTCTCTCTATAGCAACGACCAAACACACCCTAAAACACCCCATTTGATCTTGATTTTCATATTGTAATCCATCACAAGTTAAAGGCTTAAGTTCCTTGTTGATTCCTAGTTCCATTTATACCATAAATAACCATAAACAACACCATAATTTCATCATCATTCCATGATTGATTTGGAAGCTACACAAAGGTGCTAGGGATGAGTTAATAAGGATATTACAAGGGCTACCTAAGGTTATAATCAAGTGGTTAAAAGATTTGTAAGCTAGGGATAAAGGATTGGAAGCTAGGGTTTTCGATTGAAGGATTTAGATCTTGTCTTAGTTCATGAGTTCCCTTTTCATTAAGGCCAAAAGTTGTAAGAAAACTTATACTCATCATCCTTACTATATTTTCATAAGCTCTATATGCTATATATGTCTTGTTATATTGATCTCATGATGTACAAATCCTTAAAACAAGTCTAAACTTATATATCATTATATGTTATCATTTATAAAACAAACAAGTAAACTAGTGACATATATTGTGAAATTCTACCAAAATAGTATAAACATGATATTGGCCAAAAGAAAAATATAGCAATTTGAACCACCTAAAACGAGTATACGAGTCAAAAGTTATGGCCAAAAGAAGTTAGCAAACCTAAAGACCCGAAACTGCCTAATAGCATTCTGTTTGAAATCCGTATTTTTCTTAGGCCCTTCTGGTCCATTTCATCAAAAAGTTAAAACACTAAAGTTGTCCGGAATGACGTTTTCGTTCAGAAACAAAGAAGCTCGAACCTTGAAAATGCATAACGAGTGATATTTTTCTTCAAATTCTTAACAGCCCCTTTTAATACCAAAAGTACCATGTATTGGTTATGGCTAAGTAAAATCAAGAGGTCTAATGACCTTAAAGCCGAGACCACAGCCATGGCTAAGGCCAAGGATGAGTCTCAAGACCATGGTAGCCATGACCAAAGCCACGGCAAGGCCATGACTAAGATCTTAAAGCTTTCTAAACCGAAATCATTGACTAAAGTTTTAGTCTTAACAAAACAAAACAATTTGGATCTACTCCATCGAATGACCATGAGACTTTGCAAGTAATATTTATTCTAGACTTAAGAACTCGTTGAAATAACAATCTTCATTTAAAATAAACTTTCCTAAGTTTATTCAACTATTCGGACATGTAACTTTCAAGATCAAAAACTTATATTTTCTATCCAATACTACAACACTAGGGAGCTTCATGCGAGGGGTTTCATTTGGGTAAACAGATCGACGAGTTGCTGGATTTACGAATTAAAGTGTCCTAGCTCCTCGAACGTTTATTGCGTGACCTCTGAATTATGTCGGCCCGAACGGTAGTAAGAGATATACAAACTATACATGTTTCATAAACCACTTTTATTTCAAAGACTTACACTATATACTAAGTACTACATCATGAACAATATGCAAGACATATATAGGCTCGTTTATGTTTTCTTAGACATTATTCCAAACCTAAGTTGCAACAATTATTCTAAGTTGCTCGTAGAAGTTCTCACGGCATATCCATCATTCTCATTAACATCATCCAACTCACGGTGAGTTCATAGCCCCACTTTCCATTACTTAATTGTTTTACAAACCCTTGGGGGGGATACATGCTATTATTTTTCAACCGAACACAATGTTTTTTAATTGTATGCTTGCCTGATTATTTTATTATCACTAAGTACCATCCTTGCCAATCCAAGATCCCTTATTATGAACCATTTAATCACTAGTAACAGTGAGCGCGAATATTGTGAATAGGCCTATTGGGATTGACGAATCCCATTTGTATTGACTAAGTTCAAAAAAATGCATTAATATTTGAAACATAGGTATGACGGCAAAGTACCTAACGGGATAACTCCGCCGATTGATATTGGTACCCGTTAACATTTTGGTGCATAAGCTTAGTGTAATAATAATAATAACAGTTTTGTTTTCCAACCATTGGTGTGAGTCTAATTAACTCACACTACCAACATATTGTGTTCAACCATTTAATAAACTCTATGAATTTCACTCAACCTTTGTGTTGACAGTTTAAGCATGTATTTCAGGTCCATGATGTTAGAGGCTGACACGGAGGAGCACGGATATTCAAGAGGGCTATAAATTTTATTATCATTCGAAAACTCATCTAATGTAATTTGTAAATATGGAACCATCTGGGACCTCATTTTGTAATCTCTGATATTTATATAATTTGAATGATAAATCTTTTAAAACGACTCAATTAGATATCGTTTTCTATTATTATGACTGTTGTGCCGTCGAGTAACACCCAGTTTGAATTCCGCTGCATCATTGAATTGGGGGTATTACACTAGCTACATAAGACAACACAACATGCAACAAACAAACAATCCTCACATGTGAAAGTCCAAAATGGGTTAGGTGACCAATTGGATACTTGCAACATGGGTTAGTTCACAATAATATTGTTATTTGTCCAAATGACTCCAATAACCATTTGTTGAGCATGATAATATTAAAGAAAGTGCAATTATTATTATCATAAAGCATGAAAGCTAGAAGTACAACAAAGTCATGATACCATTATAACTTAGGAAAACAAAAGACATACAAAGCACTCTCAAAACACACTTAGCCAACACATTATTAAAGAGACTAGATCTTGTGATCAATAAGATTGTCCTCACAAGTGTCGTCACCCCTATCATTATGCACAATGCATGTCACGTTTGAAGCCAATGCTTGTAGCATTTTAACTCCGTCATGGATGGATTTCAGTGTTTCACGATTTTCTTCCCTAAAGTCTTTAATTGCATTGAGCATGTCAATTGTGTTTTCACAACAAATTGCGTGATTTCCCTCACAAAGTTTTGGGCTTAAGGGCTTCCTTATCTTTTCCCAAATCTTTTCTTCACCAATTCCTTTAAATGGAGAAGTTGTGGCAGGAGCATTATTAAGATTACACACCACATCATCTTTCATAATTTCTTCAAGCTTAGACCTAGGTTGTTGTTGTTGATGATGATTATTATTCATAAACCATCCTTTTCCTACCCCCAATGCCCGAAATTGGAGATTGAGGAACAACAATATTGTCACCTTCGACTTAACTACCATTGTTGGTATTCAAGGAGCTAGTGTCACTACTCAAGAGGATGATATTGTCAAGAACATTGTTTGGAGAAGGTTGATGGCTATTCATCATTGATTGAAATTTAGGGTGTATTCTTTACTTAAGATCTCTAATTCTTAAATAGTAGTGACATGAGCATGGAAATGGTAATGATTCTTATTATCCAACGGATTTTAAGGCAATATGTACTAAGATTCTTCTTGATGTGTTTGAAAGGTAATCATTCTTTATGGGTTGAAGTGATTTTAGTGACAAAAGATGGTTAAATTTAGTTAGATTAGGATGGTCAAATTGGTCATATAGTAACTAGATTCCTTAGAGCACTTAACATATAACCAAGATTCCACCATACATGAACTAAGTGCAGGCATTTCATGTAGGATATTTAATGAGTGTAGTTATATGTGTATGAATATTAAGTGCATTTTCATTTTAGGTACACAAGCTAGATCCTATGAACCATCACACATTATATAGAAAGTCAATACACAATACATGATATCTCTGGTTCATAGTTCGTTGTGTAGTGTGTCGACATAAATAATCCTTATGTGTTACTTGCATTAACACCATAAGTTCCTAAGATCTCGGATGAGGAACTTAGCTTATTTAGTCTATTCATTGAGTATTTTAGTTTGTTATGCAATACCATACCGAATTCGGTTCATAGGAATTCTCTTCAACTATGTAAGTAGTTTGTATGTTTGCACAAAATCTTTTCATTTCTTTTCTTTCCTAAATACAAAGCATGCCATATTCACATAAATTGAACAAGTAGATATAGATGTGCATCCTCCAACACGATTGTGAGTCGAAATTCGAAGTTTTATCTAATCTTGGTATTTTGACACAAATGACTTTCAATCTTATTAAGCATTAATAAGATATTCTTTGTGTTAAATTTTCTTGTTCATTGCACACAATATAGACATGTAGAGTCTTGAATATTATCAATCATCGTTTGAATAATGAATTGATATATATCTTTTCTCGCGAAAATCATTTAATTGAATTTCCTTCCATGCCTCCACATAAATCCTAGACATATAACCATATAACCACTTGGAACACCTAAAGGACGTGCAAACGACTTCAAGACAACTCATTATATCTTATGGATTGTTCTCCTAAGATGCATGTCAACCATGATCATCTAGACCTATCCCAAAACAATTTGGACTATTAAAAATGTCATGCCAAAACTTAGACTTGTTTATTTTGTGATCTAAGTGTCCTTTTATTCAAGTCACCAATGACTTGTTCAATAGGATGACACCTCGCTTCTCTCACTTCCTTAGGATTACCTTCATCCGAAACATTAACTTGTAATGACGGCGACCTTTCTTGATCTTGAACTATATGTTCATTAATCACGTCATCCTCTACCGAAGGGGATGACATAGGCTCGGGCATGCCTCATCAAAGATTACATTGAGAGATTCTTCAACCCTCATTGTCTCCTTGTTAAGCACTATGTATGCTTTGCTAGTTTGAGAGTAACACACCCTCATACGACTTTGGGTCGAATTTGGTGAGATATTCTTTGGTGTTTAGTATAAATACTTTACAACCAAATACTCTAAAATACTCTAAGGAAGGCTTTCTATTCCTAAGTATTTCATATGGTGTTTTATTTATGACCTTTCTTATATAAACTCTATTAAAGATATAGCATGCGGTATCTAGGGCATGACACCAAAGCTTTTGTGGAATGGATTTCTCGTCAAGCATTGCACGGCTCATCTTTCTTAACTTACGATGTGTTCTTTCAACAATCTCAAGCGATTGAGAAGTGAACGGGCCCTATAAGTTATAAGATATTCCATGTTGTTCATAAAAGCTTCCAAATTGCAATTTGTCAAAATCACTACTATGATTTGTTTTTATTGAAACAATAGAACAATCAAGTAGGTTTTCAAGTTTCTTTCTTAAAATATCAAATTTATTTAAGACTCCATCCTTATTCTCTAAAAATAACACCCAAGTGTAATTTGAATAATCATCTACAATCATGAAAGTGTAGAAGTTTCCTCCATAGCTTTGGATTGGAGATGGTCCATACAAATCTAAGTGAAATAATTCTAACACCCTATTAGTTGTCACTTCATTCTTACTCCTATTATTTGCTTGTCCTTGACTTCCTAGACATGTATCACATTAATGTCTCTCAAAACTCAACTTCGGCAAATTCCTTACTAGCTCGTTGGAAGCTAGGTTTTGGACTATCCTCATGTTGGCGTGACCTAACCTCCTATGCCAAAGCATTGAGTTATCCACCATGGATGTAAGACATATATGTTGGCTTGGAGTTATCTCCCAACTTGAATGTATACAAGTTATTTCTCCTATGACCTTTGGCTAACACAACACCATTCTTACTAATAATACAATCTATTTTAGTAAACTTAACCTCACAATCATTATCACTTAATTGACTTACACTAATCAAATTAAAACTTAACCCCCTAACATGCTCAACATTGGTAATTTCTATGGAGTCATGAAGGACATTACCTTTGCCGACAATTTTGCCGTTAAGTTTGCTTCCAAAAATGACTTGATTTCCATCATACGCCATGTATGAAGTGAACAATCTTCTATTCCCGGTCATGTGTTTAGTACAACCTCTATCCACTATCCACTCGTCCGGTTGTAGATCACTTTTGAGACAAACCTACAACAAAGACACACCTCATGCTTTTGGTACCCATTGTTTCTTGGGTCCATTTTGGTTAGCATTTAACATGCCCAAGTTGAACATTCTTGGGTTTTGAAGAAAGATACATAGTTTCTCAATACTGAATCTAGAGAAAGTGGACCAAGGATTGTTTTTAAAATTGTTTTGATTTTGAAGGCTTGGTCTATAATCATGATATGTTTGCGGTCTAAAGAAACTTTGGTTTGAATAGGAGTTGTCTCTCCTTTGATAGTCGTTGTGTTGATATTGAAATGACCTTTGATTATAATTATGAAAGTTTCTTCTTTGATTATTTTTAAGTGAAGGTCTTTGGTTGTATGAAGTAGTATGTCTCATAAATGTAGATAAAAGTGGTCTATGATTAACTCGAGGTTGTGTATATCCAAGACCATTACGGGAACCCGAATTATAACTTTGTTTTAGGTTTACCGTTCTTGCAATGGGTGATTGGTTGCCTCGAGTATTTGCAAAAGGAGCTTCAGAAGTAATTGGTTTAACAAAAAATTTTGATGACGATTTAACTTTTCTTAGAGACCTAGTGCGTTGATGGCGCATCGACACGTCGCTCACCGCGCCAGGCTCGGAGATTTGTGGATCTTCGTTTTGACTTGATTTAACAAACACTATTGGTTTTGTTAGACTTTCGGAAGTGGTTTTATCATGTTTTGTTAATCCAAGACCTCCTTTATCTTGTGACACTTTTTGGCGACTTATTATTTCTTTTATATCATTAGTGCTCTTTTTGTATTTAGAAAAACTTAAAGACTCCTTTTGAAGCTTGGATACTTTGTCATTCAACGAGTTAACCTCAAGTGTGAGTATCTCACATCTTTTACATAGTTCAACCACCTCTTTGCTATGCTTTAGTGTCTTTACTTCTCTTTCAAGTTCATGAATTCTTTTATTAGATTTAACATGCTCTAGTTCAAGAAAGCGTTTTTCTTTAATGACTTTTTCAAAAGTTTTTCTAAAATCATCATTAAACTTAACTAGCTCCTCATTCTCCTTTTGTAACTTGATAATATCTAAATTATTAGAGGAAGAAGAATTTAGAGGTACCTCGAGTTTTTCTTGAGCAATTAGACAAGTGACTTCATTTGTTGGTTGATCCTCATCTTCACTATCGCTCCAAGCGCCACCCACGAAAGCCTTGTTCTCTCTTGGTTTTGGACACTCATTTATGAAATGACCTTTTTCACCACAATTGTAGCAACCTTGAGTGCGCCTAGAGCTCTCACCAACCTTGTTGTCAACACCTCGACTTCCACCGAAGTTCTTTCTTCCGCCATTTCCTCGGTTGCCAAACCTATTACCTCTCCTAAAGTTTTCGCCTCTTCTAAGGAACCTTCTAAAGTTTTTGGCCATCAAGTTGTATTCTTCGTCATCTTCATTACTTCCATCATCTTCACTTCCTTCTTGATTATCACTATCGTCACTATCTTGACACTTTGTGACTTTAGCTTTGAGAGCCAAAGACTTTACTTTCTCCTTCTTGTCTTTGGTGGCAACCTTGTCATTTTCAAGAATCATTTCATAGACCTTGAGGTTCCCAATAAGCTCATCAAGAGGAAGTTCGGCCAAATTCTTGGCTTCTTCAATTGCCGTCACCTTTGGTCTCCACTTTACCGGAAGTGCTCGAAGAAACTTCCTCATATGGTTCTTGTTGTAGAAACTAGGATCTAGAGCCGCGAGGCTAGTGATAATAGCATTGAACCTTGTGTAACTATTATCAATGGTTTCTTCATCCGAGATCAAGAACTTCTCATATTGTTGTATGAGTAGATCGATCTTGCAATCTTTTACTTGAGAGTTGCCTTGATGAGTGATGATGAGAGAACGCCAAATTTCCTTTGCAGATTTACAAACATGGACCCTCTCAAACTCCCTTCGAGGTAGAGCATTATAGATCAACATCTTGGCTTCATCATTTTTGCCAAGTTTTCTTCTCTCATCATCCTTTAGATCCGAGTTGGGCTTTTCTACTAACAACTTTGTTTCGGGGTCTTCCATCATGAACACAAAGATGCCATTTTGGATGATTTCCCACAAATCTAGATCTTTAGACCTAACATAGGTCTCAAATCGGGTTTTCCAAAAACAAAACCCATCGGTTTCTAGCAAAGGTGGTCTTTACATAGAACACCCCTCAACATAGTTCTCTTGAGCCATGGATCTATACTTAACTTTACCAAAAATCTTAGTTAGGATTTTAGATTTTTGAGAAAGAAGTTTTTGACTTAAAACAACTTCTCGGGAAGGTTTTAACGCTCAAAAACTTGAGTATACCACTCTGAAACCAATTGTAGAACCGTAGAGGGGAGGGTGAATATGGTTTCTTCGGCTTTTAGAACATTTAAAAACTTTAAGCCAAGGAAATAAACAAAGTGGTTGTACAATCAATACAACAACCACAAATATAATCCAAAGTATATAAAGCAAGTAAAGATAGATACCACGATATATGTTGGTTTGGGATGGGGGGTTTATACCATCCGTACGTCCAGTTGCGAATCCACGACATGATACTATTCCACTAGTATAATCCTTTCGGTGGACTACAAACCGTTACAATTCACTCTACCGATATTCACCAATATTGATGCTCACAAAGAAGGAATTACTCCCCAACGGCATTCCGCCCTCAGAAACCACCCAAAAGAATATCGTGACGCGACTTACACTTGGTCACCAAGACCACAACCAAAACTTCCACCCGGAAGTATCAAACCCCAACTAGATCCCCAATGATCTAGGCTTGGTCACAAAGACACAAGACTTCCCTTACAAAAAATTGAATGAATGAATGAATAAGTGTTTGTTCAACCAAGCCCTAACCTAACCTAGTGACTCGATTCTAGTAGAAAGGGTATAGATAAGAAGACCCTCGACACAATCACAAGAGTGGATTAGGTTCTTGTGATTCTTCCCTTGCAAGGAGATGTGTTCTTTCAAAGATGTTAGTGTGTTTAACTAAGAACACAAGAGAGATTAGAGAGAAAGAATGTAGAGAGAAAGAATAATGGCAAGGGGTGAGGAATACAAGAGGCAAGGGGTATTTATAGGCCAAGACCCAAACTTGGGAAAAATTTACCGAGGCCGGCGCGTCAATGTGTGGGCAGCGCGCCAGGCGTCTGTTGTATTTTTCCCAAGTGTTGGATCTTATAAATACCTATCCTTGCTAAACCCCCAATTGTACTTCACACTAAACGTTAACATTAATCAACCTAAGGTTTACCAACTCAAATAGCATATTTGGAAAAATGTTTTTGTGAAGTGTTTATAAGAAATCAATTATCAAAGATAGAAAGAGTAGAAGAGATAATTGAGTAGGGGTAGAATGAGTATTCCTCATATGGAATAGAAAAGAGAGAAAGAATATGCCATGGGATATTCTTCTAAAGGGGAAGAGAGTGAGAAGTTGGGTTAAGAAGTAACCATGGTTAGGTTTAGAAAGAAGTGTATAGAGATTAAACCATGGTTAGGTTAAAGGGTGCATCCAAGGGAATGTTCCATCCTTGGTGTGGTTAAGAGTTAACCATAGTTAGGTTAGAAGAAGCATATCCAAGGGAATATTCCATCCTTGGTGTGGTTAAGAGTCAATGATACGCGGGATTGCGCCCTCGCAACAGGTTTTACTTCTCAAGGGATCTTGAGAAGCTTGCAATCCCTGCCAGGCAGTGTACCTGATCGTTGTTGTATAGTATAGTGACAAGTACCAGGGGATTGATCGTTCAACTCAGGAATAGTGTCGCTAGGATTAGAAAGCCTACTAAACTAGGTCTAGAGTTGAGGGATGATTCTTTTTGTATTTTTTTATATTTTATGAAAGCAAGTAAAATCTCGGGTTTTGAAGGAGTGGGCGGAATTAGTTGCTAGTCAACTAACCCAAATAACTAAAGATGCAATCAAAATAAAATAAAAATAAACGAAATTAAACTAATGTGGTGGAAACAATAATGAGAAAAGATGTGTTTACTTAGATTTCATTACTCCCTAGATATCTTTTACCGGTTGATTAGCTTGTTACAATTGCATAGATGACGGGTTATATTCCTTAATTCTAGTCGTAGGGCCGTGTACAATATTCCCTAACTCTATAAGCTCCTACTTCACTCCTATGTCGAGCCGACTAAAAGCTCCTAACATGGGATCATTAGAATTCACTTATGCATTAAATACAACCAAAAATCGTAGTACACCTCCGATCATGTTTCTTAAGATGTTCAAGCAAGTTACCAATGGAAGTCTGCCAATTTCTTAAGCCTAACATCGAATACAATCATCCACAACAATTATAAACAAACAATCAACCAATAATCAACATCTAGGTTTCACTACATCTAAGCAAACACAATAAAAACCTAGCCTAACATGTTAAAAGAAAGACAGGCATAAGATAGAATCAAACAACACATAGACATATTGAATGATTATTGGAAGACTTATCTTTATTCAAACATGGATGAAAGAAGGGTTTGAAACCCCTACAATATGATGAAAATTCGACCTAGGGTTTGTGGTAAAGTTCCTCCTAATGTTTCACACTTTTACAATGAAAAATTGGAAATATATATATATAGAGAATACATCCTGACGGCGTCATGTTATAACCTCTGACGCCGTCAACTCGCTGTCAATATAAAATTCGTATTGCCTAGATCCAGTCTTGCCGCCTTCATGTGTAAATATACTCTGAGACTTTGTCATATTCTTCACTTTTATGCTCCAAAAATGTCCAAAATGCTTCCTTTTCCAGATTTCTCCTCAAAAGTGCCTAAAATGACAAAAGGAACGATTTAGGGCAATAATTGATCAAATTATCACGAATTCGGGCTTAAATGACCCGTTAAAAGCGGTACACTTTTCGCCTCATCAAATACCCTTACACTTGAGATTTGCTTATCCTCAAGAATATGCTCTTTTATTCTAATCAAAATACAAGTTAGGGGTCATTTAACACTAATATAAAAGTAATTACAACAAATAATCGTTCCACTAAAAACCAAAAACAAGCACGGAGGTTATACACTAGCACCTCACAAATAGTGTTTAGATACTCACATGTAATAAAGTATATATCATAATAAGGAAATGGAAAACATCTCTCACTACCTATCATAGCAAATAGATTACCATAGGCTTGGGAAAGGATCAAACCTTCACCACTTGGCGTAAGCACCTAGGATAAACTATCAAAGAGGTCTTTTACAGGGTTATAACGTTAGGTGTAGGGATATGGAAAACACGGTTTTGTTGGATAAAGGCAATATTTACTGGTGGCGAGTTAATCATCTTGGTTAATTACATGTACAATATGACGTTGCTAAGCCAAGACTCGACTCGACTTAAGCTAATAAATCAAAAATAACAAAAACATAAAACAAACATAAAATGAAACGGGATGGTAGTCCGTATGGTTTTTTTTTTTTTTTTTTTTTTTTTTGCATACACTCTTACCCTACCATCCAAAATAATACATCATAGGGAATTTACATTCCCCTTACACTTGAATTTTTACATACTTTACAATAAACTACTCTAATGACTCGAATTAAGATAATCAAAACACTTGGAGTACTTTTTAAGATTAATGCACATATGGGGGTAATAAATTGATGTTCTTCCCCATTACTCCATAACACTAGTACTTTACCCATGAGTCCCAATCATCCCAAAACAATATGTACAATATATGACTCGACTTAGCAACCATGTAATCAATTAGATAATTAACTAAGGGTTTACACATGTAACAATAATGCACTAAAGATGAGTGCATACAAGGAAGGCTAAGGCGATTTGGTTGCACATTTGGGTGGATTGTAAACAAATTCTATCTTTAAGTAAGATGCTTAAAGTTAGAAATGAAAAGATAGGCTCGGAGGGGTGTACTAGGGGTTTCGTGTGCTAAAAATGAGTACAATGCTAAGGTGTGGGAAAATTAATTGACTTTGCTAGTCAAGTAATATGACTTAAATGGTCAAGTAATTATGATACGGGTTTAACACAAGGGTGATCCTAATGCCTCTTATCATGTAGTAAATCCTAACTACACGAATGTAGTCTCACTAGCGGTCTCGGGATGTATCACTAATGCAAGTTCTAGAATCTAAACACTACCGGTACCCTCATAAGCACTAATAATGAATGCTTTTCCTATCAAATCTAAAGGCGAACCTCACATATTTGGGTGGAAAATTTTTTAAGTGGTACGGTTTTTGTACTAGTCATACAACTCCTATCCATGAGACGCTTGTTAAGGCTAAAGTTTCACTCCTAAATGTTGTAAAAAAATTTAAATTTGGCGCTAAAATTGCCCTAACAAGTATTTCTCTTAGTTTTACTACACACCTACTATCGAACAAACAAACTCAAGTGCAATTGTATCCTATAAGGTATCATCATTTACCCTCCACTTACACTTAGGATGAACATTGTCCCTAATGTTCAATTAAAGGATGTAAAAGTAAAGCAGGTAAAAGAATGAAAACAAATACTCCCCTGATTCGTTCGGTGTGGATAGTGTGTTAACAAGGTTAGATCTTCCTCCAAGAAAATGAACGTTGAAAGATTCCCTCCAGAAATTTAAATCATCTTCTTGTCATATATAACCTGTTAAACCTGAGAAAACAATCAAAGCAAACCTCGCATAAAATCGGCGACAATCTATATATATATATATATATATATATATATATATATATATATATATATATATATATATATAAATCTTAGAAAACAATTTAAGATATAATGTTTGTGGAATGAATGTTTGCAGATTTCCTGGAGTTTATAGAACTAAAGAATCAACAAAAACTTTAAGACTCCGGTTTAAACAAAACTCGCAAAAATTTTTAGAATTTTAGTACCTGCGCCGTCAGGTTGTAAATCCTGACGTCGTCAGAATGTTCCTGGAAAAATCTTATGTCAAGTTTCCGGAAAATTTCTGGAAAAACTTATGCCTTATTTCCAGGAAAATCCTGCAAAACATCATTATGACTCGATATAAGCATTTGACTCTAACAAATACTAATATCCATGTTAATTTAATATTGTTGTGGTTCATGTTCATTTTCGTTCTTATAAACAAATTTGGATTTTCCTTACACTTAGCTTTTGCAAAATACCTTTATATGTAATTAAGACAAAGTTAAAAACAAAATAAAACATTTTCACAATTTACTTTGAAACATGATTTACCAACAATAAAAATAAAACATACATACGGAAACAAATAAAATCAAACAAATAAAAACACACAAATCATGGGTTGCCTCCTAAGAAGTGCTTTTCTTTATTAACGAGTCATGTAGCTAGATTCAAGGTCATGGGCTATCCTATACGTGTGAGCTCCTCGTCAAGGACATCCTTGGGATCAAACTTAGGTTTCGATTTCCTATCGGTTTTCTTGGTACGGTATGATTTCTCAAACTTTTCTCCATCCGGATCATATAGAATCATCTTCATATGCCATGATCTATCACCTTCCTTAGGTGGCTTGTCCCAATTCCATATACACTTATCCCCTTCCCTCTTCCACTTGTTCATTCTTAAATTGATAGGCATCACTCCTAGGAATTCAATCATTTTCCTAAAGAATAAGGGATCCTCAAAAGGGTTTGGTTCTTCATCCCTAGCTATGAGTTGCTCTACCGAATGCGTTTTATTTATAAACTCCTCTTCTAAATAAAATGGGCGTTGAGGTCCTATAAAGTCTCCATTAACCCAAGGTCCGTATCTAGATGGTCTCCTATTCAAATCTACCCAATGAGGTGTCGGTTCCTCATTAGTATCGTAGGCATGCTTCTTAACATCATAGACCGACCAAGTGTCTCCTTCTCCTACCGCTATCCTAGATTCCTTACAATCGATCATCGCACGTGCGGTAGCTAAAAATCCTCTTCCTATTAACAAAGGACATGTAGTGTCACTAACCATATCAAGGACGTGGAAATCAGCTAGTATAGTTAATTTCCCTATATGCATAGTACGTCCTTCACTACCCCTACCGGATATCCTACACTACCATCTGCAAGACCTATAATTACCTCTGTGTCATCTAATTTTCCCGGCTTAAGAGTGGTGTAAAGGGACAAAGGAAGTAAATTAAGGCTTGAACCAAGATCGGCTAGTGTGTCGAAAGTTTCGGAGTTCCCGATCCTACAAGGTAAAACAAATATGCCCGGATCATCTAATTTCTTAGGCAACTTATTCCGAACGAAGGCGGTCCCATTCTTACCCAACTCAAGTTTCTCCTCATATTTCTCTAAAAGGGCGTTGTAGTAAGGAGCTCTTGCTAAAACTTCAATAACCGGACGTTCAAGACGAAGTTCCTTGAATTCATCGTCAAGGTTTTGTGTAGGAGGTGTTTCAATTATGCTTTTGACCGGTTTAATATAGGATGTTTTATTTGATTGGTCCTTTTGAAGAATTTGGGTTTGCTTGAAACACGTGTTCATTGCTTTGACCGAATAGTATTGTGGGCAAGAAGTAGGTGACGAAACCGATGATATGGCATTAACGTTTAGTTTCAGATTCTTGACCGTGTCGCTTGGGAGTTCTCCCATTTCTTGGTCATTGAGAGCTTTCAAAAATGTGTCAATTTTATTGGTCATCTCACTTTGCTTTTGTTTGAAATCCGCTTCAAACTTAGCTATGCGAGCTTCTTGAGATGCCATAAACTTTGACATCAATCCTTCAAGATTATTGGTATTACCATAGTTATTGAAAGGATTGTTGTTGAAAGTACGGTTAGAGGGTGGACCGTTTGGTTGGTAACGATTAGGTGGATTGGAAGAATTGTTTTGGGGCATTTTTGGTGTTGTTTCCACCTAAGGTTCGGGTGATTTTTCCAAGAAGGATTGTAGGAATCACCGTAAGGGTTTGCCTCGGGTTTGAAAGTGTACCACTTGTCTCCCGCTTTGTCGGTATGCGAGGATGCGTAATCCGCAAAAGCTTGTCCGGGGAGTTCCACGCAATCATGAGTGTCATGGGGACCACTACATAATTCGCATGAAGAAGTGATTTTATTCACTTTGCTTGAAGGCTCAAGAGCTTCGTAGGATTTCATGAGAAACTTGACTTGGTCCTCAAGTTCCATGATCCTACGGTCGGGAGTGCTAGAATTGTTCGAAGGCAAAGATATTGCCTTGACCATTTTGTTCAAATCACGGGGATCATTCCAACTTTTGTTGTCATAGAGAGCAACATCTTCTATGAGTTCTCATGATTCTTCCGCACTTAAATCACGTAGCTTGCCACCGGCCGATTGGTCAATGGTTCGCCTTGTGGAGAGATCGATATGGTCATAGAAGATTTGGACTTGTAGCCAAAGATCTATGCCATGATGAGGGACTTTTTAGAGTAAGTCCTTGAAACGAGTCCATGCTTCATAGAGAGTTTCACCTTGACGTTGTTGGAACATCAAGATGTCATTTCTAAGCTTAGTAGTTCTCCCCGGTGGGAAAATTTGAGCAAGGAAACGAGAAGTGAGATCATCCCAAGAGGTGATGGATCCCCGGGTAAACGTTCAAGCCATTGACTAGCTTGGTCACGTAGAGAGAATTGGAATAGACGTAATCGGGTCGTCTCTCTAGTTGCAACATCAAGGTCTATGGAATCTACGATTTTTAGGAAATCCTTGAGATGTTGATTAGGATCTTCGGAACGAAGTCCATCGAATGCACATCTGCTTTGCACCAACCGGATGGTGTCGGATCGCAAGGGAGACACATTGGCTCCTTGAGTGAGCTCAATGGTGTTTCGATAGCCTTGGTGGCTAGGACGGGAATACTCTCCTAAAGTTCGAGGTCTAGGAGGTAGGTTTGCTAGTGGTGGGTTTTGTGGTGGTTTTGTTGTGGTGGGTTGATAGGTTCAAAGATATTACCACCTTCCATGATGTCGGATAGCAATGGTTACGAGCAAAGAAACGAAGAAATAAGATAGACTAAAGAAAACCTAAAAATAAAAATAAAAATCTTACTAGAAAGGAATCTAGCAAGTAGACCTAATATAAAGAAATTCTAACCTAGACAATAACTATTCCCCGGGCTGCGGCGCCAAAAACTTGATACGCGGGATTGCGCCCTCGCAACAGGTTTTACCTCTCAAGGGATCTTGAGAAGCTTGCAATCCCCGCCAGGCAGTGTACCTGATCATTGTAGTATAGTATAGTGATAAGTACCGGGGGATTGATCGTTCAACTCAGGAATAGTGTCGCTAGGATGAGAAAGCCTACAAAACTAGGTCTAGAGGTGAGGGATGATTCTTTTTGTATTTTTTTTATTTTTTATGAAAGCAAGTAAAATCTCGGGTTTTGAAGGAGTGGGCGGAATTAGTTGCTAGTCAACTAACCCAAATAACTAAAGATGCAATCAAAATAAAATAAAAATAAACGAAATTAAACTAATGTGGTGGAAACAATAATGAGAAAAGATGTGTTTACTTAGATTTCATAACTCCCTAGATATCTTTTACCGGTTGATTAGCTTGTTACAATTGCATGGATGACGGGTTATATTCCTTAATACTAGTCGTAGGGCTGTGTACAATATTCCCGAACTCTATAAGCTCCTACTTCACTCCTATGTCGAGCCGACTAAAAGCTCCTAACATGGGATCATTAGAATTCACTTATGCATTTACAACCAAAAATCGTAGTACACCTCCAATCATGTTTCTTAAGACGTTCAAGCAAGTTACCAATGGAAGTCTGCCAGTTTTATTAAGCCTAACATTGAATACAATCATCCACAACAATTATAAATAAACAATCAACCAATAATCAATATCTAGGTTTCACTACATCTAAGCAAACACAATAAAAACCTAGCCTAACATGTTAAAAGAAAGACAAGCATAGGATAGAATCAAACAACACATAGACATATTGAATGATTATTGGAAGACTTATCTTTATTCAAACATGGATGAAAGAAGGGTTTGGAACCCCTACAATATGATGAAAGTTCGACCTAGGGTTTGTGGTAAAGTTCCTCCTAATGTTTCACACATTTACAATGAAAAATTGGAAAAATATATATATATAGAGAATACATCCTGACGGTGTCATGTTATAACCTCTGACGTCGTCAACTCGCCGCCAATATAAAATTCGTATTGCCTAGATCCAGTCTTGACGCCTTCATATGTAAATATACTCTAGGCAGTCACTTGAATTTTGACCCTGACGGCCTCGGTGACGCCGTCAGGTCAATAACACTAAAAATGTTTTGGGCCTTCACGTATATTTTCCACTTCCACTTCTTTTGCCACTCTTGACGTCGTCATGTGTTAGATCTTGACGTCTTTAGGTACTGTTCCCAGCAAGGATTTTGAGACTTTGCCATTTTCTTCACTTTTATGCTCCAAAAACGTCCAAAATGCTTCCTTTTCCAGATTTCTCCTCAAAAGTACCTAAAATGACAAAAGGACCAAATTAGGGCAATAATTGATCAAATAATCACGAATTCGGGCTTAAATGACACCTTAAAAGTGATACACTTTTCGCTTCATCAGTCAACCAAGGTTAAGTGTAGAGAACTAACCATAGGTGGGTGAGAATGGGGTAACTTAAGAAGTAACCATAGTTTGGTTAGATGTGAACCATGGTTGGGTTAAGAGAAGTATATTCCAAGGAATATTCCATTTTTTGGGGAGGAAGGAGAAATGGATGGTTGAGATGTGTTGTAAGAGAATGAATGGTTGAGATGAAGAGTGTGTAGAGTATGAGTTGGATTGTGTAAGAGTGAAGAGATGTGTGTAAGGGAATATATAAGGGGTGGATGTGATGGGGAGCCTAGTGTGTGTAGAAGGTGAAATGGTTGTGAGTAGTGTGTGTATTTTGAATGTAAAGGTATTGGGAGTGTAAGGAATACGTTGTATAAGGATGGGATGTGTATAGGGAGTGAGTTGTATGTGTAAGAGTGATTGGATGGGGAGCCTTGTGTGTATGAAGAGAGGTATGTGAGTGAAGTGTGTGTATTTTGAATATAAAGGTATGTGTAGAAAAGAGTGTATGTGTGTATAGGGAAGTGTATGTATTGGTGTATGAGAAAGGTGTGTGGGTATTGTATAAAGTTGGGAATCTTGTGTGGGAGAATGTGAGTCAAAAGGGTGTAAGAGTGTGTAAGAGGTGTAAGGGAATATGTAAGAAGATGTTGGAAAAGGATTTTTAGGAAGGATTGTGGGAGATTTTGGTGGCTTTGTCTTTTGTGATTAAGAAGCTTAAGAAGATAATTAAGAAAAGATTAAGAAGTAATCTTATTGTCATTAAGAGGAAAAGGTTTAGACAATTAAGATTATAAGTTGAGAAAATCATAGGTTACTTATAAGTCCAAGTAACATAACGTCGAGAATCCATAGTTTCATAACTCGTGACTTTCCACGACTCGACGTACTCAACTAACACCTTGATACAAAACAAGTCAAGTGCTTTGCCTTGATGTAAAGCATAACCCATGCGGGTAAGGATGCATTTACGCAAAGAGACCTTGGACTTAGTTTAACCAATAAGGGAGTAAACCCGTTACGTGATTAGAGAAGACGTAAGCACGGGATATGAGCATATGGATGCTTTCACGTGATGTTACGTGAAGTATATAAGCTCCCTAGGTTTAGAAAAGCCTTGGCTAGAGGCAAGTGTTAGAAAACATGAGTTGGCATTTTCCCGTAAGTGGGTGCTTTAAAAGTTGGATCTCTCTAATCCCAAAACTCGTTTCGAGTGTTCTCAATTAAGCACATAACATATTCATACTTGTATTGAAAGATCCACATTTGTCGGGTAAGGGGAAAGCCGACTTTCAAAATTCGTCCCGACATTCACAGAACCCTGGCGCGTCACCCATGCGTTGATGCGTGGGTGGCGCGTCAGCAGCAGATATGAATGTTGGGTAATTTTGGCTAACGTTTGTTATTTTATGTGTTTCGAAGGATTATTTGTCATCATTAAAATATTAGGAAATCTTGACAATGTTGCCGCAACAAACATAATTGTATAGCTCATGTCTTCTAATAAACCCAACTGGTATTGTCTGTCCAAATGTATTAAACACAAATTTAAAATTTAGACCGAAACAAAATATATAAATGCTATTGTATCAATATAGTATGCACTTACAAGATAACCCTTTTTGGTAGTGCTGCCAAGCTTCTTAACAAAACTATTACCATCACCAATTATGTTGCTTGACGTGCAAATCTTTTTATTGTTTGATGCAGCACATTTCTAAAAAATATGACCATATCAAAAACCTAGGCAAGTTTACTGAACAATTTCTGTATAAAACAATTGAAACAATTTTTGCTACCTTAGTCGACTTTTTACCAACGGAAGGGACCTTTCTTCTCTTGGTAGATAAAGCATGGTTATTAGGTTCAACATTCATATCAGATACAAAAACATCATCTTCTTCAACCTTTATAACTTTTTCTGCAACCGGACCCTATGATTCAATATCATGCAAGTATATTGTTTATCAGAATTCATAACAAAAACTTAATATGTAAATAAATAATTAAAAAAAGAAAAAAAATAAAAAAACTTAAATATACTAACCAATGCAAACGGAGGACATTTCAGACGAAAATCTGATGAGATCAATGAGAAAGGACGAGCCTTTTTTCAAAATGCAGAATCTAATAAACAATTATATGTCAGCAAAAATAGAAACAACGACATAGTCGTTTTATGAACAAATACTTAAAAAATAATAACAAAAAAAATATAAAAAAACATACAAACTTACATCTAAATTCAGGGTCCTGACAAAAACCATCAGCATCATGTATTGTTAGCAAAAAATGATGCCCAACAATAAAGTAGATAACAAAGGCTTGACTTCCGTCAATCATGTGTTTGTCGCAAAATTTCTCCCAATCTGAACCACAGATACCAGACGGTTTGTTCATATCAAAATCTATATAAACCCTCATCCACCCATCACAAGTTCTAACACAATATAAAGTTTGTTTTTTAAAATCATATCCTTCAAGAAAACTTTCTGGCAACGGCTGCGTACAAATAACATGGAATAATGGAACTAGATTAATATAAACCAGCAGATAACTTTGTTACCTACCAAACTTACAAAACAGAGTATTTACAATATACTTGTTTTAAAGAACTCATCTTTGACGTCTGCGCAACACATTTGGTCAATTTAATTCAATCCGCTATCATTCTAAATCCATTAACACAGTTACCATGCTCATCAAAATGACTGACAAGAACATACTGAGCATTCCTAATGTCAAATAAAACAACACAACCCTGCTTAAGCCCGCTAACTTCTACACTCTCTTTCCATTCCTTTCCATATATAAGACCAAATTCACCATCAATGACCCGAATCTTAAACTCATACACTTTATCAACCACCTTTCCGTACAGCCATTCATAGTCTTTACTGTAACAACCCACAAAATCTCATAAGTATCATTCCCATTACAAATACTTATAGTAGGTATTTCACAGGTAAATTTTTGCTTTTTATGTGCATTCATTACCTGCATGACTCTCTAGACCTGTTCACGTATCCACACAAGCCAAATGACTCAACACTCACATCCTATAAACCCCTGATATGTCAGGCATAAGATCACAACAATACCATAATAAGTAATCTACCAATCTAACACACTAAACATATCATAAAACCCTAATGAACCCTAATTAAGCCATAATTAGGTCTATGTGCTTACTAAACCCTATATGCTTAACTAAACTAGTTTGAAAGTGTCCAAGGCTTAAGTATGAGTTACCTTAGGAACATTAGGATACCTTAGCACCCTTAGGTACTAGTACAACCCATTAGATCTTAGGTACAAGTCCTTTAGGCACCAAAACATAACTAGGTTATAACTTCCTAAAAACCAGGTCAAACCTTCCCAAATCTTTCCCATAAGCTACCACCACTTAGTATAAGCCTCTTAGGACCTAGGATTAGTCATTAGGAACTCATAGGACACTAATATAGGCACTAAAACCTAAGCTAGACCCTAATCTCCCACTAAGACAAATTAGGATAAAACTAAACCTAAATTAGTTAAAACCTAAACATAAGCACCTCAAGCACCTCAACCTAGAACCCTAACACCTTAGTCACCCTAACCATACACCCTAGCACCTTACAAGCACCCACACAAGGAGGTGCATCACCTCCTTGTCACCACCTTCACCCCGTGGCTTCATCCCCTTCACACAAACCCTAAACTGCCTCTTAGCCTATCCTTGTCACTCCATAGCCTTCCTTAGTTATTTAGTAGCTTAGCTTACTCACCTCCCCCCCCCCTCCCTCGACACCTCCTTCTTTCTTAGCTTGCTCGCTAATCCTCGTTGCCCTATAAATACCCGCGAACCTCACACCATTTCAAAAGCACACCTCTTCTCTTCTTCACCTCAAAAAATTCTGTATTATTAGTAGTACTTGAGCTATAGTAGGCCTAGGAGTTGAGCAAAGCAAGCCAAGGACCCTTGTCGAGTTGTTTTCCCATCGCTAAAACCTGGAACCCTCGTTAGCCCTCCCTTTGGTCATGTAAGCCTCTAATCTAGTTTATTTAGCTTTAGTTTAGTCCTAGGATAGTATTAGGTTTCCTTAGATCACATTAGAACCCTTGCCTAAGCCTTGATCACTAAAAACTAGCACTTTACATTTTAAAACCCTAATTTTAGACTAATTATAAATTATATGCTATAATACCTTACCATAAGCTATAGACTAGTCTAAGTAACTTAGATAAGCTAATATTAACTAATCATAAGCTAGGAAACTTAATTATATCATTAGAATATAGTTTACTTAAAGTTATGACTAGTTTTGCAAAACTTTACATGCATAGGGGTATATATATGGTAACTTTATGAAAATAGTAAGTCTAGGGACTAATTTTGACATTCTTAGAAGTTATATGTATAAGGACCCTTTTTGGAAAGTTATATAACCTTGGGATAAAAAGTAAAATAGTTATAAACTAATAAGGACTAGTTTTGCAAAAGTTATGAAACTTAGGGTATAAATAGTAAAATATGAAAACTTAATAGTACAAGGGTCATTTTTGTCATTTTTCTAAAATATAGAAGTATAGGGACTAGTTAGGAAGAGTTTAGATAGTTAAAAACCTAAGTAATATAAGTATAATAAAGTATAGGGTAGAAAGTGTAAATATATAAACTATAAGGGTATAAAGTAAAAATATTATATAAATATAAAACTTAATTAAATTTAGAAGCATAACACAATACTAGGGAGCTTCATGTGAGGAGTACCATGTGGATATTTTGTTTTGACGAGTTTGCTGGGTTTACGAATTAAAGTGTCCTAGCTCCTCAAACGATTATTGCATGTACTTCTGAATTATGATGGCTTGAACGGTGTTATGTTATAAGTAAATTTAATAACATCATATCTCAATAGTAGGGAGCTTCATGTGAAGAGTATTAACTTCTGAATTATGATGGCCCGAACGGTATTATGTTCATAACATAATACAATAGTAGGAAGTTTCATGTGAGGAGTCATATACTTCTGGATTGTGATAGCCCGAACGGTGTTATGTTATATCTAAAACATTAATGAACCTGAGAATGATTACTTAAGAAACTTAAACAAGATAACTAAAGCTTGACATACATTCAAACCTACAACACACCAGGATACGTGAGTAAGGCAGTCTAGTTTCCGAGTCACTTTTTGCATCAATTAGTAAGGCAGTGTGTTTATTCTAAAAAGTCTCTTATAATAAAAAGTGTAAAAAGTGTCTGATGAAGTAACTTTATAACTGAGATGTAGTCATTGAAATCTTATGAAGGTGCATTGCAGTTATAAACATTACTGCATCACAATTATCAAACTGCATCACAGTTATAAAGTTACTGCATCAAACACTTTTTACAATTTTTATTATAAGATACTTTTTAGAATAACTCAAACCTATATATATATATATATATATGATGCAGTTATAAAGTTACTGCATCAAACACTTTTTACAATTTTTATTATAAGATACTTTTTAGAATAACTCAAACCTATATATATATATATATATATATATATATATATATATATATATATATATATATATAGCTTCAAATTTAAAATGGGAAGAAGATGAGGGTAAATTAGTCATTTCATAGAGGGTTTGACCTTAACTAATGAGATTTTCTAATGATCGTTAGGTTAAGAGACACAATTTGTAGCAAAAAGTGAAAAATAATGACATAATTTGCAAAAATAGAACAATAATGGGTAAATGTGCGAATTCAAAAAACCAAGGCAATTTTTTGCGGTTTACTCTTTAAAGAACCAAGAATATATTTGCTTGATTGAATTAAACATTTTTTGTTCAAAAATAATAATAATAATAATAATAAACATTTTACTTCTTCAAATTTATATTATATTAGAAAAATAAAATAAAAATAAGAATAAAAATAAAAAATAACGAAATCAAACGTGTTTTAGTAAAAACAAAATAAATAAGTAAACGATGAAGTCATCGTTTTACTTGTTCAACCTTAAACGTACACCGGGTATATATTATCTTAAACATTGCGTGTACAGTCTAGCATGGCCGGAATATTAAGTTAACGCACAGAGTCAAACTATGTTAACAATAATCATCGTTAGTCCGTAACTCCTTGGAAACAACTCTTGTATGCTTTTAGCTATATAAATTGTTGAATTTCAATAAGCCGTCATTTCTGTTCTAATCATCTTTATAACATTATGTCAAGCTCAAGCACGTATAATATACCGTCAGACACAGATAGTACAACCCCTTCTGCAGGTCCAGTTGTTGTCATCATTCTCATTGCTCTCGTTGGTAAGTTCATCAAGTATATCTTTTCGATCTGACAATTCTAGAGATTATTTGATACGTCTTATGTATATATGTTGGGAAATTGGTTGCTAAAATGCTTATATAAAAAAGAATCCCTGAATCCGTCACTAACCAGGCCTAGCTAGTTATATACTTATATATATTTGTAGAGTACGTACTTTCGCTTGTTAATTAATAAATGGTTTATCTTTGCAGTTGCTGCTGTAAAGCTAGTCATTATTTTATGTATAGTCAAACATTTCCGTAAAACGGTGCCCGTGGTAACAGAGCCATTTAAAACAGAGCCATTTAATAATGATGCTCGCTTTATTCCTCTTGCCATGGTGAAATTTTTGGATGACATGGAAAGAGAAAAGCCCGTATTGTTCACCTCTCATCAGCTAAGACTAGCTACGGCAAACTTCAGCATCGTATTGGGTTCAGGCGGGTTTGGCACAGTTTACAAGGGAATTTTTAGCAACGGTGTAACTGCAGCTGTGAAAGTGCTTAATGGGACCTCAGACAAGAGAATTGAGGAACAGTTTATGGCTGAAGTTAGCACCATGGGAAGAACCCATCACGTTAACCTTGTTAGGCTTTATGGATTTTGCTTTGAGTCGAGTTTAAGAGCTCTTGTATACGAGTTCATGGTCAATGGTTCTTTAGACCATCACTTGTTTAAAGTTGATAGAAGGGCTAGTATAGGGTTTGAGAAGCTGCACGAGATTGCATTGGGGACGGCAAGAGGAATAGCGTACTTACACGAGGAATGTCCGCAGAGAATAGTTCACTATGATATAAAGCCAGGCAACATCCTCTTGGATGCAAACTTTTGTGCTAAAGTGGCCGATTTTGGTTTAGCCAAACTTTTCAATAGGGACAACACGCATATAACAATGACAGGTGGACGGGGTACGCCTGGTTATGCTGCTCCCGAGCTCTGGATGCCCCAACCAGTTACACACAAGTGTGATGTTTATAGTTTTGGTATGCTACTTTTTGAGATCATTGGAAGGAGGAGGAATATGGACACCACTCTTGGTGATAGTCTACAGTGGTTCCCGCTATGGGCATGGAACTTGTATGAAAAGAAAGAATTGAACGTTTTGATGATAGTTTGTGGCATTGAGAAGAATGATCAAGAAGTTGTCGAAAGGATGCTTAAGGTGGCTCTTTGTTGCGTTCAATATAGGCCCGAGACTAGGCCGGTGATGAGTATCGTTGTGAAAATGTTGGAAGGTGCATTAGAGGTGCCAGATCCTTTGAATCCTTTCTCCCATTTGGTATCAGGGGTTGGCGAGTCTGGTGATACTGTCAATCGGATAGCTTGGAATGATGTTTCTTCTGGTTGGTCTTCATCTGATGTAGTTAGTAACTCTAAAGTGGCAACGGGAACACCTATCATGAAGAAATATGAGATCACGGTTGCCTCGGTGTAATCATACGGAACGACGACAATGTTTTTTGCAGTCTTGCTCTCAGCTATTGATATAGATATGTTTGTATAGCTATATTAATTTGCTTATTTCATATTAAATGTAAACTCTTAATTAGTAAAGTATAAGGTGAAAATTCAATAATGGTATACATGTATGCTAGTAATATTTGCTAGATAGTTTTACATTCATTATTTATCATGTTTCAAAGTTGCTATTCCATTTACATGATGCTAATTGGTTGTTCAGTGTTATTGTGATTCGTATTAGTAAATGGTCGTTCCATGTCTGTTCCTGTTTTGTACTGGTAAACACCCTATATGGATTACACAAAATGAAATGACAATGCTATTATCATTATCTTTAGTCAAGTAACATGTTTTTATATCGTTAGTACATCCACTGACTAAGCTAGCTACATGTTTTTATATCGTTACCACATCTAACATGTTTCTAATATTTTCCTAGAAGAGAAAAATATTTAATAATGTACGATACTTGTCACAAAAATTACTTTCGTGTAGCGTACAAAAAAAATAGCTTTTTGATGTACTGAACTTTCATTTTTGTCCTTTTTTATGTATTTTCGTGACTTTTTTTCCCTTGGATTTTCAATATTTTGAGGAGCAAAAATGTCAATAGTACATAAAAAAGACCAAAAGATGAAAGTTCAGTACATCAAAAAGCTATTTTTTTGTTCGCTGCACGAAAGTAATTTTTGTGACAAGTATAGTACATTATTAAATATTTTTCCCTTCCTAGAAATGTATACTACTTATAAAGCATTTAGCACAATCTCTTTTTCAATTTTTTAAGATTTCTATATATATATTTTAAGTAAATACAAGTAATTAAGCTATATGTACAATTAACTTATGCATAAACACATACACATATTGACTCGTCAACATTTTTAATTAATGTCATATTTAAAACACCCTTTTGATAAAAGTTATAATTAATAAATTAAACACAATGTACAAACTATTTGAAACACAAATACAACTAATAAACACTATTTAACATATACTATTTAATTCACTTATTCACCAAAATATACAATCATTTAATCACAATGTACAATCTAATAAAGCCAATAAGCCAAGCATTTAAAAATAAAGCCATTAGGCTGCCCGCAGTGGTCGGTCGACAGGTTCGGTCACCGCTGCGCCGACCGAGGAATGAGGGTCGAACTGGGTCAGTCAACTCCAAAATTGACGAAGGGTAATTGTGCTGAAGGAACAATTCAAGATTTTGTTTGTGGTATCTTCGGTTAATATGAGATGGAATTATACCAGTGCCTTAACTCAAATTATTGTTATTTGTAAATTAATTGTTTAACAAAAGAATAACCACATAACATCACATTGTTATAAAATATAGTCACAGGGTACCCGCCGCGCGGGTACCCTGCTAGTTTTAATAATAGTTACAAGATTGAAAAGAAGAGGGAAGATAGAAAACAACGGAATCTTATATAAGCCAATGGGTACCAAAATAAGCCAAAAAAACTGGGCTAAGAATAAAACAAACATTAAGCCGATAAATTCAAATTAAACATCGATAAACAAAATCAATTAGATGCTAACATATAGTATTAAATCACTTAGAACATTAACAATTAACAAAAACGGAGATTCATAACGTGGATTTAATGATAACTAAGATCGATATATTTAGAATTAAGGTGAATTAGAATCAGAATCGAATTAGAGGATTTACCAACTGTTTTAATTGGAGAATTGGTATGAGATTCTGGATTTTTAGTTTTGAGTTTTAAGCCTTAACTAAAATGTGTGTGTCGGTTAAGTTTTTGGGTATTTATACAAGAGATCAAAGGTGTATCTAAGTTTTCATTAAAAATTTCCCTACATACATCATTAGTATACAAATCTAGAGTACCGAAGCCATGCCGGTTGTTGATACAAAATTTGGGCGTTCCTTATTTAGGTTCCTGTTCTCGTCTCAATCAGATTTTAATGTTTGAGACCTGCGCACTAAGAAAACAAACAAACACCGTTAGGCATATCGTGGGATTGTCTCCCACGATTATCCTCCGGCGTAAGAGTAAGTAATCGGTTTTAGGGTTGTATAGAAGGTTAGGGTTGTAAGTCGTAACTTTAATGAGAATTATGATATTTTTTATATAGGCACGAAATCCTTGTAGATTTCGTGTTCCTCACTCTTCAGCGTATAATGCCTATCCGGTCTATGGATCTTTATCCCATAAATAAGATATCCTTATCTAGACCATAAATAATGTATTTGGGTTTGGGTTTGGGTTTTGTGAGCCCAAACCGTTAGTATGGTAGCCCAATGATAGCCCACTTCGTGGCAGGCTTGGGCATTAGTAATGTTTATTAATCGGGTTCGTGACCCGAATATAGACTATACGTCATCATGTCCCCCCAATCTAGTGTGTGCGGGTTGCAGCTGTGTATACTAGACTAATACTGTCAGCGGAAAGCGTGGCGGGGAAAAATTCAAATATCTACCGCCGAAAAATTGGACCATGTATCTAGTCCAAAAAAGTCTCAAAAATGCCTCGGTAAATGGGGAGGTTATCCACGTGTCCTTCGAAAAACGTGAAAAAGTGCTTGTACCCCATGGTATTCTAGCCACACGATTTAGTTAGTGGGATCCACATGGCAATCATTTTAGGGTTTGGTAACCCTATATAAACTTCCGCCTTCTTTTTACTGTGAGTACCACAGTGAAAATTCCGCCATTGTTAATTCCTTTCATAGCTTGTTCAGAAATCAACTATTTTATTAGGTAACAGCGAGTGCGCCGTTAGTAACAATGGTTCTTCAATTATCTGAGATTGCTTCCGATATAACCGAGGATGAACTACGTCAGTTTTCCTCGGATTATTATATCCCATTGGCACTGCATCCGGAAGTTCCGGATGCGGATGCATGTATAGCGGACTTCCCCGAAGGGAAGGTGGGGTATACACGTGGTTTTTTGAATTCGCGAACCAGCGTGTCCCTATTTCGCTTTTCCTTTCCGATATTCTAAGTTCCTACCGTCTTCATATTTCTCAGCTGTACTGCATAGGTGCAGCAAAAATAACCAATTTTGAAGTGAATGGTCGCCTGTTGGCGATTAATCCTACCGTTCACTTATTCCGCGCCTTTTACTACACATCGTGGTCAAATGGGTGGGTATATTTTTCCAAGCGCTCAGGGTGCTTGCAGTGTTATACGGAAAAGATATATGCCCTAAGGAATTAGAGGGAAAAGTTCTTTTGGGTTGATAAAGTCTTTTTCCCGTGGGAATTTGGGTTCAATACCCAAAGGTCTTTACCGAAGGATGAGCGCCCACTCCCTGGTTCATATAGCGCGGCGGATGCGGATACCATAGATGCCAACCGCATCCCTATTGGTATGTATCCTGAAGAGTTCCTGGTGCACATGGGCATCAGTCATAACTACTTCCAACCGGAGACGGAAGTGCCAACTTTTTTATACGAAGATGGGCGGGGTGGGTGCCTGTCCTTCATTTAGTTCTTCTTGATATTGTAAGCGCTCCTTTCCTTGTATTACTTTTCTAATCGTTGTCTGTTGTGTATGTTTTGTTGCGTAGAGATGGACCTGTTTGTTGTAGTGCGCCTGGAGAAGCCCAAGCTGGTGACGGTAGAAGTGCGCCCATTGAGGGAAGGTGAGGTACCAGTTATGGAAGCTACTACAGGGCGCACTATGGAGCTTGATCAAGGGGGCCTGAAGATTCTCCCCAACCGGCCTTAAAAGTTACTCCGGTGCAGAGTGTTCCCCAATCTAGGGAACAGTCACTGGTGGCATCTGAATCGCACACTGAGTCGTCAAATAGTGTGAAAATCCTTGAGCTAGAGGGGACTAGCCAAGGTGTTAAGCGTAAAGGAACGTCTGGTGGTTATGGCACAGGCACTTTGTCACACCCCCAAAATCGGGTCCAGCGAAAGCATACGTGTAGCTGGGGTGTAACTCAATTTGTATTACAACACAAGTTCAAAAATGGTTTTCACTTTACTTATTTAAAATAAAATCGTTTAACCAAAAATATTAAATTTACATCGTTAAAAGTAGTGCGGAAGTAGGCCCTTAAAATAGTTTAAAACGGTCCCCATATAAATAATCAGAGTCTTCTATAACCATGCCATGCCCTACCAAAACCTCCAGTAGCGTGCCATTGCTTAAAACCTGAAAATACATGCTAAAGTGTCAACACGAGGTTGGTGAGTTCATAGAGTTTGTTTAACAAATAAAGTTTATAGAAAAATGGTCACACAGCAAAGGCATCGTAAATCCACTCAGTTACAAGTCCCGCCATAAGAGACTTGTAACCTGTGTGTTCACAACCCACTGCTAACATATATAGTAAGATTAAACATATATAAGTTCATCACAACAGTTAAGCAATTAGTCGTGAGTCTACACTTCATCTCCGAAGACCTCACGTTTGTATGTATGTCTCAATGGTTGTGTCCGGCAACTTAATCTGGGGCCATTGGAAGTCTCAGTAGCCATCCAGCAACTTAATCTGGAGCCACTGGAAGTATGTATGTATGTATGATTACTGGGTGCCATTTCCCAAAGTATCAGTTGCTCAAGAATACACAATCACAGTTTAGTATAACACAGTTAAGTATAGCACAATCACGTATGTATGAAATCAAGTATAAAACAATCAAGTATAAAACAATCAAGTATAAAGCAATCAAGTATAAATGTTTTGAGTATCAAGAAAGTATGTTTTGAGTATTTATACTAGTAAGCAAGTAGTTGAGCATGTATCTCCCCCAAAGAGTTAAAACAAGTATAAAGAGTAAAAGTGGGGCTATGACTCACCTGGTGCGAATAGCTACGATGACAAAAGTGGATACACAGAAATGAGGTTCGATCTCTAACCGCAACCTAATATGAATGATAGTGATCTACTTAGATCACGCCGTGATGTAATGAATGCACATGCACATGATACCTATACCACTCGTAACTTGAAAATACTTGTTATTGTCAAAGTAAAGTATTTTCCATACTTAAGAAAAATAAGTCCAACTAGAATAATAAAAACTTGTCGTAATATATCATATATAAAAACGTTAGTGTTATATTCCTCGTTTTGAAAACCTTAAGATATCGTCTAGTAGTCGCATAAATAAACCTTGGGTCGTACGTATTTCGTTAGTTAAAAATAAACTCCTTGAATAAGAAAATCTAGAAAATATGTCATTTAGTACGTAGTTATATTATTTTCCAGTAGTGACTAAATATATATATATATAGTTGTGACGATTTTAAAACGTGTATAACTTGGTCGTTTTAAGTTCATTTTCCTCGTTCTTTATATCCACGGATTCGTTTTAGTATATACTAATATATTTTCGATAGCTCGGCTCCTCTAGGTTACATTTAACGCCTCTATTTGCCCGTCAAAAAACTGTCAAACAGCATGCAGTTTTTCAGAAAATAGTTTTCGTCGTTAAATTCGGAAAATCATATCTCCTTCGTTATTAACTCGTTTTAATCCGTTCTTTCGCCCACGGCTTCGTTTTTGAAAGTATTTTCTAAATTTTTGTTCAAAAATATCCCCTGAGTTACTGAGTTTCCCACGTTTTCAAAATAAGGACAGTAGGTATTTATATAGTTTCAAAAATCATTTTCCTAGTTTCAAACTTGTTTCAACCAAACCACTTTCAATCACCACAAATCTAGTCTAATCTTACCATACACCTTCTTAGGGTGTCATGGGTTCCTAAACATCATAAATCAAGTGGATCTAACAAGGATCTAACAATAATCTATTTCTAGGGATCAAAAGTTAGTTATATATATAAATGAGTGGTATAACTAACATATGCATGTAGATCTTGAATGGAAATCATATGATCATAAAAATAACATGAAGAAATGATGGAAAAGATTTTGACAACTTACATAGAAAGATTATAGAGCTTGGATGAGTAAAACCTAAGAAACCTTGAGTTTTTATCACAAAACCCAAACAAGAACAACTAAAGGAACTAGATTAACACTTGATCTTGGAAAAATTATGGGTTCTTCTTGTTTTTGTTGTTTAGGCCGATCCAAGAGAGGAGAGGAAAAGAGAGAAAATTTTGTTAGTTTGATTTGGTAAAATGAGAAGGAAATGTGTAGTTTTATGTTATATATTTATTTTAGGGGGGCAAGATCCATAATTTAAGGAGGCTAGGAGGGTGGAAGAGTTTTGCAAAAACCTTGACTTTTGGTGTATGATTGGGTAGATATTATTAGTTTTAGGTGATACCGGGTACCGAGTTTGCTAGAAATAAAGTTTAACGGTACCAAATAAAATATAACGACGTTGTAAAAATTATAAAATTACATTCCTGATAAGAATCGGGAGTTAAAATAATGATCGGGTTGAAATATCGCAAACCGACGGAGTTAAAAGCTTCGACCGAAAAACGTAACAGTTGATTTGAAAACACCGGGCAATTTAATAATAAAATTTTTATATTATTATTATGAGTATAAAAATGTGTTAGGACCATAGTTGGGATTGTCGGATCGATTATTCAAAATAATAGCTCATAAGATAACGTTTATTAGGTAGATAACCGTACGTATACAGAAATGACGCAACTCACGCATAAATGACATTTTTTCTCCGGAGGTGAATAGTGTTTTATGAATAGTAAAATTTTTGAACGTTTCTCAGAATCACAAACTGACTCCGAAAAAGATGAATAGTAAAATGATGAATAGTGATCGATAAATAGTAACCGATGAATAGTAAATGTGAAAGTTCGGGAAAAGACCAGAATTTACGAGTTGTGACACACTTCTAAAAGGAGACGCCACCTGATTGCTGATGAAGAATCCTCCGCAGAGGAGGATGCGTCCGCTACTGGCACGGACAAAGATATTCCCAAGTCTCCTCCCCTCATGTAAGTAATGTAGTTTATGCTACTTATTGCTTCAATTTCTTTACTATCTGTGAATTTAGAGTATGAATTTGAACTGTTTGTTGTATGCGCGCAGCGTTGAAGATGTTGCGGATGCTGCTGCTTTTGCGCAGAGGTCGCCACCCAGGGCGAGTTTTGTGCCGTCTGATGAGCTTTCACAGAAGGGTAATGAGACTGAGCCAAGGGTGCTGGGTAGCGTGCCCATTGGTTCCTTGGTGGAGAAGCTAAGCCTTGTTGCTGCTCAGCAGGCTGAGTTGGTTGCTCAGTTAAAGGCTAGTTATTCTGGTGAGAGCAGCCGTCTTGCGCAGAAGGATGAAGAAATTACACTTCTGAGGGCGTAGCTGGCTAGCGCGCGGGCAGAAGTAGGGTCAACCACTGCGTACTCCAGGAGGCTTGCAGATGAGAGATTGGCCTTGTTGGCTGAGGTGAAGCGCGAGCGCGCTGCTGCTGAGCAGTACAGAACTAACTGCGCTTGGGGGTTAAAGTATCTGCAAGAGAACAAAGGCAGGTACTTCGCGCAGCTTGATGAGTTCCGCAAAGTTGTAGAAACTGCCCTGGAGACGCAGGAAAGTAAGCTGCGCAAGTTGAGCCTTGAGTATGATGAGGAGTTGTATCCTCATCTGGTGTCCGCTGTTGCTGAGCGCAGATATTTATTTCTTTTAAATTTCCTTTTTTGCGCGTAATTTCTTTGTTATCTTCTGACGCATGCGTTGTTGTATTCATAGGTGGTTGATCAGTCACGGTCTTCGCTTGGCTGCCAAGGGTACGCTGGAGTTCCAGGAAGCTGTGGAGGCCTTTGGGAAGGTTGTGGAGTGCGCCATGGCGCGTGGCAAGGCTCAGGCTATGGAGGAGCTGGATGAGGGCAAGATGCTGACCGTGCCGCTCGCAGAAGTGCCAGGTTATAAAGCTGATGCTTATGAGAAGCTCGTTGCTGCCATGGAGAAAATGAGGGTATTTGATTTCCCCCATATTGTCCGGCTAGAGCGTGATCAAGATTACCCTATCGGCGTGATTATGTAAGGGCTGACTCTAGCGAGGCACATAGTTGAAGGTGCGGAGGCGCAGCCTGACTTCTTTTTTAAGTCGGATGAGTCACAGCTGCAGGTACCCACTTTTGCTCGCCCCCGTGACATGCTGAATCCCTTCTCCCTTGAGAAGGAGATACCTCTCAAGAAGTCCTTGGAGGCTCATATTACAAGGCTTGCACGTAAGAAGGGCGTGAAAAGGAAAGCCATTCTATGTGGTGTTGGTGGGCCCATCTTCCTAGGTCTGACGGAATTCCTGTCAGCATGCCGACAGTGTCGCAGGAAGATAGTAGCCTGTTGAGAAGGCTGAGTGAGGTTGGGCAGTTGGCGTTGATGCGTGGGAATCGCACCTTGCTTTACCTCTCGAGGGATCTCGAGAAGCTTACAACCCCCACCAGGCAGTGTACCTGATCGTTGTAGTATAGTATAGTGACAAGTACCGGGGGATTGATCGTTCAGCTTAGGAATAGTGTCGCTAGGATTAGAAAACCTAATTAATAGTTCTAGAGGTGAGAGATGATTATTTTTTTATTTTTATATTTTTATGAAAGCAAGTAAAATATCGGGTTTTGAAGGAGTGGGTGGAATTAGTTGCTATTCAACTAACCCAAAGCTAAGATGCACTCAAAATAAAATAATAAAAATGAAATTAAACTAAATTATACTAAGGTTGTGAGCAGAGGTTGGAGAAATTGTGTTTACTTAGACTTCATTACTCCCTAGATATCTTTTACATGTTAATTACTTGTTACACTTGTATGAATGACGGATTGTATTCCTTAATACCATTCGTGGGGTGGCATACATAACTCCCCAACTCTATGAGCTCTTATCTCCTCCTACACCATGACCCAGCACAACTATAGGGATTGTAAACAGTGGCTCATGCATTAAATACAACCAATAAAGACCTAGTACGCCTCGGTTCATGTTTCTTAAGACGTTCAAGCATGTTACCATTTGGAGATCTGCCAGTTTTCTTAAGCCTAACATATAAATCATTCATTCAAAACAAGAATAGACAAGTAATCAACACATAATCAACATCTAGGTTTCATTAGATCTAAGCAAACACAAGAGAGATCTAGCCTAGCATAATGGAATTGAGACAAGAACAAGAGATAAACAACCAACACATAGACATATTGATTGAATTGAAAGTACACTTATCTCAATTACAATGCAAGGTCTCAAGGGTTTGGAACCCTTGAAAAACCTGTAAAAGAGGCACCAAAATCGTCTTTAGGGTTTCACCAAAACTTCTCCTTCTTTTTAATGAAAAAACTAGAAAACTATATATAGGAAAAACAGTCTGACGGCGTCAAGAGTAACTTCTGACGCCGTCACCTCGCCGCCATATACTTCCTCGGACGGCCTTGATCCACTTATGACGGCCTACGTGACGCCGTCACCACCCACGATATATTATTTTTGCCACTTTGACGCCGTCACCAGTCCGTCTGACGCCGTCACCACCTTCGATATTTAATTCTTCATGTCTGACGCCGTCAAGATGATGGTCTTGACGCCGTCACCTTGTATTTTCAGTATGCAAATTAGGTACTTAGCCGTTTTCTTCACTTTTATGCTCCAAAAACGTCCAAAATAGCTTCTTTTCCAGAATTCACTCTCCAAACACCTAAAATCACAAAAGGAACGATTTAGGGCAATATTTGATCAAATAAAGTCGGATTCGGGCTTAAATGACCCCCTAAAAACGGATCATTTTTCGCCTCATCATATACCCTTACACTTGAGATTTGCTTGTCCTTAAGCAAATGAGCTTTTATTCTACTCAAAAGACAAGTTAGGGGTCATTTAACACTAATATAAAAGTAATTACAACAAATAATCGTTCCACTAAAGACCAATAGACAAGCACGGAGGTCATACACAAGCACCTCACAAATAGTGTTTAGATACTCACATCTCTCGGGTGTAATAAAGTAATATAACATTATGGAAATGGAAGATATCTCTCACTACCTGTCATAGCAAAATAGATTACCATAGGCTTGGGAAAGGATCAAACCTCCACCACATGGCGTAAGCACCTAGGATAAACTATCAAAGAGGTCTTTTTAAAGGGTTGTAACGTTAGGTGTAGGGATATGAATTACACGGTTTTGTTGGATAAAGGAAGTTTTACTGGTGGCGAGTTAACAATCTCGGTTAATTACATGTACAAGATGGCGTTGCTAAGCCAAGACTAGACTCGACTTAAGCTAATAAATGAAAAATAACCAAAACATAAAATAAACATAGAATGAAAACGAGATGGTAGTCCGTATGGTTTTTCTCTTTTTCTTTTCTATTTTTTTTTTTTTTTCTTTTTCTTGATTTTTTTTCGATCTTTTTTTTTTTTTTTTTTTTTTCATACACTCTTACCCTACCATCCAAAATAATACATCATAGGGGTTTGAGCATTCCCCTTACACTTGAATCTTTACATACTTTACAATTAACTAATCTAATGACTCGAATTAAGAAAATCAAAACACTTGGAGCACTTTTAAGATTAACGTACATATGGGGGTAATAAATGATGTTCTTCCCCATTACTCCATAAAATAAGTACTTACCCATGAGTCCCAATCGTCCCAAAACAATATGTACAAGGATATGACTCGACTTAGCAACCATGTAATCAATTAGAAAGTTAACTTAGGGTTTAACAAATAACAATAATGCACTAAAAATGAGCGCATACACGGAAGGCTAAGGCGATTTGGGTGTACATTTAAGTGGGGTGTAACAAATTCTTCCTTTAAGTAAAATGCTTAAAGTTAGAAACGAAAAGATAGGCTCGGAGGGGTGTACTAGGGGTTTCGTGTACTAAAAATGAGTACAACGCTAAGGGTGTGGGAAAAATTAGTTGACATAACTAGCCAAGTAATATGACTTAAATGGTCAAGTAATTATAATACGGGTTTAACACAAGGGTGATCCTAATGCCTCTTATCATGTAGTAAATCCTACCACACGAATGTAGTCTCACTAGCGGTCTCGGGATGCATCACTAACGCAAGTTCTAGAATCTAAATGCTACCGGTACACTCATAAGCACCAATAATAAATGTTTTTCCTATCAAATCTAAAGGCGAACCTCACATTTTTGGGTGGAAAATTTTTCTGAATATACGGTTATGTGCTAGTCATACAACCTCCTATCCATGAGACGCTTGCTATGGCTAAAGTTTCACTCCTAAATGTTGTAATAAATTTTAAATTTGGCGCTAAAATTACACTAACAAGTATTTCTCATAGTTTTATTACTCATCTACTATCAAACAAAACAAACTCAAGCGAAAGTGCATATGTAAGGTATCATCTTTTTACCCTCCCCTTACACTTAAGATGAACATTGTCCCCAATGTTCAAGTAAAGAATGTAAAAGTTAAAAAGTAAAGAGAATGAAATCAAATACTCCCCTGATTCGCTCGGTATGGATTTTAGTTGGCCAGGTTAAATCTTCCTCCAAGAAAACGAACAATCAAAGCTTCCCTTCCAGAATATAAATCATCTTCTTGTCACAAATAACCTGTAAATCCTGACAAAAGTAGACAAGGCAACCTCGCGTAAAATCGGCGGCATCCTATATAAGTTACTAAATTCTAGAAAACAAAATAAGATATAATGCTTGTGGAATGAAGTTTGCAGATTTCCTGGAGATTATAAAACTTAATAATTCACAAAAACCATAAGACTCCGTTAGAAAAACAAAACCGGTAAAATTTCCAGATTTTAACTCCTGACGCCGTCAAGAGCAATACCCTGACGCCGTCAGAATGGACCTGCAGAAATTCTTATGTTAAGTTTCCGGAAAATTTCTGGAAAAACTTCGTCCTACTTCCTGGAAAATCCTGCAAAACATCATTACGACTCGATACAAGCATTTGACTCTAACAAGTACTAATACACATGTCCATTTAATATTGTTGTGGTTCATGCTCAATTTCGTTCTTATAAATAAATTTGGATCTCCCTTACACTTATCTTTTGCAAAATACCTTTATATGCAATTAAGACGAAGTTAAAAACAAAATAAAGCATTTTCACAATTTACTTTGAAACATGAGCCACAAACAATAAAAATAAAACATGCATACGGAAATAAATAAAATCAAACAAACAAACAAACAAATAAAAACACACAAAACATGGGTTGCCTCCCAAGAAGCGCTTGTTTTTGTTCGAGTCACGAGCCTGACTCTACCCTTATTTAACGGAAGTAGCGGAGGTTCTCCCTACACTTAGGATCAAGTGTGGGTGAAAGTAACGATACACACCCTTAGGGTGTGAATATGCCTCGTGAGGAAAGAGTGGTGGGTGAATTATATGCTCAAAGGGGTGTGCTCCTATCATCATAACCTTACCTAATTCAATCGGGTTAATGGGCGGATTAAGATTTTCTCCTAGAAAGGGATCATTTTCTAACAACTTCGAGAGATTCCCAGTTGGGAATCCATTTTGACCTAATAGACCCGGTTTAAACCCATAATGTTTCTTATGATCAATCATGAATGGGTGATGTAAGTATGTAAGGTCATTTTCCACTCCTATATTTGCTTCCTCTCTACAAGGCTTATAGTCCACTACCTTTGTCCTAAGACTACCCGGACTATATGGTTTGATGGGTGGATCGGAACCTATTTCAATTCCTAAATTTTCATCCAAGGATGGAAGATTAGGTAACGGTTTTGGTTGAGGCTCCGGTTCATCAAAACTAGGAACTTCCCTAGAACTAAGAGTAAGGTTATCATTATAAGTATTCAAACCTATATCCTCTAGTTGTGTTTGGTTCAAAGATTCTACCTCTATTGGGGCTCCTATAGTCTCTTCTACTTCTTCTGGGTAAGTCACGGGTGGGGTGTATTCCTCAAATGATGGTTGAGTATTTTGTGGGCTTATGTTGTTCACCTCATCATTCCATGTGTCAGGATCTAGCCCTAACATTCTCCCAAGTATCTCACGTGCTTCTCTAGGCATCTCAACTTCTATGTCCGAATCATAAGGATCATCTTCAATATTCTGACTGCTATATACAAATTGCCCAAGAGATTCATCATTTGTTTCTTGAGATTCATCATCATCGATCATAAAACCTAGGTCTTTTTGATCAATGATATGATGTTTGGCTACATCCTCCATCACATCAAGGTCACCTATGTGTTCATCTTGTATTATGGTAGGGCCTAACCATGACATGCAGCTAGGTGGCTCATACGAAACTATCCTAGGTGAAGGCTTATATGGTGCATAGGTTTCACAAAGTGAGGCATTTTGAGGGGTTGATGGAGCTCCTAAGGTGAATTCTTTAAAAGTCTTATGCACTTCGTCTCTTTTCTCAAGGTACTCAATAAAATCAATATAAGATCCTGTCCGCCTCATTTCATTCGTCCATCTTGGTATATCCAAACTGGTGTAATTATATTTGTTCTGGTAATCTTCTAGTGTCGGACTTGGTGGATTCGCGTTCTCCATAATGGCTAACGGAATAGTCAATGGAAAGGTTTTTTTTTTACAAACAAAGACACAAAGAAAAGATAGACTAAAGAGAATCTAAAAATAAAAATAAAATATCTTACTAGAAAGGAATCTAGCAAGTAGACCTAATAAAAAGAAATCCTAACCTAGACAATAACTATTCCCCAGGCTGCGGCGCCAAAAACTTGATGCGTGGGAATCGCACCTTGCTTTACCTCTCGAGGGATCTCGAGAAGCTTACAACCCCCACCAGGCAGTGTACCTGATCGTTGTAGTATAGTATAGTGACAAGTACCGGGGGATTGATCGTTCAGCTTAGGAATAGTGTCGCTAGGATTAGAAAACCTAATTAATAGTTCTAGAGGTGAGAGATGATTATTTTTGTATTTTTATATTTTTATGAAAGCAAGTAAAATATCGGGTTTTGAAGGAGTGGGCGGAATTAGTTGCTATTCAACTAACCCAAAGCTAAGATGCACTCAAAATAAAATAATAAAAATGAAATTAAACTAAATTATACTAAGGTTGTGAGCAGAGGTTGGAGAAATTGTGTTTACTTAGACTTCATTACTCCCTAGATATCTTTTACATGTTAATTACTTGTTACACTTGTATGAATGACGGATTGTATTCCTTAATACCATTCGTGGGGTGGCATACATAACTCCCCAACTCTATGAGCTCTTATCTCCTCCTACACCATGACCCAGCACAACTATAGGGATTGTAAACAGTGGCTCATGCATTAAATACAACCAATAAAGACCTAGTACGCCTCGGTTCATGTTTCTTAAGACGTTCAAGCATGTTACCATTTGGAGATCTGCCAGTTTTCTTAAGCCTAACATATAAATCATTCATTCAAAACAAGAATAGACAAGTAATCAACACATAATCAACATCTAGGTTTCATTAGATCTAAGCAAACACAAGAGAGATCTAGCCTAGCATAATGGAATTGAGACAAGAACAAGAGATAAACAACCAACACATAGACATATTGATTGAATTGAAAGTACACTTATCTCAATTACAATGCAAGGTCTCAAGGGTTTGGAACCCTTGAAAAACCTGTAAAAGAGGCACCAAAATCGTCTTTAGGGTTTCACCAAAACTTCTCCTTCTTTTTAATGAAAAAACTAGAAAACTATATATAGGAAAAACAGTCTGACGGCGTCAAGAGTAACTTCTGACGCCGTCACCTCGCCGCCATATACTTCCTCGGACGGCCTTGATCCACTTATGACGGCCTACGTGACGCCGTCACCACCCACGGTATATTATTTTTGCCACTTTGACGCCGTCACCAGTCCGTCTGACGCCGTCACCACCTTCGATATTTAATTCTTCATGTCTGACGCCGTCAAGATGATGGTCTTGACGCCGTCACCTTGTATTTTCAGTATGCAAATTAGGTACTTAGCCGTTTTCTTCACTTTTATGCTCCAAAAACGTCCAAAATAGCTTCTTTTCCAGAATTCACTCTCCAAACACCTAAAATCACAAAAGGAACGATTTAGGGCAATATTTGATCAAATAAAGTCGGATTCGGGCTTAAATGACCCCCTAAAAACGGATCATTTTTCGCCTCATCAGGCGTCTACGGCTAGTAGCTCAGGGCATAGACGCGCTCGTAGCATGTAGATATCTATGGATTCATCTTTTTGTTGTATATATTGAATCTGTAACTCTTCGTTAATGAATAATAATATTTAACTTTTTTGTACGTCTTATTTGTATCATTTTGTACTTAGATTATTTGTCTTTTCGTGAAAGACTTGCCAAGAGTCAAAATTAAAACGTACTTAGGAAGATATGTATTAAGTCCATAACTTAATAAATATATGTGAATAAAAAATTCATAAATGTATGGATAGACTTGCAGCGTGCTGCAAATACTATATTAAGGAACCAAGAGTCTTGGCTCCTAAATTGCTAAACGTGCACAGTGTGCGTTATTGCGTATCCTTCGTGGGATGCGCATTAAACTTACTTCAACGTCTTGAAGGTAAGGTGCTTAGCAAGGATGCGTGATCCAATTTTGATGGGTTTGCAACCCTCTTACTCAACGAGTTATTTAGTAGGTTTACTCATCCTTTCTGCCATCGTAGGTCTTATTAAGTGAATGCACGCCATGTAGGCAAAATATAAAGTAACAATATTGAGACATAACTAAAAAATGTAAGCAATAAAGTTAAATGTGTTATGGAGTTAGCTAGAAACCACAATGTTGTATTAATACTTGCAAGTTTTTGAAAGAAAAAAAAAACAATTCTCGAAAAAAGAAAATTCACGTACACGGACATTTATTAGGCACTTACTAAAGTGCAGAGTTGTCTATGCGTGGCCCATAACCTGTCCTAAAGATAGCATCTCTTGAGATTGCAGATGTTCCAAGTGTGTGCTAGCTCATGGCCTTCCATATCACGCAACTTGTATGCGCCATTGCCTAGTGCTTCTGTGACCTCATAGGGTCCTTCCCATTTGGGTCCAAGCTTGCCTGTGTCTTCTGCGTGGCTTGCATGATTGGCGCGATATACAAAGTCTCCTTGCCTGATAGAAGTGTTCCTGACTTTTGCATCATAATACTTCTTCATCTTTGACTTAGCCTTTGCTTCACGTATAGCTGCACGTTCGCGCCTTTCTTCCAACAGATCCAAGTCTATGCGTCACTCGTCGTCATTAATTGTGACATTGACTTCCGCTGTGCGGATAGTTTGCATTCCAATCTCGGCCGGTATAACAACTTCTGTCCCATAGACAAGAGAGAATGGTGTATCTCCAGTGCTAGTTTTTATTTTTGTGTGGTGCGCCCATAAAACATGTGACAACTCATCCACCCATCTTCCTTTATGTTTGTCAAGGCGCGCTTTTATTCCTTCGCCCAGACTACGATTCGCGCGTTCAACCAAACCATTGGTTTGTGGGTGCTTAACTGACGCAAAGTGTTGTGTAATGTTTAATTGCGCGCACCAGTCTTTGAACGGGTTGTCAAAGAATTGTTTTCCATTGTCCGAAATAATTTCTCCAGGTAGGCCAAAGCGACATACAATGTTGTCCCAAATGAAGCGTTTGACTTGGTTGCCTGTGATACTTGCCACTGCTTTTGCTTCAATCCACTTGGTGAAATAATCTATGGCCACTATGAGGAATTTTAGTCCCCCCGCTACAACTGGAAAGGGGCCTGCAATGTCAATGCCCAATTTATAGAATGGCCAGGGTGAGGTGATGGGTGTCAGCTCTTGTTGTGGTCGGCGCGGGATAGGCCTGTGGACTTGGCAGTCGTTGCATCTCTTTATCATGTCTTGCGCATCGTGGTGCATAGTAAGCCAATAGTATCCTGACCGTAAGGCTCGCGCCACAATGGACCGTGGTCCTGAGTGCATGCTGCATGACCCGGCGTGGATCTCTCGGAGTACGTAATCTACCTGAAGAGGTCCAACGCACCGAAGCCATGGTTGTAAGAATGAACGTCGATATAGGATACCGTCCCGAAGTTCGAACCTCTGCGCTATGCGCCGTATCCATCGAGCGTCTTTCTGTTCTTGGGGTAGTATTCCCTTGCTTATGAATTCTATGATAGGTATCATCCAAGTAGGATTTTCTTCTTCTATCACTGTTGATATTTCCATCTCGGAGATGGACTTATTCTTCAACGTTTCCACCAATACCTGTTTTGACAGGTGCGCAAAGCATGTAGATGCAATTTTACTCAGCGGATCTGCTTTTCTGTTTTCTCCTCTAGGAACTTGTTTGATGGTGAACCTGTCGAAATTCTGGATTAGGGACTTGGTCTTGTCGAGGTATTGGATCATGTATTCCTCCTTAGCCACATATTCACCTAATATGTGATTGGCTACTAATCTAGAATCGACGTTTGCCTCTAGGTTGCGTACACCTATTTGAGTTGCTATGCATAATCCAGCAAGTAGGGCCTCATATTCTGCCTCATTGTTTGTGGCTGTGAATTCAAAACGCAGTGCGTAGGTGAATTCCGTTCCATCTGGGCTAGTGAGGATAAGGCATGCGCCTGACCCATCCACGCACGAAGATCCGTCCGTGAAGAGAACCCATGGTTCTTGTAGCGTTACCTCGCTTTTTGAAGGTGGAGTATCGGTATCTGGCTTCTCGATGATGAAGTCTGCCAATATATGTCCTTTAATCACGGTGTGTGATCTATAAGAAATGTTATGCTCGCTCAATAACACGCTCCATTTTTGTAGCCGTCCCGATGCGTCAGGTTTAGAGATAATTTGCTTGATAGGTTGGTACGTGATTACAGCTATTGGGTGTACCTTAAAGTATCTGCGCAGCCTTTTAGCTGTGAATACTAAAGCTAGGACCAGCTTTTCCATAGCAGTATAATTAGTCTCTGTCTTCTTGAGTGCTTTGCTTACAAAGTATATTGGTGTTTGAACGGAGTTCCTATCTGTCAATAGCACCGCGCTGACTGCTCCATGAGTTGCAGATAAGTACATGATCAATTCTTCCCCTGGTCGAGGTGCGACAAGTTTGGGAAGTGCTGTTATATGTTGCTTAAGTTGTTGAAAAACTTCTTCCGCTTCCGTAGTCCAACGAAAGTCTCCCTTTTTTGTGCACTTCGTGAGTGTCTTAAAGAGAGGGAGTGACTTATCCGCTGATTTGGATAAGAATCGATTTAGCACAGCTAATTTTCCGTTTAATGACTGGACTTCTTTCAGTGTGCATGGTGAAGGGAGTTCAATGACAGCTTTTGTCTTTTCTGGGCAGGGCTTAATGCCATCAGGTTCTATCAAATACCCAAGAAACATGCCTTCTGTAGCGCCAAAAGTACACTTCTTAGGATTTAACTTCATGTTGATCCTTCCCAGTGTTTTGAATGTTTCCTCAATGTCGAGCACCAATTCATCCTCGGTATGACTCTTTATGACAAGATCATAGACATAAACTTCCAAGTTGCGACCTACTTGCTTTTGAAATGCACTGTCCACCAACCGCTGATATGTTGCTCCCGCATTCTTTAGGCCAAAAGGCATTTTTGTATAGCAATAGACCCCCTGACTTGTGTGGAAGGCTATTTTCTCTTCGTCTTCCTCAGCCATCTGAATTTGATGATACCCTTTGTATGCGTCTAGGAAACATTTAAAAGGGTACCCACACAAAGATTCTACCTTCCAGTCTATCTCTGGTAGCGGGTAACAGTCCTGTGGACATGCCTTGTTAAGGTCAGTGAAGTCTACGCACATTTTCCAACTGCCATCGCTCTTTTTTACCATTACTGGATTAGAAAGCCAGTCATGGTAGTAGACCTCCTGCATGATGCCTGCGTCCACAAGTTTGTGTACTTCCTCCAGAATTGCTTTTGCGCGATCTGGAGCCTGGCCGGGCTTTTTCTGGCGTATTGGAGGATATCCTTGTCGGATTTGTAGCTTGTGCTTCGTGATGGATCGTGGTACTCCCGTCATGTGCTTTGGTTCCCATGCAAAGATATCTAGGTTCTTTTGTAGGAGTGCACACACAGCTGCTTTGCCTTTGTCAGACAGCAACCCTCCAATTGACACTTGTTGATCTGGGTAGTCAGGGTGAATTGCGACCTTTAGATTTGACACTTTTGCTGCGCGCTATTCTGGAATATCCTCCACTTCATTGGTTACTGTGTTGCATTCTTTAGGTGACACAGTGGTATTGTAGAGGGTGACAATGCCTCCTTCTACTGGGAATTTGAGCATCCCGTGCGCTGTGGACGGTACAGCGCGCATGGATGATATTCCAGGTTTTCCGATAATGCCATTGTACGGCGAGGGAGATTTGATTACCATAAAGTTCATCTAGGCTGCTGTAGAATGTTGCTCATTACCAATGACCACAAGTAGGCGTAATTTCCCCATGGGCCATATCTTTTCCCCTGTGAAGCCAATCAGCGATGTCGTGGTTGGATTTAGTTGACTTCGTATCTCAGGTCGTAGCCTCTTGAAACAATGTTCGTACATAATATCTACGCGCCTATCTTCTAGAGTACGCATTGGGGGAGGTTTTGGGAAGTTTGCTCCTTCTGTCGCGAATATCTCCCTTGGGGTCTTTGTGAGTGGAGTGTATTCATTATCTCGTCCACTTCCTTGATTGTGGTAGTTCCTGCTGCGGCTGCTACTTTGGTCATTGGATTGTCTCCTAGGCTGTTCCTGTTGCCTATAGGTTCAGTACCCTTTTTTGCTATCCGCAGCAGCTGCTTCCCTTGGATAAAGGATATGGTGCGCTTCATTAATTCATCAAAGGTTTGGGGGACCTTATCATTCAGTCTTCTTATCAGCTCTGGATTACTGATCCCATTCATGAACCCCGAGATCTTTAGCACTTCGGGGCACGCCTTGACATGTATGCACTCATCCTTATAGCGCTCCACATAAGCCCTTGTGGATTCCCGTTGGCGCTGTTTTACTCTGGCCAGTTCAACAGGGTTCTTGGCGCACTTCTTTCTTTGAGTGAAATTCAACCGGAATGCTTTTCGCAACTCTTCAAACCCGTTTATGCTTCTTCGTGGAAGCTTGCTAAACCAAGTTCGCGCATTCCCTACTAATGTAAAGTTAAACATATGGCACCACACAGGTTGTGGCCAATTTTTTATAGTAGCAGCGGATTCGAAAATTTTTAGGTGGTCATCGGGATCACCCGTTCCATCATATGTTTTAACATTGGCGGGCATGCGCCTTTTCTTGTCATCCGAATAATCGCTGATGCACCGTGTGAATGCGTCAACCTTTTGGCGGCGCCAAGGAAGAGATATATCTTCGTCTTCTTCCTCGCGATGTCTTCCTCTCGACTTCCAGTGTCCTGTTTCTTTGTCCTCGTTGTCCGAGGAGTCGCTTGAGGAGGAGTTGCCCCTTTTGTGGTGCTTGCGCCGTTTTTCCTCGGAGTCCGAGGAGTCGCTTGGGGGGCTTTCACTTGGGGACATCCGTCTCCCAAGTCTATCATGAATTCTTCTACTTCCAGACCTTGAAGAGCTCTCGCTCGGTGAGCGCTGCCGTCCAAGTCTATCTTGCATCCTGCGATTACCAAGTCTAGCGTGGACATTGTACGCCTTCCATTGTCTTCATACTCCTCCGACTACTGTGAATCATATGCTTCACCATCTATAACTGTCTCCTCTAGCGAATACTGGAAGTCTACGGTTATCTTTTTCGCGCCATACCTTTCGGTAGTGCGGTGGAGATGTTTCGTATTCTGGGCCAAAGTTAAGTCGGGCTTGTAGACTCTGACTTGACCTTCTTCTTGCCACCTCTTGCATGAGGGAAGTTAAGATTTCGTAATTTTGAGACACAAAATTACTTAGTGTTAATTCAGGCGCGTTCTCTCCTAGTGCAAGGATATTCGTCTCCACATTAGGTCCCCTATCTTGATTAGGCGCGCATGGCGGCACAGTATTGTCCACAGTGGTTGTCGTTTGATGGGGAGTAGTGAAGAGAGTGCGCTGAAGATCTTCAGCGCTTGGGGGCACCGTAGTGGCCTGGGTAGCCCCCATGGGCAATTCCACTATTGGGAGAATTAGAGTCGGCCCTGATTCTTGGTGACCAGGCGCACTGGTTGTCCCAGAGGCTTGCCTAGAGGTCAAATCTTTATGGTTCCTCCTCTGGGGGTCACCACGTGTTTTTTCCAACTTCGGAGTCCACTGGCTTGAGTTTTTGTGTTTCGTCATTCTAGTTCTTAGTGTAGGGTCCCACGGATGGCGCCACTTGTTGATACAAAAGTTGGGCGTTCCTTATTTGGGTTCCTGTTCTCGTACCAATCAGATCTTAATGCTTGAGACTTGCTCACTAAGAAAACAAACAAACACCGTTAGGCTTATCGTGGGATTGTCTCCCACGATTATCCTCCGGCGTGAGAGTAAGTAATCGGTTTTAGGGTTGTATAGAAGAGTTAGGGTTGTAAGTCGTACCTTTAATGAGAATTATGATATTCTTTATATAGGCACGAAATCCTTGTAGATTTCGTGTTCCTCACTTTTCGGTGTATAATGCCTATCCGGTCTATGGATCTTTATCCCATAAATAAGAGATCATTATCTAGACCATAAATAATGTATTTGGGTTTAGGCTTTTGTGAGCCCAAACCGTTAGTATGGTAGCCCAATGATAGCCCACTTCGAGGCAGGCTTGGGCATTAGTAATGTTTATTAATCGGGTTCGTGACCCGAATATAGACTATACGTCATCACCGGTTAGCCCATGTGTTTTGGGGATTCGTACTTCTGCTTCTTTGCTATGGGTTCGGTTGTTTCTTTTCCAGTCTGCTCGAATAGTTCTCTCCGAACTGTCGCTGAAACCTTTTTAGCCTTGCTGTAAATGTTTTTTAGGAGCCGCCTTTGACTTAGTTCTCATGTGTTCAAAAAGGAAGATAAAATAACAGCTAAAAAAACTAACAAACCAACAATGGGGCAAAAGGATAAAAGGCAAAACTTTTGGGCGTTATTGGCATCAAACAATCATAAAACAAATAACACATACCACGCAACGTTAAGATACCAAAACATTGCAAAATCTGACATGCAAACACAATTGGTAAACAACAGTGACCTAAAAAACCGCATACCTGCTCAAAAATCTGCTAGCCTGTTGAAGGCGGTGGAGCGTGTCAAGAAAAGTTTACACTCTGTTCCCAAGTATAAAGCGGAAAGAAAAGAGATGGAGGGGGAAAAAGGAGTGAAGTAAAAAGGAGATGAATGAGAAATTATTTTATTATATTGTGTTCCCGAGTTGGAAAGAAAATAGATGTAACATAAAAAAAAAGCTTTAAAATCAATTTCACTCCATTTCATCCTAATTTGAAAAGTAAATTAGGAGAGTAATTTTGATGTAATTTACTATCATTTAATTTCCTCTCCCCTACTAAAAAATCTAAGAAACACAACTTTTTTTACAACCATCTCAAACATTTCCTTTTCACTCCAAAAGATAAACTCGGGAACAGAGTGTTAAAAACAAAACTTTCAGTTATCCAATATTCGACGAAGATTTAAAAAATATATATATACATATATATATATATATATATATATATATATATATATATATATATATATATATATATATATATATATATATATATATATATATATATATATATATATTCATTCATGTGAGAAATCTAATTTTTGTGAAAACGCGAGAACTAATCCTAGCCACTCATTTTATCCTCCTTAAAGTTTGATCTAATAGCTATTATTAGCTAACTATTTTTTTGAATAATTTCAAAAAAAAGTCGAAAAAATTTCAAAAAAATTTTCAAAAATTTTTTTGAAAAATTTTCAAAAAAATTTCAAAAATTTTTTTGAAAAATTTTCAAAAATTTTCAAAAAATTTTCGAATTTTTTTTTTGTAACGATTTTTTTTTTCATATGTGACGGAATTTTTTTTCACATTCACATGTGAGGAAATTTTTTTTTCACATGTGACGGAATTTTTTTTTTGAATTGTGACGAATTTTTCTTTCACACGTGACAATTTTTTTCACAAGTGATGAAATTTTTTTTTCATATGTGACGGAATTTTTTCTTCACATGTGACGAAAAAAAATTTACATGCGACGAATTATTTTTTTCACATGTGGCGAATTTTTTTTTTCACACGTGACAAAAAAATTCGTGAAAATTTCCAAATTTTTTTTCACATGTGACGAAATTCTTTTTTTCACATGTGACGGAATTTTTTTCCCACATGTGACGAAAAAAAATTTACATGCGACGAATTTTTTTTCACATGTGACGATTTTTTTTTCACACGTGACAAAAAAATTTCCTGAAAAATTCCAAAATTTTTTTCACATGTGAAAAAAAAATTAAGAAAAAAAAAATTCGGAAAAAAAATTCGAAAAAAAATTTTCGAAAAAAAAATTCGAATTTTTTTTGAAAATTTTCGAAATTTTTTTTAAAATTTTTCAACAATTTTTAAGAAATTTTCAAAAAGTTGATTAACTAATATTAGCCATTAAAAATTTTTAAGAAATTTGTTAATCAACTTTTTGAAAATTTCTTAAAAAAATTTGAAAATTTTTTAAAAAATTTACGATAATTTTCAAAAAATTTTCGAAAAAAAAATTTTGAAAAATTTTTATTTTTGAAAAAAAAAATTCGAATTTTTTTTTCAAAAAAACATTTTTTCGAAAAAACAATTCGAAAATTTTTTTTTCGAAAAAGAATATTTTTGGAAATTTTTTTTCCCAAAAATTTTTTTTCCGGAAAAAAATTTTTTCGAAAAAAAATGTTTTTGAAAACAAAATTTTTCGAAAATATTTTTTTGAAAAAAAAAAAATTCGAAAATATTTTTTCGAAAAAAAAAATCTGAATTTTTTTTCTGAAAAAAAAATTTCGAAAATTTTTTTCCGAATTTTTTTTTTCTGAAATTTTTTTTCGTCACATGTTAAAAAAATTTTGAAAATTTTCACGAAATTTTTTTTTGTCACGTGTGAAAAAAACAATTCGTCATATGTGCAAAAAAATTTCGTCGGATGTAAAATTTTTTTTTCGTCACATGTGAAGAAAAAAAATCCATCACATGTGAAAAAAAAATTCGTCACATGTGAAAAAAAATTTTAAAATTTTCACGAAAATTTTTTTGTCACGTGTGAAAAAAAAATCGTCACATATGAAAAAAAATCCAGTCACATTTGAAAAAAAAAATTCGTCACATAATCACATGTGAAAAAAAATTTCGTCACATGTGAAAAAAAATTTTAAAATTTCACAAAATTTTTTTTGTCACGTGTGAAAAAAAAATTCTCACATGTGAAAAAAAATTTTCGTCGCATGTAAAATTTTTTGTTCGTCGCATGTGAAAAAAAATTCCGTCACATATGAAAAAAAAAATCGTCACATGTGAAAAAAAAAATCAAAAATTTTTCAAAAAAATTTTCGAAAATTTTTTGAAAATTTTTCAAAAAAAAATTTTGAAAATTTTTCAAAAAAATTTTCGAAAATTTTTAGAAAATTTTTCAAAAAAAATTTCAAAAATTTTTTATAATTTTTTCGAATTTTTTTTTTTTTTTAATTTTTTGAAATTTTTCAAAAAAAATAGGTAGCTAATAATAGCTATTAGATCAAAGTTTAAGGAAGATAAAATGAGTGGCTAGGATTGGTTCTCGCGTTCTCAAAAAAATTATATTTCTCACATGAATGGCTAGAAATCCTATATATATATATATATATATATATATATATATATATATATATATATATATATATATATATATATATATATATATATATATATAAGGTAGGGATCCGGTAAGAAGAAAAACTAAAATAGGAAGAATAAGAAGGATTTCTAGCTACATATTTCAAATAGGAGGGAGATTTTAAGGAGAGATGCATCCCTTTTTGTAGATGCATCTGAAATGAGTGGTTATGGTTTCTTCTTATCATTCTTATTTTAAGTTTTCTCTTATTTGATCCTATATATATATATATATATATATATATATATATATATATATGGTGAGGTTCTTTTTAGAACCAAATAAATTGCGAGAACCAAAATCAACCAATCAAAAAAATTTTGATATTTATTTTTATTATTTAATTAAAAAGGGTACAATAGTATTACATTTTACTTTCTTTTTGATATCTTTAAAAAAAAAAAAAAAAAAAAAAAAAAAAAAAAAAAAACGTTTTTTTTTTCTTCCTAATTTTTAGGATTTTTTTTTTTTTTTTTTTTTTTTTTTTTTGTTAATTTCTTTTTTAAGGATGCATGATTTGATAATGTAAAGTGCATATGTGTTTTTTTGTATAATCTAGTGTTCAATCACCTAAATCTTTTTTTTTTTTCCAAACAGAGGTGCATATGTGTTTTTCTAAAATAATGTGTATAGGAGTACTATTATTTAATATTCAAAACTTAAAATCAAGAACATAAACAATTTACAAATGTTTAAAAGACAACGGAAGTACAATATTTTGATTATACATGTGTGCTAATAACAATTAACGCAATAAGAGACTCACATGATCTTTGTATATACATATTGCCGTCTATGCACATGTATTTTTTTCTCATTAGCCACTCTCGATCTCTTTGTATGCATATGTGCATTTGAGTTCGTCCATATGCCCTTATAATATGTTTGTGCACTCTTCATATTGGTTATTATACTCATACATGCAACCACAAACAAACTATATTTTGTTCGTCGAACAATCTGGAATCTATTCAAAACACAATATTTACATTAAAACAAACACTTCTCATATGTGTACATCCGGCATTTACTTGCGATCGTCCAAACATATGTACATATATGTGCACATATTGTTTTCTGTCATAGATGAATTTAGTACCGCCTTAAAACACAAAACACAAGTGCATCCTTAAATCACAACTAAACACAAAACATTCTTAATATCATAACTAAAAACATATGTACACTTTTAATACATTTAAATTCGAAAACTGTAAAAACACATATGCATAGAAGGCATCAAATTCACCAGAAACTGTGAAAACACATATGCACTTTCAATAATACATATGCACACTCCTTTTATTGATATTGTATCAGTCATAAAACCAGTTTGTACATATATGCACTCTAACATTAAAACACATATGCACATAATTCAATTGATTTTATATCAACTACATTTTTGCCATTGACTTTGATGTATTAAATTATCATCTACAAACATATCAACCAGAAAATGTAAGTAAAATAAAAAAAAGAAAGAAATTTGTTTTAAAGAATGTTATTTTTCCAAGAGGCCATGCAGTTATTTTGGCATGGACATTCGAGTTAATGAAGTTAAAGAAGCCAAATCAAAACAGTAAGAACATATATGCACTTTTCCAACATGTAATTTACATCCTCAAATGTGAAAACATGACTTATATTATAAACAATCTGTAACAATTTATAACTTTGGTAAAAACCACTTTTACGAATTTTTCTAGTAAAACACTTACAAAAAGGTCATGTGGACTTAAGAATTCAAGACCATGTTAAAAACCAACAAGGCAAAATTTCAATAAAAAAGAAGGTGACTGAAACATATTAAATTGATTATTACCTTAATCTTCTGTACCATACACTTTATAAATAAATAAATCCCGACGATTCGAACTTCTACATTTGTTTAACCAGAATTTAAAGTTCCTAACATGGCTTTAAATTAGCATTTAAATTTTTCATTTGTTTTTCTATCCTAATTGAAATTGCGCAAATCGTTTCTATCTTACGTAGTCATCACATTTTTGGGTTTCTGAAACAATAAGGGTGCGTTTAGTTGAGGTAAACACCCTTGTTTTCCACAAAATGTTTTGTCGAAAACAAGGAAAACAGAGATCGCGTTCAACTTATTTTTTTCCAATAAAATTATCTACAAAACACAAAATTCCCATTTTCAACTTTAATACACAAAACTACAAAACACTTTTTTTTTGTTTTCCCCTATTTTCCATTAAAATACCCCAAATCCGTTTTCGTCAGTTGTTTTACGTTTTTGACTGATTTTTTACATTTTCGTCCATTTTTTTACGTTTTCGTCAGATTTTTTACGTTTTCGTCCGTTTTTTTACGACTTCCTCCGTTTTTTACGTTTTCGTCAAGTTTTTTACGTTTTCGTCCGATTTTTTTCGTATTCGTCCGTTTTTTTACGTTTTCGTCAGATTTAATAAGTTTTCATTCGATTTTTTACGTTTTCGTCCGTTTTTTTACGTTTTTGTCAGATTTTTTACGTTTGCGTTCGATTGTTTACGTTTCGCCTGATTTTTTACGTTTTCATCTGTTTTTTTCTGTTTTGGTCAGATTTTTTACGTTGTCGTTAGATTTTTTACATTTTCGTCCGATTCTTAACGTTTTCGTCTGATTTTTTAAGTTTTCGTCCGTTTTTTTACGTTTTTGTCATATTTTTTAGGTTTTCGTCCCGTTTTTACGTTTTCGTCAAATATTTTACATTTTCGTCCGTTTTCTTAGGTTTTCATCAGATTTTTTTACTTTTTCGCCAGACTTTTTACATTATCGTCCGGTTTTTTACGTTTTCGTCAGATATTTTACGTTTTCGTCAGATTTTCTTACGTTTTCGTCAGATTTTTTACGTTTTCGTCCGTTTTTTTACGTTTTTGTAAGATTTTTTACTATTTCGTCAGACTTTCTACGTTTTCGTCAGATTTTTTACGTTTTCGTCTGTTTTTTTACGTTTTCGTCAGACTTTTTACATTTTTTTACGTTTTCGTCAGATTTTTTGCTTTTTCGTCAGACTTTTTACGCTATCGTATGTTTTTTTACGTTTTCGTCTGATTTTTTACTTTTTCGTCAGATTTTTTACGTTTCCTCATGTTTTTTACTTTTTCGTCAAATTTTTTACGTTTTCGTCATATTTTTTACGTTTTTGTCAGATTTTTTTTCGTTTTTGTCAGATTTTTTACGTTTTCGTCCATTTTTTACGTTTTTGTCAGATTTTTTATGTTAAATTTCATTTTTTATTTTTTTTAAGTTTTCGCATGCTTTTTTTCCGTTTTTGTCCTTTTTTAACGTTTTCGTACGTTTCCTTACTTTTTCGTCCATTTTCTTTTTTTTTTATGTTTTCGTGGGGTGCTTTATATATTCATCCGTTATCACTCGTTTGTTTATGTTTTCTTACGTTTTCGTCCGTTCTTTAATGTTTTTTTACGTTTTCATCCATTTTTTGCGTTTACTTACATTTATTTACATTTACGTCTGTTGTTATAAATAAATGACTAAAAACGTTATTCATATCTTTCGATATTTCTATGTTTTGATAATCACAAAACGAAAGTGTCTAAATATTCACTTTTACCATCTAATCACTTAAGGTATGAATAAACAAAGTGTCTAATGCATTATAAGATCAAAGGGGTATTTAATTAATTATTACAAAGTTTATTTAATTATATAAACATATTATATATTTTTGAAAAGCACTTTTGGTAAAAAAGAAAAATGTTTTAATCATACTAAATATATGAATTCAAATTTTTAATCAAAATCAGTTAGTTTTTCACCAAATAAACTTTCCTCACTAAATGACAAAGTTTCTGGCCGTTATAGCTGGGCGGCCCCCTTAATTATAAGGGGCGGTCCCCTTAAAATTAAGGGGACCGGCCATGAATTAAGGGGACCGGCACGCTTCTGTACAGTAATTTTTGTCCCTATAAATGCTGGTTCATTTCACATATTTTCCTCACCTTTTTGCACTAAAAACTTTCTGATTCAAAACTCCATTTCTATCTTAAAAAATCCTTTGATCATATAATTCATAAGTCTTTGTTTCCAAGTGATCCAAAGCTTCATTCACTCAAGTGCAAAGAGAAGAATACTTCTATCTATCAAGACTAGAAGTATTACAACTTAGTATCATCTTGCTATCTAAGTTGTTTGATCATTTCATCTTGTACATCATTCATTCTTTGGTGAGTAAAGTGTATACATTGTTTAGCTAGATTTAGATATAGGATCTAGTATTGAAGGTGTGAAGTGGTACTAGAAGTGAAGAAGTAGAGGTGCATAGGATTAGTAGTAGAAGAAATAAGAAGTGGTAGTATATTGAAGTAGAGATTAGTTGTGAAGACAAAGAAGTTGACGCCTTGAAGTTGAGAAGACCTTGAAGCCCAGAAGTTGTGAAGAAGTATAAATCTTGAAGTAGTGGTTAGAACTAAGTTGTGAAGGTGTGAAGAAACAAGTGGCGTGAAGAAGAAGAAGAAGAGTTAGGAAGTAGAAAGGTGTGAAGAAGAATTGGTGTGAAGAAGTTGTGATTAAGTTGTGACGAAGTTGTGGTGTGTACATTGGTGTGTAAGGTTTTCTCCGCCATAAGGGAGATTATTGATCTAGTGAAGAAAACTCTCGAGTTCGGTGCTCGGGGAGTGGAGTAGGGCAAGGAAGGTGTCCTTGTAGCCGAACCACTATAAATCCTTTGTCTCTCGGTTTGATCTTTCCATCTCTCACTCTTTGTTTATTTACTTATTAGCATTTCATACATAGTTATAATTGCTTGTGTTGTGCATATATTGATTTCACATAAAGATCAAACTAAGCTTCATTCACAACATTAATTTTATACAAACAAACCAAGTACATAAACTCATATTAAATCATATATACATATATATGTTTATATGTGATATATGAAATTATAAATTTTCACTCAACATTATATATATATATATATATATATATATATATATATATATATATATATATATATATATATATATATATATATATATATATATATATATATATATATATATATATATATATAAGTAGTGTTTATACGAAAACCGTGAATAAACTAGTATCTATATTTTTGCATCAAAGAGTTTTGAAATTTACGTCTATTCTTTAGAAGTAAACTTTTATAAAACAAATAAAACGAAAAAGACGTAAAACTATTCAACCCCCCCCCCCTTCTAGTTTTCCACAACATCTATTTTTTACGTTTTCGTTAGATGAAACCTAAAAAAACATAAATCAAAGATGAAAACATAAATGAAAGATGAAAACATAAAAATCAAACGAAGACGGATGTAAACGTAAAAAAATTGGAAGAAGACGTAGAAAATCGAAAGAAAATGTAAGAATTGGAAGAAATCATTGATGCGTAGGGATTGCACCAAGCTTTACCTCTCGAGGGATCTCGAGAAGCTTACAACCCCCACCAGGCAGTGTACCTGATCAATGTAGTATAGTATAATGACAAGTACCGGGGGATTGATCGTTCAGCTAGGAATAGTGTCGCTAGGATTAGAAAACCTATAGATTAAGTCTAGAGATAAGGGATGATTCTTTTTGTATTTTTATATTTTTAAGAAAGCAAATTAAAATCTCGGGTTTGAAGGATTTGGGCGGAATTAGTTGCTAGTCAACTAACCCAATACTAAGATGCAATCAAAATAAAATACTAAAAATGAAAATAAACTAAATTAAACTAAAGTTGTGAGCAATATATGGGAGAAATGTGTTTACTCAGATTTCACTATTCCCTGGATATCTTTTACATGTTAATTACTTGTTATAGTTGCGTGGATGATGGATTGTATTCCTTAATACCATTCATGGGGTGGCGTACTTACTTCCCCAATCCTATGAGTGCCTACTTCACTCCTATGTCGAGCCGGCTAAGAAGCTCCTAACATGGGATCATTAGAATTTACTCATGCATTAAATACAACCAATAAAACCTAGTACACATCGGTTCATGTTTCCTAAGACGTTCAAGCATGTTACACAATGGAGATCTGCCAGTTTTCTTAAGCCTAACATTGAAATCATTCATCCAATACAACCATAAACAAGTAATCAACACATAATTAACATCTAGGTTTCATTAGATCTAAGCAAACACAAGATAGATCTAGCCTAACATGTTGAAATTAAGACAAGCACAAGATATAGACAACAAACACATAGACATATTGATTGAATTAAGAGAAGACTTATCTCAATAGCACATGAATGGGTTCAAGGGCTGAAAACCCTTGAAAAAGCTGTAAAATACGTACAAGGTTCAGCCTTAGGGTTTTTCCACACTAGTTCCTCTCTAATGAATGAAAATTAGAAAACTATATATAGATTTTGGAAGGTGACGACGTCAAGAACAAATGTGTGACGCCGTCATCTCGCCGCCAATAATTCCTCGGACTGCCTAGATCTGGATCTGACGCCGTCATGTAGTCCCCTTATGCAGGCCGTCACCACATTAACTCTTGACGCCCTTTTTGTGACGCCTTCAGGTTTCTTCTGGGTCGTCATGGATTTTACTCTTGACGCCGTCAGGAATTTCCTCTTGACGCCGTCATACACTGTTCTCAGCATAGAAAATTAAGTCTCTGACGTTTTCTTCACTTTTATGCTCCAAAAATGTCCGAATTGCTTTCTTTTCCAGATTTCACTCCCAAAGTACCTAAAATCACAAAAGGAACGATTTAGGGTAATATTTGATCAAATAAATTCAATTCCGGGCTTAAATGAACCCCTAAAAGTGGTTCATTTTTTGCCTCATCAATCATAAAAAATGAAAATATTAAAAAATAGACAATTGCATAAAAAATCTGACAAAAATGTAAAAAAACAGATGGAAACATACAAATTCAAACAAAAAAGTAAAAAAGAAAAAAAAGGACAAAAACGTAAAAAATCTGACGAAACGTATAAAAATGGATGTAAACATAATAAATCAAATGAAAACGTAAAAAATCTGGCTAAAACGTAAAAAAAATGGACGAAAACATAAAAAATCTGATGAAAATGTAAAAAATCTGACAAAAACGTAAAAAAAATCTGACAAAAACGTAAATAAACGGACAAAACATAAAAAATCTGATGAAAACGTAAAAAAATAGACGAAAACGTAAAAAGACTGAAGAAAATGTAAAATAAACTGGCGAAACTGTAAAAAATATAACAAAAACGTAAAAAACAGACAGAAAACGTAAAAAAAACTGAAAAAAATGTAAAATAAACTGACGAAACTGTAAAAAATCTAACGAAAACGTTAAAAAACAAACGAAAACCCAAAAAATCGGACGAAAACGTAAAAAACGGACGAAAACGTGAAAATGCTGACGAAAATGTAAAAAAAACGAATGAAAACATAAAAAATCTGACATAAACATAAAAAATTAGACGAAAACGTAAAAAAACAAACAAAAACGTAAAATATCGGACGAAAACGTAAAAAAACAGACGAAAACTTTATTTGATGTTATATTTTACTGTTTTAATTTCTTTATTTTCTCGTATTAGATTTTTTTAGTTATTTTATAATTTAGTTGGTTAGTTTATAATATTTGTTTTTGTGTTTTGAAGATGTTTTTATAATATTACTAAGGTGAATAGTAAATTAAGATATAAAACAACAACACTTAAACATGTTTTCTAGTTTTGGAAAATTAAAAAACACAAACACATGTTTCTCAAACTAAACACGTTTTCTAAATTCTCTTTTGTTTTGTGGAAATCAAACTCCCCTCCCTTTTCCTACAAAACAAGAAATAGGAAATGAAAGAAAATGTTTTCCAACTAAACGCCACCTAAGCATTCCCCAACTTTTGAATAAAATACTCTTATTTTCTTATATTATTATACATAAATTATAAAGAATAGTTTTTAAGAGTCGTGTGGTAATAACAAATCTATTACGTAGTCGTAAGGAACTAGATAGTGACAAGCATGTATATGATATGATACAGTTAGTAACAATAAAGATTGGATACGCACCTTTTGCACCCAGGATTTGTTTTCAAACATAGATGAAAACGTTTTCTTTTTTATATAGAGTTAACTACATTTTTGGTCCTCGTGGTTTACCAGGTATAACGGTTTTGGTCAAATAGTTTAAAACGTAACGGATTCAGTCCAAGATCCGACGACCCGTAACACTTTTGGTCCAAAATTTGGTCCACCGTTTGTTTGACTAATTTTGACCGTTAAATCTGAGGGCATTTTTGTCTTTTTATTTTTGTTGTTAAATTAAAGAGTTAACTACATTATTTTTGGTCCTTGTGGTTTGTCGAGTGTTTTACTTTTAGTCCAATAGTTTTTATACACATGTTTATATACATTTTTACTTATGTTTTTATCTACGTTTCAATCTATGTTTTTCTCTAGGCTTTTATATACATTTTATAAATGTTTTTATCTACATTTTTATCTACGTTTTTATATAAGTTTTTATGCACAATTTTATACACTTTTTGTACACATATTTTTCTCTATGTTTTTATTTACGCTTTTACATACGTTTTTATCTACGTTTTATTATATGTTTTTGTATGCATTTTTTTTTTTTATTTTATATATCTACGTTTTTATAAACGTTGTTATATACATTTTTATATACAATTTTATCTACTCTTTTATATATGTTTTATATACGTTTTAATCTACGTTTTATATACGTTTTTAAAAACGTAGATAAAAGCATATATAAAACATAGATAAAAATGTATATAAAAGCTTAGATAAAAATGTAGATTAAATCGTAGATAAAATTGTAGATAAAACGCATATAAAAACATATATAAAAGTCTAGATAAAAACATAGATTAAAACGTATATAAACATGTGTATAACATGTGTATATAAAAATGTAAATAAAAAATGCATAAAAACCTATATAAAAACGTGTAATAAAGCGTATATAAAAACGTGTAATAAAACGTATATAAAAACTTGTATAAATTTTGAAAGTAATTAGAAAAGATTTTTTTTAAAGAAAATCAAAGAGTTTTTTTTTTTTTTTTTTTTTTTTTTTTTTTTTAAAAGAAAATTAGTTCTCAAATTTCTGTAAACTTATAAGCAGTTTTAGTCACTTAAAATTGTTAAAAATATTTTCGTAAGTTTTAAAATTCACTTTCTTTTTTAAAAATAAAATTAGTTCTTAATTAAATTTAGATGTATTCATAATTTATTTCGAATTTTTTAGGTAATTTTTAATCTTTATAAAAGTTTTTAGCTGTTGAAAGTTTACTTTTTTGGTTTTATAAATTTATGAGTTAATTACATTTTTGGTCCTTATGGTTTGCTAAATGTAACACTTTTAGTCCATTAAGATGAGAGTATTTTAGTCATTTCACGTGTCTTAATTGGTCAAACTAACCGTCAACAAAAATTTGGACCAAAAGTGTTACGGGTCGTCGGATCTTGGACTAGATCCGTTACGTTTTTAACTATTGGATCAAAACCGTTATACCCGGTAAACCACGAGGACCAAAAATGTAGTTAACTCTTATATATATATATATATATATATATATATATATATATATATATATATATATATATATATATATATATATATATATAGGGGAGGGTTATTGTGAGATCAAGTTTAAAGTTACAAAAGTAAGACCCAATATGGACCGTTGGATCTCTTTATTTGTGTTAGATTAGATTAAACATTAAATGAAAGACATTATAATAATTAAATAGGGTTTCAAGGGTATTTTGGAGAACTCAAATTTAAATATGGTCAAACTTTTTAAAAAATTCGAATACAAAAATCTAGTCTGTATTTTTTAAACATTAAACTAGTACACAACACCACAGTACTAACTGTATCACCAAACAAAACTAAAAAAATTTATCAGACTAAAAAAAAGATCTCGTACACAACAAATTACTACTAGAACTAAACTATGTATCAACTAAAAACAAGATCCTGTACTGATCTACTACACCAAAACAAAACCATATGCCTATAACAGATCCAACCTTCCGGGTATCAACATATTTCGACAAACCAACATATATTAAAAAAAAATCCCATGATACACATTTCGAAACAAATCATTAAAATAATCAGATGGTACATCGTGGTTAAATCCACGGTGGTCGGAATCCGGTGTATTCCGGTACACCGGCTAAATCAGATGGGTACCACCTGCTATATTCTGGTACACTGGCTAAATCAAATGATTTCGACTAGAGATCTAACTGCACTTGTTATTCTCGACTGTTACTCCGGAAGTTGGGTATTCTAGAAAAAAAAAATCCGAATGACATGAGTTTTGATGGCGTTTTACCTAACATCCAACATCCGACATTCGACGGAATAAAAAGTGAGATACATCCGTTTTGATGGCGTTGATAAAACGAAGCCTCGCCGGAGAAACGGCCGCAACATGATAAAAAAACGGCATGTATAAAAGCCAAATCAAATGTTTTTGTAGCCCAGATCTAGAAAAATCCAGACAAAAACGACATGGCATGGCGGTTTGTAGGTTTGAGAGATGCGCCGGTGGTTTACCCAAATCCATTCGAGACAGATCATGGTTGTTCTTTTTCCGTTTGAGTTACAAATGCGACTGTGGGTGTTAAAATTGTAGCCGGAAATGAGAGGAGAGATGAGATTTGTGGTGGTTGTTTGATGAACGAAAAAAAAAGATGAGATTGGTGGTGGCCCTATATTAAGGAGAGAGATGATATTGGTTTGGAAAGGTGAATGTGAGAATGTCGGCATATATTTTGAGTGAGAAAGGGATACAAGGGTATTTATGATTATTAAAAAATGAGAGATGCAAAATACCTATAATGCCCTTTTACATTTTGTTAGAATTTTGATTAAATTAAAATCTTAAATGTCACTTGCTTTAATCCTATTGGTTTCTTGAATGGATCTTATTATTAGAACTTTAATATTGATCTTATTAGAACTCAATTCTATATATATATATATATATATATATATATATATATATATATATATATATATATATCATCGATCATAATCATCATGGATCTCCATTAATATTCAGTTTAGAGAGGGGGAGAAGAGAAGATAAACAATGGAGCGGCGGTTTTCATTTTGTAGAGAGAAAGTAGGATTAATTAGGTTAAATAAAATTGACAAGTATTATTATGATACTTTAAATGAGTCCTAAAAGTGTGGAACATAAAAAACTAGTGCTTGAAATTCCCGTAGTACCCTTAGCTCATTTACAATAGTTTACCTAACATTTCTTTTAGTTACATAAATGGAACAAATAATCCCGTAGTACCCTTAGCTCATTTACAATAGTTTACCTAACATTTCTTTTAGTTACATAAATGGAACAAATAATCTCTGCCATTGATGAAATGATCTAACGGTTTAAATTGGTTCTCACAGTTCTCGCAATTCATTTGGTTCTGAAAAAAACCTCACTATATATATATATATATATATATATATATATATATATATATATATATATATATACACACACGCGATCAACAGAAGAAATGCAAAAACAATACTCATATAAGAGAAAAAAGCGCTATAATTAATTATCCGTATAAATTTAATTATAGCACTTTTTTCGAAAGGTGATTTGATACCATCGAAAACTCAAATTAGAGGCTTCTTTTAATTAGAGGGTAGGGAGTCGTAACACTAAATAACACCAACACCACTGGCACATCATTTTAACACCAAATAATATAACACAAAAAACACTAGGAAATTATAACATCCAATAACACCCCTTTTTACAAATTTACAAATTCTACCCTTAACAAATTCATTTATTAAACATTCAAACATTTTATTAATAAAACTAAACATTACATTACGAAATAAAAGCATTACAATAAAAAAAAATAAAAAAATTATAAAATTTAGGAAAAAAAAACACATAAAAGAAATTACGAAATAAACTACGAAATGAAACATACGAAATAAATAATAAATAATAATAATTGGGTTTTTTTTTTTTTTTTTTTTTTTCATAACACTGCTCGGTATATAGTATTTATAAGAGAGGATTGAATATTTTTTTTTAAAACCATTTACACACCAACGGTTAATTTTACATTTATTATTTATTTATTATTATTACCCAAACTGTAACATTTTAGAGGCAAGGGCCATTTTTGAAACACAGATGATCATGATAACGTGCGTTGCTATACCAACGCAATTTGCAACGCAGCAAGTAGTGGAAATGGTAATATCAGCATAACGCCGTTGATGCACATGCCATGTAGGAATAACGCGGCTTCAGCGTTACGACTCCCTGCCCTCTTATAGCGCTTCTTTTAAGGTCTATGACAATGCTATAAACTGATACCAAACATTCGCAGTTATAGCATTGTCATACAGAACTTAGCAGGGCAAACTGATACCATCGAAAACTCAAATTAGAGGCTTCTAATGCCAAATATAAGACGACAAGGGGGTAAAAACGTTTACGAAAGGTGATCTTGCTATGGTGCATTCACAAAAGACAGATTTACGGTCGGCCACAAGTCAAAGAAGAAGAAAAGTCCTTGTCGAATTCTGAAAAATATCAGCAATAACGCCTTAAGTAATTGACCTTCGGACTTAATGATATCCAATACCTTCAAAAAGCGGAGAAATGACAAGCATTTTTCTATATTCCACCAATGAGATGAAATGGATCGCTTTTATATATTTTTTTCATTATTTTGTTTGACAACATCGTGCTGCTCAAATATTTGATCCAAAGGATCCCGTCATTCACAATTTGATAGGGGGCTTTGATAGGATACTTGGATATGACAGTAACTTAGCATTCAGATTGGTTAAAAAGAAACTTAAATTACTTGAAAATAAATTACTTGAAGAGCTCATGTAAACCATCAACTAAGGCCTAAAAGCAATGTGAATGTCTCAGATGTAGTCACATCCACGGGAGTTGACGACGACATGAAAAGGATGCATAGTAAAAGGTCTACATGGAGAAAATTTTGCAGTGTCAAGCTTGTGATGGATCATTTTGATTGTTTGGCTAATCATAATTCACAAGTGGAGGTAAAGAAATTGTCATGTTTTTAGCTGAGCATTTCAATGACTTGAATTTTCAGAATTGAAAGAGAGATTACCAGTTGGCAATTACAAGTTAAAGAAGATAGATAATCCTTGTCTGATTCTGAGAAAGATCAGCTATAACACCTATGTAGCTGACCAGCCAACGGACTTGACGATATCCAGTACCTTCAACATCTCGTATCAGGTTAGCTACTACTCTCCTGATGAACTCCTATACCCTGGTGAGAACTGGTGGTCGAGTCCTTTTGAATATTGAAATAAAGACCACTAGTCACTATGTAATCACGTGTTTTAAAGACATGTTGGTTAGATAAACAAACTTTAAAGAACTAATCACACTTCAATGTTAATAAAAATACAATCTTTAAGATTAGAAAACGAAATGGATGATACCAGAAAGCCTAACCATAAGTAAGTCCTCAGCCATACTCCCACATAAGCTGAATAAAGGAACATGAAGTACATGGACGATCCAATCCAACAACGTTCAAACTCAGACAACCAGTAAGTACAGGAAACACATCACCATTCAAACTTTATTTGGTTCCTTTACCAAGCATCCCTGTAATAGCATTGTCGTAGAGAACTTAGCATAGCAAATGGATAAAGGCTGGCTCAAATTAGAAACTTCTAATGCCAAATACAAGGTGGACAACTAGGATAAACATGAAAGGGTAAAAATGTTTATGAAAGGTGACCTTGTGTCCTTGTTATGGTGCATTAACAAAAAGAAAAGATTTCCAGTTGACACTTACAATTAAAGAAGAAAATTGGTCCTTATCGAATTTCTGGAAAACATCAGCGAGAATCATCTGCAGATGTTGAACTAATGCTAGAAAAAGGATAAAAGAGGGTTCCTGCAGGCTGCAGGAACGCCAATCAACTGATCAAAAGAGTGACAGTGTATGGCGGAGCATGTATGTAGTGAAGGTGACTGAGAACATGTATGATGTCTGTCATACGACTCATACCCCATGGTGAAGATAATTTATGACATAGTAGTGCTAGAATGGGAACTTGTATTGACCAACCAACAATAAGTCCAACGGAAGGTAAATAAGATCATGTAAAGTGGCTATAGAAATCAACGATCTCTAAATTTAACGATGTAGTTTATAGGCAGTAACTCAGTAAAGAATAAATAAATACACCACACTTGACTTTTGCTGCATCTTTCATAAAAACAGAACAACGCCAAGCATTACAGCTAGAACTTTCTAAATTTCCACCAGTGAAACAAAGTGGATTGCACAATGTTTTAAAAATCCTTTGATTGTGTTTATCAATATTGTACTGCTCATATATTTGATCAAAAGTATGTTTTGCATCTTTCAGTAATAGCTTAAACAACTTATCTACTGTTATACACATAACCGCAATATAAAGCATACAACAAAGAGGCTATGCTGCATTTGTGAGATAGTTATTCATAGACTTATTAGACAGTAACTTAAGTGTTCAGACTGGGTAACAAAGCTAATAAACGGCTAGTCATGAACTCTGAATTACTTGAAGAGCGCAGGTAAAGCATAAACTAAGGCCTAAAAGCAATATGATTGTCTCAAATCTAATCACATACAGACGACAATGTGAAAAGAGAGCATAGTAAAAACACCTACAAATGAGTGAAGGTTAAGAAGGGCCATTTTGATTGTTTGGCTAATCATGATTCCCAAGTGCAGGTATGAAGTTGCCATGTTTTTATTACATTTCCAAAAACAAAACAGATACGGTTATCATTCTCAAAAGTAATTTACAAACAATCAATAGACAATTGCATAATCAACTTACCTAAGCCAAAACAAGCTTCGCAAATTTTCAGAACTGATTATACAATTACATTGCATCAACTCAGACACAAACTTGAATAGTTCCATCAGTAAATAAAATTAACCAATTACCTTCGATTCAACATTACCAACCATCATTAGCCAATATCCTAAATTCATCATCATACTAACATAATTGAAAATTACACTAAACACAAACAAACATAATAGTGTTAATAAAACACAAATTAAAAGTAAAAACCACCATTCTATTTCATAATCAGTAGTTACACAACCATAAGATCCATTAACTAAAACCAACAACAAAACCAGAAGTTTCACTATTCCTTAACCTAAGTCTATTTCCATACCAACCAACCACTATGCCTAAACCCAACAAACTTAAGCCTTCTTTGGTGTTTTCTTTGGTGATGGCTTGGCCTTCTCACCATCAGTGACAACAGATTTCTTAGGCAAAAGCACAGGGTTAATGTTGGGCAACACTCCACCACTAGCAATAGTAACACCAGCTAACAATTTCCCCAATTCTTCATCGTTCCTCACTGCCAATAGCAAGTGCCTTGGGTTAATTCTGGTCTTCTTGTTGTCTCTTGCGGCATTTCCAGCTAATTCCAATACCTGATATTTGTACACAGAAACCAAATCAGTAACAAATTCAACAAAATAATTGATTTTTATAAAACAAAACAATTTAATTAGATCTGAATTAAAAACCTAATTAACAACTCATTTCGAAAATTGTTCAAAAATAATATTTAGCGAATATAAAACCCTAGTTATTTACTAATTTCACCAGATCTGATAATTAATTCAATAAAAAAACTATTTAAAAACCTAATTTAAAATTTATAATCAACAAGCAAAATGAAGAAGACGTGTTATACCTCAGCAGCAAGGTATTCAAGGACGGCAGCGAGATAAATAGGGGCACCAGAGCCAGTCCTCTGGGCATATCTTCCCTTCTTCAAAAACCTCCCAATCCTTCCAACTGGAAACTGAAGCCCTGCCTTCACTGATTTCGTCACCGACTTCTTTCGCTCTCCGGCTCCCTTCCTTCCTCCGGCTCCCTTTGTCTTTCCTGCTTCCATATCTTTTTATAACTTTTTGAAACTTGGAAATGAATTTAAACTTGCTTTTGATTTTGCTTTAGAGGTTTGAAAGAGTGTTTGGTGAGAAATGAGAGGGAAGGAGTGGGGATTTTATAGTGTGTGGGTGGGGGAGTGGGAGTTTGACAAGTTGGCGATCCGTGTGAGTGTATTTTTGTTTTGGCCGTTGGATTGGATGGATGAAATGAAGAGGTGTGATCGGATGGTGGATAGATGTGACATGCTGGCGATCCGTGGGTTGTGATATTTAAGTAGGTTTGTGTGTGAGATTTTGAATTACGAGTAATTCATTTTTACCGGGTTTACTAGTTACTATGGAGTTTTTTTTTTTTCCCCTTTTTCTTTTTTTTTTTCTTTTTTAATGCTTTAAAGTAGGGGTGAGCATGGTTCAGTTTGGCTCGGTTTTTAGCTAAACCGAAAATATTCGGTTTCTTCTTTTTATAAACCAGTCAGTTTCAGCTTATTTTTAGGTTCGGTTTTTTATTTTTATTCGGTTTGGTTCTTCGATTTTTATTTTGTTTATCGCGATTTGCTCTTTCAATGGTCGAATTTCTAATGCTACATATAATAACTTTTTCAATTTTCAAGAACAAAGAAACACAAAATAATTAAAATTATAAATTATTGATCTTAAAAAATTTATATAAGACAATTATTTATACGTCGTAAAATGACACAATAATGACAGTAAAAAATTAACAACCACAAGAATTATAGATGATAATTGTTTATGTGTTATAAATGACACATTCAAGTAGCAATTGAAACAATCGTTTTTAAGATTATATGTATTTTGTCAGTTCGGTTTTCAGTTTGGTGTTTTAGCTAAAACCAAACCGAACCACAAACTTCGATTTTTATAAATTACAAAAAACGAGCCATCGATTTTTCAATTGGTTTCGGTTTCTTAGTTTTTTTCCGATCTAGGTTCGGTTTTTTAGTTTTCTACGCACCCCTACTTTAAAACCAATGTTTTCATACAATCATAAACGTGAGGAGACTTACTCATCCTCTCACCACTATAACTCGAGTGCTCACGCATTCTTGGTTTTTCATTGGTTATTACCCTTTTTCATGAAATTTTATCTTTCTTGTTACCATAAGGTTCATAATGATGTTGTTTAAGTATGTCATTTACAGTTTTAACGAAGACAATTAGTGATTCAATCATTTTGTCACTGCTTCTAGGCCTGGTTTTGGTGATTGGCAGTGGAGGCTTACCACCCTTCCCTTTGCCTTTGGGGGGCTTGGTGTTTATTCTGCAGGAGATGTCTTGAAATATGCTTTTCTTGCGTCTAGACTTCAATCTGCTAGTTTATAGACTAAGCTTCTTCATAGTTATGGTATTGTAACTGTTGGTCCCTCCTTTGATGATGTTTTATGTACTTTTAATATGGATATGGATATTGACCTTTTGAGTAACCTAAGCGAGGTCGCTGCCCCCAAACTCATGAAGAAATTGGCAGATATATATATTTCGATCGGGTTACCCAAACTGTTGAATCTACACTCCATCTTTCTCCTCGACAGATGGCGTTATGGAGCTCTCTAAAGGAGGATCATACTTCAGATTGGCTCAAGGTGGTTCCTATATCTGGATTGGGTCAAACTATGAATGCCCAGACATACCGTTGTGTGTTGTGTTATTGGCTGGGTGTTCCTCTTTTCACTGTTCAGGTACCGTGTTCAGCTTGTTCTCGTGTTTTTACTGGAGATATTTATGGGGATCACGCGGTTTCTTGTGCGGGTATTGTTGGCATTAAACATCGGCATAATATTGATGTTCTTGTTGATATATGCTCTCGGTCCGGAATTTCAGCTCGTAAGGAGGTGGATATTGGGCTTTATGGTGATAGGGATAGATCTTTGCGCCCAGCTGATATATTACTTTACTCTTGGGATGGTGGGCTTGATGTTTGTGTTGATCTTACGGGGTCGTCACCTTTGACGCAATATAGTATGATTGATTTTAGGCCAGGTCGTGCGGTTATTGATGCTGCACAACGTAAACGTATCAAGTATGAGGCCAAATGTGTGGATATCGGATATGGGTTCTTCCCCTTCTCTTTCTTCTCTTTTGGAAAACTTGAGAAAGATGCAGTAACTCTTCTAAAACGTATTCGACATTTCTCTACGACTCAAGACATTGGAGCGCGGGCTGCCGTTCATATTTTTAATAGGATTGGTTTCGCTATTGCTAGATGTGTGGGGGCCCAGTTGGTTTCTCAGCTCCCCACCAATTTCTTGTAAAATCCTATTTATTGTTAATAAAAGTGATGGTTTATAAAAAAAAATAAAAAATAAAAATAAATAACAATAATAATAATAACTATGATAATAATAATATTAAATTATTTATTATTATTATTATTATTATTATTATTATTATTATATAAATATTAAAATAATAATAATAAATATTATTTTTTTTATTATTATTATATAAATACTAAAATAATAATAATAATAAATATTATAATTATATTGTTATTATTATTATATAAATATTATATTTTAATATTTATAATAAATATTTGTTGTTATTATTATTATTATTATTATTATTATTATTATTATTATGAATTACAACGTAACTCAAAACTTTATATTCAACATCTTATGTAATCTGAATTCTAATTCCTTTCATTTTACGAACCAAACAGCCTACGTAATATAATCAAAGTATAATTACATCAAATTACGCCTAGATTACGGCGAACCAAACGCCCCCTTAAGGTGCGTTTGTTACAAGGTTAGAATTTACTGTGGGCTTAGGATTATAATCAACCAGTTTAGTATTAGTTATTGATATACTCCATGTTAACTTCATGTTTGGTTCATTATAAGTTTAGAAAATTAGTCTTATCCTCTTAGGTGTCGGTCCTATCTTGTCATATGACAAAAGCAATTATGAGAAGAATATAAAAAAGGGGAAATGATCCCTGCTGTGTTACAGCAGGGAATGCTATATACTGTAAGACAAATTGAAGAGCCATATGTGTAAAGTGATAATAACTAAAGGGTATAAAATGTAAATGTAAAATTTTTTTTACTCCCTACCGCAGATTTGTTGTCTGCTGTCACTGCAGCGATGTGCATCCCTAAAAAAAATCATAAAACTAGTGTTTGAAAACAAAATTTACCATCCAAATTCCAAAGATATGAAAAACTTGGGCTGCTAACCCCAAGTTCGAGGGTGTGGCTACTTATTTTAAAGGGGAATTTTATATCTCCTTTCTTTTTGGTGTAAATTTCTTATATACCCGAATATGCATAAAAAAACATAGTACATTATGAATTCAACACCTGCACTTTGAGTATATATGAATTAATCATTAAAGTAGGATGATATATATGAAATTAATCCTATTTAAATCCTCTAGACATGTAACAAGCAAAGTTTTTTACTTTGAGTCAATCCCCACCGACTAAAAGGCACGTACCAAACACACCCTAAATCTTTCATATCTGAAGATTTCATATATTTCTTAAGATTTCATAACTTTATTACTAAGATTGCATATCTTGCATATTATAGAGCCAATATACAACAAATATAGCTTCTTCATTGGCAATCGTGCCCCACTGCCAAAACATCAACAGCGAGGTTTTTCCCATTCAACAGCTACTTTAAAAGACGCCTATACATTCACATCAGCTACACATGTTGAGCTAAAGCTAGAAAAGTACTATAAAAAAAACGATTTCCTCGAATATTATACCACTTATCAAAAGGGTGATAATATGGTGAAATAAATTACTACGTATTAAATTTTTGATGAAACATTCTACTTGCCTCATATTAATATGTTTGGTATTCGACATAAGTTTGGGATTTACCAAGTAAGTTCTTACAGTTACCAATAAAATAAGATTGTTTCCATATTCAAAAATGAAAATGGTACTACTTATGCTACGTGATTAGGGTGTCATTCGGGTTGATCCAACCCGCACACGACCCGAGTCAACTCGGGTCGGGTCAATCAGGTTCAAAATTATTTTCGGGTCAACCTGAATTGACCCGAGTTTTATATAGGATCGGGTTCGGGTATGTTTATTTTAGCCTTGATCCGAGCCCGACCAACCCGTGTTGACATGACACAAATTGATCCGACCCGAATCCGAATTGACCCGAGTTCTAAATAAGGTCGGATTCGGGTATTTATTTTGGAGGATTGACCCGAGTTGACCCGAACCCGATCAGGTCAACCCAAATGACACCCCTAGACACATGTGATCTCTGACAAACACACCATTGAAAATTTCAGAATTAACTTTCTAAATTAATTAAATTAGTATGATTCAGTTAAGATGAACAAATATAGAAGAACAATTCACTCAAAAGCAGAAAACATAAAATGAATGCTGCAATTAACTGTAAATTATAGATAGTCTTTCAAATCTCACGAATAACGGTTTAATGCAGGAAAAACATCACCATTATATTCAACATAGTTACGCTGAAAGTTGAGAAATTCAATAACATTGCTTTTTAAGGAAACATAGAATTGAGAGGAAGGTACAGGTTTGTGTATGTTAATGAAATGATGATGGTTTGGGAGCAAAAGGATTTCATGAATTGGCCAACCATGAAACAAGAAGTTTCACCATAATTTAACCTAAACTACCTCTATACCAACCAAACACTATCCTAAAACCATTAATTACAGTCCCCAAAGCCAACATTGACCACCACTAGCCTATGCCTTGTTTGGCGATTTCTGAGGTTTGGTAGTCTTATCAATATCAGTTGCTGCAGATTTTCTGGGCAACAAGACAGGATTAGTGTTAGGTAACAACACCAGTCGTAATCTGACTTTGATGTCAAAATGAATGAAGTATTGATGTAAGTGAGTATCTTGGAGGACTTCTCGAGTGTTTATGATTGCACAGGCTTGGTCGTTTATGATGTTAGCCTAAAAACAAACTCGAAAAAGGGCAGGGTAGAACTCTACTCGGAGCCAAATGTTGGTGGTAAACTTGGTGAACTATCAGTTTGATTGTCATTGTGTGGCTAATCATAGTACATAATGTGTGTATAAAGGTGCATTTTAGCTGTAGATTTCAAGAACATTGCATGTTCACTAAACATAAGGTCTGTCATATAAGTAATAAAAAGTGGACAGGTCAGAGTGAAAAAAAAACAATGGTTGAACCAACTTTGATGAATCACTTTACATGTTTCGTATAATGAAATATGGATGTAACTCTAGCATTTGCAAATTATCAGTAAAATAACCGTTCTCATATTCAAGAACAAAATAAAGACCACTAGTCATTATGTAATCATGTGTTTTAAACACAGATTTATTAGATAAACAAATTTTAAAGAACTAATCACACTTTGATGTAATTAATAAGAATGAAATTTAATCCTTAGATTAGAAAAGAAATGAAAATATTTACCAGAAGGCATAACCATAATTAGCTGAACAAAGGAACATAAGCGGACGATCCAATCAACCATAACATTAAGGTACATATTCAAACTCGGACAAACAGAAAATAAAGGAACCACATCACCATTCAAACTTGATTCGGTTCCTCTACCAAACATCCCTGGTAATATCATTGTCGTCGAGAACTTAGCACAGTGAATAGATACCACTAGAACCGAAGGCTGACTAAAACTAGAAGCTTCTAATGCCATATGCAAGGATAGGCAGACAAGGATAAACATTGAAGGGTAAAAACGTATATGAAAGGTGACGTTGGTATCACCTCGAAAGTTGGCACTTACAGGCTAAAGAAGAATGTTCCTTATCAAATTTCTTAAAAGATCAGCGATAACGCCTATGTAGTTGACCTACTTGACAATATCCAATAATTTCAAAGCCGCGTATGAGGTTGACTACTGCCCTTCTGAAGTTCTGATGAGCTCCTATAGCCTGATAATAACTCGTGTTCAATCTTTTTGAAACAGCGGAGAATGATTGTAGACATAAAATGGTAGGAGACAAAAATAACTAATTTAGAAATAATGTCTGATACTATTTCTTTTAAGGGTCTTGCGAACATTTGCCTTGAGAGCACATGTTAAGAAGCATTTAATAATTGATTATGTTTTCGCATTAAAATCATTAAATATACTACCTTTAATATTTATGTTGGAGGCAATTTAAATTAGTTCCCATATATGTTTTCTGTTTCTACTTACCTCTTCAGTCTTTAGTCGTGAAGAAACCCATGGCCCTTGTGCTACTGCAGCATGTCAATCTGTTGCATTTGAATTCTCAAAACAAATAGCAGCCACATGCCCACATTGGCAATCATGCCCCGCCCCAAACATCCGCAACAAGGTTTCGGCCATTCACCAGCGACTTTGAAGGATGCTTATTTATTAACAACATCTGCAGATGTTGAACCAATGCTAGAAAAGGGAGAAAATATGGTTCCTGCAGGAACACCATTCAACTGATCAAAGGAGTGACAATGCGATGTAATGGTGAACTTGTATGATGTCTGTCATATCCCATCGTGAAGATAATTTATGACAGGTTAGTACTAAAATGGGAACTTGTATCAAGTATCGACCAACCTACAATAAGTCCAACGGAAGGTATATACAATCAAGTAGAGTAGTTATAAAATCAGCGATCTCTAAATTTACAATGTCGTATATAGGCAGTAACTCGGTGAGGTACAAATAAATTCACCCAGTTTACTATTGTAGTATTTTTTCATAAAAACAGAACAACGGCAAGCATTGCAGCTAGAACTTTCTAAATTTCCACCAGTGAGACAAAGTGGACTGCATATGTTTTTTTTAAATTCTTTCATTATGTTTGACAATAATTTACTGCTCAAACATTTGATCTAAAGTATGTATTGCATCTTCCTGTAATAGCTTAAAAGACTCATCTATTGTTATCCATATAACCGCAATATAAAGCATAGAAGATGCAATAAACAACCTATGCTGCATTTTTAAAACTACAGTTAATCCTAGGCACTTGGTGTTCAGATTGGGTAACAAAGCTAATAAACGGCTACATGTGAATAACTCAGATGCAGTCATATCCATGGCACTAGACAGCACTGTTCACAGGCCGATTGCCATCAAATCTGGACTTCAAAATATGTTTCATGATTTGTGAGTGTTTGTGTGATTGTGTTTGGCGATGTAACAGTAAACGGTAAAACAAGTGAATAACATAAAACTAACTTTATAGATATTAAAGGTACGTTGTAAACTTCACATGTCGAAGTTTTACAACAATATATAGAACCCTAATCGACACAATGGTTTACTCAAACGTTGTGAAGCTTGAGATAAAACCGTTCTAATAACTAACTAAATAACTGTCATACATGGGCTGGGTTGGATTTACCCAAACGACCCATTATGCAGAAAATGTACTTGACCCAAACATTAAATAATAAAGTCATACGAATTACAATAACATATGCTAGAGTTTTAATACTAACACTATTTGATCTATAACAATTAAAAGGCTAACAATTTCCCCCCTAATTTTATAGCATCAAATTCTTCATCTTCTTGAAACCTGTTTGCTTGCTATCTTCAAACAATGACCTCGAAATCATTGCTTCCATTGCTGCTGCTTTCATCATCTTCTTGTTCAAGTTTAACGCCAAAATGGTCCTTTGATTCTATTGCTCCATCCTTCACTCTTGTATCCTTCTGACCTTGCAGGTCCATGGCCAAACAATTCTTGCTTGCTTCTCCCACTTCATACGATTTTTCAACCCAAGGCATACCAGCAGTTTCATGGTAGACTACAACTAGATCAATAAACGTTTTGTAGCAGTTTCTAACTGTCTCACCATCTTTGATGTCTAAACCTTGTAACTGTGCTAACGTTCCCCAATTGTCACCCATGGTGACCGAAACATAGCCTCCTAAATTCTCAACAGCTTTCATTAAACACAACAGATTCAACTCTATATCTTTGACAACGGGTGGTATTGATTCAAGCGCATCATAGTTCAAATGCACTAGATAAAACCATCTTAACATATCTATAAATCCTTTGTTGAACACTTCCCAATTTCTGTACAATAGTTTATCCTTCTTCAACAAATTCATGAACGATAGAAACCTTGAAAACGAATTAACCTTTAAAGCATACAAGGTTCCATTGTAACTAATGTACTCATCATCCACGTAATCTTGTGTCACATCTCTATTCCAATCCAATTCTTCTATGCCTTTAACTAGAGAACATGCATCTGGATCTATTGACTCAAAATACTTCTCTAAATACTTATTGTGTTCATCCACAACTTCTTTCGGTCCAACTTTTCTTGTTTCACTTTCACATGGCAATTGCATACTTGTTTCCTCATCATAATACATGTGGTTAATGCTACATCTAGTATCCTTAATTTTCACGGAGAAACCTTGTTTTTCAAGCAATTCTAGACTGAGTATATTGAGCGAAACTTCTGGTGTATATTGCACATGTCTCACAACTAAATCACCATTTTCTGTCTTAATAGTTGTGTTACCAATTCCATACGAGAATATAAACTTACATTCATACTCCTCCTTACCAACCATTTTAAACTTATAATTCACATCATTAAATAGAACTCGCCTAGGACACATATGAAACTTATACTTATTACTCACATACCATATGTCGTCCCAACCTTCTCTATCCGTACCTTCAATCGTATAGTCACCAAACACGTGTACCTTTTCTGGATACATCCTTTCTTGATCAATGATCTCTTTTGTCATGTCCATCTCCTTTTGTTGTGATTCGACTCCAGCAATCTTTTTCCTTTTTTCACAAGCCCAAAATGCGTGTCCCTTGGTTTTACATATATAACACTTCGACCTTTTGTCCCTTGAATTCAACTTCGATTTCCCTTTTGTGAATTCTTCTTTTTTCTTTGAATTGAATTCCTCATTGTCTAACACGGTTTGTGCCAACAATTCCTTTGCCTTTGGGGATATGCTTTTCTTCGTTCTTGTGTTCCATTGATATAGACGCTTGGGAGTTTCTCGTAATAGATAGCGTCCTGATTGGAAACCTGATTTTGATTGCGGTTTGAACGATGGCTGTTCCCATGGATTAGAGCCTTGGCTCTGGTACCAAATGTTCACAGGCCGATTGCCATCAAATCTGGACTTCAAAATATGTTTCATGATTTGTGAGTGTTTGTGTGATTGTGTTTGGCGATGTAACAGTAAACGGTAAAACAAGTGAATAACATAAAACTAACTTTATAGATATTAAAGGTACGTTGTAAACTTCACATGTCGAAGTTTTACAACAATATATAGAACCCTAATCGACACAATGGTTTACTCAAACGTTGTGAAGCTTGAGATAAAACCGTTCTAATAACTAACTAAATAACTGTCATACATGGGCTGGGTTGGATTTACCCAAACGACCCATTATGCAGAAAATGTACTTGACCCAAACATTAAATAATAAAGTCATACGAATTACAATAACATATGCTAGAGTTTTAATACTAACACTATTTGATCTATAACAATTAAAAGGCTAACAAGCACCATAAAAAGTGTGCAAAGTAAAAAGTCAACAAGGAGCAAAACCGAGCATGAAACTTGATGAAAGCAATAAAAATCATTTTGATAGCTTGGCTAATGAAAATTCACAATCACGTCTTACAACTTGCCATAACATAAACTGATTATCTCAACGACTTGCAATTTCAAACACAAAACAGAAACAACTGTCATTTTACAAACAATCAGCTAAGACTAACAATTGCAAGATCAAAATACCAATCCACTAAAAAGTTGCATCAAGTATGATTTAAACAACAATAAGAAGTAAACTAAAAATCACCATTCTATTTCATACTCAGATAGTTACAATGCCAATCCATTACCTAAAACCAATAACAAAACCAGCGGTTTCACTAAGACTTAACCTAAAACTATTTCCATACCACCCAAACACTATCCCAAAACTCAATCCTGACAGCAAACTTAAGCCTTCTTTGGTGTTTTCTTTGGTGATGGCTTGGCCTTCTCACCATCAATGACAACAGATTTCTTAGGCAAAAGCACAGGGTTAATGTTGGGCAACACCCCACCACTAGCAATAGTAACACCAGCTAACAGTTTCCCCAATTCTTCATCATTCCTCACAGCCAATAGCAAGTGCCTTGGGTTAATCCTTGTCTTCTTGTTGTCTCTTGCGGCATTTCCAGCTAATTCCAATACCTGAAATTTTCAAAAATTCACAAAAAAACACCCAATCAGTAACAAAATTACTACTAATTTCGAAAATTATTCAAAAATAATATTTAGTGATTATAAAGCCCTAATTATCTACTAATTTCACCAGATCTGATAATTAAATCAATGAAAAAAGTCTGTTTTAAACCTAATTTTAAATTGACAGGTCTAAGAGTTAAATAGTACCTCAGCAGCAAGATATTCAAGGACGGCAGCGAGATAAATAGGAGCACCAGAGCCAGTCCTCTGAGCATATCTTCCTTTCTTCAAAAACCTCCCAATCCTTCCAACTGGAAACTGAAGCCCTGCCTTCACTGATTTCGTAACCGACTTCTTTCGCTCTCCGGCTCCCTTCCTTCCTCCAGCTCCCTTTGTCTTTCCTGCTTCCATTTCTTGTTTTTGTTGATAAAAAAGAGACTGTTTTTAAAATATGTGAATTTGAAAGTGTGTTTGGTGAGAAATGAGAGGGAAGGAGTGGGTTTATATAGTGTGTTGACGGGGGTAATGGGAGTTTGACAGGTTGGCGATCCGTGTGAGTTTGTTTTTGTTTTGGCCGTTGGATGGGATAGATGAGATGAAGGGGTGTGATCGGATGGTGGAGAAATGTGACATGCTGGCGATTCGGGGTATGTGATTTTTTAAGTGGGTTTGCGTGTGTGATTTTGAACTACTACGTAATTTATTTTTACCGGGTATTTACTAATTACTGTGGAGTAATTTTTTATTTTTTATAGTTTAAACTGCTCCGTATTATCTATTTTATAGTTTAAAATAAAACAAACAAATTACTATATATATAATACAGCGTCATAAAACGATGCCACCGTTGTCGTTTCGGTTTTCGCCCTTTTTGGCCTAGCCCAGCCGCTCTGTCCAGCCCGTTAACTTAGCCTTTTTCATTCTTTTTTTTATTAATATTAATCGTCGACTTTGTAACCGAATGGATAACTATAATTGATAACCTCCACCGCCCTAAATGTCATCTGATCTTCGTCCTCTTCAGGTTCGTTGTTATTATGGTTATTGTCATATGTTTTTGGCAAAAGTTAACTTGGTATGCTGTTTGTTTTTCTGCTATTTTGCAGCTTCATATGTTAGTGGTGCATATCAAGGTATTCGTTCACTATAAGCAGGTACAACTTTAAGTTGCAATTTTTTAAATGAAATAGAAAGTTATAATTTTATAAATCTTCAATTTTATCTTCGACAGTGGGGACATTTGTGGAAGATTGAAGATGTGTTTATTGTTTACATGCTCCAAATCAATTTGTAAGTATTATAATTTCGGATACCTTTTAGGTTTTGGTGTGTTTGTTGTGATGATTTTTATCTAATCCTGTTTTGGCTTAAAGGTAAGTACCCTAATTTCTAGGTATGATATAAAGGCTATTGGTTTTCTGGCTTTTTTGTTTTGGTGTTTATATTGAAAACAAAAGTGGCTGATCATGTGAAAATAAGCAATCAAAAAAAAATACCCGAGTGTTTGGATTCTTGAGTTTATATATATATATATATATATATATATATATATATATATATATATATATATATATATATATTTGGGCCAGGTTTGGGAGTGGCTACACCACTGAGATGTGGAGTACATGGGTATTTCAAGGGAGGAATGAGATTGATACAAGGAGATCCAATATCCCATTATCTATTTACTTTGGTTATGGAAGTTTTGACATTGATGTTGCAAAGGAAAATCATAAGCTGCAATAGTTTCAAATACCATAATGGATATAAAGATTTGAAACTTGTCAATTTGTGTTTTGCAGATGATCTGATGATATTTTGTCATGGTGATCAAATGTCTATTGGTGTTATCAAGGAAACACTAAAAGAGTTTAGTGAGCCATCTGGTATATTTCCTAACCTTAGTAAAAGTACAATGTTCTTTGGGAGTTTGACCAACATTGAGAAAGTCCAGTTGAAGAGTATAATGGAGTTCAAAGAATGATCATTGCCCACTAAGTACCTTGGAATGATCATTGACCTGGTTCATAGCTATGAAGGGCCTTCTGATACCAAGGAGAATAGAATCATGGACCTGAAGCTTGAATACAATACCTTCAGGGCCAAAGATTCTGAAAGTCTCTCAGAGACTTATACTCGGTATAAGACCCTCCTGAATGAGCTGACCAATGATGGTGTAATTCTGTCAAAGGATGAAATCGATGTTGGCTTTGTCAACCGTCTCCCTGAGAAGTGGTTAAACATCTCTCAGGGGTTGAGAAATGCTAACCATATCCAGAACCTTGAGCTCCTTGCAATTTATGGGAAGTTTGTCTATGAAGACAACTTAATAACCAGGGGATACCCTGGTAAAGCTCAAGAGACCAAAAAGGCCTTGACAATTTCACCCATATCAACTGCTTTCTACTCCAATGGTGTTGTGCAGGATTTCCAAGATGAGTCTGATGATGAGGTTGATCAAAGGATCAGTGAGGAGTACCTAAATGATTTACAAATTGAATTTCATGAAAGGGCACTCCCTACAAACTCAAGAAGGTTCTTTAAAAGAAACAAAAAAATTTCTAACTCAAAAGCAAATGACAACTCTGAGTGTTTTAAATGTGGTAAAAAGGGTCATTTTGCAAAAGATTGTTTCTCAAAAACAACCTCTGAACCATCTTACAAATTTTCAGGAAACAACTCTTTTTCAGGAACAAGCAAGTTTCAACCTAAGATGCTTCAATCTAGTCAGTCTTTTCAAAATAAAATTGGAAAAGCTCCTCAAATAGATTTTGAAGCCAAATACAGGAAGGCTAAGGCCAAACTTGCTCTTCTTGAGTCTCCTTCCACAGTCAGTCAGTTACCTCATGCTCTAAAACCTTCTCAGGCAAAGAACAAGGGGCTTGTAGTTGAAACATTTGACTGGGATAAGGTTGAAGTGTCCTCTGCTGATGATGAAGAAGTTTACATCAGTGCCCTGATGGCTCTCTCAGAGGATAACAAGCTTGCTGTTGGAAAAGGTCATGCCAGAAATGGTGAATGGGTCAACATCACAATGAGAAAGGTAAACATTTTACTTTCTATGGAAGATGATGTTGATTGGAAATCTTACTTAGATTATATTAATGTTGATCTTAAGTATGTTGAAGAGCAAAGACTTAATTTGTTTCTAAATTTAACAAACTCAGTTTTGAATTAAATCAATGTAGAGATGATCTACTTGCTTTAAAACAAGCTAAGCTTGAAAGTGTAACACTTCAAATTCAAAATTCTGAACTTGTAAAACTAAATCAAGCTCTTCAGGAAGAACATAAGAAAGAAAAGGCTGTTATTTGGAAATGGACTCAGAAAAACCCCAAACTTTTCTGCGTACATTTTCCTTATTCGCTTGTGTTACATACTCACACTACTTACTTATGATTGATTCTTATGTATGTACAAACTTATATCACTCTTTGTATATAAGATACTTATGCAAACTCCATACTTGTCCAACAATGGACATATCACGAGTATAACTAAGTTAAGTATTTGAAAATTTTATCGAATCTCGATTAAATATAGTCTAGTCACCTATATTTAACCTTGGGACAGTGAAACATAGTCTGACTACCTATGTTCGACTTAGATTTTTCAAATACTAAGAATAGTTATATATGGGTTATGTCTAATTGATCTTCAACTTGATTTTCGAGAATCACAAAATTTTTATGTGAGCATAAACAATTCAGCGGTATTCATACGATCGAGCAAAACAACTAAACAAATCCTCATCTTTTCGCAAGTGAACCGTCTAGAGAAAAAGCGAGTTGAGCTCCGGTACGGTGCTCTCTTAAGGGGTACGTGCTGTGACATTTCGTAAAATTTTCATGTCATTAATCTTAAGAGTATTTAACCATTTTATTTTTAAATAATTAACTTCGTCGGAAGTTATCCGCGTTTCGTCATAACACCTTCAATTAATTCAACCGCGACTAGACTACGTCCATTCTACACTTTTTATGCATCATTGCCTCCTTATAATCCTATTTTAAAAGTCACTTTTCAATTTTTCCATTTTTATGTAAACGTTGCACCGTTACGTTTTACCCGATTTAAATTTACGTTTTAAGGTTTTGACAAAGTGAACCAACCCTAGACTATGATAATTTACATATTTATGAATTTTTAAACTATTTCTTGTTTACAAATGAGTTTTATATTTGTCGTGTCATTTTTATAGCTTACGTCACTTTATCAAAAACCGGTGTCACCAAACGTGTTTTCGACTCACGGTTTCAGTTTTAACGACGTTTAAACACTCCGATAAACCCATGACTCAATTAATATATTAAAATTAGTTATTTTAACAACTTTTAACATTTTACAAGTTTAGTATTTTTACGTTACCCGCTTTTACGTTTTTGCATCTTAAAAACTCCACGTCTTCAATTACCGGGATCAAACTACACATTGTAACTCAAATTTAACACAAAATCAATCCCACTTTATTTCCCCACACACCATGAACGACCCAAAAGTCACATGGATGCATATCCATGCGGTGAGTCATGTTGTTGTGTCAAACTCTTGCAAAAATTAAGACACATGTACTCCACTACACCCTTTCTCATATATATACTTCAAAAATTTACACATAGAACATATCACCAAGTATTTTTCACTCAAAATCTGCATTTTATCTCTAAAATTTCGTGGATTCTCAATACTTAAGTCACTATTTTTAGTTGATTTTGCTAGTCCAAGAGTTGGTGCAAGAATGAAGGTTCAAGTGTCCTAGTTGTTCTTGGTTATTTTTCTTCTTCAAGCCCTCATTATCAAGGGTTTTGTTGGTGATTTTTCTAAGGGTTTTCAAGAGTTAAAGGGATGTGGTTTTTCATGTTTTACAAGGGTTTTGGTGATTAAAATTTGGGTTGGCATGGGGTAAAGAAATGATGCAAGTGTTGAATGGGTTAATCTAGGTTTAGTGATTCTTGTTCTTGTATCATCTTGTTCATCACTTTTGTAAGGAAACTCTCCACTAACTTTTCATTTTATTTTTATTTTCACTTATGTAAATTTTATATATCTTGATGTATTTGAATATTATATAAGTTATTATGCTTGGTTAGGCTTGGTACATAGTTAGGAAACACTAAAAACCCTAAAGGACTAGACATGCAAACTGTGAATCTGATTCAGGGGTAAAAACGGAATAAACTGTTTAATCAGTAAACATTGGACCTAAACTAAAAATATGTAGTTGTAGCCCTATGTCTTGTGGTCATTTTGACGGGTATTTCATCGAATAACTCATTACAATGATTAAACTAGAAATATTTTCGTGTAACATGCCAGATTCTGAGTAGCAGATTTAAATGGTAAAATTCTCACTGATACGTTCATTTTCACTACTTGGCCCAGTTTTATGAAATGTAGGTAACATCTTAAATTAAATATGGCCGCAAACGGGTAATTAATTGGACTTGTAGAACTCTAGTTATCGCACTTTTCGTGGGACTGTTGTAATTTTGAAAGCTGATGGACTAAATAGTATCGATAAATTGATAGTTTTACTAATGTTATGTAACTATTGGCTTAGTAAAACCCACAAAACTTGATAGTACAGATTAATACCTTTCTGAGGATATAAAGAACGTTATCTTTGGACTTACGGTTTGGAAATGGTGAATATTTTTACATGTACAAGTTAATAAAAATTCCAAAAGCTCTAGAATAAAAAGTATAAAAATGTTATACACTTTATAAAAATTGGACCTTTAATACATTTTTGAACCACCTAATATATTTTTGAAACCTCAAGTTTAATGTGAACGTTTTTGCTAACACTTGACCCATGGACCAAATTTGAACCTTATGATTATATTGGACTTTCATAACATATATTTGGACTTAGGATCAAATATAGGATTATTACTTGAAATTTTATAACTTTTAAGTGTTAAACTAAAACTTGAGATATATTTAGAAATTATGTACCAATCGTAAATAAGATAATAACTTATATATATAGCTAAGTTGCATCAATGTTTATTTTCAAAAACCTAAGACGAGCCTATATATGTTTAGGTTCTTCGTAGAACTTCGCGGCTATCTTTCTTCGCTTGCTTGATCGTGATTATTCCTCTTTGTTCACGGTGAGTTTATAGCCTCGCCTTTACTTATTTAAACATTTTATAAACCTCGCGAGGGGGATACATGCTAGTTTTACAAATTGAATACAAGTAGTTTTTGGTATGCTTGACCCGATTACATGATTATAGACATTGGGTATATTTCTTGCCAATTAAGTCCCCATCATGAACCGTTAATTCCGTGGGAAACGCTAATATTATAAATATGCATATTGGCTAGGCGGGCCTGTCCGGGTGAGTAGCGCTCACTTGGAGCCTTTATTACCAAACGGACATATAATATTGAGAATTGAGGTAAATGACAAATCTTACCTTTTCGGGGCACTATTAAACTAGGTCAAGGTTCGGTTTCACGAGCTCTATACTATAATCTTATTTCCCGACATGTATTTGTTATATGTCTATTGATAAATAATACTTGTATTCAACTGCTTACTTATTAAACTCTATGAATTCACTCAACCTTTGTGTTAACTTTTAGCATGTTTTATCTCAGGTCCGTAAGTGACTTTCGGCTTGGATGGGCGACGCAAGAAATGGATATCTGCATGATGGCTCATGTTTAAATAAAAATTTTCATTCGATAATGTTCTAAACTTTCAAAACTTATGTATCTTTTATCTATGTTAAAAACTTTTGGGACCTTGTTAACTCTGATAAATTATCGAATGTGAAGTTTTAAAGACGACTTTGTTTTAAAGTTGTTTACTATACTTGTACTATGTGACAAAATAGCACCCCATGTTGTATTCCGCTGCGTTTCTAAAATGAGGGTGTTATAGAATGGCAACAGAGCACAAATTATAGTGAACTAGGTCTTTTTCCTTTTAAAAACCTAGACTATAATCATTTATTTTTCAAAATCATGAGCTTCCATCATCTTGTCCGATATCCATGCGTGCCTACTCCTGAGCTTCCTATTTCTCCCTCGTAAATATATATATATATATATATATATATATATATATATATATATATATATATATATATATATATATATATATCTTAATCATGCTATATTAAAATAATTATAAGCACTATAATTATTTCCTATCTTGTCCGATAATCCGCGAAATATCACTCCTTATATATGCACTTTATGCACAAAAATTTATTGTAATTTATGCTATTAATGAGCATTATAAACTTCCATCCGGAAATTTTCACACATCTTCAAGTGCACTGTTGCTATACGTATATGTATAGTGAATATTACTATATGTACTTACGATATATTTTTCTTATTTTATTTATATATTTTTTTCTCTCGACTATCTTGCTTGATTCTAAAACATCGATATATTTCAATTTAAAGTTCTCACATGAATACTAAACTCTTCTAACCATTGTGAGTTACACGATGGTCTCTCTTAGACATTGTATGCGATTACAATGGTCTCTCTTATTTATCAGACATTGTATGCGATTACAATGGTCTCTCTTTTTTTATCAGATATTGTATGTGATTACAATGGTTTCTAAACTCTTTCATAATTGTATGTTATATCATTTCATATAACATCGAAACCTGTTACAATTTATCAATTTTTATTGGTTATCTTACTCCCCCTGAACTCATATTTTATGAGCATTTCTTGCTTATTTTCTTAAGCACCGCTATTGATACTATTTATCTAAAGACTATTTATAGATACCCGATTTTCTCTCGACTAATTACATCTATTTACCATAGCACTATTTCTTATTTGTATAAAGGTTACTTTTCTAAATGCTTTACCGACTCTTACCCCCTTTATACTCAACCTACAAAACATCATCTCAAACTTTGTTTCTCTCAATTATGTACCTATTTCACCAAGATTACTAAACTATTAAATACATGTTTATTCATTTTGATGATCCTCTAAAAACTTTCTCGTACGTTGTGGGTGACATAGTGGTCTCACTTATTTTCTCAAAAATCGTGAATAATGCTATGAGCTTTAAAATCTTTTCATGACCTTACACAACGGTATTTTATCTGAAACCAGTCACATTCTATTTATTTACCTTGAAAATTTCACTACCATGTTATAAACAACTCCTTTATTGTCATATAAACTATCTTTTATTATATTACAAATGGATTTAATATTCCCCAAAGAATTACCCCATTATTACCTTATAAACTAATAACCTTATTCACTGCTATTTTATAAACTGCTCTAACTAGTTCAAATTTACTTTTTGTAACCTCTTTACAAATCATTTGGTCAATTACCTTGTAAAACTAGTTTACTACTATCTTCTAAACCATTTTCACTACAATATTAATACACTCCTTGCCACTCTCTTACAAACTACTTTACCACCATCTTATAAACTAATCCACTGATGTACTACTATTAAATAAACTGTTTGGACTAGTTTGGAATAAACTATTTTGTTATATTAAAAATCGTTCTGTCATTTACCTTTTACCAAAATTTTCACCACCTTATAAACAATTTTGTTATTATCTTATTAATTACTCGACCTTGTTTTATTAACTAAGACCATTGATTTATTATTGCCTCATGAACTATTCTATTATTATTTTATTGTTCGTCATTCTCCAATAATTCTTATAAACGGATTCATCATACAAAATTTGAAGTTCAGTAACTTTTTCTACATTCATCAAGTTCTCTTTTGAAACCTTCGTTGTTAAAGGTCCGTGATTCTGGCCCGATGTGGACTGATTTAGAACTGCTTAAAACTTCCTTTTCTGCGTACATTTTCCTTATTCGCTTGTGTTACATACTCATACTACTTACTTATGATTGATTCTTATGTATGTACAAACTTATATCACTCTTTGTATATAAGATACTTATGCAAACTCCATACTTGTCCAACAATGGACATATCACGAGTATAACTAAGTTAAGTATTTGAAATTTTATCGAACCTTGATTAAATATAGTCTAGTCACCTATATTTAACATTGGGACAGTGGAACATAGTCTGACTACCTATGTTCGACTTAGATTTTTCAAATACTAAGAATAGTTATATATGGGTTATGTCTAATTGATCTTCTACTTGATTTTCGAGAATCACCAAATTTTTATGTGAGCATAAACAATTCAGCGGTATTCATACGATCGAGCAAAACAATTAAACAAATCCTCATCTTTTCGCAAGTGAACCGTCTAGAGATAAAGCGATTTGAGCTCCGGGACGGTGCTCTCTTAAGGGGTACGTTTGTGACATTTCGTAAAATTTTCATGTCATTAATCTTAAGAGTATTTAACCATTTTATTTTTAAATAATTAACTTCGTCGAAAGTTATCCGCGTTTCGTCATAACACCTTCAATTAATTCAACCGCGACTAGACTACGTCCATTCTACACTTTTTATGCATCATTGCCTCCTTATAATCCTATTTTAAAATTCACTTTTCAATTTTTCCATTTTTATGTAAACCTTGCACCGTTACGTTTTACCCGATTTAAATTTACGTTTTAAGGTTTTGACAAAGTGAACCAACCCTAGACTATGATAATTTACATATTTTTGATTTTTTAAACTATTTGTTGTTTACAAATGAGTTTTATATTTGTCGTGTCATTTTTATAGCTTACGTCACTTTTATAAAAAACCGGTGTCACCAAACGTGTTTTCGACTCACGGTTTCAGTTTTAACGACGTTTAAACACTTCGATAAATCCATGACTCAATTAATATATTAAAATTAGTTATTTTAACAACTTTTAACATTTTACAAGTTTAGTATTTTTACGTTACCCGCTTTTACGTTTTTGCATCTTAAAAACTCCACGTTTTCAATTACCGGGATCAAACTACACATTGTAACTCAAATTTAACACAAAATCAATCCCACTTTATTTCCCCACACACCATGAACGACCCAAAAGTCACATGGATGCATATCCATGTGGTGAGTCATGTTGTTGTGTCAAACTCTTGCAAAAATTAAGACACATGTACTCCACTACACCCTTTCTCATATATATACTTCAAAAATTACACATAGAACATATCACCAAGTATTTTTCACTCAAAATCTGCATTTTATCTCTAAAATTTCGTGGCTTCTCAATACTTAAGTCACCATTTTTAGTTGATTTTGCTAGTCCAAGAGTTGGTGCAAGAATGAAGGTTCAAGTGTCCTAGTTGTTCTTGGTTATTTTTCTTCTTCAAGCCCTCATTATCAAGGGTTTTGTTGGTGATTTTTCTAAGGGTTTTCAAGAGTTAAAGGGTTGTGGTTTTTCATGTTTTACAAGGGTTTTGGTGATTAAAATTTGGGTTGGCATGGGGTACAGAAATGGTGCAAGTGTTGAATGGGTTAATCTAGGTTTAGTGATTCTTGTTCTTGTATCATCTTGTTCATCACTTTTGTAAGGAAACTCTCCACTAACTTTTCATTTTATTTTTATTTTCACTTCTGTAAAATTTATATATCTTGATGTATTTGAATATTATATAAGTTATTATGCTTGGTTAGGCTTGGTACATAGTTAGGAAACACTAAAAACCCTAAAGGACTAGACATGCAAACTGTGAATCTGATTCAGGGGTAAAAATGGAATAAACTGTTTAATCAGTAAACATTGGACCTAAACTAAAAATATGTAGTTGTATCCCTATGTCTTGTGGTCATTTTTACGGGTATTTCATCGAATAACTCATTACGATGATTAAACTAGAAATATTTTCGTGTAACATGCCAGATTCTGAGTAGCAGATTTAAATGGTAAAATTCTCACTGATACGTTCATTTTCACTACTTGGCCCAGTTTTATGAAATGTAGGTAACATCTTAACTTAAATATGGCCGCAAACGGGTAATTAATTGGACTTGTAGAACTCTAGTTATCACACTTTTCGTGGGACTGTTGTAATTTTGAAAGCTGATGGACTAAATAGTATCGATAAATTGATAGTTTTACTAATGTTATGTAACTATTGGCTTAGTAAAACCCACAAAACTTGTTAGTACAGATTAATACCTTTCTGAGGATATAAAGAACGTTATTTTTGGACTTACAGTTTGCAAATGGTGAATATTTTTACATGTACAAGTTAATAAAAATTCCAACAGCTCTAGAATAAAAAGTATAAAAATGTTATACACTTTATAAAAATTGGACCTTTAATACATTTTTGAACCACCTAATATATTTTTGAAACCTCAAGTTTAATGTGAACTTTTTGGCTAACACTTGACCCATGGACCAAATTTGAACCTTATGATTATATTGGACTTTCACAACATATATTTGGACTTAGGATCAAATATAAGATTATTACTTGAAATTTTATAACTTTTAAGTGTTGAACTAAAACTTGAGATATATTTAGGAATTATGTACCAAGTGTAAATAAGATAATAACTTATATATATAGCTAAGTTGCGTCAATGTTTATTTTCAAAAACCTAAGACAAGCCTATATATGTTTAGGTTCTTCGTAGAACTTCGCGGCTATCTTTCGTCGCTTGCTTGATTGTGATTATTCCTCTTTATTCACGGTGAGTTTATAGCCTCGCCTTTACTTATTTAAATGTTTTATAAACCTCGCGAGGGGGATACATGCTAGTTTTACAAATTGAATACAAGTAGTTTTTGGTATGCTTGACCTGATTACATGATTATAGACATTGAGTATATTTCTTGCCAATTAAGTCCCCATCATGAACCGTTAATTTCGTGGGAAACGCTAATATTATAAATATGCATATTGCCTAGGCGGGCCTGTCCGGGTGAGTAGCGCTCACTTGGAGCCTTTATTACCAAACGGACATATAATATTGAGAATTGACGTAAATAACAAATCTTACCTTTTCGGGGCACTATTAAACTAGGTCAAGGTTCGGTTTCATGAGCTCTATACTATAATCTTATTTCCCGACATGTATTTGTTATATGTCTATTGATAAATAATACTTGTATTCAACTGCTTACTTATTAAACTCTATGAATTCACTCAACCTTTATGTTGACTTTTAGCATGTTTTATCTCAGGTCCGTAAGTGACTTTCGGCTTGGATGGGCGGCGCAAGAAATGGATATCTACATGATGGCTCATGTTTAAATAAAAATTTTCATTCGATAATGTTCTAAACTTTCAAAACTTATGTATCTTTTATCTATGTTAAAAACTTTTGGGACCTTGTTAACTCTGATAAATTATCGAATGTGAAGTTTTAAAGACGACTTTGATTTAAAGTTGTTTACTATACTTGTACTATGTGACCAAATAGCACCCCATGTTGTATTCCGCTGCGTTTCTAAAATGGGGGTGTTATAAAATCTGATAACACTGATTCAAAGGTTGATCAGCTAGCTGAACTTGTCAGGATGCTAAGTGAAAAAATTGAGTCCACTGAAAAACCCTCTGGCTCAAAATCAAAACAACCTTCAGCATCCTCAAGTTCCTCCAAACCTAAAACCACATCCAGACCTTCAGTAAGATGTGAGCTGTGCAATTATCCAAATCGTACCACTGATAAACGCTACAGAGTCTTGTTTTGCATGATATGCAAACAAGAGGACCACATAACTTGTGATCACATCTCTCACACTGCTTCTCTAAAAGCACAAGGTCTTTACAAAACACAAGGCTATCAGTACGCCACATCTTCCAAACAGAGACTGAAGGCTAAGCCTTCCTTGCCATGTCCTCAATGTGGTTTCAACGATCATCTTCCTGATGATTGTATGATGAAAACCTGCTGTGACATCTGTGGAGATCCCTCCCATGAAACCAAGGGGCATGACAAAATCATTCAGTCCAGAAGAAAAAACCCTTACAAACACTTCTCAGTCTACTGAGTCATCAACTACCACTAAATGTAAAACATGTGGTAGCTCAGTACACTCAACTTCAGACCATGATTCATTAGCTAAATTCAAAAAGTTGTTGAGGACTAAGCCCACTAGGAGGTGGGGGAACAAGAAAAACTAACCCAGTTTACTATTTGTGCAGAAACACATCAGGGATCCTACTTGGCACCTCGACAGTGGATGCTCAAGGAGTATGACTGGTGTGAAAAGTTACCTACACAAATATGTGGAAGAACCAGGACCCAAAGTAGTATTTGGTGATAACTCATCAGCTCCCACTAAAGGTTATGCTTCAGTAAACTGCAATGGTATAGTTTTTACAAGAATAACTTATGTCAATGGTCTCAAGTATAATCTGATAAGTATGAGTCAACTATGTGATGCAAAATACATAGTTCAATTTGATGACAAGAGAGGGATCATCTCAATTTCAAGAGCATCAACAACCTGGCCAAACAGAACAAAGTTCTTTGCCTTCCATCCCTGGTGTATACCAAAGACAAGCCTTGTTCTGCTTGTGAAAAAGGAAAACACCATAGGGCATCCTTCAAAACCAAACAATCATTCTCCATCAAAAGCTGCCTGCATCTTCTCCATATGGACTTGTTTGGACCTGTCAGTCCCATGTCCATTCATCATGAGAAGTATTCTCTGGTCATTGTGGATGAATACTCAAGATACACTTGGGTTTACTTCCTGACCAAAAAGAGTCAGGCAACTGACACAATCATGTCACTTGTCAGGAACATTGAAAATCAAAATGATGTCAAAGTTAAACAAATTAGAACTGACAATGGCACTGAATTCAAAAACCATGACCTTGAGTGTTTCTGTGATGAGAAAGGGATTTCTTAGAATTTCACTTCTCCCTATACTCCTGAACAAAATGGAGTAGCTGAAAGGAGAAATAGAACACTCATTGAGGCAGTAAGGACAATGTTAAATGGCTCAATCCTCTCAAAACACTTTTGGACTGAGGCAGTCAAAACAGCTTGCTACACTCAAAACATGTCAATCATTGTGAAAAGGCACAATAAGACTCCTTATGAGATATTCAAAAGAAGGATCCCTGACATTAGCTACTTTCATGTATTTGGGTGTCCTGTGTTTATTCATAATCACAAGGATCACTTGGGTAAATTCGATGCCAAAGCTGATGATGGATACTTCCTGGGATATTCTCTGGTTTCCAAAGCCTTCATGGTGTTTAACACAAAGAGACAACAAACTGAGGAAACTTATCACATAACTTTTGATGAGACCACATAATCCATCAGGTTCTCCAGTTCCTCAGTTGAAGACATTGGTATTGATGATTCTTCAAGGTATCCTCCTGATGAGTATCTCCCTGAAAATCAACCTTCTACTCAATACCAAGCTGATGCTGATGTCTCTTACTACATCATCCCTCACAATCTACCCCAACCAACCATCAGCGAGTTCATTGAAACTCAACAAGTCTCAAATGAGACAACAACCACTGAACCAATTGTTCAGGAATCCTCAAAACAAATTGTTCCCACTAATGTCACTGAAGTACACAATCTTGAGTTGCCTCAGGTTCCTGTAACTGATCCCACTCCTCAAGTAAATCAGGCTTCTACAAGCTCTAACTCCTATCCTAAACCTCAGGATAGCTGGACCAGATCCAAAGTTATTGAGCTTGTGAAAATTATTGGTGAGCCCACTGAAGGCATGCTTGCCAGAAGCATGGCTGCTAAACTCAAGGCAGCCACAACCAATATATGTCTTTATGCTGACTATCTCTTAGAAATAGAGCCTAAAAATATCAAAGAAGCCCTGACATATGAAAGTTGGGTTCAGGCCATGAGAGATGAACTGGAACAGTTTGGCAGAAATGATGTCATGACCCTTGTTGAATGCCCAAATGGTGTTCTGGTCATTGGTATGAAATGGGTCTTCAAAAACAAGACTGATGAAAATGGCACAGTCGTCAAAACAAAGCAAGACTTGTTGCCAAAGGATATAACCAACAGGAAGGTATAGACTATAAGGAAACCTTTGCACCTGTTGCTATAATGGAGTCCATCAGTATCTTCCTAGCCTATGCAACTTACATGAACTTTAAAGTTTACCAAATGGATGTCAAAAGTGCATTCCTGAATGGTAACATCAAAGAAGATGTCTATGTGCAACAACCTCCTGGCTTTGAAAGTAGTGCATTCCTCAGTTACCTACTCCCTGACACAGATGGTCTCTCAACTCAACTAGTTCCTTGAATCTCTCACCAAACTGAACACAGGGGTTTAGTCCATTCAATAATCGGTTAAGGATGATCCTGAACTCACCAGGAAGCTCCTTCAGGCATCAGAGACTTATCAGCTCAACTCTGTGCATCTAACTGAGTTACTCACCCTGATGAAGTCCTTCAATCTTCAGGCACTCAGTAGCTCAGTGGAATCAGTCAAAACCTCCCTTGCTGCTCTGGATCAATCAGTGGTTGCTCAGTCCCAGAAGTCAGCCTCTCTAGCTTGGAGCTTTAGTTCACGTTTGTCTGCAATGGAGAATACTCAGGCATCCCTTGAGGCCAAAGTCTCAGCAATTCAGAAGGATACCTCAGACATCAAGTCCATGATGACTGAGATCTACCAGGCCTTCAGGAGTTCCTCTACCTCTGCATCAGTCACTCCAACTCTTGCCATCACTTCAGATCAGCCAACAGTTGAGGGGGAGAATGTCACTGATGCCCCTCACACTGAAGTCCCATATGAAGCTAAGCCCTCTAACACTGAAGGGGAGCATGTCACCGAGGCTACTCCCATCACTTCTGTTCAACCTCAAGATGAACCAACTTCCTCATCTTATCAGCATGATAAAGGCAAAAGCATTACTACAACTCCTGAACCAGTAACAGTGTTGAAGCCTGCCTTCACTATTGTCAGACAGGACCCTGATGAACCAGTCAGAGTTCCATTTGAAATCAATGGGGTAATCCGTCTCCTCACTAGTGATGAAATTCAGGCCTACATGGAGAGAGATGAATTATTGAAAAAGGTGGCCGAGGAAGAGAAAATGAGCAAACCCCCACTCATTAAAGTAGTTCATGAAGAGGTGGAGAAGATTGGGTTGGATACTGAGCAACTGGCCACTGAGCAAGCAGGAGCTGTCTTCAAAAAGGCTCAGGAAGAAGAGATGAGCACCCTGAAAAAGCAAAGAGAAGAAAAGCTCAGGAAGGACACTCAGATCAGAAAGACCATAATTGAAAGGTACACTTGGGTGATGAAAGAAAGGCTGAAACCTGAAACCATCACTGATATCAAAATCCATATCAACACCAAGCCTGCAATTGTCACTGTCTTCAGAGGGCCTGACCAAAGAGTAACGGACACCCATGATCCATTCAGGTTCGCTTACTTTGGCATCTCTGAGCTGGATGAGCTTCGACCAATCATCTCCAAGAAGTCAAATGTAGTGGTTCCTAGTCTCTTGAAATCACTACAGCTCAGGTATGAAAGACTGATGGAAATGCCTGAAGCCCTTGGCATTCCCTCTCTGCTTCCAGCTCCATCTACTCAAACGGCTCCACCAAAGGTCTCCAAAAGGAAAAGGAAGCAAGTTGAGTTAGAGCCTGAGATCAAGGTCCCAGGATTAGATTGTGACAGATTCCTTCCTGAAGGAATCACCTTCATGAACAATGTGGTGTTTGAAGTCCCTGAAAGAGGTCTATGCTTTACTGATGAGTATGGAAACCCTGCTTTCCAAAGATGGTCAGACATGGACAGGGCAGGGATCAAGGCGATGCTGATGTACCTGATGTTGGCTTCTCCTGTTAGGTGTGCTGAAAATGTCAGGTTCTTCCAGGACCTTAAAGCTATGATTGAGGAGCACCCTGAGAGACACCTCCTGAGATCCAAGAAGGCAAAGCTTGATGCACTTGGCTATCAACTGAATATCTGAATCTGCAACCAACTATCTTTTTTGTTTTTGTATTATCAGTAGGAATTGTAATACCTATTAATAAACTTTGATGTTCTTTTAAGTTATCTGTGTCCTACTGTAATTACATCAACACTCAGTGAGAGATGAAGACCCATGCCAACTCACACTGGAATATGAGACACTTAGGCTATTTATATATCCAAATAGGGGGAGACTGTTGGGTCACTGAATTCCCCAATCCTCCTCTAACAAGGATTTGAACATAAAATAACCTAAGTGTCGTAAACACAAACAAGTCACTGAGTGAACAGTATCTCAGTGGGTCATCTTCAGGATGCTTAGAGCGAGTCTACTAAGAAAGGTTCACCATTCAGTGAGGCGGAACTCATTGAGTGTTATCTAAGCCAAGAAGAAGGTGATGGGTTAAGTGAGGATGACAATAACTCATTGAACCCCTAAGACTCCTCAACAACGATTAAGGTACTGAAGACTGATGACTTGAAGACTGAAGATTTGGCGGGACTGGGCAGGAGAGTTTGAACTGGTTCACTAAAGTGCTTTATCACTTTAAGGTCAAAGTTTCCCCAAATGGTTAAATCCAGTCTGTCATCAGAAAGCACCTTTTGGACTTAACCCAGAGAAGGTTCCCTTGTAGAGATTTTATTAAGGAAGGCTTATGTCCATTGTGTATTATAGTTGTTCATACTTGTGTATAAATAGGCAACATAAGTGAGGAGTAAAAGTTGACAAGTTTGTGCAATTAATGCTAAGCATTCACAAACCACTTTTACTCCTCCAAAGAACAACACAGTCCCTGAGATAGCTCAGTGAGACCTTTAGTTGTAACTCAAACTTTGTTTGAGTTTAGTGAGGAGAACATACCATACTTGTCGTTTCAATCCCAAGTGTTATTCCGCAAACACTTGGGTATAATTCTTTGATTAACTTCTAATAAGAATTAAACGTTGAAAATTACTCTTTTCTCTTTACATTTATCTTTGTAGTTAATCTTTTATACATCTGTGTTAAAAGCCATATATCTTGGTTAGTTTAGCTCTCTAGTTATTATTAACCAAGTAAAAGGGACCAACAGTCAAGCCCTTATTGATAAGATTAAAAACAGAACAGAGGACTGCAAATGTAAGTATCTATCTCATGCTGGAAGACTCCTATTAATTGCTGCTATACTTGAATCAATAAGCATGTACTGGGCATCTGTATTTATGCTCCATAAAACTGTAATTAAAGAAATTAATAGGATTCTCAAGAGGTTCCTTTAGAGTAATGGAGATTCTGCTAGTGGCAAAGCAAAAGTGGCATGGAAGCAGGTATGTCAGCCTAAGACAATGGGTGGTTTGGGTATTAAGAACCTTGAAGCATGGAATAAAGCTCTCTTAACAAAACATCTATGGAATATTGCATCAAAAAAGGATACTCTATGGGTGAAATGGGTGCACATAATGAGGGTGAGAGATAATAGTATATGGAATGTATAGTAGAATGATAATGACAGTTGGAGTTGGAAGTGTTTATTGGAGATAAGAGACAAGATTGCCAGTCATTTACAGTATAAGGTTGGAGATGGCAAAAGCATATGTATGTGGCTTGATAAACGGCATAACAATGGGTTGCTGATAAACTCTATAACTCGTAGAGATCTCTGTGATGCAAGACTGCCCAAAATGATCACTTTAAATGAGATGATTTAAGGGGGTGTTTGGAAATGGCCTTTAGAATGGAGAAACTCATAGTTAGATGTGGTGAATATTCAACCTCCATTATTGACTGATGGTGTTTCTGACAAAGTCATGTGGAAGAAGGATGACAATAGCATGATGCCTTTTCATGTGAAGCATGTGATGGACAGTATCTGCACAAATATGGAGGAAGTCAGATGGACAGAGCTTGTATAGTTCAAACAGTGCATCCCAAAACACTCTTTCTGCCTATGGTTACCTATGCTTGGAAGATTGCTAACACAAGACATAATTATGCCTTGGCGAACCCAAACTGGTCTCCTATGCCCACTTTGTAATAAGGTAAATGATTCACATAGCCATTTGTTCTTTCTATGTGAATTCACTAAGGAAATTTAGAGACTGATGGTGAGCAAGATGAATTAGAAGAAGCTGCAATTCAAATGGGATGATATTGTGCATGATCTACTAAACATGAAAAATGGTAATAACATATGGAGTGCAGTCAGAAGGCTAAGTCTTGCAGCAGTGGTATATATATTACATATGGCAAGAAAAGAACCAAAGGCTATTCAATGGGGGATAAAAGGGATGTAAAGAAACTATATGAAGACATTTTTGAAGTCATAAAACTTAAACTAATGAGTTTAAATGTCAAAGATACTTAAGATGTAACAAATGTTGCTGATATCTGGAAGATCCAATTCAAAAAGCAGAATTGAAAAGGGTGTTTGGTTCTGTCTGATAAGGAATAAATATGGGATCTTGTGAATTGTAGTATGCAGTGGAATTGTGAAGTCTCAAATGCAGTATGCAGGGAAGTGTTGACATGGTAGTATTATGCCTGTTTGGATATGTACTACCTGTTATATGGGGTGTTTGGCATAATAAGCCTAGCTATAGCAGATAATGAGGTTCAAGAAAATCTGCAAATTCCATTATCATATGTGGAATCGAAAAGGTGTATCATTACACTTTTTATCATCTAGCCTTAGAAGATTGAGTGTTTATGTTCATTCACACACAGATGGCCTTGTACCTTGATTATCTTTGATGACTAATATCACATCTTATACTGTGAACTCTTAATAGGCCTTTGTTAGGTAATTAAGACTTGTCCACAGTTTGAATACTAATTTTTAGTTGGAAAATGAATCATAAAGAAGGTTTCATGTGAGTTAGGGTAGGATGAACAAGATGGTGGGGCAAGATGATTGGAATCGTGAGGAGTGAAAGATGAACCTACTTGGTCCAATCAATGCCTCACCATAGGATGTAAGGATGGTCCTCCCTCAAGGTGTGTGTTCCCAAATGTGTGAAGCCATTCTAGATATGGACATGTAGCACATTTGGTATAGCCATTGACTTGGAGGGGTTATGGGTTCCTAACGAAGCCACACACCCATTCTACCTTGATCATTGTAGATGCGGGTTGAATGATTTTGGTGAAGGATGATGTGGAAATGTAGTTAGATGGCATGGTGCAACAAAGGTGCATCAATTGATGTATGTGAATGAAGCTATGAAGATATTGTGAAGCTCTGCTTTGCCCTATTTTGGCTAAGACTGGTGTAGTATTTTTTGATATAGGCCTTAGTATCATATGATATCAGACAAAAGTATAGAAGTTGTATTGTTACTGATTTGGTAATGTCCATTTCAGTTTTATGTTTATTCTTGTATTGTACAAAAGATTTGGAGTATTAATATAATTAACACTTGCAAATAAATAAATAAATAAATAAATAAAAATAATAATAAAAAATTGAAATACTTAATTTAAGTCCAATGACGTGACTACTCACAAGCCTCCTATGGCGATACGTGGTTTTTGTGATGATTTTCGCTGAGTTTGTGTGTAAGATTTTGAATAATTTTATTCACCGGTACTACTACGTGTTTTAACGACGTTAAGCTCTTCTTATTCAATCGGATAGTAATAGACACAATAAAACCTTGTTTAATTGGATTGAGTGGTTCTATAAATCTTGTAGCACCTTTCTAATGTCATTGGAATTTCTTCCTTTTTTCCTTTAGTTTTTTGTTGGGCTTTTTAAGTGATAACTCGTAGTATATACATGTTTTTACACTCGATATCATGTACGAGTATTGTTGAGTTTTGGTACTTAATTGCTTGTAAATGTTGATTATAAGTTATAAAAAGAAAATAGTTAAATGCTTGAAAGATCAAGTTATGTAGCCAAATGATAAGTAAACGAAGAAACGAGGACTCAAACCGTAAATAAGTTTAAAAAACTATGAGATTCCTGGCGGAGGGCATGTCACGACTCGAGAAATGTGGTTGTATCACGACATTTGGGACAACACTACTTGACTACTTAACTCTTAGATCTTTATGGGACTCGGTAAATTAAGTTCAACAAACTATCAATTTACTAAATGTTCATGTATTATTCTACCTACATAACATTTTAACAAGCTAACCCTGCTTGATTTGTGCATGTCAGCTACAAATATATACATAATCCCCTGCGACTAAGGCAAAGAAATAATGCTAGCAAATTCACATGTCCATGTGGCTCGTGAGACGATAATTAGTTGCTAATCTACTTTCGCATTGGTGGTATACCAACAAGTAATCAATAGAGCTTAATCAATTATGAATTAGTTTCATGCAAACCTAGATAGATACTAAGTAATCTACCCTAGCATAGCAAACAAAGAACAAGGAAATTAACAATCAAAACAAATAATATATATGTAACTGAATGATTAATGAATAAACTTATATTAAATTCATACTTGGTTTACAATGAATAAAATGACTAAAAAGAGCATAAAATCGGCTAGGTTGTGTCTCTAAGTTTGCACATTAATTGTGAAAAAATAGATGGATTAGATATGAAACGAAAGCTGACATCGTCACCTTAACGATATCAATATAGGGATTTTTCACCGACTCAGAAAGCCGACAACGTCACTCTTTGGAGATGAAGCCGTCACTTCAGGCCGTCTAGGAGCACTTTTCGGTCACGAATTTGTCCAAAACTTAGCTTTTCTGGGCACCTTTGTGACATTGTCATATATGGTGGTCATGAATCCAGCCTTTTGTCCTTTTCTATCAATACTCATCTAAATAAAATCAAATGTTGTCCAAATCATGCGAGTATATAAGAATCAACTTAAAAAAATATTCGAAGGAAATATAGCCAATGTAAATATAAAATGAGGTAAAATGCTCAAAATCATTGGGTAAATGAATCCTTTATCATACATTATATAAGCCGAATATCACTTGTGTAGAATCAAAATAGTAAAATCTAACCCTAATCACTAATGTAATCACATCAATCATTTACGTTATCATAATTCTTTAAAACTAATCACTTAACCACACCGATGATGCTTCACTAACATCAAACCTAACAAAGTTCTTATCTACAATCATCAATAAATAGCTAAAATGAATATTTTGCTACAATCGACAACAAAACGGCAAAAACAACATATGTAACATCAACAACAATACATATGATCATGAATATATAATTATAAAAATGTACCTCCATCCTTATATTCAACCAAAGGTTGAATTACTTCAAAGTTGGAATTTTCTTCAAAAAATTAGAGGCGTCAATTTTAATTTGATTTAACGGATTTTAGCGGTTAATTTGTGTTTAGTTTTCGATTTAGGGCTAGGTTTTTTTATCGTGATGTTGTGTATTCTTGTGTTTTTTTGACCAAGTGACGAGTGGCTTTTGGTGGTTGGGGGTGCCGTTTAGGAAGATGAAATGACCTGTTTGCCCTTTAGAGCACCTCCCAATAAAGGTTTATATTTCAAGTTTACGGTGTTTTGGCGTTTAACCCCTTAAGTTTTTCACTCGTTAATTTATGAGATGAGAAATACATAAGTTCATCCCATGAACTTGAGAGAGAGAGAGAGAGAAGGAATGAAAGAGATGGAGGGGGAGAGATAGAGAGAGATGGAATGAGAGGGGGAGAGAGAGTGAAAGAGATAGAGGGGGGAGGGAGAAGGAAAAGGGGAGAGAGAGAGCGAGAGGGAATGAGAGAGAGATAGAGAGGGAGGGAGAGATAAAGGGAGAGGGATGGAGAGAGAGAGGGAGAGGGAGAGGTAGGGAGAGAGGGCGAGAGAGGAAGAAGGAAAGGGGGAGAGAGAGAGAGAGAGAGAGAGAGAGAGAGAGAGAGAGAGAGAGAGAGAGAGAGAGAGAGAGAGAGAGAGAGAGAGAGTAAAAGTTATGTGGGGTTTAGTAATTAACTTTCAAAAGTTTATAAACGTAATTAGTTACGTTTATTAATGTTGAGGTTTATAGCATTTAAGATGTTTTTATGTTTAATTAGTATATTTAATTGTGTTTTTAGTTTAAGCTATAAGATTTAATTAGATAAATGATGAGATCACCTTACTTAATTTACAAGCTTTTAGATACTTCTAAAACAACTTTTTTCTTTTATGAAGCCTCGATAGGGCCTATACTAAAAAGATTTGTTACATGGAAAATACATCTCTTACTGCGTTCCTGAATCCAAAGAGGGTGATGTCTATATATAACGCTCATGTACTTTGAGGTGTATTTTGCAAAAGTAGTATTAGCAGTAGCAGTAGTGAGCAGTAGCTATTTTTATATATAAAAACGTTTGATAATGTAGCTATGGGTGCAATCATAATGTGTAAAGCATCTCATAAATAGTCAATGTTCATAAATGATACTTATAGAGCATTAAAAATTTGAAATTTTGAAAAAAAATAAAAATAAAACTACTTTTGTTGCTTGCCTAATGAGAACCGCTCTAAGATACTCCTAAATATTTTGCTCCAAACACACCTTTTGAGTTTATATAATTTTTCTTTATTCTATTGAAATCACTCAAAACCTTTTTTATGCATTCCATAAACTTCATGGCTTTTTTTCGATCACCAAAACGTGACAAGTTGGAATAATTTTACTAAATTATTAGTTTTATTTAGCTATAACTTAACTCGAATATTTTCCAACCCTAAGCAAAATAATATTTATACGTTTTTTAGTTGACCATTAAAACTACTTTTTCAAAAATGTATTTTCTTCTCTTAGGCTAATCGGCAAGGGAAGTGAAGGCATCACCAGTTCCCTATTTTCACGCGCGAGCTGCCTTGCCCACTTCCCCATCTCACGCGCGAGGAAAACAAAAACCAAGACAAATTATGGTGATATCTTCACCTTGCAGCAATACAAATAAATCGAGGACCACTTGTACCATTTGAACGTTGCATAATTAATAAAATGTATCCGTTGCAACTTTAAAAAAAATTGCGACACCCCAATTTTTACAATTATAAATACACACAAAATCCACCATTTTTAAACACAATCTCAAGTCTTTTACACTCTTTTTATAAAAAAATGTCTCGAGAAAACACTCCCCAAACATCAATCGTCCCCAACGAATAAATTATCAAAGCAATCCCCTGACACCCGAAGGAACCTTCAATCTAGGAAATACTCCCCCGCCAAACGCACAACTCAACTTACAACCACAATCATTCTATTATAACCAAAACTACACAAACCTACTATACCGTATTCCATACCCACAACAACAAGCCTTTAACCAATTCTCACAACAACACCAACAAAACGAGTTTAACCAAATCTCGGGCCAACATAAGGCGTACCCGTTTGATATGTCACAAAACCAAATTGGTGGTTCATCATCACAACCTCATACCCAACAACCCATGTCTCCCGTTTCTGCATTTCAAAATGAGGATTTGTACTCACCTCAATTTGTTGAGTCTTAATATAAAAACACTCAACGTGAAGAATCTCCCGCCGACGCCACAGCCCCGTCACTACCACCGGTTATAGCGAAGCCGAGAAGACGCCAAAAGAGGCCGACTCAAACCGATGAGCCACTAAGGAACATTCCATGGATCCAAGAAGAAGAAATTGCATTGTGTAAAGGTTGGATTCATGTATCCGAAGATAGTTCCAAAGGTAACGCGAGGAAGGGGAATGGATTTTGGGATGATGTACAGGCGTACATAGAGAGCAAAACAAATTCGGATCGACGAGGGTACGATATGGTTCTTGGAAAATTGAAGACGGTGCAGCTGAATGTGGCTCATTTTTGTGGAGTGTACAATAACGTCATGCGTATGCAGCCTATGAGTGGAGCTGGAGATGAAGATTACTACAATAAGGCAACTCTAAACTATGAAGCTGAATATGGAGTAAAGTTCACGCTCAAACATTATTGGGAGCAATTAAGGAAATGTCAGAAATGGTATGACACTGAAGTTACAAATTTTTTATCAAAGGAAGCAATGAAAGGTTCAAGAGATACAAGTCATCTGGCTCTAGTTCGTTCAACCCAGAGAGTAGAGGAGATAGTATAAGCTTGAATGATGCCGTTGGAGATGACGAGGAAAATGTGGTGTAAGAACTTCCACAATCAATGGGCAGGGACAAAGTGAAAGCTTTTAAGAAAAAAGGTGTGAATAAGTCGGGATCGTCGGCAACTATGAATGACGAGGCATTGGCTAAGATGATGATATCGGAGATGGCACAGCAAGTCGAACGTGACAATGAATTGAAGAGGAAATAATGGGCTGAATGGATGGCGATAAAAAGGAAATAAGTGGAAGTGAGTGAATATAAAGCAAAGCAAAAAGACTTAGGGGCTATTTGATAAAAAAATATGATTTAGCGCTGAATGAATCAAAGTTGATGAATGATTCCAAGATGCTGAGTGAATCTGATTCTCAGTGAAAATGATTGTGTGATATTTGTTCTGAATGAGCAATCTGAGTTGCCTGAAATTACCAATTTAACCTTCCATCTTATTTTATATTGAACAAAATATACCGTTTGATAAGTTATTAACTCGAATAAAAATATAATATAAAGTAATGTTGGAATAAACAAAAAAAAAAAAAAAATGTAAATAGTCTTATCGAAAGATTGTTATATCTTAAATATACAAATATGATGTATATCTCAAATATACAAATATCGAAAGATTGTAAACATATAACGATTATAATAAACAGATATACTAAAATGATAACAAATAAAGTAATAAACAAATATGAGATACTATGTGGCAAACAAATGAGGTGCAATTGTTAAAAAAATAAAATAAATGCAAGGGCAATGATGTATTAATGTGGATACTGAATGGTTAGGCATGGACCTCAAAGCAAAATGATACATACTCATGTGGAATCTTTCATAGGCACGACAAAATCTTATCAAACAATTGAATCTCTGACCGATTCATAGATGAGCTCTGAATTACTTCATTCAGTAGCTATCAACACCCCTTTAATGTTCTATATGCAGCCATATGAACATTTCAGGTGACAAGCTTCTTAATGACTTTTGATTGACATCTTCTTGTGAAATCTTTTCACCCAAAAGCTCCAACTGACTCACAAGCTTTTGAAGCCTGTCAAAGGTTTGATCAAGCATCTATGAGATTGGAGCAGTGAAGTTTTCATACTGCTGCTTTAAGAGATTTCCTTTTGTCTTCCTTGTAGCATCATTACCACCGAATCTCTTTTCAACAGCTTCTAGTAACAACTTATCATCTTTAATAGAGTTGAAAGTCAACTGATGTTCATTAGGATGCCCATCATTAACGTACTTCTTGCTTTCACCTCTAATCTTCTATGAGCCTTGTCTACCTTCCACAACCTATGTTTTTGGCAAGGTGTTACCATTCTCTATGACTTCCCATAGTGAATAGTACATCATATGGATGTACTGTTCTATCCTCATTCTTCAGATCTCATACTCACCAGGTTTGAGCATGGGAACCTTGGATGCAGCCACCATGTATGCAAAATATTGATCCATCTCTTATAGCAAGATCTTGTGTGTTTAAAACAGATTCTTCTTGATCATAGCTTCTAGATCACAAGCTCTGATACCACTATGGTAGAAACTGTGTTGAGTTTATTTAAGTTTATGCGGAATCTAAACTTTAATATTAAGAAGAATTCTTTGATGTAACATTAACACAATAAACACACAATTCAACAAACAATATGCTCTAATATTATTAATGAGTAATATGAATACTCTAACAGTATTAGGGTTACAAAACCTTGAAGCTATAAAGTTTATCAAAATTACGTATCTAACTCTATGCCCTAAGACCTCCTTTTACACACCAAGGAATCCTACATGACTTACAATACTTTCTCTCCAAGAAAAATATTTTCTAAATCCTTTCTATAATTATCTAAACGTATCACACGGCTTTACATGTATATCTCATAAGCAGTAGTAACTAAACCAACATTTGTAACTAAGACACCAGCATTAGTAATTTTGTCAGCAGTTTTAATTTTGTACTGACAGCATTAACTTTGTTCCGGCAGTAGTAACTTTGCTCCAGCAGTCTTAACACACTTAGAATATTTTCCTTGAAGTTCTTCAGCAGCATTAACTTTCTCCGAACAGTCTTAAACACTTAGCATATTTTCCTTTGAAGTCCATGAGCAGTTGTAAATTCTTAGAGTAGTAGTAACATCAAGAAGCTTTAATCCCAACAAAACCGTTGAACAGTAACTTTCATTTTTTAAATTTTTTTTTATTTTTTAAAATTTTTAATTTTGCAAACCGTTACCAAACTAGTTGAATTTGGTGCCACATCCCATGGAACAAAACAAATAAAACACAAACGATCTAGGTCGTCCAAGTGACCCTTATGCAAAAAAGAAGAAGCGATTGATCGATTAAGGATTCAACACCACAGTAAGGACGATCGAGTGAGGTCGATCAATCGATCGATCGAGCGACCCTTACTGTGTGTAGCCTAATGTGTAAATCGTCTCATAAATGATCAACGCTCGTTAAAAAATTGACATTTAGAAAAAAAATAAAATAAAACTGTTTATATAATTTTTCTTTATTCTTTTGAAATCACTCAAAACCTTTTTTATGCATTCTATAAACTTTATGGCTTATTTTCGATCACCAAATCGTGACAAGTTGGAATAATTTTAATAAATTGTTAGTTTCATTTAGCGATAACTCGTTTTTTAGTTGACCATTAAAACTATTTTTTCAAAAAGAAAAATGATTTGTAGACCTAAATTGTTTGCCTAAAAATAGACCTACAATTATGATTGGTGGAATTTAAAATTTAATGAGTAAATTACATGGTTGGTCCCTGTGGTTTGTATAAAGTAACAAGTTTTGTCCCTATCTTTTAAAAGTTGCATGGTTAGTCCCTAAGTACGTAAACAAATAACACCAATGGTCCCTTGGTTTAACTGGTGTTAACTAGGTTAGTTAAAATTTACAAGTTAGCCCCTTTTGGTTAAATAGCGCTGCATCGTTAATCCTTTAGCGCTGCATCGTTAATCCTTTAGCGCTGTATCGTTAATCCTTTTACTTTTCGCCTTTTTTTTTTTACGTTTTCGCCCGTTTTTGTCCGTTTTTTTTTACATTTTCGCCCGTTTTTGTCCGTTTTTTTTACGTTTTCGCCCGTTTTTGTCCATTTTTTTTTACGTTTTCGCCCGTTTTTGTTCGTTTTTTTACGTTTTCGCCCGTTTTTGTCCCTTTTTTTACGTTTTCGCCCGTTTTTTTACGTTTTCACCCGTTTTTGTCCGTTTTTTTTTCGTTTTCGGCCGTTTTTGTCCATTTTTTTACGTTTCGTCCGTTTTTGTCCATTTGTCGCCCGTTTTCGCCCGTTTTTGTCCATTTTTTTTACATTTTCGTCCGTTTTTGTCCATTTTTTTATGTTTTCGCCCATTTTCTTTCATTTTCATACGTTTTTGTCCGTTTTTTTTTACGTTTTCGCCCGTTTTTGTCCGTTTTTTTTACGTTTTCGCCCGTTTTTTTCCGTTTTCGCCCATTTTCTTTCATTTTCATACGTTTTTGTCCGTTTTTTTGTATGTTTTCGCCCGTTTTTGTCCCTTTTTTTTACGTTTTCGCCCGTAAAAAAAACGGACAAAAACGGGCGAAAACGGAAAAAAACGGGCGAAAACGTAAAAAAAAAGGGACAAAAACGGGCGAAAACGTAAAAAAAAGGACAAAAACGTATGAAAATGAAAGAAAATGGGCGAAAACGTTAAAAATGGACAAAAACGGACGAAAACGTAAAAAAATGGACAAAAACGGGCGACAAATGGACAAAAATGGACGAAACGTAAAAAAATGGACAAAAACGGCCGAAAACGTAAAAAAAGGGTCAAAAACGGGCGAAAACATAAAAAAACGGACAAAAACGGGCGAAAACGTAAAAAAAAACGGACAAAAACGGGCGAAAACGTAAAAAAACGAACAAAAACGGGCGAAAACGTAAAAAAAAACGGAGAAAAACTGGCGAAAACGTAAAAAAAAACGGGCGAAAAGTAAAAGGATTAACGATGCAGCGCTAAAGGATTAACGATGCAACGCTATTTAACGATGCAGCGCTAAAGGATTAACGATGCAGCGCTATTTAACCAAAGGGGGCTAACTTGTAAATTTTAACTTACCTAGTTAACACCAGTTAAACTAAAGGACCAGTGGTGTTATTTGTTTACGTACTTAGGGACTAACCATGCAACTTTTAAAAGATAGGGACGAAACTTGTTACTTTATACAAACCACAGGGACCAACCATGTAATTTACTCAAATTTAATTGGTTAATATGAAGAGAGAGAAAAAGTGTTTGAAACTTGTCAAAATATGAATGGTGTAGGTCTATTTGTAGTTATATTATGTAGGCCTAAATATCATAACTCTTTCAAAAATGTATTTTCTTCTCTTTATGTTTGCAATTTTTTTAAAGTTTAGCTACCACTTTTTTCTACTAAAAATCCGTCTCTTCTCACACATCACACATATTACCATAACCCCCATGGGGTAGAAAGTGGGCACAACAGCAAAAGAAAAATATCCAGGGGCATTGTAGTAAATAATGACAAATAAATCAAAACAAACTTTCGGTTAGAATCCCCCTTTCACACACACACACACACAATAAAAACAAACAAATTTCCCCAATCTCTAATTTTCCCGCCTTTTTTTTCATCTCCCCCAAATCATCACACACACAAACACCAAAACACACAGTTAGGGTTTAACTAACTTCACCATGAAAACAACTGTTTTAATCGGTTACTTTGTTCTTTTATCATTGATTACGTCATATCATTCATCGGGGCTCGAATACGACTACTATCGCGAATCATGTCCTCAAGCGCAACAAATCATCAAGTCCACTCTTCGCCGCATTTACGATCAGGACATGAGCGTTGCGCCTGCGTTGCTCCGTTTAGTTTTTCACGATTGTTTCGTAATGGTTCGGTCTCATCAATTCATTTATTTTAATCAGTTTATTCGTTGCGTTGATTTCGGTGTTATCGTAGTTAGTTTTGATTGATTAATAGTAGTTAATTCATGTGATTATGGATGTATTGGTTACTGTTACTGTTTGTTGATGTTGCGATTGTGTAGATTTAGGCGTTATAGCGGTTAGTATGAATTGATGTGTTCGTGATTAAGCTTAGATCGTTGTTAAATGTTAATCGCTTAAGTTTAGGTGCTGATGTGAAATTTACACGATTAACGTGCAGGTAGTTGAAAGAGCGAGTTACATGAGAAATGATGTTTATGTAGTTTTTGATGTATGTATTGCTGTTCATAGAATTATGCTGCTAACGTACTAGAGCGTTTGGATTGGTGTATAAAAGTAAAGGTAGAAGTATGTATTATTGTTCAATGTTAGGTTTATTTGGTGCAGGGATGGGATTGATGTATGCTTGATTAAGTTTGGATTGCTGTTGCTCGTTAATCGTCTTGATTTTTTGGTTTTGTTTGTTATTGCGCGTTAAACGTACTGTTGTGAATTATTGCTAGTTGAAAGTATTAGTTACGTTGAAATGCTGCATATGCATTTTTGATGTTTGAAAGTGTATAGATGATAGTTAGAAATATGTATTATTGTTAAACTTTAGGTTTAATTGGGATACTGATGGAATATGATGCAGGGATGTGATGCATCTGTGCTTTTGGATCCGACAGAGGTAATGGGAACTGAGAAAACCACGCTACCAAATGAGTCTTTAAAAGGATTTGAACATATCGACTTAATCAAGTCCGAATTAGAAAATGTATGTCCTGGTGTGGTTTCCTGTGCTGATCTTCTTGTTGTGGCAGCTCGCGAGAGTGTGGTTTTGGTAACTAGCTGTTTTGTCTTGAATTATATTGAAGGGATATGCATTTTGAGTAATGTTTTGATTGATGATGTTTGGTTTTGTTTATAGGTTGGAGGACCGTTTTATCCTTTGCATACTGGCAGGAAAGACAGCGTTCAATCTTATCCTGTTGATGCATTCCAGCTTCCTAGCCCCTTAGATACTCATCACCAAACTATCGCGACATTTACATCACGAAATTTTACTGAAAAAGAAACAGTCACTCTCTTAGGTATGAATTGTTCATCTGTTTGTGCTATTTTAGTTTTGCTTATTGTTTCTGTTTGTAGTTTGCAATGTTGATTATTTCTCTATTATCGTTAGTTAATTCTCTAGTATCGTTGGTTAGATTACTGCTTTTCTTTGTTTTATTTGATCGTAGCTGAAAAGTAATATTCCACTACGAAATATTTAATCCATGGTTTTTGATATTGCTCTTCAGTAATTTGTTAGTCCAATTGCTATATAGTTCTCCTTCTCCAGTTTATCATGAATGAGGGTGCCACACATGATCAAACTTGCAATAAATAATAATCAGATTCAAACATTGGTTATCTCAGAATCGACCTCATGAATAGTAGCCTCTTGTAAACACCAAATCTTAAGGTATAACTTTTTAACCTCGTGAATGAGGCTACCACATAAGCAAACTTGCAGTGCATAATAGTCAAATTTCAAACCATTGGTTAACTTAGAATTTACATATTGTTACACCCCCATCTCTTGTAAACATCAAGTCTTAAGGTGTGTTATTCAAACCTGTTACCTACAAATCTCAGGTTAATTATTTTATTTACCTTAACCTCCTCTATTTCCTTCCCATTTGCTATTCTTCTTGGTCCCCATCTTAGTTGCATAATGCTAAATGGATTTTACCTGGTAAAGGATTTGCTTAATGTTTTTGATATCTTTGCAGGGGCTCATAGTACTGGAAAGATTCACTGCAAGTTTTTTGAAAAGAGGCTTTACAATTTTGATGGGACCAATCAACCAGACCCATCTATGGATCCTGAATTTGTAGAACTCCTAAGAACAATGTGCAACAACAGCGGAACACACTCTCAATCACCATCGGCATCACCATCACCGTCACCATTAACTACTTTAAAGACTCGTAAAGAGCAAGCAATGAATATGGACTATGAAGGACCAGGCTCAGGTTTTGGCACTTTATATTATCGCAGCCTTCTGCAGGGCAGGGGTATCCTGTTTGTAGATCAACAGATGACAGCTGGGGAAAACACCAGCAACTGGGTTAGACAATATGCATCAGATGTTTCCATGTTTCATAAAGATTTTGCCCAGGTGATGATGAAGCTTTCAAATTATCAAGTGTTAACTGGATCCCAAGGTGACGTGCGTCAAAACTGCAGAGAAGTGACAACATCTTTATGGTAGGCTGCACCTTAATGATGGTATGATTTTTGACTACTTTTCATTGCGTATAATATTGCTTATTACTTGAATGTTTGGTCATAAGCTAGTCTCGACTGTTGTAACAAAACTACAGGCTGTAAGTAGTTACTGGACATAACTCTGTGTCGTGAAACTTTTTAACACATATATTTTCTACGAGTTTTCTCAAATTTGAAATCAGAATAAACAAGTTACACAGTAAAAGGTCTCTTGTTGTGATAAGGCATTTTTTAACATAAAGACCAGTGGCAATCTAAAGTTTGTCATAGTTAAAGACTTGTTGCATGCTACCCAGTATTATCATAAAAATCTAAACTTGAAGATCATGTTTCAAATTTTGCTTTCTAGGAAAAAAATAATAATATAGAGGCTAAACAATAAGCTCAACCATAGACCATGTATCATTAACATGACACAGGACTCACAAGCTTTATGGGTTGATTTGAATATTTAGTGCGGACTTGGTGATTACCACAAACAAAATATTGAGTTAATCAATGGCGTAACATATGATTATTAATTGTTGCAAGTTTGATTCCATGATGGCCTTACAGAACACAAGATGATTGTAGATTAACACTAGTACCTTCATGAACAAAATAGCAACAGAACAAGATCAGAAAACCGTGCATTAAGTTTCTTATCATGGACTAGCACTTTCAGTTGGGATTCGAAGTCATTGAAAAGAAACAATTATTACTTTATAACCAAGTAGATTAGAGATAAAAAGATTGCGAAACTGGTTAGAGAAACATTTAGGATAACTGAGGTAGCATTGGCAAGTGATTGATTCACAGCATGTACCAAGAAATCAGTTTCTTTTTCATTAAAATCCTCCTCTGCTGCAAAAATCGCATAATGTTTGTGGGAATATCATCTAGGGGACTAAAGACGATATATAAAATTGAATAAATGAGCAATCACTGTCTTTTCTACTGATTTGCACCAGAATCACTCTTTCACAACTAACCATCACAGAAAGATCAGCAAAAGAAACTACTTTTGGGCATTTATTTTCTAACAGGGACTTGATTTCAAAATAACTGAAAATGGAAAACTGGCCAAGCGTACTATTTTTATGATGACCAAACCGCGTTTGAGACACATATTTTTCTTATGGAACTGAGATCTTAATAACTGAGTTCTTATATTTAAACAAAACTCATTACATTAATACATTATGAGGCTTCATGAAATCGCCAAAAACCCTATGTCTAGCTCAGATAGGGCTGTCTGGCTTCATGAAATCGCACTCTGAAGTATGGGTCCCCCTTGACGTAGTAGTTTTAGGTTGGAGTTTCATGTTACAGATGGAACTCTCATCACATTTGTTAAGTTAACATGTTCGGTTTTGGTTTTGGTCCCTTTTGGTTTCTAAATTCCTCGGATGGTTTGTTTGGCCCCTTTTGATTTCAAAAGAATTATTCAGCATCATGTTTGAGCAATGATTACCAATTCGACCGACACTTTTGGGATCAGACAACCAAACCATGCACAATCCTGATTAAGACAATATTGGAACATGAATGACCAGTTATTCTAGTTATTACCTTGCGTAATTAATCTTTTTTGGGGAATATATATCTTCTATTACTGTCAAAAATGGCATCTTACTTTGAAAGATTCTATTAGGTCCTTGGTTGATGAACGCAGAGGATACAATTAAAGTTGGTGCTGATGTTTTAAGTTGGATTTTACAAGATAAAATATACTGCCACAAAACTTGGGAATTTAGCTAATTACTCCGATACCCTTATTTGTTTTCATTTAACAATAACTAGTTATACGACCTGTCCGTGACATGAATTTATTCTATTTTAGTCATTGTTATCCGTATAATTTGCTTTATGTGAAAAGGCATTTTGAGACAATAAAATCAATTTTCTTTTACATAGCGTGAAAGTCTAAATTGAATAACCCACGTATAAGTTAACGAACTAAATGGTGAAGAAATGTTGCATAGAGAAACACACATGTATCTTTCATGCTATGAGAAATCCTTACTTGATGGATAATGGAATGCCAAGAACAAAGGAGCTATCTTTATTCGATACATGCATAAGGAAAATCTATATGAAACATTTAACATGATATATTGATATATTGATGACATTATGGTTATAGAATCTTGTTAGTAAGACTTTGAAACCCAACTCAGGATAAGTACATGAACTTTTCGCTGTTTTTACTCCAATTAGTTCAAAGAACCGAAGTCAAGTGTCATGATATACTTGTGAGTTGTGATCCACATAGAATGGTAAAAAGTACTCTAACATTGCCTTGATTGATAAACTTGTTGAATTCACGCAGTCAATTTTGCCAAACCGATAGTCTGTCATTTCAAATCATATCTCTTTGGTGTTACATTAGTTTCAATTTTGCATCTATTGACTTCGTTGATTAGTCAGTCAAATGGTCAAAAATCATGATTACCCAAAAGAATATTTGGCTAGGTGTTGTAATCAAACTAAAAGATCGGTAAAAAACTTATATGGAAGACTGAAGTCCTATACCAAGTTACACAACGTAATAAGACTTGATCTATAAAAAAGTGGCTAATATATTATGTCAGATAAAATTTAGTTAGTTTAGTTCTAAGCTCTTTAACTAGTTAGAACAAAGTTGACTTTTTATTTATGTAAACCACCACTGCACTATACTCATTTGATGATATAGTTAAGCAATTGTTGTTGGTATTGATGATATAGTTGTTCGGGGGTTAATGTAAGCATAGAGGATTGGGTACCAAACGGAGGATATTGGAAAGATGTCAAAGGGTTAGACGAGGATGATTGTTGCGGCATATTACGATTGAGAAGATTTTGGAAAAATTGATCGGTAGGTTGTTGAGACATTTTTTTTTTAAAAGTGTTTTGTGTGTAAAGAAATGAAGATGAAAAGTAAATAATAGTGTGTAAAGATGGTCGTATATTTGGGTTTATATAGAGCGTTAAAGTTTAATAGTTTTAGTTTAAAAAAAAGAATAAAAAAAAAAAATTAGCCGTTTGAATTGGCAAACAGTCAAAAAAATTCAAAGAGGGTGTGCATTTGGCGAGCGTGACTCAAGTCACATGGGAAATGGAGCTATTCACTTGTGATGTGGTAATGAGACTTTGGCGCCGCTATTTCGAGTCTTTTTTTCGGCACTCATCAACCATTTCTTAGCATGCAAAAACTTTTATCAGCATAAAACCATTTGTATCAGCATGAACATTTTTTTTTTTTTTTTTTTTTTAATTTTTAATTTTTTATTTATTATTATTATTATTTCAAATCAGAATGCAACCATTTCTATCAACACGTAACCCTTTCTATCAGCATGCATACACTTTATCAACAACCATGAAGACAATTCTTATTAGCAACCTTAGAAAGGGTTATGTGATGGCTCCGGTACATGCCCACCTCACTACCTCAGTAATGGCTAATAAGTCTTATGTCATGTACAATATTAGAACTGTCTGTCCCATATAGTATAATACATCATCATATCAATTGCGACTGTGTTGGTCCAAAAATTCTTCTTGTTTAGCTACAATCCCCAATTTTGGAGCACAATTGACAAAAATATCAAGAAACAATTCACATTAAGGTGCACAATCAACATCACAAGGTATCAACAGTAATGAATTTTGTGGACGTATGGTCCGGACTGGATCCTATATGGGCTAGGCTCGGCAGACAGCGGCCCACTCTACGCCTAAACCCTAATTCCATGCCTTATAAATATAGGGCTGGGATTCCATTCACAATACAAGATAACAGGTTACCCTAAACCTAACTATTATATGCTCTGCGCATCAATACTAACTTGACCGTCGGAGGTGGATCCCGGGGCTACGGCCTCGGGTCCACTCCTAACGGGTTCTCTTTGTTGACATGTCTATTTAGGGCTTGAGAAGACGACTAACGGCCTAAGGAGAGTCGTTAAATCAGTCCGCGCCAGATTATGCATCAACAAGTTGGCGCCATCCGTGGGACCACGACTACGACAAGTTTCGTGTTCTCACATCATCGGAAAGCAACCATCAAGTTCAAAAGCCGGTATTCTCTCTTTATCTTCTGTTAGTACACGACAGAAAGTAAAAAACCAAAATTCATTATAGAATTTGGTCAACATATACGGCAACATAAATGTAACAAAGTTATATTGAATTTGAGACATGCGCACTATTTAACTTGTCTTTTTGTCACATTAGGCTGTGGGAGACAATCTCACAAAAACTATATTGACTTTATTTAACTTCTAATATTAAAAAGATATGTTATACGTAGCATATAAAATAACAAGAATTATAATCTTTGCTTATTTCGGATAGATCCCTCACGCATCGATTCGGATGTATATTTATTTAAGTCAATATTTTCTAATATTAAAAAGATATGTTATCAATCGGTAAGATATATCTTTTAAATTTAAAAAGATATTCCAATATTTTTTAAAGATTCAAAAGATTTTACATAAATCTTTTAACTTGGTAAACACGATTTTTCCTATAGCCACGCGCTATGTCCGCACGATCGGACCTACTTTATCTTTTAACCGCGAATTAATTCGCGCATATTTTTTAGACGCGCACAACGCAGTCACGATAAATCTACCCGCGTTAGGCCGTGCGTTCGGACATCTTGGCAATGGACATTCGCCATGAGCGCACGAACAAAAACCACGATGCTAGTCAATCGTCATGAGCGCACGAGACAAAAGCCGTGGACATGTTATGTTCATCTGCGATCATCCACAAACGTTAGAGCCTATGCGGTCACGATACATCCATCTGCGTCTGTGCGTGCGATTGAAACTATTAGTTGCAGTCACTGTGTGTCCATCCACGCCATTGTTTTTATTATAATAAAAAGAAAAAGATCAATAAATCGCCATGAGCGTACTACGTTCGCATATTAGCTACGCGCTACTTCTCTTATATAGTTTGTAAAATCTCACGATAGGTGTAATTTGCACTACTACTTCTTTTATGTGTTAATTTCATATGCTATGTGCTATACTTTTGCTACGCGCTAATCTTTTACCTCATTAGGTTTTATATGTTGCGATTCGCGGCATATACTTTTAATATTTGCATTAAGTGTTTTTCAGGATTTGAATAACTAAGTTAAATGCTCCTACAAGAGTAGCACCATCCAACTTGGGGGGCTACCAGCGTATATACTACCACTGTTTCCGTACAAGTCACGCAGGTATATTTGAAAGCAGATCGTACGTAAGAGGTATTGCAAGCCCGGTACAAAGACGGATTTAAATATTCGCACCATCTAGCCGCAGGGGAGACGTCCTTTGTCGATTGTAAAGACGAATGTAATGTTCGCACACAGCGCGCACCTTTGTTGCGCACAGCGCACACTTCTGCCACAGAAGCACGTCTTCTGTTGCGCCATGTTGCATCGCTACTGGTACAAAAGGTACGCCCTTACCCAGGATGCAACATACGAGATCCACCTTCACAATTGTGAGACAATCACAATCGCAATCCCAGTGCGCACTGTCGCATGTGGGCTGCACAGTATGATCCGTCCCATGTGCACACAAGTTGCGCACACATGGACTTGACCGTCACGGTTGATTGGGCCTACGCGGCCATGAATAGAACTTAAGTTTAGCATAACATAGCCACGCACTATGTCATACTAAACTTGGGGGGCTTGTGGACGTATGGTCTGGACTGGATCCTACATGGGCCAGGCCCGGCAGACAGCGGCCCACTCTACGCTTAAACCCTAATTCCATGCCTTATAAATATAGGGCTGGGATTCCATTCACAATACAAGATAACAGGTTACCCTAAACCTAACTATTATATGCTCTGCGCATCAATACTAACTTGACCGTCGGAGGTGGATCCCGGGGCTACGGCCTCGGGTCCACTCCTAACGGGTTCTCTTTGTTGACAGGTCTATTTAGGGCTTGAGAAGACGACTAACGGCCTAAGGAGAGTCGTTAAATCAGTCCGCGCCAGATTATGCATCAACAAGTTGGCGCCATCCGTGGGACCACGACTACGACAAGTTTCGTGTTCTCACATCATCGGAAAGCAGCCATCAAGTTCAAAAGCCGGTATTCTCTCTTTATCTTCTGTTAGTACACGACAGAAAGTAAAAAACCAAAATTCATTATAGAATTTGGTCAACATATACGGCAACATAAATGTAACAAAGTTATATTGAATTTGAGACATGCGCACTATTTAACTTGTCTTTTTGTCACATTAGGCTGTGGGAGACAATCTCACAAAAACTATATTGACTTTATTTAACTTCTAATATTAAAAAGATATGTTATATGTAGCATATAAAATAACAAGAATTATAATCTTTGCTTATTTCGAATAGATCCCTCACGCATCGATTCGGATGTATATTTATTTAAGTCAATATTTTCTAATATTAAAAAGATATGTTATCAATCGGTAAGATATATCTTTTAAATTTAAAAAGATATTCCAATATTTTTTAAAGATTCAAAAGATTTTACATAAATCTTTTAACTTGGTAAACACGATTTTACCTATAGCCACGCGCTATGTCCGCACGATCGGACCTACTTTATCTTTTAACCGCGAATTAATTCGCGCACATTTTTTAGACGCGCACAACGCAGTCACGATAAATCTACCCGCGTTAGGCCGTGCGTTCGGACATCTTCGCAATGGACATTCGCCATGAGCGCACGAACAAAAACCACGATGCTAGTCAATCGCCATGAGCGCACGAGACAAAAGCCGTGGACATGTTATGTTCATCTGCGATCATCCACAAACGTTAGAGCCTATGCGGTCACGATACATCCATCTGCGTCTGTGCGTGCGATTGAAACTATTAGTTGCAGTCACGGTGTGTCCATCCGCGCCATTGTTTTTATTATAATAAAAAGAAAAAGATCAATAAATCGCCATGAGCGTACTACGTTCGCATATTAGCTACGCGCTACTTCTCTTATATAGTTTGTAAAACCACACGATAGGTGTAATTTGCACTACTACTTCTTTTATGTGTTAATTTCATATGCTATGTGCTATACTTTTGCTACGCGCTAATCTTTTACCTCATTAGGTTTTATATGTTGCGATTCGCGGCATATACTTTTAATATTTGCATTAAGTGTTTTTCAGGATTTGAATAACTAAGTTAAATGCTCCTACAAGAGTAGCACCATCCAACTTGGGGGGCTACCAGCGTATATACTACCATTGTTTTCATACAAGTCAGGCAGGTATATTTGGAAGCAGATCGTACGTAAGAGGTATTGCAAGCCCGGTACAAAGACGGATTTAAATATTCGCACCATCTTGCCGCAGGGGAGACGTCCTTTGTCGGTTGTAAAGACGAATGTAATATTCGCACACAGCGCGCACAACGCGCACCTTTGTTGCGCACAGCGCACACTTCTGCCACTGATGCGTGGGAATCGCACCTTGCTTTACCTCTCGAGGGATCTCGCGAGGCTTACAACCCCCACCAGGCAGTGTACCTGATCGTTGTAGTATAGTATAGTGACAAGTACCGGGGGATTGATCGTTCAGCTTAGGAATAGTGTCGCTAGGATTAGAAAGCCTAATTAATAGTTCTAGAGATGAGAGATGATTATTTTTGTATTTTTATATTTTTATGAAAGCAATTAAAATCTCGGGTTTTGAAGGAGTGGGCGGAATTAGTTGCTAATCAACTAACCCAAAAACTACTTTATAACTCATTAACTAATGAAAATGAAATTAAACTAATATTAGACTAAGGTTGTGAGCAGTGGTTGGAGAAATTGTGTTTACTTAGACTTCACTACTCCCTAGATATCTTTTACATGTTAATTACTTGTTACACTTGTATGAATGACGGGTTGTATTCCTTAATACCATTCGTGGAGTGGCATACATAACTCCCCAACTCTATGAGCTCTTATCTCCTCCTACACCATGACCCAGCACAACTATAGGGATTGTAAACAGTGGCTCATGCATTAAATACAACCAATAAAGACCTAGTACGCCTCGGTTCATGTTTCTTAAGACGTTCAAGCATGTTACCATTTGGAGATCTGCCAGTTTTCTTAAGCCTAACATATAATATCATTCATTCAAAACAAGAATAGACAAGTAATCAACACATAATCAACATCTAGGTTTCATTAGATCTAAGCAAACACAAAGGAAATTTAGCCTAGCATAGTAGAATTAAGATAAGAACAAAAGATAGACAACCAACACATAGACATATTGATTGAATTAAGAGTATACTTATCTCAATTACAATGCAAGGTCTCAAGGGTTTGGAACCCTTGAAAAACCTGTAAAAGAGGCACCAAAATCGTCTTTAGGGTTTCACCAAAACTTCTCTCTTTTTAATGAAAAAACTAGAAAACTATATATAGGAAAATCGTCCTGACGGCGTCAAGAGTAAAATCTGACGCCGTCAACTCGCCGCCATACACTTCCTCGGACGCCCTAGATAAAATCGTGACGGCCTATGTGACGCCGTCACCACCCACGGTAAATTATTCTTGGCCACTTTGACGCCGTCATAACTCCATCTGACGCCGTCACCAGCTACGGTAATTTATTCTTCATGTCTGACGCCGTCAAGAGCAAACCCTTGACGCCGTCACCTTGTATTTCCAGCTTGGATTTTTGGTACTTTGTCGTTTTCTTCACTTTATGCTCCAAAAACGTCCAAAATAGCCTCTTTTCCAGAATTCGCTCTCCAAACACCTAAAATCACAAAAGGAACGATTTAGGGCAATATTTGATCAAATAAATTCGGATTCGGGCTTAAATGACCCCCTAAAAACGGATCATTTTTCGCCTCATCATATACCCTTACACTTGAGATTTGCTTGTCCTCAAGCAAATGAGCTTTTATTCTACTCAAAAGACAAGTTAGGGGTCATTTAACACTAATATAAAAGTAATTACAACAAATAATCGTTCCACTAAAGACCAATAGACAAGCACGGAGGTCATACACAAGCACCTCACAAATAGTGTTTAGATACTCACATCTCTCGGGTGTAATAAAGTAATATAACATTATGGAAATGGAAGATATCTCTCACTACCTGTCATAGCAAAATAGATTACCATAGGCTTGGGAAAGGATCAAACCTCCACCACATGGCGTAAGCACCTAGGATAAACTATCAAAGAGGTCTTTTAAAGGGTTATAACGTTAGGTGTAGGGATATGAATTACACGGTTTTGTTGGATAAAGGGGATTTTACTGGTGGCGAGTTAACAATCTTAGTTAATTACATGTACAAGATGGCGTTGCTAAGCCAAGACTAGACTCGACTTAAGCTAATAAATGAAAAATAACTAAAAACATAAAATGAACATAGAATGAAAACGGGATGGTAGTCCGTATGTTTTTTTCTCTCTTTCTTTTCTATTTTTTTTTTCTTTTTCTAATTTTTTTTTTTTTTTTTTTTTTTTTTTTTTATACACTCTTACCCTACCATCCAAAATAATACATCATAGGGGTTTAAGCATTCCCCTTACACTTGAATCTTTACATACTTTACATTAAACTATTCTAATGACTCGAATTAAGAAAATCAAAACACTTGGAGCACTTTTAAAATTAACGTACATATGGGGGTAATAATATTATGTTCTTCCCCATTACTCCATAAAATAAGTACTTACCCATGAGTCCCGATAGTCCCAAAACAATATGTACAAGGATATGACTCGACTTAGCAACCATGTAATCAATTAGAAAGTTAACTTAGGGTTTAACACATAACAATAATGCACTAAAAATGAGCGCATACACGGAAGGCTAAGGCGATTTGGGTGTACATTTAAGTGGGGTGTAACAAATTCTTCCTTTAAGTAAAATGCTTAAAGTTAGAAACGAAAAGATAGGCTCGGAGGGGTGTACTAGGGGTATCGTGTACTAAAAATGAGTACAACGCTAAGGGTGTGGGAAAAATTAGTTGACTTAACTAGCCAAGTAATATGACTTAAATGGTCAAGTAATCGTAATACGGGTTTAACACAAGGGTGATCCTAATGCCTCTTATCATGTAGTAAATCCTACTACACGAATGTAGTCTCACTCGCGGTCTCGGGATGCATCACTAACGCAAGTTCTAGAATCTAAATGCTACCGGTACACTCATAAGCACTAACAATGAATGCTTTTCCTATCAAATCTAAAGGCGAACCTCACATTTTTGGGTGGAAAATTTTTCTGAATATACGGTTATGTGCTAGTCATACAATCTCCTATCCATGAGACGCTTGCTATGGCTAAAGTTTCACTCCTAAATGTTGTAAAAAATTTTAAATTTGGCGCTAAAATTACACTAACAAGTATTTCTCATAGTTTTATTACTCATCTACTATCAAACAAAACAAACTCAAGCGAAAGTGCATATGTAAGGTATCATCTTTTTACCCTCCCCTTACACTTAAGATGAACATTGTCCCCAATGTTCAAGTAAAGAATGTAAAAGTTAAAAGTAAAGAGAATGAATTCAAATACTCCCCTGATTCGCTCGGTATGGATTTTAGGTTGGCCAGGTTAAATCTTCCTCCAAGAAAACGAACAATCAAAGCTTCCCTTCCAGAATATAAATCATCTTCTTGTCTCAAATAACCTGTAAATCCTGACAAAAGTAGACAAGGCAACCTCGCGTAAAATCGGCGGCATCCTATATAAGTTACTAAATCCTAGAAAACAAAGTAAGATATAATGCTTGTGGAATGAAGTTTGCAGATTTCCTGGAGATTATAAAACTTAATAATTCACAAAAACTTATAAGACTCCGTTAGAAAAACAAAACTGGTAAAATTTCCAGATTTTTGACTCCTGACGCCGTCAAGAGCAATTGCCTGACGCCGTCAGAATGAACCTGCAGAAATCTTTATGTTAAGTTTCCGGAAAATTTCTGGAAAAACTTTGTCCTACTTCCTGGAAAATCCTGCAAAACTACATTATGACTCAATACAAGCATTTGACTCTAACAATACGAATACACATGTTCATTAAATATTGTGGAGAATCATGATCGGTTTGTTTCTTAAAAAAAACATATTTGGGGTTTCCCCTTACACTTATCTTTTGCAAAAAATACCTTTAGGTTGAAGTTAAGACTAGGCTAAACAACATAATAAAGTATTTCCACATTTTAATTGAGAAACATGATCAACCAACAATAAAAATAAAACATGCATACGGAAGCAAATAACAATCAAACAAATAAAATCACACAAAACATGGGTTTGCAAAGATAGATAATCAAAAATTAAAAGCTAATCATTCAAACATTAATTAAAAGAACAGAAATGGAAATTGTTCAAAGCCAACAAAGGCCGGATCCTAGACTATTACAACCAAATGTTTTAAATTATTCAACCAAAAATAAATTGTTCAAGAATTACAGACATCAAGATGGATCACTGAGGGGGAGGACCAAAACGATAATCATAGCCAGGTGGGAGATGTCCAGTGTACCCATAGGGAGGGTAGTCAGTCTCTCGGCCTGGGAAGGGGTCAATCTGCAGGTGAGGCTCAAGCTGATCTCGGGTGGAGAGGTGCTGCATCTGGCGGACGGTATGATCATACATCCAGTCAAAGCGCTGGTCGGTAGCTGCTCGCCACGTGTCCATCTGACCCATCCAGACACCCTGGTGTGCCTGCCAGTCTCCCCGACTCATATGTCGGTAGTAATCAGCCGTCCCTGCCTCATACTGATGCTGCTGGGGCACTCCCTCATCATCACCATCATCATCCTCATTATCATCCCCTATGTACCATATATAGGTACCGTCCCCCACCTGCATCACAATCCTCATCTGCCTAAGGGATTTAGCCCTTACTACCCTGCATTTCCCACATTCGCTCAAGTACCCCATGATCTGAGGAGTAAGAAGATCATAGGAACGAGCCAACCGCGTGATGAACATCCCCCCATAAACCTTGTCGATATCCCTCTCACCCACACTGCTCTTCAAGTAACTGGCCACCCAAAACGGGATGTTGCAGTAGACATCCTCAGCAAAGATGGTGTACAAGTAGAATAAGTCCGAAGCAGTAATACGGTGAGTGGTGCCCTGACGTGCAGACAAACCATATGTGAGGCACCTGTGAACTAGCCTAACAATGGGGTCCCTGATCGATGCAGCCCCAGTAGTCGACGTGTAGGCCCCATTCCCAATGGTGGGCCAGAAGGTAAGACACCTCATTTCATTCCGCTGAGTCTCTCCATGTAACAGATTCAGCAGAAAAGCCCCATCAACCTCCTCACTGGTATATAGCCCCAGCCTCCAACCAAACTCAGCCACAGAACAAGACCTCAACTCACCCCCTAGCCTAAAGTATATCGTGGTGCCCCCCATATCTCCCCTAGCCTCAGCTTGGTCAAACCGGAAAGTCGCAAAGAACTCTCGTACCAACTCACTAAACACCGTCTCCCTTATTCTAAACAATCTCTCCCATTGCGGACCCGCGAATCCATCTGTGCGGATCCTCCCTACAAACTCACCCTCCAACCCACTAGCTCTTAGAAAATCCCAGTCAACCACCGCCCCAACATCAATGTGGTGGTTACACAACTCCTCATACTTAGTACTAGTGCCGACATCACCAAACTCACTCCAACTATGCACTAATTCCCCATAAGTAACTCCTTGAGATCTAGAAGAACTACCCCTATGTTGGCGAGTTCGTTTGCTCATTTTCCTGAAAAAAATGTGGTGAGCGGAAACGATTAGAACGCGAGATTTATATGAATTTTTATGCAGTCAGACACATCTGACGCCGTCAAGAGTATTTTATGACGCCGTCAGATGGACCAGAAATCAAGCCATGCAAAAGCGAGGGAAAAATCAATTTTCAAACTCTTAACCCATTACCCAAACGCTCCTTAAATCAGGAAACAGGGGTGGGGGGTCAAAAAAAATCCGAGGCATGATGGGTTCTCCCTAAATTAATGCATGATTCGGATGAGACAACATCATCAAATGGTAACCCCACGATTACAAATCACCAATTGGATGGCATTACGATTTGCTAATGGTGGGTCAAGAATGGGGTTTCGGGGGAAAGGGGTTTTTCAAATTGACGGGTCCTAAGGATAATTAACCGAGAAAGGATGAAGAAAACTTACTTACAAAGGAGAGATCGAAGGCGGAAGATGTCGAATTGGAGGTTTGAGAGTCGGAGTAGCAGCAACACTATGGGTGAGATTTGTGGGGTATGGGTTGAAAGTGATTGGTTCTTGGGTTAATATTGCTGATTCGTCGAGCTGACGGCGTCAAGGGTTAAATTTGACGCCGTCATATGCCCGTGTAGGGTGAGGTTTGGAGTAGTTTCAAGTTTAGTCCCTGCTCTTTGCGTGAATAACTAAACACAAGTAAAACCCATGAGTAGCTATTCCGTTAACGAGGTCCACCAGGGTCGAACGTCTCATTACTATCGCGGGAAGAGGTGAGGTAGTAGCTGGGGTCGGGTGGTGTCTTGGCAAAGTTGATCCTTATGCACGAATTATTGGCGTGAGAGAAAAGATGTTGTTCAATGGGAGGTTTCAAATCAATGATGTTTATGAGGTGTGGCCTCTTTACACCGGGTTTGAAACCAACAGAACGTTTTGTGGATGAGATCGGGAATGTGGTTCGCAAGCATCCAACGAAAATACTATTTATTCGCGAGCTTTTCTCCGTGTGGGGGTGTTTACGAGAATGGGGGGTAGTTAGTGGTAAAGCTTTTGAGTAGAATTTCCAGCTGTCCTCCTGGTCAAATACCAAAGGGGCTGACACCTCGAAGACTTTTTCAATCTTTTTGGGTATAGAATTTTCTTTGATCTTTTCTTTGACCCTTGATATGAATTGATCTGCGAAATCCATGAAGGTTTTGTGAGTGTTTTCCATGCGTGCCTCAAGATGCTGGATTTGCTTTTCCTGATTATCCATGAAGGTCATCATTATTCCTTCGAATTCCTCTTGTCGTGAGCGTTCAGGAAAATTTTGACTGATAGCCGTGTTCCTATGTGAGTTAGGGTTACACATGGATTCAGTAGCTAGTTTCTCAATACTCATCAGTTCTTTTACCTGTTTCTCGATACTTCCCAACAATTGTTCTTGGGTGGCACATGCATAGTCAAGCTTTGCTTTGCTCGGGAGCATCGGGTCCTCCCATCCTTCCTCTTCGTATTGTGCCAACTCCTCAAGAACTTTCCAACATTCGTCAATGCTAAGTCTATCTAGCCTACCCTTGGCTGCGTAATCAATGGCTTTCCTTGTTTGATAGTCAACCTTACCATAAAAGATTTGGATCTGCAGCCATGGTTCGATCCCATGATGAGGAACTTTTCGGAGTAGGTCTTTATATCGATTCCATGCTTCATAGAAAGATTCATTTTGACGTTGTTGGAACATCAAGATGTCATTTCTAAGCTTAGTAGTTCTCCCCGGTGGGAAAAATTGAGCAAGGAAACGAGTGGTGAGATCATCCCATGTGGTGATGGATCCCGCGGGTAAACGCTCAAGCCATTGACTAGCTTGATCCCGTAGAGAGAATTGGAATAGGCGTAAACGGGTAGTCTCTCTAGTTTCAACACCTAGGTCTATGGAATCTACGATTTTGAGGAAGTCCTTAAGGTGTTGGTTTGGATCTTCGGAACGAAGTCCATGGAATGCACATCCGCTTTGCACCAACCGGATGGTGTCGGATCGCAAGGGGGTCACATTGGCTCCGGTGAGCTCAATGGTGTTTCGGTAGCCTTGGTGGCTAGGTCGGGAATACTCTCCTAAGGTTCGGGGCCTAAGGGGTTCTAATGGTGGGTTTTGTTGTGGTGGGATGATGGGTTCAAAGATGTTACCACCTTCCATGATGTCGGATGGTAAAGAGTTACGAACAAAAGCACGAAGAAATAAGATAGACTAAAGAAGACCTAAAAATAAAAATAAAATCTTACTAGAAAGGAATCTAGCAAGTAGACCTAATAAAAAGAAATCCTAACCTAGACAATAACTATTCCCCGGGCTGCGGCGCCAAAAACTTGATGCGTGGGAATCGCACCTTGCTTTACCTCTCGAGGGATCTCGCGAGGCTTACAACCCCCACCAGGCAGTGTACCTGATCGTTGTAGTATAGTATAGTGACAAGTACCGGGGGATTGATCGTTCAGCTTAGGAATAGTGTCGCTAGGATTAGAAAGCCTAATTAATAGTTCTAGAGATGAGAGATGATTATTTTTGTATTTTTATATTTTTATGAAAGCAATTAAAATCTCGGGTTTTGAAGGAGTGGGCGGAATTAGTTGCTAATCAACTAACCCAAAAACTACTTTATAACTAATTAACTAATGAAAATGAAATTAAACTAATATTAGACTAAGGTTGTGAGCAGTGGTTGGAGAAATTGTGTTTACTTAGACTTCACTACTCCCTAGATATCTTTTACATGTTAATTACTTGTTACACTTGTATGAATGACGGGTTGTATTCCTTAATACCATTCGTGGAGTGGCATACATAACTCCCCAACTCTATGAGCTCTTATCTCCTCCTACACCATGACCCAGCACAACTATAGGGATTGTAAACAGTGGCTCATGCATTAAATACAACCAATAAAGACCTAGTACGCCTCGGTTCATGTTTCTTAAGACGTTCAAGCATGTTACCATTTGGAGATCTGCCAGTTTTCTTAAGCCTAACATATAATATCATTCATTCAAAACAAGAATAGACAAGTAATCAACACATAATCAACATCTAGGTTTCATTAGATCTAAGCAAACACAAAGGAAATTTAGCCTAGCATAGTAGAATTAAGATAAGAACAAAAGATAGACAACCAACACATAGACATATTGATTGAATTAAGAGTATACTTATCTCAATTACAATGCAAGGTCTCAAGGGTTTGGAACCCTTGAAAAACCTGTAAAAGAGGCACCAAAATCGTCTTTAGGGTTTCACCAAAACTTCTCTCTTTTTAATGAAAAAACTAGAAAACTATATATAGGAAAATCGTCCTGACGGCGTCAAGAGTAAAATCTGACGCCGTCAACTCGCCGCCATACACTTCCTCGGACGCCCTAGATAAAATCGTGACGGCCTATGTGACGCCGTCACCACCCACGGTAAATTATTCTTGGCCACTTTGACGCCGTCATAACTCCATCTGACGCCGTCACCAGCTACGGTAATTTATTCTTCATGTCTGACGCCGTCAAGAGCAAACCCTTGACGCCGTCACCTTGTATTTCCAGCTTGGATTTTTGGTACTTTGTCGTTTTCTTCACTTTATGCTCCAAAAACGTCCAAAATAGCCTCTTTTCCAGAATTCGCTCTCCAAACACCTAAAATCACAAAAGGAACGATTTAGGGCAATATTTGATCAAATAAATTCGGATTCGGGCTTAAATGACCCCCTAAAAACGGATCATTTTTCGCCTCATCAGCCACAGAAGCACGTCTTCTGTTGCGCCATGTTGCATCGCTACTGGTACAAAAGGTACGCCCTTACCCAGGATGCAACATACGAGATCCACCTTCACAATTGTGAGACAATCACAATCCAATCCCAGTGCGCACTGTCGCATGTGGGCTGCGCAGTATGATCCGTCCCATGTGCACACAAGTTGCGCACACATGGACTTGACCGTCATGGTTGATTGGGCCTACGCGGCCATGAATAGAACTTAAGTTTAGCATAACATAGCCACGCACTATGTCATACTAAACTTGGGGGGCTTGTGGACGTATGGTCCGGACTGGATCCTACATGGGCCAGGCCCGGCAGACAGCGGCCCACTCTACGTCTAAACCCTAATTCCATGCCTTATAAATATAGGGCTGAGATTCCATTCACAATACAAGATAACAGGTTACCCTAAACCTATCTATTATATGCTCTGCGCATCAATACTAACTTGACCGTCGGAGGTGGATCCCGGGGCTACGGCCTCGGGTCTACTCCTAACGGATTCTCTTTGTTGACAGATCTATTTAGGGCTTGAGAAGACGACTAACGGCGCAAGGAGAGTCGTTAAATCAGTCCGCGCCAGATTATGCATCAACAAATTTGATATGAAAGATTCCACTTGTGGTCCATTACTAAACGTCTAAACCAATATATGTTAGACTGTTGGACATATGACAAAAAGTCAAAGATGTGGATTGAACTACAAACAGCGTGTATTTTACCACTACCTTTACTAACCCAGTTCATTCTAAAAAATGGCATTCTCTATGTGCAGTGACGGAGCTAGGATTAATCATTCGGGTGGGCCAAAATATATACTAAGATGTTCAAACTTAGACAAATTATTAATTTAATAAAAATACTTCAGCTTTACCTGAACATTATTGCTTATTGCATAGTTAAAATAAAATCATGATAATTGACAACTTACATTGTTCAAAATCTTTAATTGTGATGCCAATGTATATGTGTTACCTTGTGGGACGACTTGTTTAAATATAAAAAAGTGAAAATATAAGTACCTAAAAAGAGTTTTCTCAGTAGTAAAGCTATTTGACATTTTGGATGGGCCTTAAGTATTTTGTAGAGTAAACTAAATATTATAATATCTATATGTTTTATACAAGTGAAAGATATCATGGCTTGGCCATGGCCAATCCCAAGCCTGTAGTGGCTCCGTCACTGTCTATGTGATGCCTGATTTCTAAGAACCACAGGAATGTGTGAGTCAAAGGTCTAAAGACGATATAAAGAGTATATATGTGACGTGGTAGCTAAAAATTAAAGGGGATTAGTCAAGATACAAGATCAAGCTACCGCAATATAATGGCCTGACAGCATCTAGATTGGTACAAAAGGAGAATGAATTGATTAACACTGGAAGCTTTTAGCAGTTTTAAAAAACACATCCATCAAACCAAACAATGAACAGCTGTAAGTTTAAATTTAGCATCAGAGGCATGTGAATTCTCTGGATATTGTATGCCTCGTGAACTTCATAATCATACACTGTAGTTTGAGAAAGATTACGCCTTAAAGATCCAAGATTCCGAGGAATGAGATGCAAGATTCCGAGGAATGAGACGCAACTAATTTCCAATGTTGACCCGGTAAGTTGTTTGACTCGCATCAGCATAAAAATATTACAAGACATATTTAAAGTCAGCTCCCTAACTATAAATAAGATAATTAATAGTCGAATACATGATAAATACAGAAGTGAACCTACAGATGCCCAAAGTTTCTTTAATGTGAACAACCTCCTAAATCACTTTAATCAACAATTATATTCTGATTGGAAAAAAAAAATTATTATGAAATCTCAAACCATGGAAAACAGCGACATGTTTTAACCAAACCCTTTTGACCCCTTGCACAATCCGTTTACTAATAAAGTTCTAAATGGATCGGTTTGGGTTGTGTCCTATCCCTAATAGATCAAATAATCTTATGTGTTGTATAACTTAAAACAGAACAGCTAAACAAATTGAAGGTTGAAACTTGAAAGACACCTTCAACCCTTGTTGGTTTTTTAGCTCCCATGAGTCACAGTAACTACACAATCGGTTGTTTTTTGACCTGCAACAAAGATGTGGATGACTTCTTTACAGGATCATACAATCTGTAAAAATATAAGTAATGTGGTGGTAGATCTACATGACCAAAATCATCAACCATGCCATGACCCTAAAGATTGAAAGACTTACCATTAGAAAAAGCAACTATTGGCACTGGTGGTGGCCATTCGACCCATTTACCTGCAAACGGGTCAAAGAGGTTAATTTTGACCAAGGCTATTAACAAAAGGGTAATGATTAAACAAAACTCATGTCTTTAATACTGTACTAAATATCATATTATAAGATTTAACTATATAGCTAAATGCAACAACTTCCCAGTGGCAACTATTATCATCAAATTCAAACCAACTGATGTAAATCATATACGAACAAATTAATAATCTAAACAGCGACACATATTATCATATTTACATAAATCGTCGAAAGTAAATGCAAACTAATGTTTCTGGGTGTTTGGGATTGCTTACTTAAAGTTATCAACAAGCTTATTCAGGCCGTGTTTGGTATTTCTTACTCCTTTGTCTACTTGCTTACACTCACTTTGCACAGGTTTGTATGTAGGCATCAAAAGATATGGATAAATACCAGAGAAGTACTTCTCGAGTTCCTCTTGGCTTTTCCCATAGAGTTCCGTGATATTATGATCTATCTCCGGCTCATGCTGGTTTGAATTCCTTACACGCCTCAAAAGGGCAATCAACCCACGCTACATATATCTTCTATATATGTGCTCCATGAATGCCATGTGGAGAGTATCCGTCTTTGCTGGTCATCGTATCAAGTTCCCTCTGAAGATTATAGAGTGCTTGAATTTTATTTGTATCCTTCAGAAACTGAGAGACGTGGAACCAAAACCGTTTTTTTAAATCCCAAAAGTAGTGATGCTTCAGCAGCTGTGGTAGAGCTAGCTTGCACAAATTTTAATTTATCAATAACATTATAACTATTAATTTCAACTGTTGATATACATACCCTTTAAACAAAATGTGACTATTACAATGGTCTACACCATTTAATACCTGGTGCTTCATTTGTGTTTCTGAGACTCGTGATAAGATGGTATTCTCTTGGGCTATTTTCCTAAAAATCGCTTCAAACTAATCTACAGGCACTACATGTGGCTCGGACACCACCCCAAACATTTTGGAGCTCGACAGGATTTTCACCCATCACGAAAATGAATATATGGCTTTTGATTTAATTAGCCATGATTTGACTCAAGTTAACTACGAATCGCCGACTCATTTTGATTTTGAAATAATGAGGTATGTAATTACTTTCTTTATTCTACATAACATAAACTTAAACTCCACATGTTATGACTAATCTTAGTAATTTTTCTTTTTGTAGCGCGATTCTTCATGGAGCCAAATATTTGAATGCCTTAATCGTGTCCATGGCATCTAAAACCCGAAAACGTTGTTTTCACCGATGGTAAAGTTAAACTCCATGGAACAAAGCATGAAGGCAGAGTTGGACCTTTATTCGACACGTGAAGCAAAAAAAAGAGATACTAGCTCTCGGAAATCTTATCGACTATTTGATTTACAAAGGGTAAAACACCCGCAGTTAGTTTTTGGAGCCATTTTAAGGAAAACAACCCTATAGAATATGATCTTATCACAGTGATAGACTCAACTTAGATTTCACTTAAGAAATGGTAAAATTGATTATCAATGGAGATTAAAACTAGAAATCCAAATGAAGAAGAATTGGAAATGGTAGTTATTAATCTGAAAGTTGTTACAGTTGAAAGAGAACAAGAGAGAAGTGTTTGATTACAAAAGAGCTATTGAAAATGATTACAAGTTTCCTACTTTATACACAAAGAACTTGATAACTAACTTTGGCGCCAAAATCAGTTAATCAAGACTCATAAGAAGATGACACGTGTCCTCTTTTAAACTCCACAATTTTGGCGCATATCGACTCCATTCTCCTTAGAAAATTTCTTGCCTCAAGAAATTGGTACATAATCAAAATCAGGGAACCTTGTTAGGAGATCTGCATAAACCTCCCAAGTAGCTTCTTCCACAGATCTGTTAGTCCATTGTACCAACACATACATCACAGGCCTGTTGTTGAGTTTACCCAATCTTCTTTCTAGTATAGCTTGTGGTTTGAAAGTCAATAAACCATCCTCTCTCAGATGTGGCAAGCTTCCCATTTGATGGCTGTTTCCATGGCACTTTTTGAGTTGTGAAATGTGAAAAACAGGATGAATTTGGCTATGGTTAGGCAGTGTTAGCTTATAAGCCACCTCCCCAATTCTTCCTCCACTTTGAAAGGTCCATGATATTTAGCTGAAAGTTTGTGTTGTTGGCCTTGTCTCACAGTAACTTGCCTGTGGGGCTGCAACTTCAAATACACCCACTCACCAACTTGAAACTGCCTATCAGTCCTGCTTTTGTTAGCTTGACTTTGCATTGTGTCTTGAGCTCTTTTTAGGTGAAACTTTAGCATTTGCACAGCTTGTTCTCTTGCTTGCATTGTTCTGTCCACTTTTTCCACCCTGCTATCTCCAGGCACATAAGGCACATGTACTGGTGGTGACTGACCATACATTACTTCATAAGGGGTTGTTTGTATAGCAGTGTGGAAGTTGGTATTATACCAGAATTCTGCCATGGGTAGCCATTGTAGCCACTCCTTTGGCTTTTCACCACACATACATCTCAAATAGCACCCCAAACATCTATTAACAACTTCAGTTTGACCATCTGTCTGAGGGTGGTATGCTGTTGATAGTTTCAATTTCACTTTCAATGTTCCAAACAAAGCTTTCCAGAAGTTACTCACAAATACTTTGTCCCTGTCACTTATGATTGACTCAGGAAGACCATGTAATCTATACACCCCATCCAAAAAGACTTGAGCCACTTGGCTAGCAGTGAAAGGGTGAGATAGTGCCATAAAGTGAGCATATTTACTAAGCTTATCCACTACTACCATAATGACAGTTTTACCATATGAATTTGGCAATTTTTCAATAAAATCCATACTAATCTCAGCCCATACCTTACTTGGAATAGGCAAGGGTTGCAACAATCCAGGGTAAGCACTGAGATCAGGTTTCTGTCTTTGACAAATGTCACATTCTTTCACAAGCTGCTTCACCATTCTCTTCATACCCTTCCAATAAAACAGTGAACTAAGCTTCTTTGTTGTCACTTGAACTCCTGAATGACCCCCAATAGCTTCTGCATGAAAATGACCCATTAATTGTTTCCTAATTTCTGGATCAGTGGCCACCATAATCTATCCTTTTCTTCTCAGAATACCTCCTTCAAATGTTATTTTGTTCCCTTTATAAGTCTTATCTTTTACTGCCTGTATCAACTGTTTCATAGTATCATCATTGTACCACCCAGCTTTGATCTTGTCCATTACACCACTGTCTACAGAGCTCACCACCATTTGCAGCAATTCACCACTATGGTTGACTCTTGACAAAGCATCAGCAGCTGTATTCTCACTTCCTTTCCTGTAAGCTATTTCATAATCAAACCCAAGCAACTTTGGTAACCATTTGAGCTGAAATGGAGAAGTCATCTTCTGATCCAACAAATACTTGAGGCTAAAATGGTCAGTCTTGATCTTGAAGTGCCAATCTAACAAGTAACCTTTCCACTTGTCCAATGCTGCTATGACAGCTAAGAATTCTTTTTCATAAGTGGAGAGTGATTGGTGTTTAACTGATAAAGCTTTGCTCAAATAAGCCAATGGATGTCCATTTTGACACAACACTGCTCCAATGTCAGTACTTGAAGCATCTGCCTCAACCGCAAACTCTTGTGTAAAATCAGGCAACCCAAGCACAAGTGCTTCTATCATAGCATTTTTTAGTTTCATAAAAGCTTGTTCTGCACTTTCATTCCAATGAAATGAGTGTTTTTTTAGTAATGAAGTCAAAGGTTGACTAATGAGAGCATAATTTTGGGTTATTAGACAAAAATGTTACTAAAGTTTGCCAAAAAGTGCGATTTGGTTACTAAAGTTTTTTTGGTTACAAAGAGGTTACTCAAGTTTGGTAACCGGTTATATAAGTTACTATGTATGTTTTAACATTCTATTACAGGTTTTTTTTTTCCGTTAATTTCAAAAATGGTCCCTCAGACTAACTGTCGTTAGTTTTTTCCGTTAGCTAACGGCCGTTTGCAACAAACATTTGCACTGTTAGTCCTTTATCCTAACGACTGTTTACAATTAACTCAAAATTTGGTTTTCATACATTTTTGTCCGTTTTTCTTACGTTTTTTGACCCTTCTTTTACGGGTTTTCCGTTTTCATACATTTTTATACGTTTTCGTTTGTTTTTATACGTTTTCGCCAATTTTCTTACACTTTCATCCGTTTTTCTTACGTTTTGCCCGTTTTTCTTACGTTTTTTCCGTTTTCATACGTTTTTGTCCTTTTTTCTTACGTTTTGTCCATTTTTCTTACGTTGTTTCCGCTTTTATATGTTTTCTGTCCGTTTTTATACCTTTTCGCCCAGTTTATTATGTTTTCGTATGTTTTACTTACGTTTTTATCTGCTTTTCTTACTTTTTTTCGTTTTCAGACATTTTTTCTTACATTTTTTCGTTTTCAGACATTTTCTCTTACATTTTTTTTGTTTTCATACATTTTTGTTTGTTTTTACACATTTTCACACATTTTTATACACTTTTTATACACGTTTTTATACACATGTTTACATACGCATAAAACATAACAAGTATAAAACATACAAACGTATAAAACATACAAAGGTGTAGAAAAACGTAAAACTAGTATGAAAACGTAAAAAGATGTATGAAACGTACACAAGCGTATGAATGCGCACACAAATGTAATAAAAAAAATGATGAAAACCTATGAAAACGTATGAAAATATACGAAAAATAGATGAAAACGTACAAAAATGGACAAAAACGTACGAAACTAAAGAAAAACGTACGACAAGGGAGAAAAACGCACATAAACGTAAAACAATGTAAATATAGTACGACAAGAGGGAAAAACATACATAAACATATAAAAACGGATAGAAATGTACGAAAATATACAAAGATATGCGAAGGAGAAAAATGTAAAAAAAAAATTATAATAAAAAAAATTACAAAAAAAAAAAAAAAAAAAAAACGCATAGTAACTTTTTGTTAAGGTTCAGTAACCTATTTAATAAACCCGTAAACTATAGTAACTTCTTTGTAATATTTTAAACTTTGGTGCTGACGTGGACAAGGGGAACCGGTAATTAGCCAGTTGCCCACCCTCGCAGTAACATTTATGTAACATTTTTAATCATTGAGTAACCTAAATGGCAAACCCGTTTACTTAAGTTACCTCTTTGTAACCAAAAAAACTTTAGTAACCAAATCGCACTTTTTGGCAAACTTTAGTAACTTTTGTGTCTAATAACCCCATAATTTTTGATAAACCTTCTATAATATCCAGTTAAACCCAAGAATCCTCTGAGTTGTTTAACTGTAGTAGGGATCTGCCAATTCTTCATTGCCTCAATTTTGGTTGGGTCAGTTGCCACACCCTCACTGCTTATGATATGACCCAAATACTCAACTTTTGGAACTGCAAAGGAACACTTACTTCTTTTAGCATACAAGGTGTGTTCTCTCATTACTTGCAAGACTTTTTGTAAATGCACACCATGTTCTTCCACATTTCTGCTGTACACCAAAATATCATCAAAGAAAACCAATACAAACTTCCTGAGAAAAGGCTTGAACACTTCATTCATTAGTGACTGGAAAGTGGAAGGTGCATTTGTCAACCCAAATGGCATAACTAGGAACTCATAATGACCCTCATGAGTTCTAAATGCAGTTTTTTCAATATCACCTTCACACATTCTGATTTGGTGGTACCCTGCTCTCAAATCTAACTTGGAAAACACTGATGATCCACCCAACTCATCAATCAATTCTTCAATAACAGGTATAGGAAACTTATCTTTCATTGTGTACTTATTCAACTGTCTGTAATCTACACACATCCTCCATGTTCCATCTTTCTTCTTAACCATCACAATAGGATAAGAAAAAGAGCTTTGACTTGCCCTAATCACCCCTGAATTGAGTAATTCATTGACCATGGCTTCAATTGCATCCTTCTGGTGAGGTGGATGCCTGTATGGTCTGATATTAATGGGTGGAGTGTTTGGCATAAGGGGTATTTTGTGGTCATGTGATCTCTGAGGTGGCAATTCTTTAGGGACAGCAAACACATCTTCAAACTTACCACAACTGTATCTACTACTGGATCAATTTCCTTTGTTACCTCCATTTGGTTACAAGACACAAGATATACACAAAGCATCATAGAATACAACTCAGCTTGTTTGGACTCAGTTTCTTTTTGAGCTTTCTTACCCTGCATCCAATGCAAACTAGTGTTTTGAGTACCCCTAAGCACCACTTGTTTACCATTGTACTCAAATTTCATAACTAGAGTTCTGAAATTCCACCTTATTTCATCTAAAGTTGACAACCACTGCACACCAAGTACCATTTCACAGCCCCCCAAAGGCAACAACATCACATCAGTTTCAAATTGAACCCCATTAATACTCCATTTGAAATTCAAACACTCATAAGTACTAAAAATTTCTTGACCATTGGCCACAGAAACCTTCAAAGGAGAAGTACTCCTGAGCTTACATCCCAACCTTTTAGCAGTTTGAACATCTAAAAAGTTATGGGTACTACCTGAGTCAGCCAATGTATGCACTACTTGTTTGCCAACCATAACCTTAAATCTCATAGTTTGATAAGAATTAAGTCCAGATAAAGCATTCAATGAAATTTGTGGGCATTGTTCAATGAATTCATATTCCTGACCATCATTTACTTCATCCTCTTCTTGATTCACACCCTCTTCTTCAAAATTTTCCTTATGGTCATCATTATCTATCACAACTTCTAAACAATTCAATTGACCACTACATTTATGTCCAGGTGTATACCTTTGGTCACAGTAAAAACATTGGTTCTTGGCTCTTTTTTCCTCTAATTCTTTCTAGGTCAATCTATAAGGCCTATTAACACCATTTCTTGGCACAAATTGGTTACCCCCATTATTAGCAGTCTTTTGAGGCACAGTAGCAGTTTTATTCACAAAATTGTTTTGAGGCACAAACTTAGGAGTGGGTAACAGAGAATTATACCTTGGTTTCAATGCAGCATTTGTGGCTTCTTTCATTTTGGCCATGGCAAACACCTCATGCAAAGTTTTCAATCCAAACATCCTGATAGGCATCCCAATTTCTTTCTTTAACCCACCAATGAACAAACTCACTGCATACACTTCATTCAATTCTACCCTGCTCAACAATGACTCAAACTGCTCTTGGTAATGTTGTACTGACCCATCTTGTTTCAAATTTTTTAAGTCCACAATTGGATCATCATACAATGCTCTAAATCTTTTTATTACCTCCTCTTCATACATTTCCCATGGAGTTTCCTCCCCAAATCTTTTAACATAACTCTGGTGCCAAACAAGAGCCTTGTCATACAAATGCATGGAAGCTAATTCAACCTTCTTATCATCCATTACACCATCAATCTTGAAAAACTGTTTGCATCTATAAACCCAACCTTTCACATCATCACCATTGAATCTTGGGAACTCAACTTTGGACAACTTCCATATTGACCCCCATTTGCTTGAGGACCTCTGCTATTGCTTGTTCCCTCACCATTTTTCAATCTTGTGAATTCTGCCATCATAGTGTTCATGGTTGTTTGCATGTTTTGCATTGTTTCTTGTAAAGATTCAAGAGTTGCACCTTGTGCTTCAGATCTTGTATTCACCATTGTATTGGTATCACTATTGCACATCAACACAAGGAATAGTGACTACCAACCTGTTCTTGATTACCCAAACCAACTGCTGCTCATCAGCTTGTTCAAAATCAGAAAATTCAACGAGAATATCGGCTGATCTTGTGATGGTACAGTTGTTTAGCACTAATCTATTGCAATAAGAACAGGGGAATTAGTGGTGACTAATTCCTTGATCGGAAAATCTCTGTTTTGACAAGAATGTTGACCGGAGAAGATAACCGAACAATCAAGATTGTCAGTGTAACAATCTTGATGAAAATGGATTGCCAGGAAAGGGCTCTGGATACCAATTGATAGACTCAACTTAGATTTCACTTAAGAAATGGTAAGATTGATTATCAATGGAGATTAAAACTAGAAATCCAAATGAAGAAGAATTGGAAATGGTAGTTATTAATCTGAAAGTTGTTACAGTTGAAAGAGAACAAGAGAGAAGTGTTTGATTACAAAAGAGCTACTGAAAATGATTACAAGTTTCCTACTTTATACACAAAGAACTTGATAACTAACTTTGGCGCCAAAATCAGTTAATCAAGACTCATAAGAAGATGACACGTGTCCTCTTTTAAACTCCACAATTTTGGCGCGTATCACACCGGTCTCAGAGACACAAATGAAGCTACCATGTATCAAATGGTGTAGACCGTTACAACAATCATATTTAGTTTCATGGTCACATGTAGGTAACCAGTTGAAATTAATATTAGTTATAATGACATTGATAATTTAAATTTTGTGCAGTCTAGCTCTACCCAGCTGCTGAAGCATCCCTACTTTTGTGATTTCTTAAAACAATTACAGTTTTGGTTCCACGTCTCTCAGTTTCTATGAAGTATACTTGATGCAAAAACACTAAAGACAGAGTTTTTATTCCCCGGAAAACTACTCTCACACGGCATTTGATGTTTGTCGTTTTGCCTCCAAAAATAATTTATAAAAGTTGGAAAAGACTATACAAACCTTAATACAGTTGGTAAGTATTGATCTCTCGAGTATTGTTCCGGAAGAATGATGAATTTCAAATTCGTTGGTCAAGTCTTGTTTGACACTTATCAAAATTAGTTTTTGGTTTTAAAATTTTAAACTAATAATAAAGTAAAAGACAAATAGCACTAAAGAAAAATACGTTATTTGTATTTAGTATTTTGACTTGTAGATAACTTTGAGTTTTAAATTAAAACGGGCTGGTATAAGGATGCGCGACTGAAACTCGCCCGACAAGAAAATAAAATAATCTAAACAAATATTATAGTCTAATTAAAACGTCTCTAGTTATGAATTTATATTTTTTGAAACTTAAAACACTTCCAATTTATTTTACTTGCTAGTTGTCAAACGAGGTGATTGTCTCTTTTGGCTCTAGCTAAAAAGCATTTTATTTTATAAAAATATTTCGCAACTAATTCATATGAAACAAACAAAGTCAAATTACTAACTAAAAATATCAACTAATTACCAAACCACTTTCTCAATAATTCACAACATTTTAATAACTAACAACATTTTTTTTTGGTAAAAGGGCTTCATACCCCGGTAAAAATATTACTCAAAAATTGTTATGAACATGAATGTGGCAGAGTACCACATTGATTACAATGAAAATGCACTAAAATGCGTGACTAAGATTACATTCCTCAACACCCTGAAGACATGGGCGAAACAACATCTAGACGAAGACAAAGTAATAGAGAAAGAATCAACTTATTGCCTACGCCTAACCCCAAAACCCTATGTCATGGTAACAACTTCATTCGCAAATTTACCACTTAAATTCCAGATTTCCAAGAACCGTTCAACTCTCCTCGTATGCTTAAAACAGTAAGTAAGCAATTTAAGCCTTACATTATGCACTATAATGTCATGCACTTGTGAGATAGTACGACATTGATTCTTGAATAAACGAAGATTCCTCTCTTGCCAAATAAAGTACGCCGTAGCAGCAAGGACCAACCGAGCAATACCACTAACAACTGATCTCGTAGACGAAATTGGCACAAGCCAATTGATAATGTCATCCCAATTTGGCCCAATACCATCCATACCTGCCTTCGAACGCAACAAAGCCCAAAGCTTTGATCAAAATTGCACTCGAAGAACAAATGATTATGAGAGTCGGGAACATGCTTACAAAAAGGACATAAAAGTTTTAAGTCAGTGCTAGCACCCACATCCCATTGTCTCAACATGTCCTGAGTCTTAAGTCTCTTCCTCATAACTAACCAAACAAGAAAAGCGTGTCGCGGAATGCAATTAGAGAACCAAACAACATAAGCCCACTTGACTTCATCACATCTTAGTCGAACAACATCCCATACTGCGTGATTAGAAAACAGCTGTGGATTTCCATTCAAATCTTTCCAAACCAGAACATCATCACAATCAGGCATAAGGTTTGGAACCGTAAACAAACTCAGATTCGGGGCCCTATCATGCCAAGAATGAGGCCACCTCCAGGAGTCAGAATCAACATTAACAATGTCTGAAACATAGTTAGTTAACAAGAAACCATCACGAGCAATAATTCGGGCAGAAACATATTGGTACAATGGGCAATAATCAGCCCATGTATCAAACCAAGCAGAAGTCGTGGTACCACTACCCAAAACAGTCCAAATGAAAGGACGAACAATGTCACGAATGTGGAGAATTTTCCTCCATCTCCAACTCATACCCGAACGAGGAGGGACATTCCAGAAGTTCCAACCTTGAAGTTTATAAGAATAAATCCAACGAACCCAAAGAGATTCTTTACAAGTAATAATATGCAATAATTGTTTGTCATCAAAGCAATATTAAAGGATTGAAGATCTTTAATACCTAAGCCACCTTCTTGTTTCGGGAGACAAACAATGTTGCACGCAACTTTAGCTTTCCCTTTCTTCATCTCGCCTTGACACCTTAGAATGCTTCTCATAATTTGCTCAATATCTTCAACAATTCTAGTAGGCAAAAGGAAGACCGAAGCCCACTAAATATGCATGAAAGACAACACCGATTGGATAAGTTGTAGCCTACCCGCAAACGACAAGACTTTGTTCTTGATCGGTTCCGAACGGTCAACTAAGTTCACCAGGTGATGGTCAACCATGTCAAACGTCAAAAACCAACTAACCAAGGAGTTTAGGGAATCCCCGGGTCGTTATGTCCCGACGAGGCGTGCAATTGTATATGTGAACGTTTTAAAGGATCGGGTGATTAATCAGGGAGGTCAGGAATTTAATTATTATGGTTACACTATGAGATAATGATGGAAAATGACTTAGAAACATTTAATTAACAATTACTGGTGATCAGATAACATAAAAACGTAATTTAACCTAAAAACGCGCGTTTGGGTTTAAAATAAACGCGAACGCGCAAATAAAAAAGTGAAACGAGAGTAAACAAAGTCCTACGAATGTGAAAATGACATTTTTACAATCCTAATGACTTAAGAAAATTTTTAGAAAAAGAAAAATAATTTTTACACTATTTAATTAATTACTAATTATTAATTACTTTTTAATTAACTAAATTACCCTAAATTACAAATAATTATGAAAATTAACTAGAAAAATGAAAATTAAATTTAGAAAAATCTAAAATAATATAAAACTAATTTTGAAACAGAAAAACTATTTTTCTTACTTTTTAATTTATTATTAATAATTAAAAACTAATTATTTAATTGATTTAAATTAAACTAAATTATAAAAAATACTAAATGATTAAGGAAAATTCTGAAAAAATTACTAAAAATATAATATGATTACAGGAGCCTAAGAAAAATTTAAAAATAGATTTTGCTTATAAATAAGCAGAAAATAAGCCAAAGTGGCTTAAATAGAAGCTATCACTTCTAATTTTTTTTTGTCTTTTTCTATTTTTTCTTTTTCACAACTGATTTACAACTAAAAAGAAACACTTTTTGTGAAGGGACTTTTTATACAACTCAAAATTAAGCTATATGGACAATAAAAAGCACAACAGTTGGGTTTTAAGGTCTTTTGAAGATGTAAAAGCTATTGATAAGCTATACAATGTAAACCAGAGGTAAAATAAGATAAAACCTAAGTAGATGCACTCATATTTAGAGAAAATAACTAAAAAATTGTATTGAACAATCAAAAGGTTGGAAAATAAGCACTTCCAGTCCTCACAGAAGCCAAACAGGCCTCAAGGCTAACTTGCAGCCCAAGGTGGGGCCCACAGGGGTGAATGAGAGGGTAAAGTGAGACTTGCTCTCACTAGTAGACATGGAAAGCTTCAAATACAGCTAATAAGGCAAGCTTATGGCTTAGTTTACAGCCCTGTGCAACCCTTGGAAGATTGGGTTAAAGTCTGGTATGCTACAAGCTTAAGCAGGGCACAGGTCATAATTAAAGGGTTAAATAAACCACAACCAAAAGTTAAAACATCCAAACAACACCACAATGAAATACTTAACAAACTAAAACAACAATTTGACAACCGAATCTAGCAAAATAAAAGCCAATAAGCAGAAAAATAACAAGAACATGTAGCAGTAGTGACAATAAGCACAACAAGCTCAAACAGCTACAAGCTCACAACAGCTTATACAGGAAAATAAATATCAACAAAATCAACTAGAAACAGCAACTAAATTGAACAACAACAAGAAAAATCAACAAGAACAATTTCAAGATCAAGCTCAGCTATACTAAGAACAAACAGCAGCATACAAGAAAAATGAGCCCAAAAAGTGGCTCAAAATAAGTAGTGTGATAAGCACTATAGGGGAACTAACTCCTAAACCTTAATTACCACCTGCAAAACTTTCAATTTTGACAAAGAACAAGTAATTTCAACCAGAATTGAGCACTCTATGCTCAATTCAATTTTCTCAAAAAGCTGATGCAGGGGGGTTTCTCAGTCAAACAGGTAACTTCTCACTCAAATTTGTATGACCAAACTTTTTTCAAATCTCAATTTTCTTTTTGCTATGGATTAACAAGTTGGCCAAGTTCTCACATCAACAAAAACTTTTGAATTCCATTTATTATTAAACCCTGGAGATTGATTGGAAGATGGTACAAAATATGAGTATGCAAACTTTTGACTTTTCAAGTGTTTTGGTAAACTTTGACCAATGTGAGATTTAAATGGCCAAATCCTACTGAGAAGGATGTATTTGGAAGGAATTGAACTAGTTTAAGCAAAAGTGACAAGTTATCAACTGATGTGCAGGTTATGCTACCCTATAAGCTCAAACAGTTATGCAGGATCAAACTAGAAACTTAATTTTGACTTTTCCTTAATAAACTACTAATTTTATGCTAATATTAACCTAATTTGACCTAAAGTGTCTTGCCTAATCTAGTTTCAAACCTTGACAGCCAAAGGAACTCAGGGTATAAGGTTATCCCAAACACCCCTTTCAAATCTGTTCTTATGTTTTAGTGAGACAGTTGAGTTACTAAGACTAGGAAACTACAAGATAGGTTTAAATTAACATGCATTGAACCCATAGGAACACAAATAAACAACAATCTATAACTACAACAAGTTACAACTACTTATGCTAAAAAATATGTATGTGAAAGGGTCTTACAAGTTTATTATTAAGCTGAGATCATGAACCAGGAATTAGATACCCATCCTACTGTCTCCGATGAGTCTTCTAGACCCTCTTCATTCCTTCTTCTTCTGCTTCAGTACCCAGTATCACCATCTTCCTATTTTATTTTGATTTTCCTTTGTAATTTCCTCTATTATTTTTTTTTCTTTTTCTGAATTCTTTCTTTTTTGGCTTTACATAATTTTTAACAATGCTTATAAAAGGCTCTGAGATTGATTAGTGTACAATTGATTGAACTAACATGGAAGTTAAATACTTGAATTAAAACATAACTTGCTTAAAAAAAGAGTAGGACTTAAATTAACTTCAATAATTTGAAATACAATATGAAAGTTACACTAATGAAAGAGAAATTACAAAGATAACATGCCCATAGGCTTACATTCAGGGATTACTTATACTAAAAAAAAATATACATCTTAGCTTCTCTTTCCTTTTTGCTCTTTTCAGCTTTCTGTCTTGTGTGAGACAGCTTTGGAAAAGTCCTCTTTGTCATGTTGGAATTCCATCCAACCATTGGATTAGCCTTGAGTCCCATTTTAGCCCTAGATTCAATTTTGGTACCAATTTGTAGTGGGTTATTGAGTTGGAGGGGAGGGGTGGTAATGATGATGTTTGGGGGTTCACTTTGTTTGAGGTATAGGGTGGCTGAGGTAGTAGAGGGGAGAGGGGAGGGGGACAAGAGTGTTGGGTTTGCAGGTTGTGGAGGCTGGGGTGTTGGTTGGTTATGGCGGCAAGGGAAAAAGGGGGGAAGGAGTTGACTTCTTTTGACCCGGGGTGGATTATTAATAAAAAATGGGATGGTGGGCTGTGGTGAACATGGGCTGGGGATATTGTGGGCTTGGGTCTTGTTTTGTGTTTGGATTGGTTTAGTTTTGGTTTTAAATTACAAAGGGTCCGTTTGGTTTATACACATTTTAATCACAAGGACCCATTTTGTAATTTATGGGATTTAAGGGACCAAATTTGCACATCCTCCATATTATTCCAAGGGACCAAGTTTGCCACATATCCATATTCCAGGGACCACAAATAACATTTCCATTTTAAAAGTACCCAGGGACTGAGTTTGTCAATTTCCCAAACTGCAGGGACCAAAAGTGTAATTTCCCAAAGTTTTTACCTAAGGATTAAATTTGATAAGTTTTGACTTTTGAATGCCTTAGGTTGACTTTTTCTTTCAAAACAAATGCTCAGGGACTAGTTTTGTAAATTTTTGAAAGTCGGGAGACTAAAACTGCCAATTGTGTAAACTTTGTTCGTTTTTCATTGTTTTTCCTCATTTTGCATCTGAAACGTATAAAACAATCCCTGGGATATTTTAAGTATTTTGATGCATTTCTGAGCGTTTTCGGATGTTTTGGCAGTTTAAATACGATAAAAATGATGAGTGTTTGAGCACTCATCAATCCCCCACACTAAACTATTGCTAGTCCCTAGCAATCTTTTTGGAAAACTTGATGGATTTGAAACTCTTTACCAAAAGCCATCACTTCTGGAGTAGCCAGGTGTAAGAACTGTGGCACACCTGATAACCGTGTGATTTTGAGCAAACCACCAGCCGTCAACGGATTTGATTAGTCTTTACCAAAAGCCGTTTGCTTCTAGACTAGCCAGCTCTTGATGGAATAGTCAACATCTTGGTGAGCTGATTACCAATTATGGATTTTCCACTGCCTTTACCACAAGCCATAATCTTGTGGGCTAGCCAACTCATTCGCTTTATGGGATATGGCGAGTTGATTTACCATACAATTTTGGGAAAATTGCAAGCCGTAAACGGATTTGATGTATCTTTACCAAGAACCGTTTGCTCCTGGATTAGCCAATCCCTTTTGTCGTTTAGACACGGCGGACTGATTACCATAAAAAATTTGAAATAAAGTGAAAATTTTTTAAAATTTTAGGCCAAAAACGGGGATTCTAGAGGATATAATGTGATAAAATTCGCTAGAATCTTCCCCTCCCCCACATTTAGAATTGAATATTGTCCTCAATATTCAAAGTCCCGGCTATTATGCCGAATCCTTGAACGTAAAAAGATAATATTAAAAACTAACTGTGGGAAATCGTTTTGTATTTTTCACTTTATTTATCTGTACATACAATCACACATTTTTTTTTGATGAAACCTTATATACATATATACATTTTCAAACAGCGGGGGGTTGGCCATTCCCCCACACTTAGGTGGTAGAAAGTAGAAAGAAATCAGAGATACGGGTGAAAACCCGTATTGTTGCTACAGTTTTTGTTTATCGAGTCGCTAGCTTGACTCGATCCCCGAATTTAATTGTCCTTGGGGAAAGTTTGGAGATCTGGGACAACCATGGATGGTATGTCCTCTCCAAAGTAGTGTTTTAACCGATGTCTATTCACTTTGAAATTAGGACCGTCATTTTGAGATAATTCGACGGTGCCATAAGGATAAACCTTTGCGATAGTGAATGGACCAGTCCATCGGGTTTTGAGCTTTCCCGAGAAGATCTTGAGTCTAGAGTTGAAAAGAAGGACTCGATCACCAACGTTAAAAACGCGGTTCTTGATTTTGGAGTCATGAATCTTCTTTGTCTTTTCCTTATAGATCAAAGAGTTCTCGTAAGCTTGATCACGAAGTTCATTTAATTCATTCAGTTGAACTTTCCTGTGATCACCCGCAGTTTTGAGGTCAAAATTGGCATGCTTGAGGGCCCAATAGGCTTTATGCTCAAGCTCGATCGGTAGATGGCACGCTTTCCCGTACACAAGCTTGTATGGCGTACACCCGATGGGTGTTTTATATGCCGTACGGAAAGCCCAGAGTGCATCATCTAATTTGTCCGACCACGATGCACGATTCTCACCTACAGTTCTTTCCAATATTCTCTTAATGTCTCGATTGGAAACTTCTACTTGTCCACTTGTTTGAGGGTGGTACGCAGTAGAAAGACGGTGAGTTACACCATACTTTTGCATGACTTTGTCGAATTTTTCATTGCAAAAATGCGTGCCACGATCACTAATTATAGCACGTGGAGTTCCAAATCGAGCAAAAAGAGATTTCAAAAATTTCACGACTACTCGGGCATCATTGGTGGGTAAAGCTTTTGCTTCAACCCATTTTGACAAATAGTCAACAGCCACGAGTATGTACTTATTTCCATGAGATGATGGAAATGGCCCCATAAAGTCGATGCCCCATACGTCAAAGATTTCACAAACTTGGATTGCATTTTGTGGCATTTCATTCTTTTGTGAAATATTCCCGTGACGTTGACAAGCGTCACAGGATTTAACTAATTCCTGGGCATCCTTATAGATCGTGGGCCAGTAGAAACCGAAATCAAGCACCTTTTTGGCGGTGTAGTTTGGATTATGGTGGCCCCCCGTGGGACCAGCATGGCAAGCCTTTAGAATTTCAGAGGCTTCTTGGCCATAAACACACCGTCGGATGACTTGATCCGCACAGATTTTAAACAAGTAGGGGTCGTCCCAGAAATAATGTTTGACATCCTTAAAGAACTTGTTCTTTTGTTGGGACGACATCCCTTTCACCACAAAATTACCCGCATGGTAGTTTGCGAAATCGGCAAACCATGGGGTAATAGAATCTCCATGAAAGGCAACCGCATTGAGTGTCTCGAGAGGGAAGGTTTCATTAATTTCCTTCTTTTCAAAGACATCTTGATGGGGGTTCTCCAATCGGGATAGATGATCAGCAGCTAGGTTCTCAGCTCCTTTTTTTTATCACGAATTATGATATCAAATTCCTGTAGGAGGAGAACCCAACGGAGTAGTCCCGGCTTTGCATCTTGTTTTGCAAAGAGGTACTTCAAAGCCGAGTGATCCGTATACACTATGCACTTAGTCAATATCAAGTATGGCCGAAATTTCTCAAAGGCATACACCACAACTAATAATTCTTTTTCAGTGGTAGTGTAATGACTTTGAGCCTCGGTCATTGTTTTGCTCGCATAGTGTATAGGCTGAAAGTGTTTTGTTTTGCGTTGCCCCAAGACTGCCCCAATTGCATAATCACTCGCATCACACATGAGTTCAAAGGGCAAGTCCTAATCAGGGGCAACAAGAATCGGTGCCTCGGTGAGCTTTTTCTTTAATGTTTCAAAAGCTTCGATGCACTCGGGAGAGAAGATGAAAGGAGCATCCTTCTCGAGGAGATGGGTCATAGGCCGGGCGATTTTAGAAAAATCTTGAATAAACCTACGGTAAAAACCGGCATGACCCAAAAAGCTCCTAACACCTTTGACAGTAGTGGGATGAGGTAATCTTGCTATGACATCTACTTTGGCTTTGTCGACCTCAATCCCACTCTTTGAAATTTTATGGCCGAGGACAATGCCCTATTTGACCATAAAGTGACTCTTCTCCCAATTTAGACATAACCTTGTGTCTTCACAACGTTTAAGCATGTTGTCTAAATGGGAGAGACATGTTTGGAACGAATCCCCAATGATCGAAAAATCATCCATAAAGACCTCCATAGTTTTCCCGATCATGTCGGAAAATATGGCCATCATATATCTCTGAAACGTGCCCGGAGCATTACATAAACCAAATGGCATACATTTATATGCAAAAGTTCCGTAGGGGCACGTGAACGTGGTCTTTTCTTGATCTTGCGGATCAATGGGAATCTGAAAGTAACCCGAGAAACCATCGAGGAAGCAATAGTACTCATTCCCCGCTAATCTCTCGAGCATCTGATCCATAAAGGGTAGAGGAAAATGATCTTTGCGGGTGGCGTCATTTAACTTGCGATAATCAATACAGACACGCCACCCCGTAACCAAACGAGTTGGAATCAACTCATTTTCCTTATTTGTGACAACAGTAATGCCACCCTTTTTTGGAACGCAGTGTATTAGGCTAACCCAACGACTGTCCGAGATAGGGTAAATCAATCCGGCATCAAGGAGTTTTAAAACTTCTTGTTTGATTACCTCATGAATTTTTGGATTCACCCTTCTTTGTTATTGGACTGCCGGTTTAAAGTCATCCTCCATTAAAATCTTGTGGGTACAAAATTCAGGGTCAATGCCCTTGATGTCGGAGAGTCGCCAAGCAATTGCTTGTTTATGTGACTTCAAAACCTTTATTAGAGCAGCCTTTTCCTCAACACTTAAATCCTTAGAAATTATGACGGGTAATTTATCATCACCCTCCAGAAATGCATATTCAAGATGAGGCGGCAAGTCCTTAAGCTCGACCTCAGGAAAATCATTAGTTTCTTCAACATATTTGATTTCCTGATTATGAAGTTGTTGTGGTAGAACAGGAAGAGGAGAGGGATCTTCGTTTAACAATTTTTCAAGGAGAAGAATATCCCTCTCGGGGTCAATCTCTTGGTTATCGATTCCATCGGGAATCGAATCACTTTTGAGAAAGGACTCAATCTCTTCTAAGATGAAGTCACTTTCCTCAAACGGAGTGAGGGAAGGAGAAGAATTGGCAACGATGGGATAAGAAGACGGAGTGAAATTTTCACTCGTAGAATCATCAACGAAACCTAAAACCTCTTGAGCGTACTCCTCAGCCGCTACATCAATGACATCTATTCGGTTTACCGATTCAGAGTCATAATTGGAGGAGTACCTCGATGTTTGATCAAGGTTAAAGGTGATTGCTTCAGTTCCAACACGCAATGTGATCTCTTGCTCAAATACATCGATGAGAGCACGCCCAGTTCTAAGGAATCCTCTTCCAAGAATGAGAGGGACCCTTGAATCGGCATCAAAGTCAACAATCACAAAATCTGCTGGAAAATGGAACTTTCCCACTTTAACGAATACGTCCTCGGCTATGCCAAAAGGACGAGAAATCAATCGATCGGCAAGCTCTAAAGTCATGCACGTGGGAGTGAGTTCGGGAAGAGAGAGTTTCTTCCACACAGAATATGGCATCAGGTTAATGCTAGCACCAAGATCGGCCAAGGCGAAGCATTCAACCATACCCGGAAAAATACAAGGAATGAGAAACTTTCCGGGGTCTCCAAGCTTTTCGGGAAGCTTTTTCAAGAGAACTGCTGAGCAGTGCTCGTTCAACGGAGTTCTAGCCATCTCAAAGAGTTTTTCCTTATTACTTAACAGATTTTTGATTGTTGATGCGAACTTGGGCATCAAGAGAATAGCATCCGCGAAGCTAATGTTAAAATGCAAATCTTGAAAGATTTCGAAAAATTTATCCATTTGGTGACTAGCCTTTTCGCGGAGCTTTTGTTCATTGAGACGTGATGGGTAAGGAATAGAAGTTTTGGATTTAGGGTTGTCCACTGGAGTTTCAGGTGGTTCAAAGACAACTCCAGGCTTGCATCTGGTTTCTGGAATAACCTGAGGTTGGACGTGTGCGGTACTTCGTGAGCTAGGAGTTTGCACCTTGTCCGTTGTCACCTCAGGTTCACGTTCCACTACCTTTGGAGGGGAGAAAGAAGAGGTAGTAGGAATCGCGGGTTCATCATAAGAAGCACCACTTCTAGTTGTGATCGCCTTAGCATCGCCCCTCGGGTTAGCGATCGTGTTGCTCGGAAGTGTTCCTGAGCCCGAGAGTCGTTCATTTAAAGACTTCTTAATTTCATAAATCTGGCTAACCAACAACTTGTTCATCTCTTCTTGGGACTTCATGAATTGTTTTAACAACTCGTCAGATGAAGGCCCAGTTGGAACAATGGCTTGATTTTGGTTATTAAAATTTTGAGCACGATTGTTCTGATTGGGACCTTGATTTTGAAAATTACCCTGATTAAGGTTGTTGTTTCCATGACAATACCCGAGGTTGAAATTACCCTGACCTTGGTTTCTATTAAAGTTTCCTTGATTTTGATGTTGGAAACCTTGATTTTGGAAACCTTGGTTTTGATTCTGTAAACCATGACCTTGATTGAAGTTACCTTGGTTTTGAAAACCTTGGTTTCCTCTGTTTTGATTCTGGCCACGGTTTTGGACATTTTGGTTTTGATGAAAACCAGGAGGTCCAGGATAATAATTAGGACGGTAGTTCGGGTCCATAGGAGGGCGGCATTGATTGCCTCCTTGATTAGATGACCCGACTACAGCATAAGCTTCAAACGGAGAACCATCAGTAGCTGTGCAATTGTAGTAGGCATGCGGCCCACCACAAGTTACACAGACTTCCACTTTCTTAACCTCAGCAGGTGGAGGATGTTGTGGAAATGAAACTTTCTTTGTTTGGGCGAGAACCAAAGCTTGAATAGCCTCAGTAAGCTTGTCAATCTTAGCATCGGTGCTAGACTGACTCGAAGGAGATGAAGTGGAAGGACCCGCACTAATTTGTGAAACAACCGGCTTGCTTCGTGTAGAGCGGACCTTAGACTTGTTCTCGATGATTGCTAAGGCTTCTTTGGTGATTCTACTCAAAAAGTTACCTCCCGCGGAGGCATTGAGAGAATCCTGATCAACTTGGCTCACGCCATTGTAGAAAGTATCTAGTTGCATCAACTCGGAGAAACCATGATGTGGACACTTGCGAAGTAATTATTTGAAACGGTCCCACGCTTCACCAAATGATTCATCATATTTTTGAGTGAACTTGGTGATCTCGTTTTTAAGACTCGTGGTCTTAGAAGGTGGGAAGAATTCATTCACAAACTTTTTTACCAAGTCTTCCCATGTCTCAATAGATCGAGGGGGTTGTTTCTCAAGCCAAATCCGGGCTTGACCCTCGAGGGAGAATGGGAAGAGAAGAAGCTTGATTGCTTCACACGGGACATTTTTGTACTTGATGGTTGATGTGATTTTATTGAACCATCGAATATGAGCATGAGGATCGTCCCTCTCAAAACCGTAGAATTGACTTGAGGTTACAAGATTGAGTAACCCGGTTTTGAGCTCAAAACTATCAGCCATGATGGCTGGGACAACAATAGTGTCTCCGTAACCCTCGATGGGTGCTTGGAGAAGCTCACACATAGGGCGGTCTTCCGCCATGGTGACAGCTGGAGTGGAAACAGTACGGATCTCAGATCCGACTGTTGGTGCGGAACATCTACGAGGTCTTCTAAGTTTTCGTACAAGCTCACGTAATGGGCTAGTAGACCTAGAAGAGCGAGTGCGCATGCACTAGTAACAAAAATCAATCAAAACAAAGTCGAGGCAAAACCACAGTGAACTTAAACCAATAATCGCAAGTAAGTGGCTTCTTTAAGAAATGTACACCACCCACAGGGATACAAAGCCAAGTTTTTATCTTTTGTTTGGGAACTTATTATGTTCACACCCCCAGTTAGTAGGTGTTCTGTCTTGGTTTGCGACGGTTTATTTTTATGTAATATTATTATTCACAAGAAAAGACGAATGTTTTTGGGTTTTTGTGTATGGGTGAAAAAAACTTTTGGACAATATTTTTGATATCGTTTCGTTTACCAAAATCGTATTTCTTTAAGAATCACCTTAAAAGAAACGCGACTGTTTTGTTTGTTTTTGATTTTTTTGGTGTTGTTAACACTTTAGGAAAAGTGTTAATGATGTTTTTGTTTTATGATTAACATTTACAAAAAGTGGGTGAGTTTATACAATGATGTGTGAAAAACCACTAATCACTAAAGAACGTGTGCAGATATGCAGCAGCCTCCCCGGCAGCGGCGCCAAAATTTGATCGGTTCCGAACGGTCAACTAAGTTCACCAGGTGATGGTCAATCAAGTCAAACGTCAAAAACCAACTAACCAAGGAGTTTAGGGAATCCCCGGGTCGTTTTGTCCCGACGACGCGTGCAATTGTATATGTGAACGTTTTAAAGGATCGGGTGATTAATCAGGAAGGTCAGGAATTTAATTATTATGGTTACACTACGAGATAATGATGGAAAATGACTTAGAAACACTTAATTAACGATTATTGGTGATTAGATAACTTAAAAACGTAATTTAACCTAAAAACGCGCGTTTGGGTTTAAAATAAACGCGAACGCGCAAATAAAAAAGTGAAACGAGAATAAACAAAGTCCTACGTATGTGAAAATGACATTTTTACAATCCTAATGACTTAAGAAAATTTTTAGAAAAAGAAAAATAATTTTTACACTATTTAATTAATTACTATTAATTAATTACTAATTATTAATTACTTTTTAATTAACTAAATTACCCTAAATTACAAATGATTATGAAAATTAACTAGAAAAATAAAAATTAAATTTAGAAAAATCTAAAATAATATAAAACTAATTTTGAAATAGAAAAACTATTTTTCTTACTTTTTAATTAATTATTAATAATTAAAAACTAATTATTTAATTAATTTAAATTAAACTAAATTATAAAAAATACTAAATGATTAAGAAAAATTCTGAAAAAATTACTAAAAATCTAATATGATTACAGGAGCCTAAGAAAAATTTAAAAATAGATTTTGCTTATAAATAAGCAGAAAATAAGCCAAAGTGGCTTAAATAGAAGCTATCACTTCTAATTTTTTTTTTGTCTTTTTCTATTTTTTTCTTTTTCACAACTGATTTACAACTAAAAAGAAACACTTTTTGTGAAGGGACTTTTTATACAACTCAAAATTAAGCTATATGGACAATAAAAAGCACAACAGTTGGGTTTTAAGTTCTTTTGAAGATGTAAAAGCTATTGATAAGCTATACAATGTAAACCAGAGGTAAAATAAGATAAAACCGAAGTAGATGCACTCAAATTTAGAGAAAAGAACTGAAAGATTGTATTGAACAATCAAAAGTTTGGAAAATAAGCACTTCCAGTCCTCACAGAAGCCAAACAGGCCTCAAGGCTAACTTGCAGCCCAAGGTGGGGCCCACAGGGGTGAATGAGAGGGTAAAGTGAGACTTGATCTCACTAGTAGACCTGGCAAGCTTCAAATACAGCTAATAAGGCAAGCTTATGGCTTAGTTTACAGCCCTGTGCAACCCTTGGAAGATTGGGTCAAAGTCTGGTATACTACAAGCTTAAGCAGGGCACATGTCATAATTAAAGGGTCAAATAAGCCACAACCAAAAGTTAAAACATCCAAACAACACCACAATGAAATACTTAACAAACTAAAACAACAATTTGACAACTGAATCTAGCAAAATAAAAGCCAATAAGCAGAAAAATAACAAGAACATGTAGCAATAGTGACAATAAGCACAACAAGCTCACAACAGCTTATACATGTAAATAATTATCAACAAAATCAACTAGAAACAGCAACTAAATTGAACAACAACAAGAAAAATCAACAAGAACAATTTCAAGATCAAGCTCAGCTATACTAAGAACAAACAGCAGCATACAAGAAAAATGAGCCCAAAAAGTGGCTCAAAATAAGTAGTGTGATAAGCACTATAGGGGAACTAACTCCTAAACCTTAATTACCACCTGCAAAGCTTTCAATTTTGACAAAGAACAAGTAATTTCAACCAGAATTGAGCAATCTATGCTCAATTCAATTTTCTCAAAAAGCTGATGCAGGGGGGTTTCTCAGTCAAACAGGTAACTTCTCACTCAAATTTGTATGACCAAACTTTTTTCAAATCTCAATTTTCTTTTTGCTATGGATTAACAAGTTGGCCAAGTTCTCACATCAACAAAAACTTTTGAATTCCATTTATTATTAAACCCTGGAGATTGATTGGAAGATGGTACAAAATCTGAGTATGCAAACTTTTGACTTTTCAAGTGTTTTGGTAAACTTTGACCAATGTGAGATTTAAATGGCCAAATCCTACTGAGAAGGATGTATTTGGAAGGAATTGAACTAGTTTAAGCAAAAGTGACAAGTTAGCAACTGATGTGCAGGTTATGCTACCCTATAAGCTTAAACAGTTATGCAGGATCAAACTAGAAACTTAATTTTGACTTTTCCTTAATAAACTACTGATTTTATGCTAATATTAACCTAATTTGACCTAAAGTGTCTTGCCTAATCTAGTTTCAAACCTTGACAGCCAAAGGAACTCAGGGTATAAGGTTATCCCAAACACCCCTTTCAAATCTGTTCTTATGTTTTAGTGAGACAGTTGAGTTACTAAGACTAGGAAACTACAAGATAGGTTTAAATTAACATGCATTGAACCCATAAGAACACAAATAAACAACAATCTATAACTACAACAAGTTACAACTACTTATGCTAAAAAATATGTATGTGAAAGGGTCTTACAAGTTTATTATCAAGCTGAGATCATGAACCAGGAATTAGATACCCATCCTACTGTCTCCCATGAGACTTCTAGACCCTCTTCATTCCTTCTTCTTCTGCTTCAGTACCCAGTATCACCATCTTCCTATTTTATTTTGATTTTCCTTTGTAATTTCCTCTATTATTTTTTTTTTTCTTTTTATGAATTCTTTCTTTTTGGCTTTACATAATTTTTTACAATGCTTATAAAAGGCTCTGAGATTGATTAGTGTACAATTGATTGATCTAACAGGGAAGCTAAATACTTGAATTAAAACATAACTTGCTTAAAAAAAGAGTAGGACTTAAATTAACTTCAATAATTTGAAATACAATATGAAAGTTACACTAATGAAAGAGAAATTACAAAGATAACATGCCCATAGGCTTACATTCAGGGATTACTTTTACTAAAAAAAAAATATACATCTTAGCTTCTCTTTCCTTTTTGCTCTTTTCAGCTTTCTGTCTTGTGTGAGACAGCTTTGGAAAAGTCCTCTTTGTCATGTTGGAATTCCATCCAGCCATTGGATTAGCCTTGAGTCCCATTTTAGCCCTAGATTCAATTTTGGTACCAATTTGTAGTGGGTTACTGAGTTGGAGGGGAGGGGTGGTAATGATGATGTTTGGGGGTTCACTTTGGTTGAGGTATAGGGTGGCTGAGGTAGTAGAGGGGAGAGGGGAGGGGGACAAGAGTGTTGGGTTTGCAGGTTGTGGAGGCTGGGGTGTTGGTTGGTTATGGCGGCAAGGGAAAAAGGGGGGAAGGAGTTGACTTCTTTTGACCCGGGGTGGATTATTAATAAAAAATGGGATGGTGGGCTGTGGTGAACATGGGCTGGGGATATTGTGGGCTTGGGTGTTGTTTTGTGTTTGGATTGGTTTAGTTTTGGTTTTAAATTACAAAGGGTCCGTTTGGTTTATACACATTTTAATCACAAGGACCCATTTTGTAATTTATGGGATTTAAGGGACCAAATTTGCACATCCTCCATAGTATTCCAAGGGACCAAGTTTGCCACATATCCATATTCCAGGGACCACAAATAACATTTCCATTTTAAAAGTACACAGGGACTGAGTTTGTCAATTTCCCAAACTGCAGGGACCAAAAGTGTAATTTCCCAAAGTGTTTACCTAAGGATTAAATTTGATAAGTTTTGACTTTTGAATGCCTTAGGTTGACTTTTCCTTTCTAAACAAATGCTCAGGGACTAGTTTTGTAAATTTTTGAAAGTCGGGGGACTAAAACTGCCAATTGTGTAAACTTTGTTCGTTTTTCATTGTTTTTGCTCATTTTGCATCTGAAACGTATAAAATACAATCCCTGGGATATTTTAAGTATTTTGATGCATTTCTGAGCGTTTTCGGATGTTTTGGCAGTTTAAATACGATAAAAATGATGAGTGTTTGAGCACTCATCAGTTCTTCCAATCATTAACACGCGACTTGACACTTTCAACAAGAATTTGACAATCACGGTTTCGAAATCTTGTAAAAATAAGCGGGACTCCAAGATACTTAACTGGAAGCTTATCTTCAACAAAAGGAATCACATTCAAAATAGATAGCTTAACGTGATTTAGCACGTTACAAAAATACGCCTTGCTTTTCGGTATGCTAGGAACCAAACAAGAGCTAAGCTTAAACTCATCCAAGGCATCCATAATAAACTTTGCCGACTGAACACCTCCTCTAGAAAATAAAAATAGATCATCAGCAAAGCAAATATTAATAATGTTGAGATTAGAGCACCAATTATGATATGAGAAGTCCGCTGCGTTTCCAACTCGAATATGTAAAATAAGGGTAAGAACTTCCATAACCAAGGTAAATAAATAAGGGGACATCGGGTCTCCTTGGCGCAACCCCCTTTTACTTTTAAAGTATCCGTAAAGAGCACCATTGATACTTAAAGAAAAGGAAGTACTAGTAACACACTCCATAATCCAGTTTACCATAACTATATGGAACCCGAAACCAAGAAAGATAGAGCGTAAAAAATTCCAATCAACGGTATCATATGATTTTTGGATGTCCACTTTAAATGCACATCGAGGAGGGCCTCTATCAAGATGATAATTATGCATGAGCTCATGAGTGATAAGAATATTATCAGAAATGTGCCTACCCGGAACAAACGCCGATTGGTTATCACTAACAATGTCATTAAACCCTTCTTTAATTCTATTAGTAATAATCTTACTAATGCATTTATAGAGGACATTACAACAAGAATCATCCAATGTCACTTCATTAAAAGAGCGCACGTACATGACTTCTTCATCCCGTAACTGGACATTGAACGGATCAGAATCCAATGCTTTTTGAACCGTGTCCAATTCAACACGTAGATCAGCAACACGTTTATGTAAATGCCCTTGATCTTTTAACAACTTTCGAAGTGGTTTTTTTGAGTAATTTCAGTTTCTTAACCACTCTATACATCGTATACCCATTCACGTGCGAGTTCCAAGTTTCAGCAACCAGGCCCTTAAAAGGCATCTTGAAAGCAAGAAAATTGAAGAATTTAAAAGTTTTCGGCTTGTCAACCGTTACCCTTGGGACTTTGAGAATTGATGGGAAATGATCGGAATTCCTATAAGGCTGGAATGGGCGTACGATCATGCGAATGTATCAACACATTCCAGGTTTCCCGTGACTTGATCAATTTTCTTAAGAACACCTCCTTGACCTAGCGGTTTTTGATTCCATGTAAAATGAAGTCTGGAGCTGCTTATATCCATCACTTCAATTTTAGAAACACATTCCTGAAATTCTCGCATAGCAATATCCACTTGTGATGGACCACTTACGAAATCCTTAAGGCTTAAAGCCACGTTAAAATCACCTAATAACGCCCATGGCCTACCCCTAACAAACTGACGATGTAATCTTAGATTATGCCACAACTCACGACGAGGAATGTACTTATTGTGAGCATATACAAATGAGCAAAAAATGATTTTTCGGTCTTGTTTGAATGTTACTTGAGTGTGTAACACCTGATAAGATTGAGCAATAACCATAACATCAACAACAAATGGATCCCAACCAAGAATAATTCGAGACCCTTTGTTACAAAAATTACCATTTGAAGTCCACTCCCATGTTCGAAACATTGTCTCACAAACAAATTTCAGCCTCGACTTACCCACATGAGATTCTAAAAGCGCACAAACATTCAAGTGATTATCACTAATCACTTGACGAACCTCTTTTTGTTTCGGAGATTAGTTCAAACCCCTGATATTACAAGAGGCTATACTATACATGTGATACCATCGAGGAGAGAGTGCTTGCCCTCTTAGTCTTCCTGGATTGTGACATTTCAACATTAATAAACAAACCCATAATACAGATGTGTCATCCTGTTCAACTTCTACTTCACTATTACAATCCTCCCACGTACCCATTTTGTCTTGCTGATTACCGCTCATGTCTTGCTGATTTTCCAACGTCCCTGATGGACTTCAGGTTTCTCATCAAACTCACCTAAAACGCCAAAGGAATTCGAGTTAGCAGCCTTAGTTTTAGGAGGTGAGTCCTGTTTTTTCTCCTTCGGACGATAATAAAAGGTAGGTTTTGGTTTAGACATGTATACACCAGCCACTTGCTCTCCTCCATTGTTACGCCTTCGATTTTACTTTCCAGCCAATTGAAATCCATCTGAATCAGCTTTCGAGTTATCAACTTTTCTAGGTGGTTCCTTCACTCTTTTGGGATATAATTCACATGTATGTCCAAATATTTTACAATCATCACAACGTGGAGGCCTCCAGTCATACTCAATACGCACTGTTTCACGAGTATACCCCTTATCATGCAAGTTGGGAACAACCACAAATAAACTATCTTTAAGCTCATGTTCGACATTAACCTCAATCATAGAACGTGCATAGCTACTTCGTCCCTGTAGAACCGTAGAGGGGGGGGGGTTGAATACAGTTTCCTTGGATTTTTAGATGTTTAAAAACTTTAAGCCAAAGAGAACATCAAGTGGTTGTATAATAATCCAACAACCACTAACACAACCAAAGTATATAAAGCAAGTAAAAGACACCACGATATATACTGGTTCGGGATGGGGGGTTTATACCATCCGTACGCCCAGTTGTGAATCCGCGAGTCTGATACTATTCACTAGTATAATCCTTTCGGTGGACTACAAACTATTACAATTCACTCCACCAATATTCACCAATATTGATGCTCACAAAGAAGGAGTTACTCCCACGGTATTCCACCCTCGGAAACCACCCAAAAGAATCTCTCGATTCGACTTCACCTAAGGATCACAAAGATCACTACCAAGACTTCTCACCGGAAGTATCAAACCCCAACTAGATCCCCAATGATCTAGGCTTGGTCACCAAGACACAAGACTTCCCTTACAACCAATAGAATGAATAAAATATATGATTGTTCAACCAAGCCCTAACCTAACCTAGAGACTCGATTGTAATAGAAAGGGTATAAGAAAGAAGACCCTCGACACAATCACAAGAGTGGATTAGGTTCTTGTGATTCTTCCCTTGCAAGTAGATGTGTTCTTCCAAAGTTGTTAATGTGAAAATCACGAACACAAGATTAGAGATTGAGATTGAGATAGAGATTTGAGAGTGTTTAGAGAGAAAGAATCTAGAGAGAAAGAATAATTGCAAGGGGTGAGGAATACAAGAGGCAAGGGTGGTATTTATAGGCCAAGAACCCAAACTTGGGAAATTTTACCGAGGCCGGCGCGTCACCCATGCGGGCAGCGCGCCAGGCGTCTGTAAGATTTTCCCAAGTGTTGGGTGTTTGGATCTTACAAATACCTATCCTTGCTAAACCCCCAATTGTACTTCACACTAAACCTTAACATTAATCATTCTAAGGTTTACCATCTCAAATAGCCAATTTGGAAAATGTTTTGTGAAGTGTTTAAAGAGAAACAAAATTACCAAGGTTGTAAAGTGTAGACAGGGTAATTTGGAAGGAGTAGAAGTGTATCTCCTCACATGGCATAGAAAAGAGAGAAAGAATATGCCAAGGAATATTCCAATGCTTGGGGAGGAAGAATAAGATGGAGGGTTGAGATAAAATGGTTTGAATTGGATGGCTAGGATCAAAGGGAGCCTCCCTTGGTTTTCAAACAATTTGGCATGTGGTGAATGTGGATGGTTGAGATGAGTTCATTTGAAATGAATGGCTAAGATCAAGCCTAGGTTAGGGTTGAGAAAGATATTCCAAGGAATATGGTTTGCTTGGGGGGAAAGGAGAGAGCAATGGTTGAGATGGTTTTGGTTTGAATTCAATGGTTAAGATCAAGCACATGTGGTCGCATAGATAGGAGAGATTGGATGGATGGTTGAGATGAGTTTAGTTTGAATTCAATGGTTGAGATCAAGCACATGTGATGGTATAGAGATGAGGGGTTGGATGGATGGTTGAGATGTGTTGTAATTTGAAATCAATGGCTTGGATGAGAGGAGCCATATTAGGATTTCAAACAATTCCCCATGTGTTAGAAATGAAGGGATGAGATGTGTTGTAAGGGAATGGATGGTTTAGATGTAGTGTGTAAGGGAATATGTACGAGTGTAAGAGATTGTGTAAGAGAATATTTGATTTGGATATGATTGGTTTTGTCTTATGTATAAATGGGATTAAGAGAGGATTAAGGCATAATCTAATTGTCATTAAGAGGAAAAAGGTTTAGACAATTAAGATTGTAAGTTGAGAAAATTATAGGTTACTTATAAGTTCAAGTAACACAACGTCGAGAATCCATAGTTTCATATCTCGTGACTTTTCACGACTCGACGTTCTCAACTAATACCTTGGTTCAAACAAGTTAAGTGCTTTGCTTTGATGTAAAGCATAACCCAAGTGGGAAAGGATGCATTTGCGCAAAGTGACCTTTGACTTAGTTTGACCAATAAGGGAGTAAACTCGTTACATAATTAGAGAAGACGTAAGCACGGGATATGAGCATATGGATGCTTCAACACGATGTTAAGTGAAATATATAAGCTCCCTAAGTTTAGAAAAGCCTTGGCTAGAGGCGATAGTTAGAAAACATGAGTTGACGTTTTCCCGTAAATGGGTGTTCTAAAAGTGGGATCTCTCAAGTCTCAAAACTCGTTTCGAGTGTTCTCAATTAAGCACATAGCATATTCATACCTGAATTGAAAGATCCACATTTGTCGGGTAAGGGGAAAGCCGACTTTCAAAATTCGCCTTAAACCATACAGGCTCAAGGCGCGTTACCCGCGCGTTGACGCACGGGCAGCGCGCAAGGAGCAGATATTGGCTCCGGCGATTTTGAGCTAACGTTTGTTATTTTATGTGTTTCAATGGTTTGTTTGTCATCATTAAAACATAAAAAGATCTTGATCATGTTGCCTCAACAATCTCCCCCTTTTTAATGATGACAAATAAAAACCGAAAGCAAATAAAATTACCAAACTTAGCGAAGACAAAGCGCGCCTTTGGTGTAGCTTGCGTCTTGACCATTGCCTTCTAATTTGGTGAAGCCTTTAACATTTCTTGAATGGACTTCACGCCTCTTGCTTTCCTTCTCCCCCTTTTGTCGAATCAAAAATGCGGGACTTCTAAACAAAGCTTGAATATGCACCCTAATGTGCTCCCCCTTGAACATAGCTCCCCCTAGATCATTGCTCCCTATTTTTTCAAGGCGGGGATCCATGGGTCAAGAGCCTCACCTTTGCGGTGGTCTAGCTACACATAGAAATCACAACATGCAACCAACAAGAAATCCTCACATGTGAAAGTTCCAAAATGGGTTAGGTTACCATTTGGAGACTTGCAACATGGGTTAGTTCTCAAGAAGACATATAAATCATATGTAAAGCATAGATTAGACCATAACAAAGTTTCAAGCATGCAACACGAATACAACAATTATTCAACAACCATAGAAATCCTAGATGAAATACACATAAAGAAATGTCTTACGAGATCAAACAAACACAAGTTACACAAACACTTCAAAGATCCTTGCATGAGATGTAGGTGGCCAAACGGGTGATGAAATTCTTTAGAACCTCGAACTTCGACCGGCTTTCACGACATTGACGTTTGGTGGCTTGGTAAGTTTTGTGGGCAAGTCGTTTGTGGGTTTGCAAGAAGGCTACATCATCAACCACTTCATCCTCACTGATGACATCTTCCGAAGCATTTCATGCCCTTTCATCAAACATCTCATCGACCATAAGTTCCATCCGTCCTATGGGATCCATAGAAGCTTGTTGAGATGTGGAGGCAGCATTAGCCGGAAGCACAAGGTCGATGTCAGCACGATCAAGACTATTTGCGGTGAAGTTGGCAAATAGTGGAACAACCATCTCACAATCCGGCCAATCTTGGGCATGGTCAGGATGTTCAGCTTTGATGTGTTCAAAAAGTGTGGTGAGGAGACGAGCATAAGGAATCAATCTCGTATTGCCTTGAAGTTTGTTCATTCTTTTGGCCATGAAATAGACAAAGTTGAATGGTGTCCCGGTCTCAATGCAATAAAGCATGTAACCTACAACAATTGAGACATTTCCTCTAGCTTCCAACTTTACAAACACATTGGAAGTCAAAACATGTTCCCATGCATTGAGCGTGTCACGTAAGTGTGATTGAGCCCAATGAGAGTCAGCCTTGTCATTGCAATGATATTGAGGCTTGAAGATTGCATTTTGTACCACAGCCGCATCAATTCTATTCTCTTCAGATGAGTAATAAATTCGGTACCTTCTGAATTCTCTTGTCTCCGTAACATCGGTGTAGAGCTTTATGCCGGTAGAGTTGATTCCAAGAACCATTCCGAGCTTCTCCAATGACCATGTATAGTTATGCTCATACATTTGAAAGTTGAGGGTGAGATCGGCGGGGTTGAAGCGATAAAAGGCATAGAATTCTTGTATGTGACGAGGATAGATGTCGGGAGGTAGTAAAGCAAATGACAAGCAACCCGCATTGGTAAAAGGTTGACGAAGACCACACAAATGAATGAAGTCAAGGTCACAATGACGACCCTCGTGATAATTGCGTTTTTCAAATGGTTTGTAGTTGTCGACACCTCGAGCACAACAGACCTTTTTCATGTATTGTTTGGTGTCACATCTTTCACCCATTGTTCCTATCAAAATAACACAGGATGTGTTTACATATATGTATATTTATAATCAAAGATAGAAACGAAAAACAACAACATGTCTGGCGCGTTGCTCGCGCGTCGACGCGTTGGCAGCGCGCCAGCCTCGTAAAAAATATTGGGTTTCCCTCGAAAATTCAAGATTTTGAGAAATTTTGAAAAGAAAGAATGAATTAGTTATATATAGTTCATGAATAGATCGAAAAACACAAAACCCCTTTGATTAATTTACCCGAAAAATCATGATTCCATTTTGTTTGTAAAAATTCTTAGAAAATTTTGCCATAGTTTCCCTTGTAACTAGCAATTTTCCCATATGTGACAAATCAATTTTAAGATCAAATGAAATATTTCAATGATACCCCAAATGTGTGTGTATATATATATATATATATATATATATATATATATATATATATATATATATATGTGTGTGTGTGTGTGTGTGTGTGTGTGTGTGTGTGTGTGTGTGTGTATGTATATGCATATCTCACAAAAATAATAAGCAATATCAAGTATAGACATAGCAATGGAACAATGGAGATCAAGACTTACCAAGATCTTCAAGAAAAGAGTAGTGTAGGAAGAAGATGAGTGTGTGTGTGTGTGTGTGTGTGTATGTGTGTGTGTGTGTGTGTGTGTGTTTGTTTGTGAGGTCGGCAGCAACAAGAGGAAGGGGAAGGAGAATGAAAATTAGGATTGTGAGTTTGGGTGATTGTGAGTTATGATTTAAGAAGTGGGGGCCCATGAAATCTCAAGTGGACCAATGAGAGTGACATGTGATATTCAAGTTAGGATAAGAATAATGGGTGGGATAAGATGAGGTAAATGAATTATGTAGTTTATTTAATATGAATCATCCTAAGTTTACAAAGAACAATTCCTTGTTTTTGTTGGTTCGAATACAACAAGGTGCATTAGGAATATTGAGTACAACTCAAATTCACGGTCCAACTTATAAACTACATTATTCTCGATGTTCAATCAATCCGAGGCCTAATCTAATGTAGTTAAAAGTTTCTCGTTTTAGGGGTTTTGTTAGGATATTGGCAACATTGTCTTCAGAGGCAACCTTTTCCAAGAGGATATTCCCTTTTTGAACATTGTCACGTAGGATGTGGTGACGGATTTCAATGTGTTTAGTTCGAGAGTGGTGAACGGGATTTTTACTTAGATCAATAGCACCCTTGTTGTCACACAATACAAGAACATCTTGTAGATGGATGTTGTAATCACTAAACATTTGCTTCATCCACAAAGCTTGCTGACAAGCCCTTCTGGCTGCAGCATATTCGGCTTTGGTAGTGGATATTGCTAAAGCAGTTTGTTTTTGACAAGACCATTGTGTTAGACATTCTCCTACAAAGGTGCATACACCACTAGTACTTTTTCTATCAACGTAGTCGCCGGCGTGATCGAAGTCGATGTAAATGCTAATTTCAATACCCGAGGCCATTGGATACCAAACACCTAGATAAGGTGTGCTCTTTAGGTATCTAAATATCCGTACAACGGCATTCATGTGAGATTCCTTGGGGTTATCTTGAAATCTTGCACACAACGATACACTAAACATGATGTCGGGTCTACTAGCGGTTAGGTGTAGTAGACATCCTATCATACATCGATATTTAGAACTATCAACAGAAATTCCTTCCTTGTCCAAGGTGAGTTTTAGATCGGTTGCCATTGGCGTTTTGATGGTTTTAACATTTTCAAGATCAAATTTTCTAAGAGACTCTCTTAAATATTTTGATTCTGAGATAAATGTGCCATTGTCACTTTGTATAACTTGTAAGTTAAGTATGGACTTGAGATCTCCTCAGACATTCATGTTAAATTTCTCATGCATACGCTTTATAAACTCGTCATGCAATGCTTGGCATGTAGATCCAAAGACAATATCATCTTCAAAGATTTGAATGACTATTTGATGCTTGTCTTTTATCTTGAAGAATAACGACTTATTCTTCATGCCTCTTGCATATTTACATTCAACAAGAAAAGATACTAAACTATTATGCCATAAATGATTTTCTATATCAAGTCCATGCAAGACCTTCTTTATTTAAAAACATGATTGAGTTTTTGAAAGTTAATAAATCCCGATGGTTGGGAAACATATATTTCACTATTGATTACTTTATTAAAAACATTTTTGACATCTATTTGCTTAAGTTTAATCATGCTACTACATGCATATGCAAGAAGAATGCGCAAAGACTCTATTTGTGCAATCGGGGCAAAATTTTGATTAATGGGTTTTTCAACTTGATCAAGATCATTTACTACTAACTTAGCTTGATTTTCACAAATTGTTCCATTTTCATGCAAGGTGCTAGTGAAAGCCCATTTTAATTCAAAAGGGGTGCAAGCATTAAGTAATGGAACTAATTCCCAAACATTGTTATGTGTGAGTTGATCTATCTCAATATGCATTGCCATAAACCAATTTTCGTTCCTAATAGCTTCCTCAAAACATTTTGGCTTTATAGTCGATATGAATGCAAATGTATTGTTTTGAGCCTGTGCTATAAAATCATTTTCAAAATCACTTTCATCGTTATAATCTATTATTTCAACTAGATTAGTGTGATTAAAATTTTGACTTTGATCATTATTCACTCCTAGTTTATCTTCTAATGGCAAGCATGTTTCTTCGTCAAAACTTACATCAAGTGTCTCGATGATTTTAGAGGTCTCCTTATTATAAACTTTATATGCCTTTGATGTCAGTGAATATCCTAGGAAAATTCCATTATGTGTTTTAGATATTATGCATTTGCAATCAAATATTTTAAAATATCCTAATGATGGCCTTTTCTTCCTAAGAATCTCATAAGGTGTTTTGTTACTTGTTTTAGTGATAGATGTCCTATTCAAAATGAAGGATGCGGTTTCTATAGCGTGACACCAGAATTTTTGTGAGATAGATTGTTCATTAAGCATAGTAAAACACATTTCTTGTAAGCGCCGAATCTTTCTTTCAACAATCCCATTAGATTGAGAGACGTCAGAAGATCGGAAATTATGTAAGATTCCATTTTTATCGCAAAAATCTCCAAATTGCACATTTTTATAAAAGTTCCCACCGAGACTCGTTTGAATAGATGTAATGCAACAACTATGTAGATTTTGTAGACTCTTTCCAAGGTTCTTGAATTTTTCAAAAATTTCATTTTTAGACTTCAAAAATTCTATCCATGTATACTTTGAGAAGTCATCAACAACCACCAAAGTATAGAAGTTTCCTTCATAGCTTTGAGTGGTTGATGGACCAAATAAGCCTAAGTGAACTAATTCTAAGACCCTTATGCTTGAGATGTTATTATCATTGAATTTTTGACTTGCATGGACTTGACTTCCTAATTTACATGCATTGCAAGAATGATAAGCATAATCTAGCTTAGGTAAATTTCTAACTAATGCTTTACAATTTAACTTAAGAATTACCTTCATGCTAGCATGTCCTAATCTTTTATGCCAAAGTGTAGACTCATCACCAATAACGTCAATGGGGGATTTGAAAGTTCTTTTAGTGTGTGGTTCACAAGCATTGATTGTCATACACATGTCTTCTTGGCATACCTATAAAACAAACATGCAACTCAAACTCTCGGTCCCCATTTTCATATGGGTCCATTGAGGTTAGCATAGAACACTTCCATGTTATACATTCTTGGATCTTGGAGCAAGTTACAAAGTTATTAAGTCCAAATTCGGAGAATATTTTCCAAGGAGTGTCGTGAGAAGAGGGCTTAGAATTATTTGGTCTTAGAGGTTTTTTGTTTGGGTAGAATTTTTCTTTCCTATTAAACCTCCTTTTCTTTCGAGAAGAGTGTTGACTATGATGCTTGTTTTTTGAATGAGTCTTGCGTGTTTTGAATGTATCATACTTACTATGAGTGATTGGTTTGTAAAATTGTTTCATCTCATTAACGCTTAAGATTGGTACTTGAATACCATATGGACTAGGAACATGTGTTTGAGGTATTCTAGGTATAGAATTAGGACAAGCCAAATTTTCACTAACTTTAGTGTCTATTTTTGGCTTTTTAAGATTTTCAAAATTTTCAAGATCTTCCTCATCTTGACATGAAACATGATTTCCTATGTTTAAGCTACTTTTCTTAAATTATGAAAAACACATAGCTTCATCGTGAAGTTTAGACACATCATTGTTCAAAGAGTCAACCACATGTGTAAGTTTTTCACAACTTAAGCATGGTTCAACCACCTCTTTGGCTTTGATCATCTTAATTTCAAGTTCAAGCTCATTTTCTACACTAGCTAGTTTATTTGTTTCTTGTTGTAAAATGCGTTTCTCTCGAAGTATAGCTTTTATTTGTTTAATCCAATCATTATTAATTCTTATTAGTTTAAGATTATCTTTTTCTAATTTCCTAGCATCTAATGTTTTGTTTGAACTAAAGGGATCTAGTTGTACCTTTGGAGATCCTAAAGCCATGAAGCATGATTCATTCCTCTCTTTGTTATCTTCATCATTGCTATGACTCCAAGTGTCTTCAAATCCAATCATTGAATTTTCCATGCATAAATCTCCATCATCAAATGTATTCGCCCCGAAGAGCATATGGTTCTCTTGAGCCATGGATCTATACTTAACTTTACCAAAGATCTTTGTTAGGATTTTACATTTTTGGAAAAGAAGTTTTTGATTTAAAACGACTTCTCGGGAAGGTTTTAACACTAAAAAAACTTGAGTATTCCACTCTGATACCAATTGTAGAACCGTAGAGTGGGGGGTGAATACGGTTTCCTTGGCTTTTTAGATGTTTAAAAACTTTAAGCCAAAGAGAACATCAAGTGGTTGTATAATAATCCAACAACCACTAACACAACCAAAGTATATAAAGCAAGTAAAAGACACCACGATATATACTGGTTCGGGATGGGGGGTTTATACCATCCGTACGTCCAGTTGCGAATCCGTGACTCCGATACTATTCACTAGTATAATCCTTTCGGTGGACTACAAACCGTTACAATTCACTCCACCAATATTCACCAATATTGATGCTCACAAAGAAGGAGTTACTCCTACGGTATTCCGCCCTCGGAAACCACCCAAAAGAATCTCGCGATTCGACTTCACCTAAGGATCACAAAGATCACTACCAAGACTTCCCACCGGAAGTATCAAACCCCAACTAGATCCCCAATGATCTAGGCTTGGTCACCAAGACACAAGACTTCCCTTACAACCAATATAATGAATAAATATATGATTGTTCAACCAAGACCTAACCTAACCTAGAGACTCGATTGTAATAGAAAGGGTATAAGAAAGAAGACCCTCGACACAATCACAATAGTGGATTAGGTTCTTGTGATTCTTCCCTTGCAAGTAGATGTGTTCTTCCAAAGATGTTAATGTGAAAATCAAGAACACAAGATTAGAGATTGAGATTGAGATAGAGATAGAGATTTGAGAGTGTTTAGAGAGAAAGAATCTAGAGAGAAAGAATAATGGCAAGGGGTGAGGAATACAAGAGGCAAGGATGGTATTTATAGGCCAAGAACCCAAACTTGGGAAATTTTACCGAGGCCGGCGCGACACCTGCGCGTCAACGCGCGGGCAGCGCGCCGGGCGTCTGTAAGATTTTCCCAAGTGTTGGGTGTTTGGATCTTACAAATACCTATCCTTGCTAAACCCCCAATTGTACTTCACACTAAACCTTAACATTAATCATTCTAAGGTTTGCCAACTCAAATAGCCAATTTGGAAAATGTTTTATGAAGTGTTTAAAGAGAAACCAAATTACCAAGGGTGTAAAGTATAGAAATGGTAATTTGGAAGAGGTAGAAGTGTATCTCCTCACATGGCATAGAAACGAGAGAAAGAATATGCCAAGGAATATTCCAATACTTGGGGGGGGGGGGGGAAGAATAAGATGGAGGGTTGAGATGAAATGGTTTGAATTGGATGGCTAGGATCAAAGGGAGCCTCCCTTGGTTTTCAAACAATTTGGCATGTGGTGAATGTGGATGGTTGAGATGAGTTCATTTGAAATGAATGGCTAAGATCAAGCCTAGGTTAGGTTTGAGAAGGATATTCCAAGGAATATGCTTTGCTTGGGGGGAAAGGAGAGATCAATGGTTGAGATGGTTTTGGTTTGAATTCAATGGTTAAGATCAAGCACATGTGGTGGCATATATAGGAGAGATTGGATGGATGGTTGAGACGAGTTTAGTTTGAATTCAATGGTTGAGATCAAGCATATGTGATGGTATAGAGATAAGGGGTTGGATGGATGGTTGAGATGTGTTGTAATTTGAAATCAATGGCTTGGATGAGAGGAGCCATATTAGGATTTCAAACAATTCCCCATGTGTTAAAAATGAAGGGATGAGATGTGTTGTAAGGGAATGGATGGTTTAGATGTAGTGTGTAAGGGAATATGTAAGAGTGTAAGAGATTGTGTAAGAGAATATTTGATTTGGATATGATTGGTTTTGTCTTATGTATAAATGGGATTAAGAGAGGATTAAGGCATAATCTAATTGTCATTATGAGGAAAAAGGTTTAGACAATTAAGATTATAAGTTGAGAAAATTATAGGTTACTTATAAGTTCAAGTAATACAACGTCGAGAATCCATAGTTTCATATCTCGTGACTTTCCACGACTCGACGTTCTCAACTAATACCTTGGTTCAAACAACTAATACATTTTTTTTCTCCTTTCCATACCATTACAAAAAAAAAAAAAAAAAAAAAAAAAAAAAAAAAAAAAAAAAAAACCCTTACAAAACACACCCCTACCCCTGAAATTCTTAATATTTATGATTTTTTTTATATAACAAACTTTATTTGTCAAATATTTAACAGATATTTAGCGGTTTCTTGAATAAAAAAAATATTGGCAAAAACGCCTCTCGATAACGAACAAAATAAGCCCAATATTGATACGCTTTTGATATACGTACGGTTTTATAAAAATGTTGAATAACGTTATACTTTTTTTCCTGCTAAAAAAGAAAATGTAAGCGTCCGCAACAAATTAGACCCGCCGCAAGACACAGGTGCCCGACATAACATTCATTTCAAAAACAATGTCGTACGACAACTACAAATATAGCTTGACACAACATTTATTTCAAACAAATATAACACGTGTTGGCAAAAAACATATGACGATCTTACAATGAGAAGCCCCGCCGCGGCGGGTGCCGGTTTCCTTGTTTTATAACATTACTGAAAATGAGCCATAAAAAGAAATACATAAAACATAATCTAATGAAGGCAAGTGAAAAACATATATTAAAATGGAAAAAAGTTTATGGTGATAGGTTGTGTGAGCTGTGTAGTTGATGGCAAGGGTGAGACCCCCAAGGGGTATGTCGGCTCCCATACTTCTTGTTATCAGTAATATATACTCTCAAGTCTCAAGCCTGAGTCAGTATCCACCATTCAAATTATCTTCTTTGTGCAAGAATCGGACAGGTGTTATAATCTGCCTTCGACTTAGGCTAGATGAATCATTTGGGCCAAGTATATTCGTGCATAGGCAAGCTTTGTGGATTTGGGCTAATGTAGGCTCGTGCGAGGTAATAAGAGCTCGGCTGGGCTCAGTCATTGGGCTTTTTATGGGGTTTTTTCGTGCTTCAAGAATCTTCGATAATTGATCAAAATCTCGTACTTTTGTTCAAATGTTCATGTCTCGTACCTACAATGTAAAATAACGATTTTAAGAGTATTCTCAGTTAAAACACATAATTTCGTCATTTTATGCCACAAATATGAGGATTTTCGATATAAAATATATGTATGATTACGCGTTCATCAGCATTCATGGAGCATATGGACATGACCACCACGTACAAAAGATATATGTCGCGTGGGTTAATTGCCCTTTTGAGGCTTTATGTCACTATATAAACTATCAAAAGAAGCCTATATATAGTTTATGTCATTATATAAACTATCAAAAAAAGGCTATATGTCTTTTATGTACTGATAAATGGATAATTAAAACTAAAAACTACTCGCGATCGAAGCGAAGCATGTCGAGAATCATGCCATGCATGATTCATAATCTTGTATCCTCCACTGTGTGTGTTTGGTTGCACAAATTGGGCCTTGTAACATGTCGAACTCATACCGGAGGCCATTAGGAACACAAGTAAACAACGTTATAATGTAAGATCCTTGACCTATTTTGATACTTTGTAAAAAATGTCATCTTTTAAAAAACCCACCTTAAAGGGTGACATCTTTGATAAATTTCTTATATAATTTGCACCAAAATGTAACAAAAAGAAAAATATATATGATTTGCATTATGCAAATTAAAATAATAAAAGCATATAATTTCCAATATCACAGATCGAAATCAACATGTTATAAACATGTTAATGCTCGTAATCTGCTTCAAGTGATTAAACTACTTGATGTGCTGCTGGGTGTACCTCGTGGTTTGACTGGAAGCTATGCACATCCAAGTTGACTGTACCATCTAACAAGACCATACTTTTTTCGTTAAATAAAGTGAAAACAATTATTGTACTGTACTATTTTGTTTTGTGTGTTTAGTTAGTGCATGGATTTCAGTTATATAAAACCAAGCAAAATGATGCTCTAACAGTTTTCCTTAAGATACTCGCTTTGAGTGTAGGCGCTAGAAGAATCATGTACCAAAATTTTCTTACTACAACAAACTTACATTTATATTGAACACACTCTTGGGCCTTTTGTCCGATAAGACTAATTCAACCATTTCGTTGAACAACGCTTACACTTGAGAGACATGTATTCACGTTTAATTGTGTGCCTAAAAGTATGTTTAAGGTGAAGGGTTCCTCCCGTTGCAACCCTTCAAAGACAGACACCCAATCTTAAACATAAAATTAGTCATGATTGTAAACCCCTCGATCATCTCCCTACACCGATATTGCTAGGTTGAATTGTTGAAAGCTTGCCGATCACTACTTATAACTAATTACTAACTAATAGCAATAGTAGAAAGTTATAACTTCATTTTGGACATTCATTTGATAGAACATTTCGCTGATATGCAATTATACACAAAAGAATCTCGCACTTGTTTCAGTCACAACCTACTTGGTTGGAACAATTTCACATATAAGGTTAAATCAAAGACATGTTTGTAATAAATAAAAATGATTTTGTAAAGAGATCTTTATGAGGAGTTAGATAAAAAACAATTTCCCATATTTTTTGTTATTTTAGAAACCACGTATGATTCACATATCACATGTAATATTAATAACAAATCAAATGTAAAATTTTTAATGCGTAAATTTAATACTAAGGAATAAAGTTCGTCGAAAGTATATATTAGTATCCATCTATAAAAATATGATTTAATTCTTGTCGAAATGGTATGATTCGTGTCGCGTAACAATTAAACTAAACAGTTTGCAAGATTTTTTTATTCTTATTTTTATGTTTTTTTAAGATTTTTTTTTTTTTTTTTTTTTTTTTTTTTTTTTTTTTTTTTTTGAATGGCAAAGATTATTAAACTAGCAAGGGGCTAAAAAAGAAGTTACAAATAGGTAGCTAACAATGGATTTTGGATCCAGTTAGCCCATGAAATGTTTAGCTTTCTATATCTATTTGAGAACCAAACATAAGAAAGATCAACTATACTATCGAAAATGTCTTGCCGAATAGGACGCTTGAGACTAAAAATGGAGTCATTGCGAAATTTTCAAATAGACCAAGCCGTGACACCAAAAATAGACCGTACAATATGCTTCGCGTGAGGATTGATTCGGAGATCTTCTACCCAATCGAAACTAGCAACAAACGAATTAATAACAGGAAAGGAGAGATCCAACCACATAATGACTTTATGCCAAATCTCATAAGTTAGCGGGCAATTCCACAAAACATGATCTATGAGCTCCGGACTTTGGTTACAAACAGGACATAGAAGGGAGTTTAATTCAATACCTTTCTTGCTTAGATTCCAGCGTGTGGGAATGCGATCACGCAAAGCTCTCCAAATCATAATGTTGACCTTTTTCGGGATATAACGAATCCATCTAATAGGGGAATGAACATCTGGCAATATGATAGTATCAATATGAACACGAGTTTCTTTAACGGAAAAAGAATTGGTTCCTCCGATAATCCATTCCCAAACATCAGAAGTATCAGATATCCGAGAATTATACAAAAGGTCTGAAAGAGAAATTGTGTTTGATACAAAAATGAACGACCAAGATTTGTTCAACGGTTTTTTAGAGAAATTGTGTTATATATCGATTTTTTCTCATATATATATATATATATATATATATATATATATATATATATATATATATATATATATATATATATATATATATATATATATATATATATATATATATATATATTGTGTATTTGATACGACCCGGTTAGGGGTTGTATCGGGATAAGGCACCACTTCAAGCGTGTGCGGGCTCCGTCAGAAAATAGAATAAAAGAACTAGAGATTTGTTTATCTTTAACTTTTATTGATTGATTCATAATAATGATTCGGTATATATAACCGAATAACCCTTGCTTGTAAAACAAGCCAAACATAAAGATATATCTAAACATGACACTTTTCTAATATGACACAAAGACATATATCCTAAATAAATATAAAATGACATAAAGCCCGGGGCGTATCATTCCCCACTCATTCAAAATCACCTTGTCCTCAAGGTGTGGAACAAAAAAATTTCTCTTAATTCCGGGATCCCATATCTTAATCCCAATCCTACTCCTAACCGGGTCGTATCAGTATTTGGGTATACAATGATAATTATTAATTTCAGATTGGATATGTATACGTAATTTTTAAGGTAAGTTACACGTATATATAATTTTGAAGCTAAAAAGTGACAGGTATATGAAATTCTCCGTTAAAAGAACAAACTCGATAAAGAAACAAAGGTGATTTTTTGTTAACCAATCGAGTATTTTTATTTGAAAGAGATTGTAGCACAAAAAAGCAAAATAACAAAAGAGCAAACAAGGTTAGAAAAAAACGTGTCATAACGAGACAAAAAGCAATAAGAAGTGGCCATGTAGGATATTGCTTCTCCAGGTCATGCCAGCTCACTCATCTCATGGAAAACTAACTTTTCTCATAGCCACGATATCGACATATTTGTGCGTCATTAAGTATATACGATCGCGATGTGTGAAAACAAGGTGATTAGTACCACACTGAAAAAGATTTGCATATAACTTAACTTGCATTGTTATTTTTACTATTATCTTATTTCACATCAAATTTTACAATCTATGACACACGTCTCACAAATATTATTTGTCACATGTGACTAATAAAATTTAAACCCTTAACTTTACAATTGACAGATCACTCGCATATTGGTAAGTTAAAATTATTTGGTCATGCTTATCCAACTTTAAGTAGTGCTGCAACCATTTTATGATGTACAGATACTAGAAATGTGTTATAGGCCATCAACGTGGAGCAATGGCGGAACTAGAAAAAATTTCTTGGGAGGGCTGAAATATTTTTTTTTTCGGGAAGAACATTAGATGGAAGAGCCGAAATGGAAAAAATAAAAATTTTAACACATGAAATCGCGAAAAAAAAATACACTAACAGGCTTACGCCTAGAAGAGCCGGGACCCTTCCCAGTCCCTTAATAGCTCCGCCCATGACGTGGAGAGTTATAGACGTTTTACATGAAACATACGCTAGGTTACGTTATGATACGTAGGTAAGCAACAAACCCAAACTATACATGAATATACGTGGACTTGACGTAGCTTATTTGTTCGTTAATTCGTTTAGGTAGAAAATCGTGTTGAAAATAATAAGCACAATATTGAGTTTTCAATAACGAAGGCTTAAATAATTCGTGCATCTTTCAGGTTCATGACACCAAGAAACCACACAAAAAATGTGTAGATTTTGTAAGACTTTCATCAATTCAATGGCATATACATAAATTCCAATGCTAAGTAGAAATGTATTAAGATTAAGGATGCGTTTGGTAACCCACTATAGGAATGAATCTATAACTATCAAAGTGATTAAAAGTGTTTGTTTAAGATGAGGGGCCCACCAATATGGTAATAAATGATAGATTTAATCCATACTCCATATACATCAAAAGAGGTAGGAATAGATCTTTCATAGGTGAGGGACCCACCACTACTACCAAACTCATACCCATTGTCATTCATGTCATCATACCAAACGCACCCAAAGGTGGTATAATAAGTCAGTAACGAATGAAATGTATCAAAAATGAAAAGAAATATAAAGAGGAACTGATCACTAGATTGAAAAGGATTAGGATTATCTCCTAAATTAATTTCAATACTCTCTTTTTCCTATTTTTAATTTTTTTAATAATTTTATTTTTATTATAAAACTAAAAAAAAATACAGAACAAAAAACATAAAGTCTAACAAGAAATCCTCTCATTTTACTAGGAAATTTGGTATATACCAAAACATGCATTAAAAACATTGTACATTATTAACTTAATACTTGCATTTTGAGTATATATAAAATTAATCTTGAAAGCAGGGTGATATATGAAATTAATCATAAATTAAAAAGAGTAAAAAATGAGCTAGCAAGGGTAAAAAATGACTAGAGGTATGAGTAACAATGCCCGATTGAAATATATAAAATATAGAAATAACATGTTGAAAACCTCATACGAGTGACATACTGACATATAGAGATTGATATAACGAAGCTAACGAGGATTTCAACCTTCGTGTTGCGGCGGAGTGTTTGTAGGCAATTGTAAGAGTGGTGGCAACGTGGGTCGGCAACCTTCGGTTTCAGTCGGTATGGATCGGCAATGCCATTGTCTATGTGTCAGCATGATGGAATCGGCGAGTTATTCGGTGATATTCACTGATTCGGTAAAGACAAAAGCAATCAAAATATGACCGTTGGTGCCATAAATATTTCGACCGTTTGTGGCATTTTTCAAAAAAAAATAAAAAATAAAAAAAAAAATAAAAAATAAAAAAATAGGCATGGTTAGGTATCACATTGCCACTAAAAATAAGTAGTTAGGCATGGTTAGACATGAAAAGTGTTGTATTGATTCTATTTGCTAATTACAATTTATTTTGAGTATTTGTTAGGCAACATTGTCACCACCGTAATGTAGGTAGCTGAAGTGCAGTTATTTTGCGGTAACCATATTGATTCTCGTACAATTTAAGCATTAGGTTGAAGCTATTTTGCGGATTATCATTCAATCTGAGCAAATTAGGCCTACTTGTGATATATTAGGCCTACTTGTGATATTGGGGAAGCTGCATTGCGTAAAGTAGCAATAATATCATGATGGTCACATACAATAATCTCACATCCATGGATACATTTCAATCTTTCACGTAAATATATTTGGCGAAAGTAACTATTGTTGAAATTGGAGATAGTGCTGGTGCTGAAAGTTATAAAAAGAGATTATTTTATAAGTTACATGAAGTAACCTTTGGTTTTAAGAAATTATGGAAGATTATTTTTTTTAAATCTCTTATAAATGTTTGGTACACAAGATTGTTGAGAGATCATACTTATTTTTTCAAAAAATAAGGTATTTAAAAAATAATATTTGTTTGCCAGACATAACTTAAAAAAAAAAAAAAAAAAAATCTTTTATAACCTCTTAAAACCAAAGGTTACTTCATGTAGCTTATAAAAATAATCTCTTTTTATAATCTCCAGCACTAGCACTATCTCCAGTTCCAACAACAGTTACTTTCGCCCAACATACCCTATGTCTGTCAAATAAAAATTATTTTTTAAGTAGCTTATGTTTAAAAAAATAAGCATAATCTCTCAATAATCTTGTATGACAAACATAAAAGAATGTGAAAATTGAACCATTTCAACGCAATATACTAAACCATGACATTGATAAATATATCGTTAAAATTACCATATCTTTAGCAATTCTGTAACAAAAATTGAGAGTATAAAAGTATACATGCATTTAAGAAAACTTACAAAGTATTCTACTACACAGAAGGATAGTAAAAGAACCACATACCGAGTAATAGTTGACTGCTATAACATACAACCATATAGAAAGCCTTCATGATGAAGGAACTTCGACTCTTTTGAATCTGAGATTCTGAGAACTGAACTTTCTTTAGATTATGAATCTTCATTTCATTTTTTTTTTTTCTCTCTTTTGTGTGCATAAAAAGATGAAAAGGATGCCTCAAGAATTTATGGAATCTGTTGATACAAAAGTTGGGCGTTTATAGTTTGGGTTCCTGCTCTCGTACCAATTAGCTCTTAATGCTTGAAACCTGCGCACTAAGAAAGTAAACAAACACCGTTAGGCTTATCGTGGGATTGTCTCCCACTATTATCTTCCGGCGTGAGAGTAAGTAATCGGTTTTAGGGTTATCGTAAAGAGTTATGGTTTGTGAATCGTACCTTTAATAAGAATTATGTCATTCTTTATATAGGCGCAGAATCTTTGATGGTTTCGTGCTCCTTACGTTTCGCACGCATGGTGCTTATCTGGTCCAAGGATCTTTATCCATAGATAGAAGATCCTTATATAGACCATAAATAGTTTGGTTGGGCTTAGGTCTTACGTGAGCCCCATCCCTTTGATAATGCGGCCCAAGTCATTGTTATGATAGCCCACTCATAGTGGGTTTGGGCTTTAGTGATGTTTATCATTTGGGCTCGTGGCCCAAATATAGACTATACGTCATCATGTCCCCCCAGTCTAGTGTGCGAGGATGCTAGACTACTTTTAAGCAACGGTAAGTGTGGCGGAAAAAGTTACTGCCCAATATTATGGACAATGTATCTAGTCTTCAAATATCTTCAAAAATACCTAGGGAAACGGGGAGAGTGTCCACGTGTGTATCGGGAAATGGGAAAAAGTGCATGTACCCGATCGTCTTCTAGCCACACGATTAGGATAGTGGATTCCACGTGGCTAATATGCTAGGGTTTTTGTAACCCTATATAAACATCGCCTCCCATTTTACTGAAGAATACACAGTAAAAAACACACTTCCGCCATTTTCAAATTTCTTCAAAGCGTTTTTCAAAGAGAGCAACTGTTTTATTAGGTAACCGCGAAAACGCGCTTTTATTATTATTCTCTGAGAAATGGTTCGCCAATTACACGAGTTTCCATCTGAAATGGACGAGGATGAATTGCGTCAATTCTCCTCTGATTATTTCATTCCTCTTGACGTGCATCCGGTTGTACCGGAGGCCGACGCGTGCATCGCGGATTTCCCTTAGGGAAAAATAGGGTTATATACGCGCTTCTTCGAGTATGCGAACCAGCGCGTACTCATATCCTTATTCTTGAGCAATTTGCTCAATTACTACCGCCTTCACATTTCCCAGCTGCACTGTATAGGTGCGGCGAAAGTGTCAAATTTTGAAATAAACTGTCGGTTACTTGCGGTCAACCCTACTATTAACCTGTTCCGTGCGTTTTACCGCACAACGTAGTCGCATGGATGGGTTTCTTTTGCGAAGCGCGGTGGACGCCTTCAGTGTTATACGGAGAAGGTGGATTCCCTTAGGGATTGGAGGGAAAATTTTTTTGGGTAGATGATATAGTATTTCCCTCGCCTTTTGAGTTTTATACTCAAGAGACGCTGCCAAGGGATGGGCGCCCTGTACCCGGTTTGTATAGCGCAGAGGATGCGGATACGATTGATGCCAACCACATCCCCATTAACACCCACCCCGAGGAGTTTTTGGTTCACATGGGGCTGAGTCGCAACTATTTCCATGGTTCTGACGAGGTGCCAACCTTCATTGATGAGAGCGGTTGGGGTGGGTGCTTGTCCCTTTTATTTGTTCGCTTCAATAATGTAAGTGTTCCTGTATATGTACTTTCAATAACTAAACTGTTTTTTGTTATTTGCTTATGTGTTGCGCAGAGATGGATTTGTTCGCCGTGGTGAAGCTTGAGAATCCAAAGCAGGTGACGGTGGGTGTGCGTCCTCTGAGGGATAATGAGCAACCAATTCTGGAGGCTACTGCGGGGCACATAACAGTGTTGGTGTAAGCTGATCCCGAAGATTCACCTCCCGTTGCTGCGCTTGTGACACCTATGCAGAGCGTGCCTCCTACTGGGGAGCCGTATCACGCGGTGGAGGAGTTGCGTACTGAGTCCTCTGACACCGTGGAGATTCTGGAGCCTGGGATTGTAGCGCAAGGGAGAGGCTTATGGCACTGGTACCTCCAAGAGGAGGCGTCATCTCATCACGGATGAAGAGTCATTGATAAGGCGAAAAATGATCCATTTTTAGGGGGTCATTTTAGCCCGGAATTGAATATATTTGATCAACTATTGCCCTAAATCGTTCCTTTTGTGATTTTAGGTACTTTTGGAGTGAATTCTGGAAAAGGAAGCATTTTGGACGTTTTTAGAGCATAAAAGTGAGGAAAACGGCAAAGTCTTAATTTTCCTTGCTGGGAACAATACTTGACGGCATCACAAAGTTCTACATGACGGCGTCAAGAGTAATACAAGAGGTGGAAGTGGATAAAGTCCGTGACGGTCCAGAAAGTTTTGTGCATTGGAGATGATGGCGTCACCCAAGGCTGTCACGTGTAAAATTAAAGAGTGATGGCCTAGAAAATTTCCTGAATGCGTCACGTAGGCCGTCACGTGCTAACCTGTCAAAACTTGCGCTCGAAGTAGCTGATATTGTTTTGGTCATAACTTTTGCATACGAACTCGGATTTAGGTGATTCAAAAGCCCACGCAAAGAGGATGAAGAAATCTACAATTTGGTGAAGAAAAATTGGTCATGACGCCATCAGTCTTTATGGGGTGACGCCGTCAAGCCTTGCTGAAAGAAAACGTGACTATAAATATAACATCATAACGTCACTTTTTGTAAGCCCTAAACCCTAAGGTCGATTCCTGGGTTTAGGTAGGTGTTTGTCTAGCAACTTAGAGGGTTTCAATCACTCCATAAACATCATTTATTGGTTTGTTGATTCTATCTTAATCATGTTTTCCATTATCATTGTTGTTTGCCCTTCTTTGATGATGATTTGCTAATCCACCTTATGTCTACTTATGATTGTGTGAAACTTGTAAATAATTGATTATATCTTATTGATTCCTTGTTGATGTTTGCGTCTATCTTCATAAATTAGGGTGTGACACTTCGATAGGTCTAGTTGATTTAGCTTATAATTCTTGATTTCTATTGTCTCTTGTTTGGTTGATTGTATTCGATGTTAGGCTTAAGAAAACTGGCAGACTTCCATAGGGTAACATGCTTGAACGTCTTAAGAAACATGAACCAATGTGTACTAGGTTATTAAGGTTGTATTTAATGCATGAGCGAATTCTAATGATCCCATGTTAAGAGCTTCTTGCAGGCTCGACATAGGAGTGAAGCTGCTTATAGAGTTGGGGAAGTACGTACGCCACCCCACGAATGATATTAAGGAATACAACCCGTCAATTAAAACAAGGTGTGATAATTCAATAGGTAGAATTGGATAGCTAGCAAGGAGTAACATATCATGGGTAGACATGCTTCACATCCCTTGTAGAACCTTAGTTTAGTTTTCTTGCACATTAGTTTATTAGTAGCTTTTGGGTTAGTTGATTAGCATCTAATTCCGCCCCTCCTTCCAATACCCGAGATTTTTACCTGCTTTTCATAAAATATAAAAACATAAAAAAGAATCATCCTTCACCGTTAGACTTAGTTAAATTAATTTCAATCCTAACGACACTACTCCTGAGTTGAACGATCAATCCGCCGGTACTTGTCACTATACTATACTACAACGATTAGGTACACTGCCTGGTGGGGGTTGTAAGCTTCTCGAGATCCCTCAAGAGGTAAAGCCTGGTGCAATTCCCACGCATCAAGTTTTTGGCGCCGCAGCCCGGGGAATAGTTATTGCTTAGGTTGGAATTTATTTTGATTAGGTCTAATCATTAGATTCCTTTTTAGTGAGATTTTTATTTTCTTTTTATTAGCTTTTCTTGTAGTCTATCTTTTTCTTTGTGCCCTTTGTTTGTAAAACCATTTTCATTTGTCACTATGGCAGATGAAATTCCATTTAGATCACTGACAGTAGAGGAACAACTATATTTCACTAATAGATTTGCTTCCTATCATTCCAATGATTTTTTGTGTGATCTTTATGACATCCAAGAGGATTTGGGGGTAAAGTTAGATGGGTTTGATGAATTTTATGCATGTGTGATTTCAATTAGACGATCATTATCAGGATCAATTCTTTTTAGTCAGACCCGTTGAATGAATTTTGAAAAAAGCTTCCTAACCATGACCTATAAGCTCAACGAATTGGTGGATTCGTATGAGCAAGATGACCTAGTTTCTAAGAACATGAACTTAGAATCAAACCAAGATTATGAGATGGTTAGTGTTGAACTACCTAGTTGCATGAGCGGGATAGATTTCACCAAAACATGTTGGGAATTAAATAAACAGAAGAATCAGCATAAAGGCTTAAGGAAATACATCAAGTATGTTTCTGCTGATAAAGCAAAAAGCACGTTTCCACTGATGGATTCTGCTGAAGAACGTTTTCTACTGATAGTGTTTCTACTGATGGATTCTGCTGATGCTACTATGACTCATACAACAGCTGTGTAGATAAGTACGACTTATTCTACTAATTCATATACAAGATAATATCTTTGTTGTAGTCATCAAATTGAACACTCCAAGTGAGTTGTAATCCTAGATACATGTTGTATCTTAATGACTAACATGATAAGTCATCAAAAAGCTAGAATGAAGCTTAGTCATAAGCTAGTATTTAAGATGAGTCATATAGATTGTAAAAGATCTTTTCTTGGACTATAAAAGGAAGATCTTAGATATGAGTTAAATATGCGTGTGTGTGATATAAGTGCAGAAAATAGATGTGAGTAGAGATATACGTAAAACATTAGAACAAAACACAAGATTCAAGGTCATTGTAACCCTAGTGATAGTGAAGATCACTCATATTATTCTGAATAATATTGAATCGTTTGGTGAAATACTTTCATTGTTCTTTATTAAATAAACACAAGCGTCACAGTTTGATTTCCAATAAACATTCTAAGTGTGGTTAAGTAGATTCCGCATACTTAATTATATTCACTCAAAGTATCATATTTACACATTATGAAGGTCCAACACCTCATAGTGTGTGATCAAATCAAGTGATCCTCTCAGTTGGTATCAGAGCTTCCAGGTTGATACTTTTGATTTAGAAGAAGAAGAAATGGATACAGAATCTATTCAAACAAATGTTGCTGCAAAGTTGCCAGTTCTTAAACAGAATGAGTTTGAATTGTGGAGGTTAAGAATAGAACAGTTTTTTCAGGTGCAGGATTACACTCTCTAGGAAATCATTGAAGATGAAAACTCTTTCAAACCCACAACCACTTTATCAACAGTTGAAGGTAGGGAAATTTCAGTTGTTCAAACTATCCCTACAACTGCTGATGAAAGAATAAATAAGAAGAATGACCTCAAGGCCAGAAGTATGCTGATGATGACCATTCCAAATGATCAACTTATAAACTTCAGCAAATTCAAGGATGCCAAGTCATTATTTGAGGCAATTGTTGCAAGGTATGGAGGGAATGAAGCCACCAAGAAGACCCAGAAAACCCTTCTCAAGCAGTAGTTTGAAAATTTCTCATTAACCATGAATGAATCTCTTGACCACATGTTTACAAGGCTACAGAAAATTGTGAGTCAACTTGCTGTTCTTGGGGTTGATATACCTCAAGAAGATTTAAACTTAAAATTTCTGAGAAGCTTACCAAAAGAGTGGGCTATGCATGTTATTGTTTGGAAGAATAAACCAGACATAGACACTATGGATCTTATGGATTTGTATAGCAACTCTAAAATTGTGGAACAAGAAGTAAAGAAAACTGGTGTCTCTAGTTCATATACTGGGAACATGGCTTTTATGTCATCTCCTAGTAGTTCAAACCCAATTAAAAATGAAAAGGTTGATAGTGAAGTTGGTGCTGCTAGTTCATCAAGCAGTACCTTTGGTATATTGAATGAAAAGGCTTGTTGTGCCTTTTTCACAAGCCAGAATAATGGGTCCATGCTTACTCATGAAGATCTCTTAGAAATCAATGATGATGATTTAGAAGAGATGGACTTAAAATGGCAAATTTCTCTTCTTAGCATGAGGGCTAAGAAATTCTATCAGAGGGCGGGGAAGAAACTCACAATCAGCAGCAATGATACTGCTGGTTTTGACAAGTCAAAGATAGAATGCTATAACTGTCATATGTTGGGGCACTTCTCAAGAGAATGCAGAAGGCCAAGGCAGCAAGATAGCAAGAACAGAGGTTTTGGAAGCAAGTCCAAGACAGGGGAATCAACCAATCCAAAGGCTATGGTAGCCATTGATGGATTAGGATTTGATTGGAGCTTTACAGGTGATGAAGAAGAAGAAGCTTCTCCTCAGACAGCTCTTATGGCTTTCACCACAGAGGTACAATCTGATAAAGTTTGTTCAAATAATTGTTCTGCTCTTAAAAGTTTAGAAACCTTAACCAAACTTTATGAGAATCAAAGGAAAGAATTAATTGATACAACTCATAGCTTAACAAATCATAAAAGAGGTATAGGTACTCTAGAGGAACAAGTCATACATTTTTGAACAAATGAATCTACATTTACTGATGTCAAAATTCTTCTTGAAAGAGAAATAATGTTTAAAGATAATGACATTTGTAATTTGAAAGCTGAAGTAGATAGGCTTAGTAAGGCTAAAGAGAATATTCAAATGAGTGTAGAAACACTAGATTATGCATCTAAGGGTGTGACTAAGTTAATTGAATGCCAAGTAATTAATAAAGCTAAGTCTGGTGTTGGATACAAATCTGTTCCTCCACCATATAGAGGTATTCCTTCACCCCCAGGAATTGACCTAGAACACACAGGATTACCTGAATTTCAACTACCTGAATTCAAATATGGAGTTCAACCAAAGACTAATGTAGTTGAAAATGAACCTTTGAAAGAAAGTGAAAGTTTAAGTAAAACTTCACTTCCTAAGGACAATGTGTGTTCTTGTAGAAAATCAGATGGTCCAAACATTGAGGACTCAACATCTGATGATAAAAAGTTCAAACAGGTTATGTCTAAACCTGAAATGGTTAGGAAAGCAAGAACTAGAGTTCCTAAGATAGTCAACCACAATACTGATAGGCCTAAGACCAATGAAAAACATGTTAGGCAACCAGTAAGATATTGTGAACAATATAGAACCATAAACAAACCTAGAGGTAACCAAAGGAATTGGTATAGCCTTAAGTCTCTCCAACAAAGAGATAACAAAGTTTGTTACACATGTGGTAGTTTTGACCATCTTGCAGCTTTCTGCAACCAATGGGTATCTGGGTATGAAAGTAATAGAGTGAACTACTAAAGGCAAACACCTAAATCTCATTTTCACTCTAATTCTAAAAGATCAAAACCCAAAACAGTCACAAAAGCAGTTTCTGCTGATAGAGCAAAAACTGTTCCTGCTGAAAGGAAAATGGTTACTGCTGAAAAACCATATATGACTGTTTACCCAAAATCAACAATTAAGGGTGCAAAAACAACTTTCAAACATGCATCTAATATTGTTCAAAGGCCCATTCAAACAAAAGCAGTGGTCCAAAAACAAGTTTGGAGACCAAAAGATATAACTGCAAAGCCATCAGTTTCTGCTGATAGCCAAACAGTTCATATCACTGCTAAGGGAAACAGGGCAAATGCTGTTAAGGCCTCAGCATGTTGGATTCTTAAATCCAATGTTGCATCAACAATTCTCAAAAGATTACATCCCATTGATGTAAGAGGCGGATCCAAGTCAGAAATGGTTCGGATCCCAAAACAAAACTAATTCCTTTATTTATGTGTAGGGACATTCATCAGCAGATACTGAAGATTAAGGATTCTCAGATAGTGGATGTTCAAGGCACATGACATGCAACAAGTCTTATCTCTCAAATTTTCAATCAGTAGATGGAGGCTATGTTACCTTTGGAGGAGGAATTGGAGGAAAAATTACTAGTAAAGGTACTATTAAAATCGGTAAACTAGATTTTGAAGATGTGTACTATGTGCAAGAGCTTAAGTATAATCTTTTTAGTGTCTCACAAATGTGTGACAAAAAGAACAAAGTTCCCTTTACTGACACTGAATGTCTTGTATTTTCTTCTGATTTTAAGATGCCTGATGAAAGTCAAGCACTTCTTAGAATTCCAAGAAAAGGCAACATGTACAGTGTTGATATGAAGAAAATTGTTCCAAAAGATTCTCTTACTTGTCTTATTGCTAAGGCCACATTGGATGAATCTATGAAACGGCATAGGAGGCTTGGTCATATTAACTTCAAAACCATAAATAAGATTGTCAAAAATGGTTTGGTAAGAGGTTTACCTCAAAAACGATTTGAAAATGATCAAACATGCATTGCTTGTCTTAAAGGCAAACAACACAAAGCCACTTGTAAGCCCAAAATTTTTAACTCTATCAATCAATCATTGTTTATGCTGCATATGGACTTATTTGGTCCTACAAATGTTAGAAGTTTGTTGCATAAGAGATATTGTCTAGTTATTATTGATGACTTTAGTAGATTTACATGGGTATTCTTTTTAGGAACTAAGGATGAGACTTCTAGCATCCTTAAAACCTTCATTACAGAGATAGAAAACCTAGTAAGCAAAAGAGTAAAAGTCATTAGATGTGATAATGGGACAGAATTTAAGAATAGAGTTATGGATGATTTCTGCAAAGAAAAAGGTATTAAAAGAGAATTTAGTGTTGCGAGAACTCCACAACAGAATGGAGTTGCTGAAAGGAAAAATAGAACACTAATAGAAGCTGCTAGAACTATGTTAGCTGACTCTAAGTTGCCTATAACATTTTGGGCAGAAGCAGTCAACACTGCTTGCTATGTTCAAAATAGAGTTTTAGTTGTAAAACCTCACAATAAGACATCATATGAACTTTTTAGAGGTAGAACTCCTGAAATAGGATTTCTTAGACCTTTTGGATGTCATGTGACAATTCTAAATACCTTAGACCATCTTGGAAAGTTTAATGGAAAAGCAGATGAAGGATTCTTAGTTGGATATTCTATCAATAGCAAAGCATTCAGAGTATACAACATGAGAACTAGAAGAGTAGAGGAAAATCTACATGTAAAGTTTTTGGAAAATAAAACCGATGTAGAAGGTCAAGGTCCCAAATGGCTATTTGATCTTGAAACTCTATCCAAATCAATGAATTATGTGCCATTTGTTGCAGAAACTAATGAATTTTCAGGTTCACAAACTGCTGATGCAACAAATGGAGAAGGATTAGAGAAGGAGACAGATCAAGATTATGTGATAATGCCAATATGGAAAAATACAAGTGTGGATTCAACTTCAATAAATGGTGAATCTTCTTCTGGTAAATCTAAAGAAGATGTTGAAGATGAATACAAGGAAGAAGGAGCTAAGGAACAAACGTTTCAAGTCAGAAGTAACACTGTTGTTTCTGCTGATAAGCAAATCGTTCCCTCTGATAAGCAAAATGTTTCTGCTGATGGACCATCAGAAGAAACACAAGTAAATCTCTCAGACAATGAGGTAGATTTCAACAACCTTCCACCTGATTATCAAGTTCTTTCTACTCCACACTCAAGGATTCACAAAGTCCACTCCCTGGACAATGTAATTGGAGATGTACAATCAGGAGTGAAGACAAGACAACAATTGATGTCTTCAGATCAACAAGGGCTTCTTGATGCCCTTTATGCTTCAAAACAACATGAGTTTTCAAACTCTTGCTTATTTGTATGTTTTCTCTCACAAGATGAACCAAAGAATATTCATAAAGCCCTAGAGAATTCAAGCTGGTTGGAGGCTATGGAAGAGGAGCTTCTTCAGTTTAAGATTCAAAAGGTTTGGGTGCTAGTTGATTTACCAAGTGGTGTAAGGGTAATTGGCACTAGATGGGTTTTTAGGAATAAAAGGGATGAAAGAGGCATAGTGATAAGAAATAAAGCTAGATTAGTAGCTCAAGGGTACACACAAGAAGAAGGGATAGACTATGAAGAGGTTTTGCTCCAGTAGCAAGGATTGAAGCCATTAGACTCTTTTTGACTTATGCTTCATTTATGGGATTTACAATTTATCAAATGGATGTCAAGAGTGCTTTCTTATATGGTACTATTGAAGAGGAGGTGTATGTCTCACAACCTCCTGGTTTTATTGATCCTGACCATCCAGACAAAGTGTACAAGGTTGTTAAAGCTCTATATGGCCTACATCAGGCACCAAGAGCTTGGTATGAAACACTGGCTTCCTACTTAATTTCAAATGGATTTCAAAGAGGCAAGATAGATTAGACACTTTTCACCAAGAAGCACAAGAAGGATCTTTTGCTAGTTCAAGTGTATATGGATGATATCATCTTTGGATCTACAAGGAAGGAGATGTGTTTGGAGTTTGAGAAGCTTATGCACAATAAGTTTCAGATGAGTTCCATGGGGGAACTTACATTCTTTTTGGGTCTGCAGGTTAAACAATCAAGAGAAGGAATCTTTATTAGTCAAGACAAATATGTTGCAGAGATTCTTAGAAAGTTTCAATTTGCTGATTCCAGAACAGCAAGCACACCAATTGATCCTGAGAAGCCACTTCTTAAATATGTAGAAGGAACTAATGTGGATGTACACACATACAGATCTATGATAGGTTCTTTGATGTATCTTACATCATCAAGACCTGATATCATGTTCTCTGTTTGTGCTTGTGCAAGATATCAAGTAACTCCTAAGGTTTCTCATTTAAAAGCAGTCAAGAGAATTTTTAGATATCTCAAGGGTCAACCTAGGTTGGGTCTGTGGTATTTTAAAGAGTCATCTTTTGACTTGGTAGCATACTCAGATAGTGATTATGCTGGTGCTAGCTTGGACAGAAAGTCAACAACTGGAGGATGTCAATTCCTTGGGTGTAGACTTATCTCATGGCAGTGTAAGAAGCAAACAATGGTGGCTACTTCAACAACTAAAGCTGAATATGTAGCTGCTGCAAATTGTTGTGGTCAAGTTCTATGGCTTCAAAACCAACTTCTTGATTATGGGTACAATTTTTTACATACCATTATTCATATTGATAATAGTAGTACAATTTGCATTATTAAAAATCCAGTGCAACATTCTAAAACAAAACACATTGAAATAAGACATCATTTTATTAGAGATTGCAATGAAAAGAGGTTAATTCAAGTAATGAAAATTGCTTCAGAACAAAACTTTGCAGATCTTCTTACAAAAGCTTTCGATGTTGGTAGATTTCAGTACTTGGTAGCAGGTATTAGAATGCTTAATCTTTAAAATTTTCAATATAATGTGTTCTTGTATATAGATTTTGTTAATGCATCTAACTTTGTAATCTAAAAAAAAAAATAATAATAAAAAAAATAATAATAATAAAATAAAAAACTACTATTACCAATTTAAAAGTTATTCATACAGTTAGTCCTATGCATAATTCAAATTCAAGACAAGTACTTTGTACTTTGTTCTTTTGGTTTTAGACTAACAATTTCAGGTATGAATGTTTGAGCTCAAAGGCTATTTCAAGTGAAATCTATGATCATTGCTGCTGAATGCTGATCATTGCTGCTGATATAATAGGTTCATGATAAAAAGAGTTTGGGATTTCAAAACTCCTTAAAACTTCTTTCTTGGAACCTGATTATGATGTTTCACTTTGAATTGATAAAATTAGTTGATCAGTTAATAACTGATACAACTCACTTTCTATCATTTTATACTCTCAAGTATAATGTGACTAATCTACGGATATCTGATAGAAAGAACAGCGAGCAACAGTGAATCTAACACTTGTGTTAGAGGTAACAAATGCCACGAGCTGGAAACCCTGTAAAGAAAGCCTTTTGAATAGGTTTATCTGTACACAGGCAGTTATTTATAACTGAAAACATTGGTTCTCACACAACCAGAGGTTGCTTTAAACCGAAATTTTGATTAAGTGTTAGTTACCACACTTAATCCCTTCAAAATGGTTAAAAGCAGTATGATTTTTTATCTTAAAATCATGTTCATACTGCTAAGTCAAATGTTTCTTAAAAATGATTTTCAAAGAGGCTCAGAAAATCATCCAATGATGGATTATGAGTCTATGCTCAGTGATTCACCACTCATAGGAGGTTACACACCTAGAAGTGATGAGGGCAGCATTTAAACTCTTAAGGAATTGATGGCTTCATGTACAAATTGTCTGAAAACATGGAAATTGCTAGATCAGATGATATGATATGAGTGTGAGAGATCTTCCAAACAGGGGAGGAAATTGCTCAAGAGAGAAATAAATCTCAGGGGAGGTTACAAAAGCCCTTTAAAGGAAGATTATCCAAAGAAAAAGAAGGAAAAGATAAGAGCATACAAGATGATGACATGGTTTCTACTGATAAAGAACAAGAACAAAGCTGATAGGAGAAAGTTCTATCTAGATCAAAAGATGAAAGGTTTCAAGTTCAGTTCACTACGTTTGTTCATCACTTCCAAAGACATGCTGAAAGATGATTTCTATTTCTTGGAACAAGCATCCAAGATACAAAGCATCATTGACTCTTATAATTCTTCAAGTTGAAAATTGTACCATCTTTTAGTCCAAGATTGGAGCAAAGAACAGAGCAGATGAGTTATAGAGAAAGACATTCAACCACTCAAAAGAGAAGAAAGTTCAGATCACAGTCTGACAATGAAGTGTTTGAAAGATCTTCACAAAGTCCTCATTTAATTCAGAAAAACATGTTTGAATGTAATTCACATGTTTAGGGGAGGATTATTGGGAATTAAATAAACAGAAGAATCAGCATAAAGGCTTAAGGAAATACATCAAGTATGTTTCTGCTGATAAAGCACAAAGCACGTTTCCACTGATGGATTCTGCTGAAGAACGTTTTCTACTGATGGATTCTGCTGATGCTACTATGACTCATACAACAGCTGTGTAGATAAGTACGACTTATTCTACTGATTCATATACAAGATAATATCTTTGTTGTAGTCATCAAATTGAACACTCCAAGTGAGTTGTAATCCTAGATACATGTTGTATCTTAATGACTAACATGATAAGTCATCAAAAAGCTAGAATGAAGCTTAGTCATAAGCTAGTATTTAAGATGAGTCATATAGATTGTAAAAGATCTTTCCTTGAACTATAAAAGGAAGATCTTAGATATGAGTTAAATATGCGTGTGTGTGATATAAGTGCAGAAAATAGATGTGAGTAGAGATATACGTAAAACATTAGAACAAAACACAAGATTCAAGGTCTTTGTAACCCTAGTGATAGTGAAGATCACTCGTATTATTCTGAATAATATTGAATCGTTTGGTGAAATACTTTCATTGTTCTTTGTTAAATAAATACAAGCATCACAGTTCCATTTCCAATAAACATTCTAAGTGTGGTTAAGTAGATTCCGCATACTTAATCATATTCACTCAAAGTATCATATTTACACATTATAAAGGTCCAACACCTCATAGTGTGAGATCAAATCAAGTGATCCTCTCAAAACATACGACACACATGAGGTTAGAGTTGAGCCACCTAGTTGCATGTCATGGTTAGGCACTACCATAATACAAGATGAACACATAGGTGATATTGATGTGATGGAAGAGATAGTAGAAAGCCCACTAAGTACCCCACAAGTCCTACCATCATTTGAGGCACACACACTGCCCGTGACCTACCCGGAAGAAGTAGAAGAAACTTTAGGAATTCCGATAAAGGTAGAACCTTTGGACCAGGCACCACTTGAGGATATAGGTTTGAATACTTGTAGTGATAACCTTACTCCTAGTTCTAGGGAATTTCCTAGTGTTGATGAACCGGAACCTCAATCTTTACACACCTTTTCATCCTTAGATATATTTCTAGGAGACAAAAGAGGAACTGACCCACCCATTAACCAATATTATCCGGGTAGTTTTAGGATGAAGGAAGCCATTCACTCACCCCCTTCACCTCACGTGGCATATTTCCACCCTAAGGGTGTGTATCGCTACTTCCACCCGCACTTAATTCAAAGTGTACGGAAAACCTCCCCAATTTCTGTTAAATAAGGGTAGAGTTAGGCTCGTGACTCGAACAAAAACAAGCGCTTATTGGGAGGCAACCCAAGCTTTATTTATTTGTTTGATTTTATTTGTTTTTGTATGCATGTTTTATTTTTATTGTTTGTGGTTCATGTTTCAAAGTAAATTGTGAAAATGCTTTATTTTGTTTTTAACTTCGTCTTAATTACATATAAAGGTATTTTGCAAAAGATAAGTGTAAGGGAGATCCAAATTTGTTTATAAGAACGAAATTGAGCATGAACCACAACAATATTGAATGAACGTGTGTATTAGTAATTGTTTGAGTCAAATGCTTGTATCGAGTCATAATAATGTTTTGCAGGATTTTCCAGGAAGTAAGGCATAAGTTTTTCCAGAAATTTGCCGGAAACTTAACATGAGATTTTTGCAGGAACATTCTGACGGCGTCAGGAGTTATAACCTGACGGCGTCTGGTACAAAAATTCTGAAAAATTTTGTATGTTTTGTTTATACCGGAGTCTTAAAGTTTTTGTTGATTCTTTAGTTTTATAAACTCTAGGAAATATGCAAATATTCATTCTACAAGCATTATATCTTTAATTGTTTTTTTTTTATTCCTAAGTCTGCAATTACATCTAGTTGTGAGTTTTCTTCATTCGGTTTGATGCTTTGGGTTTTTGTGTTTGTTTTCTCAGGTTTAACAAGTTATATTGGACAAGAAGATGATTTATATTTCTGGAAGGGAAGCTTTGAATGTTCATTTTCTAGGAGGAAGATTTAACCTTGTTAACACACTATCCACACCGAATGAATCAGGGGAGTATTTGATTTTATTCTTTTACCTATTTCACTTTTACATTCTTTAATTGAACATTGGAGACAATGTTCATACTAAGTGTAAGGGGAGGGTAAATGATGATACCTTATAGGATACACTTGCACTTGAGATTGTTTGTTTGATGGTAGGTGTGTAATAAAACTATGAGAAATACTTGTTAGTGTAATTTTAGCGCCAAATTTAAAATTTTTACAACATTTAGGAGTGAAACTTTAGCCTTAGCAAGCATCTCATGGATAGGAGTTGTATGACTAGCACAAAACCGTACCATTCAGAAAAAATTTCCACCCAAATATGTGAGGTTCGCCTTTAGATTTGATAGAAAAAGCATTCAATATTAGTGCTTATGAGTGTACCGGTAGCATTTAGATTCTAGAACTTGCGTTAGTGATGCATCCCGAGACCGCTAGTGAGACTACATTCGTGTAGTAGGATTTACTACATGATAAGAGGCATTAGGATCACCCTTGTGTTAAACCCGAATCATAATTACTTGACCATTTAAGTCATATTACTTGGCTAGTAAAGTCAACTAATTTTTCCCACACCTTAGCGTTGTACTCATTTTTAGTACACGAAACCCCTAGTACACCCCTCCGAGCCTATCTTTTCGTTTCTAACTTTAAGCATCTTACTTAAAGGAAGAATTTGTTACAACCCACTTAAATGTACACCCAAATCGCCTTAGCCTTCTGTGTATGCACTCATCTTTAGTGCATTATTGTTACATGTTTAAAGCCTTAGTTAATTATCTAATTGATTACATGGTTGCTAAGTCGAGTCATATCCTTGTACATATTGTTTTGGGACGATTGGTACTCATGGGTAAAGTACTTATGTTATAGAGTAATGGGGAAGAACATCATATATTACCCCCATATGTGCGTTAATCTTAAAAGTACTCCAAGCGTTTTGATTATCTTGATTCGAGTAATTAGATTAGTTAATTGTAAAGTATGTAAAAATTCAAGTGTAAGGGGAATGTTCATTCCATATGATGTATTATTTTGGATGGTAGGGTAAAAGTGTATGCAAAAAAAAAAAAAAAAAAAAAAATCGAAAAATCAAGAAAAAGAAAAAAAAATAGAAAAAAAGAGAAAAAACATACGGACTACCATCCCGTTTCATTTTATGTTTGTTTTATGTTTTTGTTATTTTTGATTTATTAGCTTAAGTCGAGTCTAGTCTTGGCTTAGCAACGCCATATTGTACATGTAATTAACCAAGATTATTAACTCGCCACCAGTAAAGATTGTCTTTATCCAACAAAACCGTGTATTCCATATCCATACACCTAACGTTATAACCCTTTAAAAAGACCTCTTTGATGGTTTATCCTAGGTGCTTACGCAATGTGGTGGAGGTTTGCTCCTTTCCCAAGCCTATGGTAATCTATTTTGCTATGACAGGTAGTGAGAGATGTTTTCCATTTCCATATTGTGATATATACTTTATTACACCCGAGAGATGTGAGTATCTAAAGACTATTTGTGAGGTGCTAGTGTATGACCTCCGTGCTTGTCTTTGGTCTTTAGTGGAACGATTATTTGTTGTAATTACTTTTATATTAGTGTTAAATGACCTCTAACTTGTATTTTGATTAGAGTAAAAGTGCATTTGCTTGAGGACAAGCAAATCTCATGTGTAAGGGTATATGATGAGGCGAAAAATGATCCATTTTTAGGGGGTCATTTAAGCCCGAAATTGAATATATTTGATCAAATATTGCCCCAAATCGTTTCTTTTGTGATTTTAGGTACTTTTGGAGTGAATTCTGAAAAATAAAGCATTTTGGACGTTTTTGGAGCATAAAAGTGAAGAAAACGGCAAAGTCTTAATTTTCCTTGCTGGGAACAGTACTTGACTGCGTCTCAAGGTTCTACATGACGGCGTCAAGAGCAATACAAGAGGTGGAAGTGGATAAAGTCCGTGACGGTCCAGAAAGTTTTGTGCATCGGAGATGATGGCGTCACCCAAGGCCGTCACGTGTAAGATTAAAGAGTGATGGCCTAGAAAATTTCCTGAAGGCGTCACGTAGGCCGTCACGTGCTAACCTGTCAAAACTTGCGTGCGAAGTAGTTGATATTGTCTTGGTCATAACTTTTGCATACGAACTCGGATTTAGGTGATTCAAAAGTCCACGCGAAGAGGATGAAGAAATCTACAATTTGGTGAAGAAAAATTGGTCATGAATCCGTCACTCTTTACGAGGTGATGCCGTCAAGCCTTGTTGAAAGAAAACTTGGCTATAAATATAACATCATAACTTCACTTTTTGTAAGTCCTAAACCCTAAGATCAATTCCTGGGTTTAGGTAGGTGTTTTTCCAGAAACTTAGAGGGTTTCAATCACTCCTTAAACATCATGTATTGGTTTTTTGATTATTTCTTAATTATGTTTTCCATTATCATTATTGTTTGCCTTTCTTTGATGATGATTTGCTAATTAACCTTGTGTCTATTAATGATTGTGTGATACTTGTATATAATTGATTAGATCTTATTGATTCCTTGTTGATGTTTGTGTTTATCTTCATCAATTAGGGTGTGACACTTCGATAGGTCTAGTTGATTTAGCCTATAATTCTTGATTCCTATTGTCTCTTATTTGGTTGATTGTATTCGATGTTAGGCTTAAGAAAACTGGCAGACTTCCATAGGGTAACATGCTTGAACGTCTTAAGAAACATGAACCAATGTGTATTAGGTTATTATGGTTGTATTTAATGCATGAGCGAATTCTAATGATCCCATGTTAGGAGCTTCTTGCAGGCTCGACATAGGAGTGAAGTAGGAGCTTATAGAGTTGGGGAAGTACGTACGCCACCCCACGAATGGTAAGGAATACAACCCGTTAATTAAAACAAGGTGTGACAATTCAATAGGTAGAATTGGATAGCTAGCAAGGATTAACATATCATGGGTAGACATGCTTCACATCCCTTGTAGAACCTTAGTTTAGTTTTCTTACACATTAGTTTAATTAGTAGCTTTTAAGTTAGTTGATTAGCAACTAATTCCGCCCCTCCTTCCAATACCCAAGATTTTTACCTGCTTTTCATAAAATATAAAAACATAAAAAGAATCATCCTTCACCTTTAGACCTAGTTAGATTAATTTCAATCCTAACGACACTATTCCTGAGTTGAACAATCAATCCCCAGTACTTGTCACTATACTATACTACAACGATCAGGTACACTGCCTGGTGGGGGTTGTAAGCTTCTCGAGATCCCTCAAGAGGTAAAGCCTGGTGCAATTCCCACGCATCAGTCATCCGCAGAAGATGACACATCCGCCACTGGCGCGGATAAGGAGATTGCAAAGGCTTCTCCCCTTCTGTAAGTGATATCCATGTTTTCTCTTACTTTTTTTTTTTATTATTACTTGTCGTAATATGCTCTGACCTTCTTATGCTTTGTAGTAACCATGCTGCAGAGGGTGATGCGGCTTTTATGGAAAGCGTGGTCCCTCCTCAGAATGCAAACATGGAGGAGACAGTGAAGGTGGCTGGAGAGGTGTCTGCGCAGCAGTTGATGGAGGAGCTATCTGCTGCTGCTGAGCGTCAGACTGAGTTGGTCGCTCAGTTGAAGACGCGGTATGTTGGGGAGAGCAGCAGCCTCGCACAGAAGGACGAGGAAATTGCCCTGCTTTGTGCGCAGTTAGCTGATGCGCGAGCAGAGGTAGGGTCCATCAAGGCGCATGCGGAGAAGGTCACTGGTGGGAAGTTGACCATGATGGCTGATCTGCAACATGCGCGCGGGGAGCTGCATCAGTTCAAGGCTAACTTGACTTGGGGTATAAGATATCTGGAGGAGAAAAAGGTTGAGCACTTCGGCCATATTGAAGCCCTTCGCAAGCAAGCTGGGGATGCGATGGTAGTGCAGGAGGAGAAGCTGTGCAGGCTGAGCATAAAATACGATGAAGAGTTATATCCTCATCTGATGTCTACCATCGCTGAGCGCAGGTATGCAATGTTTCCTTACTGTATGTATTAATGTTCCTCTTTGCTTCTAATATATCCTTTGTTTGCTTGTGTAGGTGGTTGATCAGTCATGGTTTGCGCCTGACAGCGATGAGCACTTTGGAGTCCCCGGAGGTGTTGGAGACCTTTGGGAAGGTTGTTGAGTGCGCCGTAGAGCGTGGTAGGGCGCAAGCTATGGAGGAGCTCCATGAGGCGAAGATGCTGACCGTGGCACTTGCTGAGGTGCCCGGCTATAAGGCGGACGCTTATGATGAGCTAGTTAAGGCTATGGAGGGGATGAAGATCTTTGAGCTTCCACATATTGCGCGGCTGGAGCGTGACCAGGATTACCCCATAAAGTTAATTATGTAGGGGTTAACCCTAGGGAGGCACATCTTGGAGGATGCGGAGGCGCAACCAGACTTTTTTCTAAAGCCTGATGAGTCGCAGCTGCAGGTTCCAGTCTTTGTGCAGCCGTGTGATATATTGAACCCTTTTGTTCTTGAGAAAGAAGTTCCCCTGAAGGAAGTCTTGGAACTTCATGCGGAGAGGGCGGCCAAGAAAAAGGGTGTTAAGGGAAAAGCCATCCTATGTGGTGTAGGCGCTGCGCATATCCCCAGGTCAGATGAAGTTGCGGTCAGCGTGGCGACCGTATCGCCTAAGGATGCGTTACTTTTGAGGAAGCTCCAAGAGGCTGGGAGCTCCGCTGCCCCAGAATGTAGTCCTGAGCATCGTCATAGTGTATAGGCTTGTTGTAACTTGTAAATGTATAACGTTGTATAAATAACAAATTATATCTTTTTGTTTGCGTGTTATGGTATCCGTTCTTAAATTGTTATCCTTTGTGTAAAAATATCAATTAAGATACTCGTTGGAACCTATATTTAAATTAAGTGCGTGACTTAAAGACAAATCGTAAGTATGAGAATAGACTTGCATAACTTTGCAGATACTTATTAAATGACCAAGAGTCTTGGCTCATAATTTGCTAAGCCTGTACGGTGTACGTAATATTGCGCATCCTTCGTGGAATGCGCATCCTTAGTGGAATGCGCATGGAAAACTTACTTCAACGTCTTGAAGGTAAGGCGCTTAGCTAGGATGCATGATCCAATGTTGATGGGTTTGCAACCCTCTTACTCAACGAGTTAGTTAGTAGGTTTACTCATCCTTTCTGCCGTCGTGGGTCTTAATAAGTGCATGCACGCCATGTAGGCAAAATATAAAATAACAATATTGGAACGTAATAAAAATGTACGCAATAAAGTAAAGTGTGTTATGGAGTTAGCTAGAAACCACAACGTTTTATTAATACTTGCAAGTTTTTAGAAAATAAATAACAATTCCTAACAAAGAAAACAAGATTCGAAGACAAACATTTATTGGGCACGTACTAAAGTGCAAAGTTGTCTATTTGTGAGTCGTAGCCTTTCCTAAAGATAGCATCTTTTGAGATTGCAGATATTCCAAATGCGCGCCAGCTCTTGACCCTCCATATCGCGCAGCTTGTATGCACCATTACCTAGTGCATCCGTGACCTCATAGGGTCCTTCCAACTTGGGTCCAAGCTTGCCTGTGTCTTCTGCGTGGCTTGCATCATTAGCGCGGTATACAAAATCTCCTGGCCTGAAAGAAGTGTGTTTGACCTTTGCGTCATAATACTTCTTCATCTTTGCTTTAGCTTTTGCTTCGCGTATAGCTGCGCGCTCACGCCTTTCTTCCAGCAAGTCCAGGTCTATGCGCCGCTCCTCGTCATTTGTTGTGACGTTTATCTCCGCTGTACGTATAGTTGACATTCCAATTTCGGCTGGTATGACAGCTTCTGTTCCATAGACAAGAGAAAATGGTGTGTCTCCGGTACTGGTTTTGATTGTGGTGCGGTGCGCCCATAAAACATGTGACAATTCGTCCACCCATTTTCCTTTGTGTCTGTCTAGGCGCGCTTTTATCCTTTCGCTTAAACTGCGATTCGCGCGTTCAACTAAGCCATTGATTTGTGGGTGTTTTACTGAAGCAAAGTGCTGTGTGATGTTCAATTGTGCGCACCAATATTTGAATGGGTTATCGCAGAATTGTTTTCCATTATCTGAGATAATTTCCCCAAGTAGCCCGAAACGACACACAATATTGTCCCACACGAAGCGTTTTACCTGGTTGCCAGTGATGCTCACCACTGCTTTTGCCTCAATCCACTTTGTAAAGTAGTCTATGGCTACGATGAGGAACTTCAACCCTCCCGTTGCAACTGGGAAGGGGCCTGTGATATCAATGCCCCATTTATAGAATGGCCATGGTGAGGTGATGGGAGTTAACTCTTGTTGTGGTTGGCGCGGTATTGGCCTGTGTACTTGGCAATTACTGCATTTCTTTATCATATCTCGCGCGTCGCGGTGCATAGTAGGCCAAAAATATCATGATCGCAGAGCGCACGCCACAACGGACCGTGGTCCCGAGTGCATGCTACATGATCCAGCGTGAATTTCGCGGAGTACATAATCTGCTTGAAGAGGTCCAACACATCGGTACCAAGGTTGTAGGAATGAACGTCGATATAGGATGCCATCTCGTAGTTCAAATCTCTGCGCTGTGCGCCGCACCCTTCGAGCGTCCTTATGATCTTGTGGTAAGATTTCTTTGCTTATAAATTCGATGATAGGTGTCATCCACGTGGGATCCTGTTCCTCTATCACCGTGGATACATCCATTTCCAAGATGGATTTGTTTTTTAGTGTTTCTACCAATACCTGTTTAGATAGATGCGCAAAGCTTGTAGATGCGATCTTGCTAAGCGCATCAGCTTTCCTGTTGTCTCCTCTAGGTACCTGTTTGATTGTGAACCTATAAAAGTTCTGAATTAAGGACTTGGTTTTCTCGAGGTATTGGATCATGTGTTCATCCTTGGCTTCATATTCGCCTACCACGTGGTTAGCTACTAGCCTGGAATCCACGTTTGCTTCTAGGTTGTGTACACCCATTTGAATTTCAATACGCAGTCCTGCGAGTAGGGCTTCGTATTCTGCCTCATTGTTTGTGGCTGTGAATTCAAAGCGCAGTGCGTAGGTGAATTCTACCCCCTCTGGATTAGTAAGTATAAGGCCTGCGCCTGATCCATCCACGCATGAGGATCCGTCTGTGAATATAACCCATGGTTCTTTTAACTCTGTCTTGTTTGTTGAAGGTGGAGTATCGGTATCTGGCTTTTCAACAATAAAGTCCGCTAATATCTGCCCCTTGATTGCAGTGCGTGGTCTATACGAGATGTTATACTCGCTCAACAACACACTCCACTTTTGTAGCCGTCCTGATGCGTCAGGTTTAGAGATAACTTGTTTGATGGGCTGGTCCGTGATCACAGTTATTGGATGCGCCTGAAAGTATCTGCGCAGTCTTTTAGCTGCGAATACTAGAGATAAGACCAACTTTTCCTTGGCGTTGTAGTTAGTCTCTGTCTTCTTCAATGCCTTGCTTACAAAGTATATGGGTGTTTGGACGGAGTTCCTATCTGTCAATAGTACTGCGCTGACTGCTCCATGGGTTGCAGATAAGTACATGATCAACTCTTCCCCTGGTCGCGGTGCGACAAGTTTGGGAAGTGATGCCAGATGTTGTTTTAGTTGTTGGAAGGCTTCCTCTGCCTCTTCAGTCTAACGAAAGTCTCCCTTTTTTGTGCATTTCGTGAGTGTTTTAAAGAGAGGGAGTGATTTGTCTGCTGACTTGGATAAGAAACGGTTTAGCCCAGCTAGCTTGCCGTTTAATGACTGGACTTCTTTCAATGTGCGCGGTGAGGGGAGATCAATAACAACTTTTGTTTTTTCGGGGCAGGGCTTGATACCATCAGGTTCTATTAGATACCCAAGGAACATGCCTTCTGTTGTGCCAAAGGTTTACTTATTGGAATTTAACTTCATGTTTATTTTTCCAATGTTTTGAACGTTTCCTCGATATCGCGCACCAATTCCTCCTCTGTGTGACTCATGATGACAAGGTCATCAACGTAGACTTCCAAGTTGCGACCTACTTGTTTTTCAAAAGCCATATCCACCAATCGCTGGTATGTTGCGCCCGCGTTCTTTAAACCAAAAGGCATTTTTGTGTAGTAATAGACCCTTGACTTGTGTGGAAGGCCGTTTTTTCTTCATCCTCCACTGCCATCTGAATTTGATGGTACCCTTTGTATGCGTCTAGGAAGCATTTAAAGGGATATCCGCACAGGGATTCTACCTTTCAGTCTATCTCTGGCAGTGGGTAGCAGTCCTGTGGACATGCTTTATTGAGGTTCGTGAAGTCCACGCACATCCTCCAACTATCATCGCTCTTTTTTACCATCACTGGATTAGAGATCCAGTCATAATAGTAGACTTCGCGCATGATGCCTGCGTTTACAAGTTTGTGTACTTCTTCCAGGATGGCTTTTACGCGATCTGGAGCCTGGCCGCGTTTCTTCTGTCGTATTGGGGGACATCCTTGTTGGATTTGTAGCTTGTGCTCCGTAATTGAGCGTGACACTCCAGTCATGTGCTTAGGTTCCCACGCAAAGATACTCAGGTTCTTTTTCAAGAGTGCGCACACAGCTGCTTTACCTTTGTCAGATAAAGATCCTCCGATCGATATTTGTTGATCTGGGTAATCAGGATGAATGGCGATCTTTAAGTTTGGTATTTTCGCTTCGCGCTGTTCTGGAATATGTTCCACCTCACTGGTTACCGCGTTGCATTCTTTAGGCGGTACTGTGGTATTGTAGAGGGTGACAATCCCCCCTTCTACTGGAAATTTGAGCATCCCATGTGCTATTGTGCATGGATGATATTCCAGGTCTCCCAATGATGCCGTTGTACGGTGAAGGAGATTTGATTATCATGAAGTTTATCCACGTTTCTGTAGAGTGTTGTTCATCGCCTACAACTACAAGTAGGCGTAATTGCCCCATAGGCCAAATCTTTTCTCCTGTGAAGCCCGTTAGAGACGTCGTGGCTGGTATCAACTGACTTTGTATCTCCGGTCGTAGCCTTTTAAAGCAATGTTCATACCAAATATCTGCGGATGCTCCTCCATCGATATACATGCGGCGGATGTCATGTCCCCCAGTATGTATCTCAATGGTCAGTGGCTCTATTACTGCGTTGTCCGCAGCTAGAGTGGGGAAGGATATCTCATTTTCTGAAGAGAACTTTTGACTGACTTTTTGCTTTGTCTTGCGTTGCCATGACTGTATCATGTAGATGATGTCCGCTTTATCTTTGGGAGGCTCTTTCTTGGCTCCGTTCCTTTGCCTATCCTTCCCTTCTTTGATGTTCTTTACTAGGTGATCCATTCTACCTTCCTTTACCAATTTTTCAATTAGTTGTCGTAGCTGGACACACTCGTTGGTTGTATGGCCCTTTTGGCCATGGTATTCACAGTATCCATTCCCTATACGCTTGTCCTCTGGGGTGCGCATTGGTGGAGGTTTTGCGAAGTTTGCGCCTTCTGTTACAAATATCTCCCTCGGAGTCTTTGTGAGGGGGGGGGGGGGGGGTATACTTGTCATTATCTCGTCCACTTCCCTGACCGCGATAATTTTTGCTGCGGTTGCTGCTCTGATCATTGGATTGTCTCCTAGGCTGTTCTTGCTGCTTATAAGTTGAGTAGCCCTTTCGACAGTCCGCAGTGGCTGCTTCTCCTTAGATGAAGGATCTTGTGTGCTTCATTAGTTCATCGAAGGTTTGGGGAACCTTGTCGTTTAATTTCCTAATTAGTTCTGGGTTATTGATCCCATTCATGAACCCTGAAATTTTTAGGACTTCGGGACATGCCTTGACATGTATACATTCATCTTTAAAGCGCTCTATATAAGCACTGGTTGATTCCTCTTGACGTTGTTTTATTCTGGCTAGTTCAGCAGGGTTTTTAGCGCACTTCTTTCTTTGGGTGAAGTTTAAGCGGAATGCTTTGCGTAATTCTTCAAACCCGCCAATGCTCCTTCGTGGAAGCTTGCTGAACCAAGTGCGCGCATTCCCTACTAACGTGGAGTTAAACATATGACACCACACAGGTTGTGGCCAGTTTTCGATAGTAGCAGCGGATTCGAAAATTTTTAGGTGGTCATCCGGATCACCCGTTCCATTATATGTTTTAACATTAGTGGGCATGCGCCTTTTCTTATGATCAGAGTAGTCGCTGATGCGTCGCGTAAATGCATCAACTTTCTGGCGACGCCACGAAGAGATATGTCTTCGTCTTCTTCCTCGCGACGTCTTCCTCTGGACTTCCAATGTCCTGTTTCCTTATCCTCGTTATCTGAGGAGTTCTGGAAGATGAGTAATCTCTTTTGCGGCGCTTGCGCCGACTTTTTTCAGAGGAAGAGTTTGAGGGGCTTTCACTTGGGGAGGTTCTCCTCCCTAATCTGTCATGAATTCTTCTGCTCCCAGACCTGGAGGAGCCTTCGCTTGGTGAATGTTGACGTCTAAGTCTGTCTTGTATCCTTCGACTACCAAGTCTGGAATGAACATTGGTGCGTCTCTCGCCATCTTCATATTCCTCTGAATATTGTGAGTCAGATACCGTACCAAGTCTATCATGGATAGTGGTACATCTTTCGTTATTTTCACGTCCTCCTCTTTGGTAGCGCGGTGGTGATGCTTCGCGTTCAGAACCAAAGTTGAGCCGGGCTTGCAGGCTCATACTTGACCTTCTCCTTGCTTTTTCTTGCATGAGGGTGGTTAGGGTTTTGTAATTTTGGGATACAAAATTACCTAATGTTAGGTCAGGTGTGTCCTCATCCGCTGCAAAAATCTCTGCCTCAACATTGGGCGCCCTATCTCGGTTGGGTGCACCAGTTGGCACAGTATTGTCCACTATAGGTGGCGTTTGGTGGGGAGTATTGAAGAGGGTGCCTGAAGTTCTTCAACGCTTGGGACTACCGTGGTGGCTTGAGTGGTCCTTGTAGGCAGTTCTACCGCTGGGAGAGGTAGGGTTGGTCCCGTTTCTTGGTGACCAGGTGGACTGGTTGTTCCAGAGGCCTACCTAGAGGTCGAATCTTGATGGTTCTTCCTTTGGGGGTCACGTGTCTTTTCCAACCGCGGAGTCCGCTGGCTTGAGTTTTTGTTCTTCGTCATTCTAGTTCTTAGTTCTTAGTATAGGGTCCCACAGATGGCGCCACTTGTTGATACAAAAGTTGGGCGTTCCTAGTTTGGGCTCCTGCTCTCGTACCAATTAGCTCTTAATGCTTGAAACCTGCACACTAAGAAAGTAAACAAACACCGTTAGGCTTATCGTGGGATTGTCTCCCACGATTATCCTCCGGCGTGAGAGTAAGTAATCGGTTTTAGGGTTATCGTAAAGAGTTATGGTTTGTGAATCGTACCTTTAATAAAAATTATGTCATTCTTTATATAGGCGCAGAATCCTTGATGGTTTCGTGCTCCTTACGTTTCGCACGCATGGTGCTTATCCGGTCCAAGGATCTTTAAACATAGATAGAAGATCCATATCTAGACCATAAATAGTTTGGTTGGGCTTGGGTCTTATGTGAGCCCAATCCCTTTGATAATGCGGCCAAAGTCATTGTTATAATAGCCCACTCATAGTGGATTTGGGCCTTAGTGATGTTTATCATTTTGGCTCGTGGCCCAAATATAGACTATACGTCATCAGAATCGATTTGTGTTTTGGGTAGCATTGTTATTAGAGAAACACGTATCTAATTAATTGATAATGGATTACAGGCCTCCTTCATGCAATTAGATTTGGTGGGAAAACACATTAAGGGAGAAAGGGGAAGCCGGCTAATTCGTTGTTGGCGGCTTCGCAACGGTAACCTATCTCACAACCTTCTAAAATCCTCTCACAAGGTTGATGGGCTTGGCTCTAAGGGTAATGGCAACCGATGCGTCTTCTTAGAATCATGGGGGAAGGACGCCGGTGAACACCACCGCCAACCCCCAAGACGCTGAAATCATGGGACTGGGAAGCAAGAATGAGACGCAGAAGCATGGTGAATTGTTTCAAAAATGTGACCGTTTGGAGGGCTTTTAATGCCTTTTTTTTTTTTTTTTTTTTTTTGGTTCTTTGACTGTTGGAGTATATATATATATATATATATATATATATATATATATATATATATATATATATATATATATATATATATATATATATATATATATATATATATATATATACATGTTTTGTAGAAAATGTTATGTGAATACGTAAGTAAATGTGTAATGAACTTGTGAAACAACGATTAAGCATACGATTGATATTACTTGAAACAACGATTACAATAATAAACTACGATACGATAACTAAGAAACGGAAATTCAAACCACTAAAATACGATACGATAAATAAACATAAAAAAAAAACCCCTAGAGATGCTCTCTCTTCGCCGGCGACTAAAATCCCTTTCATTCATGCGTTTTTAATTGGTATTCTTCAATCCATTCCACTTCCATTGTTGTTTTCTATTTTAGTTAAATTCAATAGTGGGTCGGTGGAGTAGTGAAAAGATTATTTTGTGATTGGTGGGTTTTAGCTTCTCGTTTTTTTTTGTTATTCATATTGATTTAGCCGACCACTTTATCCTCTTTCGAATTAATTGTTTGTCGGCTTATCATTTATTCTTGGTGGTAATATCTTATTCATTACATCTATTATTACTATGGACGACGGTTAGGATTTGGTGTGCATACTGCGAAAACCCTAACTTTTGTTAGGGTTTATTATCCGATTTGTTTTGGTTTGTGCCTTCTGCTGTGGTTTTCTTGTTGGCTGCTGGTTGGCTGTTGTTGTGAGTAGTTTATGAGTACGAGTGCCGGTGAAAAGAATTCTAGGGTTTCTAACGCTGGGAATATGGATGTTGGTGGTCATGATGCTGCTCCGAACATTGCATCGATCTTAAAGAATTTTACGAATACTATTGATAAGTTGGGTGACAATACTAAACAAGTTGGTATCATTGCTAAAGGTGATGGTAGTGGTAATGGTCCTTGTAATCAGCCTCCACGTGCATCGGATGGTCCTATTATTTCTGATTGGAGTGTGGATGATGGTGATATTAACTTGTCTACGTTAGTCAACAAGAATGTGTCTTCTGGTCCTAAAACATCTAATTCAGCCCCAACGACTTGTGGTACTAGTAAAGGCAAAGGCAATGTTAGTGGAAAGGAGCAATCGTTTGCTTCTTTGATTGGTGCTAATAGTACTTCTCGTAAGGTGGATTTTAGGCCGATGATTAATGAAGACCGGGTTCCTAACCATGATACTAAACTCCCTAGGGAGGCGATGGAACCCGTGTTAGGTCGGTATGAGAACACTCTTGTTGGGTACTTCTTAGGAAAAGCTATAGCTTTTCTAATTGTGCAGAACTATGTTACTAATGCGTGGAAAAAATTTGGAGTGCAAAAGATTATGAAGAATGAAGCGGGTGTGTTCTTATTTAAGTTCTCCTCTAAAGACGGATTGGAGCAGGTGCTCCAACAAGGCCCGTGGTTAATCCGTCATTCACCTCTTATTCTTCAAAAATGGTCTCTTAATGTTCCCCTAACCAAGAATGAGGTAACTACGATTCCTGTTTGGGTTAAATTACATAATGTGCCTATTGTTGCTTATTCTGAAGTTGGTTTAAGCTTGATTGCCACTCAAGTGGGGAAACCGATTATGTTAGATTCATTTACATCTTCTATGTGTGTTGACTCGTGGGGTCGGATTAGCTATGCTCGTGCGTTGGTGGAAGTGTGTTCAAATTCTGAACTAAAAAAGGAAGTTAGTATGGCTATTCCATTGGATGATGATAGTGGTTATTCGACGGAAATCATTCGTGTCGAATATGAATGGACACCTCCTCATTGCAACATTTGTAAGATATTTGGTCACACACTTAGTGAGTGTCCAAAACATGTAAAAGAGGTGGTTCATAAGGTTTCTAATGGGGTGACTAATGTAGTGACTCAGGTGGTTAATAATGATGAGGGGTTCACAGAGGTAAGGAACCGTAAGAATAAAGGTAAGAGTGTGGTTTCTACGTCTCAGTCTAAGCCAATTGGAGGGGTTAAACGATCCAAGCCTAAGGCTAATTTTTGGAGACCTAAAGTCACGACAACGTCTAATCAGGTTGGTACCAAGAAAGATTCAGATCCCAAGGGTCTTCAGCAGGCATCTACTTCAAATGTTAAATCTAGTAAGGACCCACAGTCCTCTAACTCTTTTGGTATCTTGGACTCATTGGTGGATGAGGATGTTCTTGGTTTTGTTAGTAATAGTAAGGGGTCACAAGATCAGCCTATTAGTAACATGGATTCGCAGGTGCCGGGTGAGGCTTCTAAGTCATCTACTATCCCATCTTCTAGTACTTCTGCAACAAAAAAGGCGTTGGAGCAGTCTACTATCCCGTCTCCGAGTTCTGCATCGAAGAGGGGTAACCCATTTTCTAAGGTGGGTGAAGTAGTTGTTTCTGACAGTGATGAGGATGAGGTGTATGAGCCAAATGATTATTTGGGAGATGGTTATTTTTCAGATGAGTATGCGGCTCAAGTAAACGACTTACCGGAACAATTCAAGGAGTTCAAGCTTCAAGGACGTGCTCGGAAGTAGTATTTTATTTTGCTTTGTTTCTTTCATAAGATAGGCATGTCATCTTATGTTGTTTATTGATTGTTCTAGTTATTGGTTGATAGTGGTTCATTTATGGTCTGTCATAAATGATCTAGGGTAGTTCAAGCGGTTGCTTGAGGTTAATGTGGTATTTCAGCCACATTCCATTGTACTTACAACGTTTTATTGGTTAATATATTTTACCAGGGTGAAGGTCCCTTTTACCCAAAAAATAAAACTACGATTCAATTAAATGAATCATCCGACACATAGCCCTCGTGACTCGAAGAGGAGGCACTTGAATCGTCCTCACTCGATGGCACAGGTGGAAGTCCCATCTCCCATCGCCATTCTGCTCGTTTGTTTCTCCGATCCTGTTTCCCTTTTGAGGTACGCCTCACGCTCCCTTGCCTGACGGTCTTGCTCAGCTTCAAACTCTAAAAGGACGTGCATATCTAGCTCGTACTGTTCTTCCTCAGTCAACTCACGAATGTTGGGTTGGTTGTCAGGTGGAATGTTTGGTGGTTGATTGTTTGGTTGTGGTATGTTTTCTGGTGGAAACATAACTCCTGGTGGAGTTGCAGGTGGTGGTTGTCATATTGGAACACCAGAAACAGATCTTGTGGCGGAGTGTTTTGTGGGGAATTGTCTTCAGGTGGTGTGTTGTAAACCGATTCGTTTTCAGGTGATGTGTTGTGTCACATTGTGTTTGAAGAAGAAAAGAGAATTCTTAGATGATTTGTGTGTGAATTGTGTGTGTATTCAGCATCCAGCAATAGGTATTTATAGGATGATCCTGCTTTGAATTTGAATTCAAATTTTGAAATTATCCCGCTCTGGTTTGAATTCATAATAAATAGTTTTACAATTAATTTTTATTATTTATAACATTATACATAAAAAAAAAAAAAAAAAAAAAAAAAAAAAAAATTGAGGCATGATTCCGAATCCTCCCACTGCCAACAGTTTTGTCTTCAGAATCCTCCTGTCACATGACACTCTGTGATTGGTTAGTGAGAATCCTCCCATAACTTAGAGTCTTGGGTTGCCATCACCTTAAGCTTCAGTTCAACAAATGTCATATAGTATAATGATTATAGCAAATTTCTTTTGTGCTTATAGACTTGATTTTACTCAAAAGTGAACCTGCAAGTTGGTCACAACGTTAGTATGAAATCTCATTTTGAGAGAAAAAAAAAAAAAAAAGTTTTTTTTTTTTTTTTTTTTTTTTTTTTTTTTTTTTTTTTTCATCGAAGAAATAGATACGAGTTTAAAAAAAAAAAAAAAAAATCAACAACCATGTGGTCTAGTGGTAAACACTTAACTTGTTAAGTGTGCCACTAAGAGAGTAGTACCGGATGGGTGACCATCCGGGAAGTCCTCTTTGATCACAGGGTCTGTTGATACTAGGCTTTCAAAGTCTTTCAATGAAGGTTTCAACCCACTAGGGTTTGAATCTGGAGAAGGCAGGGTTTACTTCAAATTAAGTGTCGTGTCTTCGGGCGGCTTAAGTTGAAAGTTTTCCCCCCATCGGGTTTCAAACTGGTCAAGGATTTCTCCGAAAAAACCGTTAAAAAAAAAAAAGGGTGAAATAAAAAACAGTCCTCATACAGTCATACACACTCATATACAATTCATTACCTTTTATTGCAAATTTTCAATTACCTACCAATCTTCAGGCGGACCCTACCCACAAGCCACACAATGGAGGTCCACCAAATTAAAGATTTTTCACTACTACTTTCCACACCACATTTCGAATACTAAACACTTTGCATCATCATTTCTTTACTTTTTCTTCCACACAACTCTCTCTCACTTTCCTCCTTAACTGTTTTCTCTCTCTCTCTCATTCTTTGTTCCAATGGCTTCAACTGAAGTAGAACAACTACCAAAACACAACAAGGTAATTAAACAACTAACACATCTCATCATCATAATCATATTCTTGTCTTCACTTCATGTTGTAACTTTTGTTTTACTTGTTTTTTGATATCTAGACATGTGTTTTGAGGGTCTCCATTCACTGCGAAGGTTGCAAACGTAAAGTCAAAAAACTTCTTCAATCTGTTCCAGGTAAATGTATATCATTATTCATACTCTTTTTATTGTTTTGGTTTTCGTGTTTTATACAACAAAATAACAAATAACTCACTTTTATTATTGTCACATTAAAATTTTGTACAGTACTTATTACTTCTGTTATGGACTATGGTACATCCATTAAATGGCTATTTGTTTAAGATTATTTTCGCCTTGGAAGCTTGTTTGACTCGACTTATATTTTCACAAGCTTATTTGTTTAGCTTATCTATAAGCTTTATAATGACTTTAAAAAAATAAAATCATACATTAGGAAATAGCATGAAAATAATCAAATAAGCTGATAACTTCAAAAACTTAAACATGCTTTTGTGGTTTGTACCACTGTGTTGGTTTCTAAGTGAATTTTATTAATATGTTTTAGGAGTTGATGAGATTGAAATTGAAAGACAACAGCAAAGAGTTGTAGTAACTGGGGATGTGTCAGCAGACACTTTATTAAGAAAGCTAGTGAAAGCAGGGAAGCATGCTCAGTTATGGCCGGAAAACCCACCGGAGACTCATAACCGGAAAATTGAAAAACCACCTAGTACTAGCCAAGTGACTGTCACTGAAGAATCTGTTGTCTCCGGGAAAGAAATCAAGTCAGTGGGGGAGAATAAACCGCAAACCCATGTCGAAAAGCTGCCGGAAAAGGGAGATACCACTGCTTCCGGCGCCGGAGCTCCGGCGAGTAGCGGGGGCGAGAAAGTTGATGAAGGTGGGAAAAAAGCTGTGGAGGTGAAAGGGGAGGAGAAGAAGCCGGAGACCGGACCGGCTGAAGGGGAAGCTTCGCCGCCCGTGGTTGAAAATAAGGCGGAGAAAATTGCGGAGAATGGCGGCGGTGAGGGCAGTAGTGGTGTTGGTGAAGGAAAGAAGAAAAAGAAAAAGAAGCCGATAAATAGCAATGGTAATAGTAGTAGTAATGATAACCGAAATGGTAGTCGTGGAGATGGGCCACATGCAACTATGCAGAGATCCAATGAGAGCCCTCCACGTCATCACGGATATGAATACCAGCCACGTCATCATGGATACGAATACCCACCACGTCAGTACTATGCGCCTCCTCCGGCTCCCGTGTACACGATGAGCTACAACACGGCGCATCCTCCAGCAAATAGCTATACCACGTCGTACTATGCACCACAACCACCACAATCATACGCCTATTCACATTCAGAAACACCAACACCACATGTGGCGCCGGGTTATGAGTCGTACACGTATCAACCACAACAACAGGCGGATTCATTTGAGATGTTTAGTGATGAAAATCCAAACGGATGTTTGGTTATGTAATTAGTGTGTGTATGGATCTTATACTACTTGTATGAGTATCAATTTTTGCAATTTTTATTATGTTTTAAATAGTATTACTCAATCGTATATATAGCGACTAGAGAGGGGGAGGGAGCTTTCGGTTGTCTGAGTTGATGCGCTACGGCTCGTGATAGTTTATTTGGTCAGATGAATCGGTTGAAAATTGAAAATGATTGGATTAGTTATAGTCGACTGTAAATCGAGTTAAATCCAACCTAATTAGATTTTGTCTTTTTTCTTTTGTTTTTGGTGATTCTCTAGATCAATATATTGCTCAAAGACACACAAACAATGTGCAAAATCAGTTAGTACACATGAAAAATCTGAAACCATATACCAGTGTACAACGGTAATGGGATCGATCAGTTTTTGGTTGACTTGTACGTTGCAATTCTTTTTGCATGACATTTGCATGTTAGAATATCTTTATTTATATTAGAATTTTATGATATATATATATATATATATATATATATATATATATATATATATATATATATATATATATATATCTTATATAAATAGAGATTTTCTGAAAGTTGAAAAATAATTTTGTAGCGGCTGAAATGACGAATGGAGCCATCTTATTAGCCAACTAGTTTTAGAACTTGTTTACACGCGGGAGGTTTGAACATATAATATAACGAGTAATAAAATTTCAGTAACTTTGTTTTTAACTTAAATATTTTGATTTTGTAAATTTAAAGATATTTTTATAAAATTATTTTAAAACTTTGGTACTTATATAGGGTGCGATTCTAGAGAAAAGTATAATTGGATAGAAAAGTGAGAAAAAAAGTTACATGGTAGATTATGATAACATGTCAAACTTTGAGGTAAAAAAAAATAAAATAGGAACCATCTTTGTTAATCAGATCCAAACACACATCCCTGATTCAAACACATACACTTACCGATTCAAACACACACACACTAATCGTCACCACCACCACCACCGTCGCCGCCGTCTTCCGTCATGCAACCACCACGTCAATATTTACTCCGCCATTGTCACACCGACGCCCAAACATGAAGATGAGCTACTCTATCTATAGAGGCGACTCACCGCCACCACCACTATCGTCGCCACCGTATTTTGTCGTGGATGCAATAATTTGATAACCTGATCAACAATCCGCTGAAATATTGGTGAATTTTGAACATTGAATTATCTAATAATGAAGAAGAAACAAGATTTAACCTGTAAGTGCACTAATTTTGGTTAGTGATCAAATTTAAATCAATGTTGTAATGATTTTTTTTAAGTTTTGTTGAAAGTTTATCATCATATCATCATGTTTTCTATAAAATATGGAACAAATTTGATGAAAAAATGCATGAATAATGCGTTTATTAAAGTCGCACACCAGGTGTTTGATAAAATGCTTGAGTAAGATTTTATAACTAAGATGCACTAATTTGCAGCAAATGTGTTTAGTTTTGAATGATATGACATCTTAGGGCATATGTGTGTTTATTTGCGGCATTAAAATTACAAGTTAGGGCATCAGATTGTATTAGCGCATCTGTGTTTGTGGTTGTTGCATCTGTATTACTGCATTTGTGTGTATATTTGCAGCCTCAGAATTACAAGTTAGGGCATTATATTGTATTAGTGTATCCGTGTTTGTGGTTGCTGCATCACGTTAATTGTGATTACATGTTAGGGCATCAAATTATATTAGTGCATCTGTGATTGTGTTTGATGCATAAGTTTGAATGTCTCTGTATGTTCAATGCATCGTTGAACATATTAGAGCCTCGATGAGTAAGGTTAAGGCATCAATGATTATGAATTTATTATCGGTGCATTCTTAGACATATTGATTTCCTTCTTCCACTTTCAAGTGGAGCTGATAGTTCTTTAGTGGCTGGTATTCTTGGATGCATGTACCAGCTTGTAGTAAAAGGTATGTTTACTCTTCTTTTAGAGATTGAAAATCGATATTGGCGCATCTCCATTTTAGTGCATCCGTTTGTATCATAGTATCTGTTTGAGACTCGTGTTAACAGTTGACTTATAAGTAAATAATAAAAGACTCGTGCTAGGTGAACTATAGGTGATTAAGCCAATAGTTTTATTTAGCGTCGACTTGAACAGTTGACTTATAAGAAATAATAAACGAGAGATGAAAGACCTGTTTTATATTATCAGTAGTGATAATAGTGGTAAACATGTCAAAATTCGAGAACATTAGATAAAATGAAATGGGGCAAACATGTCATATTTCATCCAAAGTGTCATTTCTTTATTTCTTATATACAACCTCGTAGATTTTTTTTATTTAAAAGCTTAGAGTCTAACAATCTAGTTTGTTAATAATGTTTAATGTACATATCGGGAGATACTTTAGTACACCCGTTTGATGTTTTTACTGCATCCGTTTGAAAATACTTTAGTGCATCCGTTAGAGGTACTTTAGTGCATCAATTTGTATCATAGTGTCCGTTTGATACTCGTGCTAACAGTTGACTTATAAGTAAATAATAAAAGACTCGTGCTAGTTGAACTATAAGTGATTAAGCCACTAGTATTTACTGAAGAGGAAAAGAACATTGTTTCTACTCGTTCCCGAATTGCACTAATTACATGTTATCGATCAAAGTACTTATATTGTTCAAGCGCAAGACCCAAGAAAAAAGGTACGGAACTTGAATCATTTTCATTGTCATCAGGTGATATCCAGTTTGCCACGCCCAATTGCCACTTTTGGAACTTGTGGACTGTGGGATGACGATATGTGAACCAGACGCATCAAATGGTGATTCTGATTCACTAGTATCACCAAACAGCAAGGTGCATCTTATACATCTGAAGCTGCATCTTACAGGTTGAAATGGGTCGGTTTGTTTTGGTACAACCTTACAGGTTAAAACACAAACCCAAACACCTCCTTAGTGTCTTTTTTACCTGATTCTATATGCTACATGTGTTGTCTTATGTGTTTTTGTAATCATTTCATGTATGCAGGATGATTACAAGATCCTAGAAGGTGGTATGCATATGATAACAGATGTGTAAAAATTAAGGAGCATTTACATATATATCCTTGGAAATTTCAAAAATTACACATATATCCTTTTGATGCATTAAAAGCATTGTACTTTATGCATTAAAAACTAGTAAAAAGGATATATATGTAATTTTTGAAATTTACAAGGATATACATGTAATTATGCCAAAAATTAATGCCAGACTTGCTCTATTATCCATTTCATGATACACTATCAAGGTTACTTGCTGAACTTTCTGTGCATCTGGCTTTAAAGATGATATACCATTGTCTTGGTTGTTCAGACTCTTGTGTGCCAAATATGTTGTTCATGGAAATTATATGACAATGACAGCTAATTGGTGCATATGTTTTGTTTAATTGGTGCATCTATTTTGTTTAGTTGGTGCATCTGTTTTGTTTATTTGGTGCATCTGTTTTGTTTAGGTCTGCAGTGATAAATGCTGGATATCGTATCTCTGGAACTCATGTGAACCCATTAGGTCTAAAATCTGATGCTCCTATGGAGGTCATATAGGATATCATGCGTTGTTAGGTAAGCTAAAAATTTATATATGTTTGTGTTTTTTTCTAAGTGCACATTGTATTTTTCTATGCTTAAAATTGATACCCTTTTCTTGTCATTTTGAAGATTAAAAATCATCTGGTGAAACCCCAGCCACCAGAGGACTCTGGAAGTGTTATCTTAGCCAAGGAACCCGTACTTCAGGTATGCTTATATTCATTATTAATCTAATGCCACAAATACCCTTCAGTGTGGACTAAATTGACATATTTTGAAATAATTAACAACAGGCTAGTTTTGCTCGCGTGATTGCATTTAGCAAAACTCAAGTAAAGAAGGTGACCCGTTTTCTTCCAAATTCCGAAAGGCATTGGGGCCCAAAAGTGAAGGCTGGGCGTACTATTACTAGCAAACACGCATCTCTTCTGGCCAGAAATAGTTAATGAGATTCTTAATAATAGTGAAGAACAAGGTGATGAACCTGAAGCCAAGCGTAAGAAGACACAAGAGTCTACTTCAATTTCATGATAAAAGACTAAAACCGGAAGTTTTTTATACACCTCTCTCCTGATCTTATTCTGCATTTATGTGCAGAAAGTGAATCCAACTTGCATTCTCAGCAATGAACTACCCTTTTCGATTAATAATGCAAAAAAGAGTTGTAAATTAGTTGAAGGCTAGCCCATATCGAAGTTTAGAAGTCTTGAACTGCAGACTCAAGTCTATTTTTTGTTTTTTTTTTTCTTTCTTATAATTTATCATTAATTGAAATTCTATGTATTATTTAGAACGGATTTATGTAACTAGTTATATGTATTCCTTAGCAATTGAGTTTCTCTGATTTGTTTACTCGAGTTATTTTAGTTTTTTGTCTGCCGACTATGCCGACTACAGTTGCTTTGCGATGTTTACTATAGATTCAATGGCATTTTTAGTCATATTTAGTTAACCTCTTAGGTTTTTGTCACTTGCACACAAAAAAACACTAAAGTATCATGAAATAAGTAACTATTAACAGATGAAAGAATAGGTTGTTGTTGTTGCAGGTAAGTTTCCATGATGGGTTGATTTGTGATAATTGTGTTTGGTGGATCCAGATTTTAACAACATCTTCATTATTTAAAATAGTTGGTACCTCGTATATGAAAGGTGCATTAATTTGAAAATAGTAATTGCTTAATGAGAATTAATTTGCTCATCATAACAATGATAAATGAAAGGTGCATCAATGTTGGAAAAAGGTGCACCAATGTTAAAATAGAATGCTAATCATATAAATGAGAATTAATTTGCAGAAGTATCGAATAACACAAACTGTATATACAAAAACCTCATTATATCAATGAGCTGAGGAATTCATAAAAGAAAGAAAATACGGAAATTTATCAAATACAAAAAAAGTATCGAACAACGAATACGAGAAGATTCATTCTTGATAGCAGATTTTGGAAGGTCCATAAACTGAGCGACTTGGGCGCTTTTGTATCTGCTTGTTGGGGGTCTTTCTCTGGGCAGGTCCTCAAGGTATGTCCTTATTTCTTCTCGCAAGTGAGGTAGAGTCATCTTTTCTTAGGAGACTCATCTTCATTGCTTAGGATCTAATCCATAGACATAAGTCAATATAAACTATTCATAAAAAAGTGCATCAGTTTATAATAAAAAGGTGCATCATAGTGGATAATAATACTATAAATTGTAGTTAAATGCACTAATTGTTAAACCTGAAGGTAGCTTTGATAGACACATTATCTCCATATCGCTGGTAATTCTTTTTATCTTCATTATCTGCCTGAATAAGCCACACAAACAATAATTGTCATCTTTGTAATAATGAACAATATAACCTATAGAATAAATTTGGTTACTTAGAAACATCTCCACTGCCATTTGTGTGTCACGATCCTCAATAAAAATGTTGATGTCGTACCTAAGATTCTTGCAATCTACATTCAGAATCCATCATACATTTCTTTCATTAGACTAAAAGCTCTAACCAGACCAACATTCGCGCTCGAAACATAAAACAAGAAGTTATATTAGGGTTAACCCAAATCCCTAGAAGTCTTAAAAAACTATATGTTCTTCATAAACTAGATATCATTATGAACTTCTAGAAACTTGTATACCACGTGCATATCAAAGTTTTTTATCCCGAGCCTTAATTATGCTAAGCACCCAATTTCACAAGTGGTATTTCCCCCATGTGATTTCTTACTACTACTACCACTACTTTCACCAGCTTCACTCATATCAACTATAGTTTTTCCGTTTACCACTGCTTCCCTTATCAATGCTTTTTGGTTTTTACCACTTCTTTAGTTATCAATACTAATAGCTTTACCATTGTTACGACTGCTATTTTTTGCAAGTCTTTTTTAAAACTTCCATTACAACTAAAACATTTTAGTTTCGGATCATCACTAGAATATGGATTGTATTTGGTTCCAACTTAACATCAAAACCTCCTTTCTTAGCATAACATTTATAAAAATCAAATGACTTAATCAATGATGAAAATCGTTTAAGCATTTTTATCAGACATATAAAATCAGTGCATCACAGTTATGAAATTTCATTTATGCATTTTATCAAACACCTTGTGTGCAGATTTTATAAACATGTTTTTCAAGTATTTTTTCTCAACTTTGCTTCAAATAACTAATCTATACACTAGATCATATCACAAAACTCTTAAAAATCGGAAGACACCTGATGATCACATGGATCAAAATTCATAAAAACCCTAACTCATAACAAACAATAATCTGTGCAAAATGAACTCTGAAAATCACATTTAATAGCTATATATTTAATTTTACACAACAAAACTAACAAAATTATAATCAAATAAAGTTACGATACTCAGTTTAATCGATGATTCAAGAATTAGAACGAAAAGATTAACTGAATCTGATCAGATCATGTTTATGGCGTTGATTGTGTAGAGATAGGAAGCAATAATCATTGTGGAAGAAGCGTGATTGGAGAGAACCAAATAATGAAAAAGAGGAAAAAAATGAAAAAGATAAAATTTACGTATTTCATATGATATAATGATAAATAGGGACAATTCATAAAATTTACCCTGAACAATAAAGAAAGTTACAACCAGGTCCCTTGAGTTAGAGAAAAAAAGGAGGGGGGAGGGGAGGGGTGATTTGTACACTTTTCTCACTTTTTCTACCAAAGTGGACTTTTTTCAAGAACCAACCTCTCTCTCTCTCTCTCTCTCTCTCTATATATATATATATATATATATATATATATATATATATATATATATATATATATATATATATATATATATATATATGTAAAGACAAACTTCCGTAAAAAGAATAAAAAGAAAAAAAAATTTTAAAGTTCTCGAAAAATTTCAAAAAAATTCACAAGATCGGGTATGTTGGTGCATGAAAAAGTTGTGAAGAAAGTTTTTCTGAAAGTGGATACTTTATCTGAAAAAAATTATAAAAAAATACATTTGTGCATTAAATCGTTTTTTTGTGCATCAAAAATTCATTTTTGGACTCAACTTCTTTTGACTTTTTTCATCAAAATAACATTGTGAATCTAATTAAATCAAGTTGAAAATTTTGTGCATTAAAATTATTTTGCGCATTAAAATTCGTTTTTTGTGCATTAAAAAAAAACCGTATGAAAACTCAAAATTAGAAAAACTTTTTTCACAAAAGTTTTTTGCACCAACATACCCGATCTTGTGGAATTTTTTTGGAATTTTTTGAGAACTTTTTAAAAAAAATTTTTTATTCTTTTTATGGATATTTGTCTTTTTATTTTAACTTTACCCTCTCTCTCTCTCTCTCTCTATATATATATATATATATATATATATATATATATATATATATATATATATATATATATATATATATGTTAATGTCGACTATTATTTTTCTATGGATTTTCGTTGCACGAATATCTAACTTTCTTTAACTGTCATGATATTTAAGATGATATTGTTAAAATATAACTATTGATATCATGCTCTATAAAATATGTGTATTTAAAAGCACATAATGAGCTTTGAAAAATATGTATCCATGTTATATGTACAATATCGCATATTTATTTTTATTTCACAGTCCCCATGAGGTCATGCCTTTATTTTTAATCCTGTTAATAAGAAATTAAATCGTATTTAATATTTAAACCCATGCTCTAGTTAAACTTGTAACAATTGCAATTTCAGGTTAACTTTTATTCCCGAAAATTTTACTATTCACTTTTTACTATTCACTTTTTACTATTCATCTCAGAAATTTTTATTTCATATTCTCGTAAGTTAAACTATATTAGAGATCCCAAATTCTCTTAGACACACCGTAAGTAGTTAACATCAACTGAACTTCGGGACGAAGTTCTTCTTAAGGGGTAGAGACTGTAACAATTCGCAATTTCAGGTTAACTTTTATTCCCGAAAATTTTACTATTCACTTTTTACTATTCATCTCAGAAATTTTTATTTCATATTCTCGTAAGTTAAACTATTTTAACGATAATCCGAGAGTTTGACGCTCGTCGGATCATTTCTGCAAAAATCACAAAGCCGTGTCCGAGATTTACTTTTAGGTTTAAACGTCCTTCCAGCATCCTGATATATCCATAAAACATTATAAACAATAGAAATATGATTTTCTTTCATTTTAGGACAATTCCAAAAGTTTCGGAATTTTACGTTTTCCAGTTCAGCGTTTTACGCGAATTACGCGTTTTAGACCCGTGTTTCCAGTTTTTAGCAGGGTTTTAGCACCCGATAGATCCTACCACTCATTTTATATTTTATTATGGAGTATATTGATAAGTTCTACCATATTTATAAGTTTCATATTTTTAGGATACCCGGTTTTACGTTTCGTGACTTAACAACTTACGGTTAGCAACTTACGGAGTCAAAACTAGCTACATACTTAGGATAATACCATCAAAAGTCCACACCTTGCTCCCCAAGACTTATGAACCGCCACTAGGGGGGGGGGGCATTCACACTTGTGGCATCATCTCATGACTTTAGCCATTAGATCACTTTTAATTACAACTTGGTCACCAAGTTTAGGAAGCTTACTAGTTACCTTCCTAACCTCCTCATTTTTAGTATAAAAGCAAGCTCATGTCTTCATTTATTCATCATTCAAACGCCACACCAATTATCCCTAGCACCATGATCCTTTGATCTTCAATATACAAATTACACTACAAAGTTCAAGGTCTTAGTATTCTCTACCTAGTTCTTAAGTTTGTTTGGTGATTCCATAGTTGAATTAGGAGCTACACAAGGTTACTAGGGCTGAAGTTAAATGGTTTTCACAAGGGTTAGATCAAGGCTAGCAAGGGTTACAAGAGTTATGGTGAAGGGTTTACAAGCTTAGGTTTAGTGTCCTAGTTCTATACTTGACTTCCTTTCTTTAGAAAGCCAAAAGTTGTAAGCAAACCCTTATACACTTTCTTGATCATTATCATTTTCATGCTCTTTGTGTTCCTTTCATGCTATATATGTTCTTGTTATTGTGTTCATGATGTTTAAAAATGGATAAAACAAGTATTGGTATACATATGTTAACTTATGACAAGCAAACAAGCAAACTAGTGATTTTTATGGAGAACCACGACCAAAATAGTATAACTATGATACTTGACACTTACTTACTGTTAAAGAGGACTTAACAAGGAAAACATAGCAATTTGAATCACCCAAAACGAGTACACGAGCCAAAAGTTATGACCATTTAAAGTTAGCGAAACCAAAACGGCAAGACTGCCTAAATAGCATTCTGATCAAATTTTGATTTTGAAAGTCCCACTTCTGGTCCGATTCATCAAAAAGTTAAAACACGAAAGTTGTCCGGAACGACGTTTTCGTTCAGGATCAAAGAAGCTCGAGCCCTGAAAAGGCTTTCCGAGTGATAATTTCTTCAAATTCTTAACAGCCCATTTTTAGACCAAAGTTACTATATAATGATTATAATTAGATGAGACCAAGAGGTCTAATGACCTAAAGCCAAGACCACAACCATGGCTAAAGCCAAGGTTGAGTCTCAAGACCATGGTAACAATGACCAAGGTCACGGCAAAGCCACGGCTAAAGACCATGTAACATTTCGAATCAAAAACTTATATATATGTTATCAAATACTACAATAGTAGGGAGCCTCATGTGAGGAGTTCATTAAGTAAGCCGTTGAGACGAGTTGTGGATTTACGAATTAAAGTGTCCTGGCTCCTCGAACGTTTACTCCATGACTTCTGAATTATGTCGGCGCGAACGGTAGTAAGAGATATACAAACTATACATGTTTCATAAACCATTTATATTCAAAGACTTACACTATATACTAAGTACTACATCATGAACTATATGCAAGACATATATAGGCAATTCTTCGTATTCTTAGACGTTACTCCAAACCTAAGTCGCAACATTCTATTATAGGCTGCTCTTAGAGACTTTCGCGATTCGACTACCACTTTCATTTCTCATTACATAAGCTTAAGGTGAGTCATAGCCCCTACTTTTTCATACTTGTTTTAACTCTTGGGGGGGATACATGCTCAACTACTTGCTTACTTGTACAAATACTCAAAACATTTATACTTGATTGTTTTATACTTGATTGTCTTATACTTGATTGCATTATAATTGATTTCATACATACATGATTGTGTTATACTTAACTGCGTTATACTTGATTGTGAGACTTCCAGTGGCTCCAGATTAAGTTGCTGGATGACCATTGAGACTGCCAGTGGCTCCAGATTAAGTTGCTGGATGACCATTGAGACTTCCGGTGGCTCCAAATTAAGTTGTTGGATGACCATTGAGGCTATTGATACATCCTAACATTTTGAATGTTGGATACATCATAAACGTGAGGTCTTCGGAGATGAAGTGTAGACTTACGACTAATTGCTTAATTGTCTTGATGAACTTATACATGTCTTTATTATACTATATGTTAGCAGTGGGTTGTGAACACACAGGTTACAAGTCTCTTATAGCGGGACTTGTAACTGAGTGGATTCACGATGCCTTTGCTGTGCGAATATTCTTTTAAGGCTTTTCAACTGTTTTAAGACAAACTCTATGAACTCACCAACCATTGTGTTGACACTTTAGCATGTTTATCTCAGGTTAGTAAGGCGATACCTAGTGTGTGGAACTTAGAGTCAAGCTGCATATTCTGAAGACTTACGCTTTTATCATTTACCATTCAACATTTTGTATACATTTATGTATCATACTTTGGAATCTCATGTTTGTAACTTTGAATTCATTAATCGAATGGTAACTTTTCAAAACGTCTCATTTAGAGTTCGTTTTCTATAACTTGTACTTTGTATTATGAAGTAGCACCCCTATGACACAGTCTTCCGCTGCGGTATTTTGGGGGTGTTACAGATTGGTACCAGAGCCTTGGTTATAGAGAACTAGGTTGCATTTAGTGCCTAGACTATAACTACTATATACGTTGGGACCTTCCTCTTTATTTGCCTTACACACACTACATACACATACGCTTTTTGGTAGTTGTTGGTTTAGTTCCACGCTGTTAGATGATGTGACTTTAGTATTATAAGGAGCCCCAGAGATTAGTCGAGTCATTAAAAATATGGAGCTCAGCAATAACTAATTAGTTAACTTGATCTTGTGACAGTTCTTGTTTGATGAGACACAAGATTTGAGTTAAATAATATTATTGCTTAGCTTTAGGGAATTGATGGCTTGATTATCTTACTATCGGCCTCAGAAGGCGGATTATGTGTCGGAAATTCTTAAGTAGGATGTTTTAGAATCTCCTTATTTAAATGGATTGGGACGCCTCTTCAGTTAAATAAAGAAATTGTAAATCACCGAACCATAAGTTTATGATCCCTTACTTACATAAATTTGGACGCTTCTTTATGTAAGTAAAGAGTTATAAATAAGTGGGCTTATTTGCATCCGATACAACTCCTTAACCAGAATCTTAGACGAATCAGAGTAAACACCACTATATTAGAGATCCCAAATTCTCTTAGACACACCGTAAGTAGTTAACATCAACTGAACTTCGGGACGAAGTTCTTCTTAAGGGGTAGAGACTGTAACAATTCGCAATTTCAGGTTAACTTTTATTCCCGAAAATTTTACTATTCACTTTTTACTATTCATTAAAAACTTAGGGTGCGTTTGGTAGAGAGAAAAGAAATGAGAGAAATGAAATTTGATCAAATTCTCTTGTTTGGTAGAGAGAATTAAAAAAAGTAGAGAATTGAGGAGAAATTAGTAGAGAGTTGGAGAGAATTGGGTAGTGTAATTTAGCTACTCTCATTTCCATAATTTTAGTGGAGAATTTGGAGAATTGAGGGTTTTTTTTTTTTTTTTTTTTTTTTTTTTTTTTTTTTTTTTTTTTTTAATAGCTTTTTTTAAAATATTTTTCTTTTAAAAATAATTTTTTATAAAAAATAATTTAAAAAAAAAATATATTTTTTTGAAAAATTATATATTTTTTAGAATTGTTATTTAGAAAAAATAATTTTTTAAATAATTTGTATAAAAAATAATTTTTTTAATAAATTTTTAAAAAAGTAAGTTTTTTTTTAAATAAATTAAAAAAATATTTTTTAAGTATATTTTTTTTAGAATTGTTATTTAGAAAAAATATTTTTTTTAAATAATTTTTATAAAAAAATAAATTAATTTTTCTTTTAAATAATTTTTTTAAAAAATATGTTTTTTTTAAATAAAATTTAAAAATAAAAAATAAATTAATAATAATATAATTTATAAAAAATATTTTTTTAAATATATTTTTTTAGAATTGTTATTTAGAAAAAATAACTTTTTAAAAAAAAAAAATCAACAAATATTTTTTTTTTCATTTCTCCGGCCAAGTTTCTGTTGTTACCAAACGTTAGAATTAAACAAAATTCTCTACTGATTTCTATTCTCTGAATGTATATTCTCTGCTTCATTTCTATTCTCTGAAATTCTCTCTACCAAACGTGCCCTTAATGTTTACAAAATTAAGTGGTTTACATCTTTCAAGATATATAAATGATGTTATTTAAAATTCTAAGGGTGGTGGCAATGATGCGGTATGGGTTTCAGTTTGTAGCCATGCCGAGCGGCAACATTGCCGCCACTGCTGCGGCATGGCTACGGTTTGGAGGGTTGCGGGAATTGTTGCCGAAACGGTATGGAGCATTGAAGGAGGAAAAGAGACGTTGGGCATTAAATGAGGAGTTCGCAATATAACCGTTTGGAGCGTGTGCGTGTTTTTAGTGTGTGTTTTTAGCGTGTGCATGTTTTTAGTGTGTGTTTTTGAGGAAGAAGAACCAGGTGCTATGAACAAATAAGATAAGACTACCAAATTACCATAGTCACGTTCTTAAGCAATGGGCAATTAGATAGGAGGTGTTGAAGTCGTTCATCAGAGATGGATGTGTTTTGCTGTTTTGGAGAGATAATCTTGTAAGACAACCAAATCCATTAACTGATGGAATGAACAAAAAGATGATGGTAGCCCATACCCCAGTCAGTCAAAGCCAGTCAAACTGATTTTCCTTTTTCTTTTTAAAAAAAAAATTAAAATAAAATATAAAAAATAAAAAAATAAAATTAGGTGAGGTATGAGATCATGTTTGCCACTAAAAAAGTATGGTGGGGTATGATTGAGGTATGAGATGAGGTGGAATGATATTATTGGTGAGTTTAGAGGTATGAGAGAGGTATGAATGCATGATTACCACCAGCCTAAGCAAATGAAATGTTTTCTATGTGGAATAAAATTAAAATGACCAACTTTTAGCTTTATTCATGCAAATAAAATTCTTGGACCTACATATTTATTGTGAACCAAACAAGACAATTGAAGTAATTTTTATTTCAAATCACTCAATTACTTTGAATTTACCCCAACCAAACGCCTCCAATTAAAAGACATTAAGAGTTTGGGTCCACATTTCTTCTCTATTAAGAAGAAAAGAAACACCCCCTAACTTTACTACATATGTATAAAAAATAATTATCGATATTAAAATTTAAAGGTATAAAGTCAATTCGGAATAAAAATTGAGTTGTGCGATAAAAAAGAATATAACCAAAAATAAAGGATCCGACGATACTATAAGAATGTTTAAGTTGATAGAGTTTTGGAGAATGATACAATCAATGTTGTCTACAAAGAAGTGTTACACAATCTTGTTAAATGTTACGTATAAACATTAATAGGTAAATGTCTAGGATCGAACACGAGACCTCGGGATTGCACACTTTACAAACAAGAATAATGTAAATAAATATATATATTTATTAAATGTATGAAATATATATATTTATAACACTTAATGGACTAAACGGTCGTTAGTTGTTAACCGTATGGACTAACTATCGTTTAATAAGAAAGATAAGGACTAGAGTGTAACTTGGGAGTCAAGAAGGTTCTAGAAACCCCTTGGGTTTGCTTAGGCCGGTCGACCCACAACCCATAGGGTCGATCCACCCTTTCTTGTGCTCCAAGATATCACCTAGTATATATACAAGGCTTGGGGTTAAACCTAAACAATCTTTTGTGCACACACACTAACCCTAAATCTTGCTTTCTTTCTTTGTCTCTTGTGGCCGATCGACTCAACCCCCCTCCTAGGGTTTGGATCGATTTTTCATAAGCAAAACATAAGTGTTTTTGTTTACTTGCAACAACCTTTATTCGTTGGTAGTTTGTGTGTACAAGAACGAGGTAATTACTTACTTTAGTAATTATCAAGAGATCGATAAACAAAACGGTAAGGGGTTTATCATTGATCTAATTGTCCAAGAATCAAGGTTTATTTGAAGTGCATCGGGTACGTTTACTATTTATGTTTTAGTTAATATTTATGTGTTATACTTGATCCTAGCTTCCGCAATACGTGTATTTGATTGTCAAACTCTAACAGTGGTATCAGAGCCATGTATAACATGTAATTGATTACTAAAACGTAATAAAAACCGGATCTTTAATTGTTTTAGATACATGTTTTTTTTTATCTAGGGTTTTTCCTATTTTTTTTTAAAAAATTTCGAAACCCTAACCCTTATTCTGGGGGGGGGGTCGATTTTCTCCATGAAACCCTAATTAGGGTTTTGTGGTTTTATTGATTATGTGTAATCACTAGAAACCCTAGGTCATTAACCGGTTAATTGAACGTATCTTGTGACCTAATTGCTAATTGTTAGGTTTTAATCCGTGACTTACATGCATGTTTGTCATGGATCTTGTTTTGTTGTCACATATTTAGATAGATCTTAAATTGGGGAAGACTCCAATACATATTAAAATCAATTTTATATGCTATGTGGTGTGTTTTTAGCTTTGGCCTACGCAATTGATTCGTCAATGTATGTGGCTCACCTCCATTAAGAGGTGAAGGCCTTAGTTGATTACATGCGTTATTATACCTAGAATTGATTTTATTAGGATCTTTTCTAAAACGGTTTGCATGTGGCTAATTGTTTCACTTACATTATTATTGTTTGTTTGATTTTCTTTGCAACTTGTTTTATTGTTTTTAGTTGGACTTGATGTAAGCAATAAAAGGGTGTTTTCATAAAGAAATTAAACCGGACTAATAATTGTGAAACCCTAAAGTGATAAAGTAAGAATCTTGCAATGGTCTTATGACAATCGTGGTCCGATTCGCACGGTAATCAGCTCCCAGTCGAGACTAGCATTATTCAAACTTTATTACTATTTTGAGATTGAATCCATAAACTTTTGCTTGAATGATGTTTTGTGCAAATATGGTTTTAAAATTAAGTCTTTTAAGATGATATTCATAACCGTGATTTGAAGGCTTAGAAAAGAGCCTTAGAGTCTGCCTTGGTTATCACAATCTTGAATATATCTTAAACGAATTACTTTTAAAATTATATGTTGTAGAAAGTCATCTTAGGGTTTTGGCATAAACCTCAAGTAAAACTTTGTGTATTAATTTCAGGAATCGGACATAAAAAGTTTTTATGAAAACTTATGTTATAAAGATGAGTGCATGCATCTTTGTACATAATTTTGATTGACAGATCAAAAATTGATACCCTTAAAATTTAAGTTACGTGCCATCTACCTATAAGAAACACTTGGAATTTTAATTTAGTAAACGTGAGACCTAGGCTAAATTACTATAACAAGGTAAAATTCTTTTAACGCGTGAGACCATAATTGTAATTTTACAGTTTCTAAGGTAGACGACTTAATTAAGTTGTGCGTGAGACCTAGAACTTAAGGCATGAGATGGGATAAAACATGCTTACAAAGGCAAATTGATGAATCAATTTGATGTAAATCCCATAATGATCTAGGAATTGGAAATCTTGTTTGCCAATTATTGTTCGACAGATTACTATCTTTTGTACTTTTACCACTAGCAAATCAACTGGTGTGGTGAAACTATGTAAAGTTAGATCCTAGATTTTCAAGAAAATTAGTTGGTTATATGAATATAGCCTTGGGTATTTTATTTTCTTGAAGATATTGATTATCGAAAATACTAATATTTGAACTTTATCTGTAGATATGGCTCAACCCGATAACCAAACAGTGATTAATGCTTTCAAGAGTCATCTTGAGAGAGAGAAACTCACTGGAAAGAATTTCAATGACTGGTACCGTTCGCTCAGAATTGTCTTGAGGGCGTCTGGTAAGATGGATTATGTGACCGAGGAATGCCCTGCTGAACCTGCTGCTACGGCAACACCTGAAGCAAAGGCAGAATGGAAGGTGACTAATGCTAAGTACAATGAGGTTGCTTGTCTAATGCTCACTAGCATGAATGCTCAATTACAAAAGAAGTATGAGTATTCGTCTCCTAAGAATATGCTTGATAACCTCAGGCAATCTTATGAGAAGTCACCTGCAGTTGAATTGTATGATGAACTTGACAAGCTACACAACTGCAAGCATGGTGATGGTAAACCAGTAGCCGATTATGTGGATGAGATGAAGGACTCCTTTGATCAACTTCACAGAATTGGTTTTGGTTACCCCGAGAATGTGCAAGTGCACTTGATCAACAGATCCCTTAACAAGGATTTTGCTGGTTTTGTGCAGAACTTCAACATGCATTGCTCGGGGAAGACAGTCTCAGAATTACTCGCATTGCTTGTTGATTATGAGAAAAGTCTACCAGCCAAGGTCAAGAATCCTACCCCGCAAGTGTTGGCAATTCATGGGGGGAGAATCCAGAAGAAATCGCATGTGAACAAAGGCAAAGGTAAAGGTGATAAAGGCAAGCAGGTCATGGCCTATCAACCTCAACCCAAGATGAAACAACATCAGCCTAAGCAGAACAAGGTGAATCCGCCAACTAGGAAGGATCAGGCTTGTCACCATTGTCATGAAAAGGGCCATTGGAAGCGCAATTGCCCTCTCTACATTCATGACTTGCGACTCAAGAAGCAGGGGAATGATGCTGGTAACCCCAGCTCATCAGGTGCGTTCTTTATGATTGAATTATTCACTCTTACTCCTAAATTGAATTCATGGGTATATGATACTGGATGTGGCATTCATATCTGCAATACCATGCAGGGGTTTAGAGTTGAGAGAAAGCTGGCCTATGGACAACAATTCTTGCACGTTGGTAACGGAGCGCATGCAGGAGTTGAAGCTATAGGAGTATTTAATTTAGTGTTGCCTTCGGGCTTAGTACTATCTTTAAATAATTGTCATTATGCACCGTCAATTGTTAGAGGTGTAATTTCATTTTCATGTTTGTTAAACCTTGGTTTTGAGCATACTATTTCAAGCAATGGAATTTCAGTTTCTTTAAATAATGTTTTTTATTTTAATGCTATTGCTGTGAATGGTGTATTTGAAATTGATATGAATGACAATGATAATGCTTTTGTTAAAAATAATTCAATGTATAGCATCAACAATAAGAGAATCAAGAAAGGTCTGGATTCGTCTTATCTTTGGCATTGTCGACTTGCTCACATTGGCAAAGATCGCATGAAAAAGCTGCAACATGATGGGCTTTTAAATAAGATCAATGATGAATCATTTGATAAATGCGAATCTTGCATTGCTGGGAAGATGACTAAGAAACCCTTTAAAAATAGGATTGAAAGGGCTAATGATCTACTTGGTCTTATTCACACAGACGTGTGTGGACCACTTAGACATGTGTCAAGGAGGGGTGCTAGCTACTTCTTAACATTTACGGATGATTACAGCCGTTATGGTTATGTTTATTTACTTAAACATAAGCATGAGGTATTTGAAACATTCAAAGTGTTTAAAGCAGAAGTAGAGTTGCAACTTGGAAAGAAGATTAAAGCTCTTCGATCCGATAGAGGTGGTGAATACCTGAGTCAGGAGTTCATAGATTATCTAGCAAAGGAGGGAATTGTCCAGCACCTTACTTCTCCATATACTCCACAACAAAATGGTGTATCTGAAAGAAGGAATCGTACATTGCAAGACATGATACGATCTATGTTTAATCTAACAACTCTTCCTTTCTCGTTTTGGGATTATGCCTTAGAATCTGCGGTTCGCATTCTAAATATGGTTCCAACAAAGAAGGTTGATAAGACACCATATGAGGTATGGACTGGAAAAGCTCCTAACCTGCCTTATCTTAAGGTCTGGGGTTGTGAGGCGTATGTTAAACGTGACTCAGCAGACAAACTCCAACAAAGATCTGTGAAGTGCATCTTCGTAGGATACCCTAAGGAAACTATGGGATACTACTTTTATTACCCACCTGAAAACAAAGTATTTGTTGCAAGGTATGGAGACTTTCTTGAAAGAGAGCTCATATCTCAAGAATTCAGTGGGAGAGTGTATGACCTGGAAGACGGTCAAGAAGATGTAGAACCTTCTGAAAACACTAACGAACTTCCGGTAGAACCTGAAAGCTTAGGTCCTCCACCTAAAGTTGAAGTGATTCCCATTCGTAGGTCAACAAGACCAGTAAAAGCTCCTACTCGTCTATGTCTTAATGTGGAAAGTGATGAGCATATACTGGGTGATCTTGATGAGCCTACAAGTTATAAAGCTGCCATGAATGGTCCTGAAAAGGCCAAATGGAAAGAAGCTATGGATGGGGAAATGCAATCCATGGAAGACAATGATGTCTGGGAAGAAGTAGACCTACCTCCGGGTGCCAAACTTGTTGGGAGTAAATGGCTCTACAAGAAAAAGACTGACATGGATGGCGTTGTACACACCTATAAGGCCCGTTGTGTAGCTAAAGGCTATACACAAACTTTTGGTGTTGACTATGAGGAGACCTTTTCTCCTGTAGCTGACATAAGGGCAATTAGGATTCTTATAGCCATAGCCGCTTACTATGACTATGAGATTTGGCAAATGGATGTTAAAACCGCCTTCTTAAATGGTCGCCTAGATGAGGACATCTATATGGCGCAGCCTGAGGGGTATGTAAATCCAGAATTTCCAAATCGTGTATGCAAGCTTAAAAGATCCATTTATGGATTAAAGCAAGCATCACGACAATGGAATAAAAGATTTGATGGTGAGATTAAAAAGTATGGATTCACTAAAAATCTTGATGAGCCATGTGTATATCACAAAGTTAGTGGGAGTAATGTAATTTTCCTTATATTATATGTCGATGACATATTGATCATGGGGAACGACATTCCAAGTTTACAAAAGGTTAAGGAATATCTTGGAAGTTGTTTTTCTATGAAAGATTTAGGGGAAGCTGCATTTATTCTGGGAATCAAGATATATAGAGATAGATCTCAGCGATTAATTGGATTAAGCCAAAGTGCTTACATTGATAAAATATTGAAGAAATTCAATATGCAAAATTCCAAGAAAGGATATTTGCCAATGCAAGAGCAACATGGCTTGAGCAACAAGGTTTGTGCTTCAACAACTGCAGAGGTGCAACGCATGAAAAGAGTCCCTTATGCTTCGGCTGTGGGATCTATAATGTATGCGGTGAAAAGCACAAGACCTGATGTAGCGTTTGCTCAGAATTTAACCAGTCGATATCAGCAAAATCCAGGTGTAGCTCACTGGACTGCTGTTAAGAATATTCTTAAGTACCTTAGGGCAACTAAGGATATGTTTTTGGTTTATGGGGGAAATCCATCGGCAGAACTTGATGTTACAGGTTACTGCGATGCTTCTTGGAAATGTGATAAGGATGATACGAAGTCTCAGACGGGTTATGTCTTTGTCATTAATGGAGGAGCAGTGGATTGGAGGAGCAGAAAGCAGAGTGTACTAGCGATGTCTGCTACAGAAAGTGAGTATATAGCTGCTTCAGAAGCTGCAATGGAAGCTGTTTGGATTAGGAAGTTTGTTTCAGGGCTTGGAGTCATGCCTTCGATTCAAAGACCTATTAAAATGTATTGTGACAATTCTGCTGCAATCACATTTGCCAATGAGCCTGGAATCATGAAAGGCACCAGACATTTCCCGATTAAGCATCACTATGTTCGAGAACAAGTCGAAATAGGCGAAATCGAAATGCTCAAAGTTCACACAGATGATAACTTGGCGGATCAATTAACAAAGCCTCTACCTGGCACTAAGCTTTACAAGCATGCTGCAGGTGTAGGACTTAGATTAGCTGAAAGTTTCATGCCCATTTGTGATTAGTGTTTGGATAAAGGATGTAATGTACAATTATTATTTTAATGGAATAAAATAAGTTTTATGTTTATTTATCATTGTCTTAATAATATATCCTATATTTGCATGTTTAAGATCCTTGAATAATTTATTATTCTAAATGTCCATTGTCGATTAATGATATGGGAATATCATCAAACTAAGACAAATTTGAGTATTGGTTTTAGAATATACTTGAAAGTATATTGATGCGTAGTCATACCAATTTCACATAATATTCGATGAGTTGAATATTGGACTTATCCCAACAATATGATTTAATATTTAATGTGAGAATCATATTTAAAGTTATCCTCAGACTTGAGATACCAGATAAGAGTCATGGATGTAGTGCATTTTTGTGAGGCAATCTACCGCTCACCGTAACAGGGAGTCATAAGGATTGTTTTCAGAAGTGTTGCAAAGTTCATGGATTATTCTTGTAGTCAAGAAAGAATTCATTCCTTCTGATTTGTTTAGAAGTTTAATACTGCTGGGCCCCTCGTAGGGTTGACAAAATGTTTGCATGGCCATGCCCAAAGTCTATCTGGAATACGTTCAGATGTTTTGGTAATTTTGTTCAATCATAAAGAAACGAGAAACAGAATTTTAATAAAGGAACTCACATCTTTATTAATGCGGTATTAGTAATGAAAGGATAATTATAATGATGAATCATTAAAGGTTTTTCCAGGAAACCTAGCTCGGTTTGAACTAGGGGCATTGGAGTGTTGCAAGACGCTAACCAATGTCATTTTACTATTAATGAATATACGAGTGGGAGCTGTTAAATGTTACGTATAAACATTAATAGGTAAATGTCTAGGATCGAACACGAGACCTCGGGATTGCACACTTTACAAACAAGAATAATGTAAATAAATATATATATTTATTAAATGTATGAAATATATATATTTATAACACTTAATGGACTAAACGGTCGTTAGTTGTTAACCGTATGGACTAACTATCGTTTAATAAGAAAGATAAGGACTAGAGTGTAACTTGGGAGTCAAGAAGGTTCTAGAAACCCCTTGGGTTTGCTTAGGCCGGTCGACCCACAACCCATAGGGTCGATCCACCCTTTCTTGTGCTCCAAGATATCACCTAGTATATATACAAGGCTTGGGGTTAAACCTAAACAATCTTTTGTGCACACACACTAACCCTAAATCTTGCTTTCTTTCTTTGTCTCTTGTGGCCGATCGACTCAACCCCCCTCCTAGGGTTTGGATCGATTTTTCATAAGCAAAACATAAGTGTTTTTGTTTACTTGCAACAACCTTTATTCGTTGGTAGTTTGTGTGTACAAGAACGAGGTAATTACTTACTTTAGTAATTATCAAGAGATCGATAAACAAAACGGTAAGGGGTTTATCATTGATCTAATTGTCCAAGAATCAAGGTTTATTTGAAGTGCATCGGGTACGTTTACTATTTATGTTTTAGTTAATATTTATGTGTTATACTTGATCCTAGCTTCCGCAATACGTGTATTTGATTGTCAAACTCTAACAAATCTGTGATCAGATACATCTATATGTGGTTGTATCTCACATTACGAGAAAATAAGGATTGAAGATGGCTATGTTCTTTTTGGGTTAGTTGAAAATTGTGTTATGTAGAAGATATGTTTCATTATTAGCAACTTTATATTTTATGTTTGCTTATCAAAATGTGGTTCTCTCTAACCTCTATCTTCGTGAAACGCAATGTCAAGTTTATTTAAAATAACCGTGGATTTCACGGTGGTTTAGCTAGCTATATATAAGTTAAACATTAACTCACAAAACTCTTTTTAATAGATGTTTGAGCTAGCGGGAAAGTTTAAATGAAAAACCCAAAGATCAGCTGCAATGGTATATTAGGATCTTTGACCGAAGCTCAGATAACTTTGTTTAAGACTACGCGTCCCAGACCTTGATGGATGTCCAAATTGACGAGCTATATATTCAACATAGGACATTTCTCACTCAGGTGCATGCAATGGTCCTGAATGCCACCCATTGGAGAGATGCTATTTTATATCTTAGGTCATTAGGTTTGTTTAATCAGGAGCAATTTGTTTAGTTACCGGTTTATGTTTTGATCATTGATACGTGTAGTCATGGGTTTGCAAGATGATCTAAAAATAGAAAAGCATTTGCTTGTAAAGTGCATTGTTGCTAAAACTGCATGGTTGGAGGTTCTCTAATGATGGAATATCCAACAGCATCCAAGTTCACTATCTCATTGATGTCTTTAACATTGTTAACCATTCAAAATTTTCTACACTCACTTTTTTCTCTTCGACCTGATAGTGCAATCTACGTTACGGATCTTTTGGTGTTTCCAAAACGAGGTTATACTCAAGACTTAAAGACATTAAGGAACTAGATATCAACGACATCTCCTCACGTTTACTTAAGTTTCGAATAGATGTACGAAACCAACTCTGGTAAAGCTATTTCTTGTATTATGTCACTTTTCCCTAGTATTTTGTTGAGATTTTTTTAATAACATTATTGCTATATAAATTAAGATTAAGGGGGTGCTTGGTGGGGGTTAAGGGGGTGGGGAATGGGTAAGGAATTTAAAAGTGACCACCTCACTCAAATTATGTTGCTTGGTTAAGGAGTGCAAAGGTATTGATTACCCCGTAGTGTATAATCAACCATTATAGAGTAAATTGAGGGGTAAGGTATTCATTACCCACCTCACTCATTCCTTTGCATTCCCTTTCCCTTACCCTTTCCCTTTCCCTTTCCCCACTTTGAACCAAGCGGACCCTAAGTGGTCGGTATTGTCTGTAATGATTTCAAGTGGTGGAAAGTAGTGGTCACGAGTCACGACTCACGACTCACGAACCCAATCAATCCCATGTGTAAAGTTTTATTAGTTGTTAAAGCTCACACATTCGTCTAGTGTCACTTCCAAAAACATAATGCAATTGATAACATCCCTTTAATTATACTTTGACAATTAAATAATAATTTTTTTTAACTGCAACTTTATTAAAACTATCTAGCAGGGAGCTAGAATATATATAAGAAATTACATACGTAGTAATAGCTAAGAAAGGGTTTTGAAGTCAACAAATCTAACTAATGTGTCTCTTAGTTCTAGAATTACACTAAATAAAAGCTTGACTAATAATACTATCAAAAAGCACCGCCTTCAAAAGGGCTGGTAAAGGAAAAGATCGACTTATTATGAAAAATCCAAACATGTCACCAAGTAATCAAGAAAGTAGCTTCCAAGTATTCCTTTACCACTTTCTTTATCTTTAGGGAGTCCATCCAAAGCAACCAGTCTTAATACGACGAGAAGAATGTAACCAATAACCCCCACCAAGTAAATATTTTTCTCGTTACTCAAACCACATGACAAGAGAAAAATAAATGTTCATAGTATTCACGTTAGAGTTGCATATAAGATAGCTAATAAATGACGATTCCATACCTCTCTAAGGCATATTAAGTTTAGTTGAAAGTTTGTTCAAAGCTAACCTCCAAGGCAAAACATTAACTTTAATCGGCACCAATGAAAGCCACCGAGTAGGACTCCCTGTACGAACACAAAGCTGATCCTTTATATATCTTCTCGTCGATGCAACAGATCAGAAACATCCCGTAACATCCAAAGCCCATATCCAACAGAGAAACTTCGTCGACGAAACTTCTTGTTGATTATACATGTATACAATTGTGGTCGTTAGTCAACCACAAGTTATCAGATGACTGATTCTCACGTAGGAGCCAGTTCGCAGGGTCATCACTTGTGCTCGACTAACATAGCGTGTTTCTTTATTTTATATTTTAAAGAACAACCATTAACTACACCGTTGACCAATCAAATATTAGATTGGGATCTTATGTTCATATTAAACATGATAGGTAATGCCTTTCTAAAAAAAATAATAATAAAAAATAAGTAAATAAATAAAAATGATAGGTAATGTTGAGTTCTTTGTGAGCGGGAAATAAAGAATGGACCAATTATAACTCCTATTTTGTTTAAAATCAAAATTTCTCTCATAAAAAACTCAATATTACCTATCATGTATTGAAAATTAGAGGATACTAGAACGGTACCCGCGCAATGCGGCGGCGGCGGGTACCTGTGACTATATTTTGCGTTATTCGGTTATTCGGTTACACATTTAGTTGTCATTATGCTTTATAGGTAGAGATGGTTAACCCAAATAATTTTAGTTTGAACAACCAACCTGCTTCCTAACAAACTTGTTTTCTAACCAATTAATTTTGAAATCATTCCATAATAAGTAAGTAAAACTTGAATTTTAAGCTTTCCTAATTATAGAATAGTATCTCAAATGCATTATATAGTAGTATAGATTAATACTTAAATATTATATCTACCAATTATTTATTTATTTATTTATCCCAATTGGTTAAAAAATAAAGTAAATACGGAGTATTATTTTGAGATAACTCAAAATAAGCATGTACACATTATTATACTCCCTCCGTCCCATATTAAGTGTCCATATTCCATTTGCACAAAATTTTAGGAAATCCCACTAACTACACTCTCCACCAATCAAATATCATCTTTACCCACTAAAGTTTTTTCTCATTGGTTGAAATACAACATGGACACTTAATTTGGGACATTCCAAGATTCCATTGTGGACACTTATTATGGGACGGAGGGAGTATATACTAAAAGGGGGAATGGTTCACTGTAGCAGCACTGTAACAGCTACAGTGTTTGCTAAAGTGGACGAAACAGTGAAAATGTGAGTTTGAGTACTGTAGTTGTGGTACTGTAGCAACAGTTTTTTTATTTTATTTTATTTTTTTTGTAATATTTGGAAAAAAAAAAGATATTTTGATTATTAAAAATTTTCATTTTTTTTTTTTTTTGTAATATTTGGAGAAAAAAAATGATATTTTGATTATTAAAAATTTTCATGAGAATACATTTTTGACAAGATTTGAAAAATCCATTAACAAAATTCATTTAAAGTGCCACAGTGGAAGCAAGAATAGTCTTTTGCAATTTAGTCCCTAAGCCTAAGGTGTAAATAAATAAATAAATAGCATGGCATTTCCGCAGCAACGCGCGGGTTCTTTCGCTCGTTTATTACTAGACGGGGGAGCAGCATACTGTTAGTGAAAATTACTTTTGGAAAGGAAAAGATATCTTAGACAAAATGATCAAATGTATATAGTGAAGGTAGTTCTACTTCTTTTACATTGGTTTTGACAATTGAAGGTCCCAAAAGAACAACCTTTACTTAAAGTATGCATAAAAAGTTGCAAAACTCTCTTAAGTGTTTACGTTGAAGTAGGCACATTTACTTTTGTTTTGGCGTTTTCTCATTAATAAACCCGAAATTCCTACACACTCGGTTGTTTAAGCTTTGTCTTTGTTAGGTAAGAAGTAGACGTCTTTACCTATCTGATTTTGACTTAACTAACTTTTAACTTTAAGTTATCAAATCTCACTAGAATAATTTTAAAAGTAATGGTGACAATAAATATATGTGTGATATGTCTATGCAAGTCCACTTAAAAAGACATATCTTCAAGTTTCATTTACATTTCTAAGCAGAGATTACTTTTATTTATTTATTTTTATTTATTTATTTATTTTTTTTCTTTTCTGTAAAAGCAAACTAAAAAAACTAACAATATATACGTTACAACTATTTGACATGACTTAAACTCACGATCATTTGATTAGAAATCATCTCATAAGTATTGCACACCACAAGCTTTTGGTTATTTTTTCCTTTTAATTCATATAGTAATCGTTAGAAAACGTTTGGTACGTTTCCATGTTGGAGTAACATACGTATATTTAACTACCCTTTGTCCATTTTGTTTAATGCCTATTGGTCTTTTAAAAAAGCACCTTTTTAGTACAAAGTTCAAACGTCCAGCTAAGAATTATTTAAAAGATCACGTAAAATAATAAACCAAAGATCTAAATATTAGTAAATAATAGTATGAGGAATCAAACTTGTTGACAATCAATGTAATCGTATAAAATACAACTGTATAAAGTAAATTATTATGGACTGAATCCTAGTTTTGTTGAGTGGAATATACGATTTTGATTCAAATAGATCAAGCTGAATAAAGAAAAATTAGATCTTCTACTCTTCTAGCGAAACTAGGTCAGTAGGTTGCATTTTGTATTTTCTACCTAACGTTGACGAAATTTAGCCTTCTCTACACACATGTAACTAAAATATACGCACACGTATAATACAACCCACCACCTTTATTGGTTGTTCTTGTGAAGGAACGACGACCCTTTCTTTGGGTGTTGCTATAACAGGTTCATGGCCATATTAAACAACTATGTTGTGTCTCTTTTACAAATATGTATCCTTAATGTCATTTTACAAATATATAGGCACAAATAATAAGAAGAAAAACACACACACACACACACACACACATATATATATATATATATATATATATATATATATATATATATATATATATATATTAACAGAGTTTAGGTCGTCAAATAGTCATATATTTATCGTCATGTACCGCCTTAGTATGTAAACTAAAAAGTGTTCCTACTTTTTGTTATAAACTTTCCAATTTTGCTCCAATATGCATAGTATAACTTTTTTCCCATATATGGTTTTTCTTTTTTACCCTTTTTCCATCAACGTCGTCTTCTGATCTTATGTGGCATCCATGTTAACCATAAAAAAAAACCTAATTACAAGAATGAACATTATAACGTGTGGTTTTACGAGAATAAACATTTTTTAGATTGTTTACCAAAGTGACCAATGTGTGTCACTATCAAACTTTTTAAACAGTGGCCACAAGTTCTCTCTCTGTTTCAATTATTAAGTCACCCTGACCATGTCTTTTCTTTTCTACCATTTGGAACAAGTATGAAGTATCTATCTCCATTCTTCTATTTCTTTTTTTCATCTTCTTCACATACCAAAGCAAAAACAGCGCATTGCATTCTTCTATTTCACATACCAAAGAAAAAACGAGTCATCACTAGAATTATGATGAACACCAGCAACAACAGAGAAACCTATGCAACTTCAACAGCACCAGCAACAACAACTCCACCTCGCTCGTCACCTCGCCTGCCCTCACCTCGCCTCGCCTAGGGCCTCGCCCGTAACCTCGCCTGTAACCTCGCTTAGGGCCTCGCCCACGATTCAATAGTCCTCGCCCGTAACCTCGCCGCCCACCACATCGCCCACCACCTCGCCACAGCTCTACCACCTCGCCAGCTACCTCACCCAGCTCTTCACGCCCACCACCTCGCCTAGAAAAATGAGAGACACATGTACGGTTCAAAAGTTGTCATGAACTGAATCTAACAGATCATATGCAAAAGTTCATTTTCGTAAAAGATGTGGGCGAGGTTTATTTTTGTAAACGGATACTTGTTATGGTTCATTTAAGTAATTTACTCCATAAAAAATGTTATTGATAATCGATTATAGCAAGATATGCCAGTATTTATGCATTTTAAACTTTACTTTGTTGATTTTAACCATAATACCTGATTTGGGTTTCATACTTTAAGAATTTTAAAGAATAATTAAAATACTAAGTTTTTATGTGATTTTGCTTTATAGAACGATGTTGTTAACAATTAAAAGATGACGTGGATGCTACATAACATTAAAATGATGACGTTAATGGTAGATAAGTATAAAACCGAGAATGTATACGGTAAAAAAAGGTTATGGTATGCATATTAGGATATAATTTGAAAGTTTGTAACAAGAAATAGAACACTTTTTAGCTTAGGTATTAAGGCGAGACATAATGGTAAGTACATGGCTAATTTATGACGTAAACCTTTCTTTACATATGTGGACAACTTCAATGTATTGAACGGCAAGGTTGTGTCTCTTTTACAGATGTGTGTAATGTTTCTCTAATATTCTGTCTTTATTATAGTTTTATTGAAGAGAAAGATCCCTAAATAGCCCAAATTTGAAAACATGTACAAGTAGCGAAGGAAGAGTTAAAAATGTTTAGAGCAATAAGTGCAAATCAGTCGAGATAAAAGAAAATGAGTGAAGGTTATATTCGTAATACTATAATAAGACAAAAGAATATATAAGAAAAAAACAAATTACCAAAAGCTACACAATTCCTATTCAATTACAATATTCGACATAAATATATTCATTTACGAAAACCTACACATCGAGCAAACTAAGGTGGCGAGGAGGGTGTTTACGCTATGTGTATTGTCTTCTAGCAAAATGAAATGGATGAATAAATAGCGGCGAGCAAAGGTGACGAGCAAAGTGTTTCTCTCCTACTTCGTTGTCTTTTAGCAAAATGTTATTCAAGCTCTTCGATTTCAAAGAACATTGAAAATTATGTGGTGTTAAAAGACAATCAAGTTGGCGAGAAACACTTGCTCTCCACCATTGCTCACCACCCTTTATCATAGATTTAAAAGGACATTGAAAATGATGTGGTGCTAAAAGACAATCAAGTTGGCAAAAAACACTTTGCTCTCCACCATTGCTCGCCACCCTTTCTCGTAGATTTAAAAGGACATTAAAAATGATTTGGTGCTAAAAGACAATCAAGTTGGCGAGAAACACTTGCTCTCCACCATTGCTCACCACCATTTCTCGTCGATTTCAAATGATGGTGCTACAAGACGACAGCGGACACAGCGAGAAACACTTTCTCTCCCCTCACTTTGCTCGCTTAGTAGATTTCTATAACACTATTTTCGACAGTCCATTTTCGTAAAGTACTTTCATATAAGTTCATTTCAGAAATTTTCTCTAAGAAAAAAACCTATCAACCACATGTACTTTAGTTATAAAAAATAAGAGCACTCGGTACCGTGTTTTTTAACAAGCCAAATGCTCAAATGAATACCAATAACGCGCCATCGGTGGTACCGAGCAACACGCCATCATTACGCCAAAAGGGTTTGAGCTACTAGACTGGCACACGCCAAACGTATTTGTAGTGTTTTATTTGTAATACCACCAGAAATAATCTTGTCAGTTGAGTGAAACAATAATTTGATGTTGGAATGAACTCGAAAAGCCACAACTTGCAGGTTGGAATTTGAAAGAAATAAAGATGGGAAGATGGAGAAAAAGACTTGTATTGGGAATGCAAGTTTTTTATTTTTTTTTTATTATTTTTTTTAGGTATAGTAATAAATAAAAGGACAATACAGATAAAAAAGTACAAGTATTTTAAGCATGGAATACTACTATTTTTAACTTTTGATTTTTTTTCTTTCCAGATATTCTCTTTAGGGTAAACTGCAAAAATGGTCACTAACGTATCGCGAAAGTGCAAAAAAGACACCGAGTCATAAAGGCATGCAAAAATGCCACTAACGTTACGCATAATTGCAAAAAAGCCACCAAGAGCCAAATTCCGTTAGTTTCCTCGTTAAGTGCCACATCACTGAGGGTATAATGGTTATTTTGTTGCTTTAAGGATTAAAATGTCCACATGTCATAGCACTATTGCTTTAGAGACTAAATTTGCAAAGTAATTTTTATCTTTTATTTCACTCCACCACCACCACCACTATCTACCACCACACAACCACCACCACCACCCTCTACCACCACACAACCAACACCACCACCCTCTACCGCCACCCAATGTTCTGAAAGGCTCAAGGCGCACTAAGGCGCAAAGGGGGTCAAAGAGCCTCGAGTCGAGGCGCAAACCAAGGCAAGAGATTCATAAATATGAGTCACACTATATGTTTAGGTCTTTTTTATAACATATGTGACAACTTATGCAGCTTAAATAACACGAAAATATCAATATTCAATGAATAATGCCACTTAATAGTTATTACATATAACAAAGATTGCATTTAAACCCAAAATATTAAGCAAGCAACATATCAGAATCCATGAACTACCCTAAATTCCTAAATATACATTACAATATATGAGTTTATGACTTATAAAATTTAACAAATTACCATGTATCAAACTACTATCAACAACAAAAAATCTATAATTGTTTGGTAACACTTAACACTAAAGAAACAACATTTGTATCTGTTAATAAGCTACTATTCTTAGACATTAGATTACAAAAAATACATAGTTCTTTGTTGATTGTGTGTTTTAGTTATTTTCTAAAATATAAGGGTTATTAGATATTTTATAACTTAAAGGGCCCAATGTATATAACATTTAACCCCAAAATGTATCTTACTATTAAAAAAAGGCCAAAACCCCGTTACATCTTCTAGGCGCACAAATTCCCAAGACGCTGTGATTTTTACGGGATTCATGCATGTCGTGAGCCTCGATCTAAAAAAATCCCAAAGGTTAGAGCCTCGTGGGATTTAGGGAGTAGGTGTTACACCCCGTGCCCGCTTTGACCAAAATTTAAAACTTTTTTTGCATGGAAACGACATATCAAAACAAACCTGTTGTTACTCTTTTCACTATAGGCAAAAATATATAAACTTTCAGACCATGAGACAAATTTTAAATGATACTAGACTCAATTATCTTCAAAATTCCGGGTGGCACGACCCGTGACGACTTACGGTTTAAAAGATATGATTTTTCTAACATGACCCATTTTATGCACTACTTGCTGTTCCAAACACCCCTTTTTCTGCATATCCCTTTGATGCACTTTTGACCCATTTTCCGGAAAAACGACTTTTATAACATGACATTACACCAAAACTTCCAAAAATCATTAGGATAATATAAACATCAGTTATATGCATAAACTTGGTCATAATGACCCGCAAAAATGTGCTTTACAAAGTAACGGGTGGAAACACCCATTTTGACCCATTTGCATACTACACTTAACCATATCACCTTTAACCATAAAATTAACACTTTAACCGTAAACCAAACACTCATTTAACATTAAAAACCATGAAAACTTTGATCCATGACCATTGACCCGTTCACATCCCAAAATGGGTACAATTAGACGTTATGCCAAACGCCCCTTTAACTTGACTCTAAACACATGAACTATACTATAACTTGTCCATTGACCACCAATTTATACACTTGACACTTGACCATACTTTACATAACATTAATGACTCACGGGGGTACAAACATGACACTTGAGCTCGGTATACTACCTAGCTCCTACTTTCTTACCATTCCTTCTACTTCACATGTCCAACCTTAGTTCTTATCCAAGCCATAGCTTCACCCATGAGTAACTTACAAAACATTGTCAACTAAAAAATAAGATTTCGCTTAGTAAGTAACTAGATTAACACATGATTAACATGTTAGTCCACATATATGCTACACAAATACTTCAACCAATAAACACATAAACATCACAACATACCTTAGCCTTTCCCTACTCATAATCTATCACTTGAGTTGGCTAACTAGGCAAACCACCTATCAAGGCCACACTCACTAAATCAAAGCTAACAACCATGCCATGAAAGCAAGCTAGGCCATCCCGAAGGATGCCAAATACATGCCATAAAAGGCAAGCTGGGCTATCCCGAAGGATACCAAAACTAACACATCGGGTCCATACTTATAGTCACATAATATGTAAACAATCATCTTAAACACATATCAATCAAGTTACTTACCTTGCTCATCCAAGCTAAGCTACAAATCAATAACACCATCAACATCAACATCACTATTCATCATCATCATCATCATCATCATCCTTCATAATTAGCCAAAACCTAACAACATAACAATCAATAATCATAAACAAGGGTTTATATAAAACCCACCATAACTTACCCATCTTCCTTTCTAAATCATCATATGATCATACCTTGATCATATGATAATTTCCCACTTCAATCACAAACTATAACTTTAACATAATCAAGATGGGGAGTACTTACTTGATTGATTGTTGCTAGAATTTAACCCTAGCATAAGACCTTAATCTTCTCAGTTCTTGGACCATCAAGACCCATCTCTTTCCCTCTTGCCGACACCACATACACACACATACTTCTTATCCAAAATGAACCTTATAGAAGTCCAGAGAATTCTTTAGACATTTGAAAGTTGGAAGTTTGCCTAAATGGCAACTTTAGTCCCTTAGGTCCTGTAACCATTCATCCTTAGTACTAGAACAAGTTGGTTCTAGTGCTAGTTTGAGGTTTTGGCAAGAATAGTCCCTGTAGACTAGAACAAGTTGGTTCTAGTACTAGAAAAAGTTGGTTCCAGTACCAGTTTGGGATTTTGTCAACTTAGGTCCCTCAAGTTCTTATCCTTCTTACTTATGACACATAATACTTCTAAAACCACATTACGAAATACTATGACTATCGGGTTTGACCACATCACGACATTTGTTGACTAACCAACCAAGTAAGGCTCTTAGTCCATTACATCTAGGGTGGGGTCCAAGTACCCGGGAAACGGGTCTAACAATTCTATCCCCCTTATTTAGATTTCGTCCTCGAAATCTTTCATCTATTACTATCCAAAACTAAATCTCAACATAACAACTTATTATTCTCAAGCTAACTAAGCCATTACCTTGCAACGATCTAGATGATCTTGCAAAGTCTAAACTTGCTATACTTAATCATAATTCATATTATACTATAGGCAACACTTCTCATCACAAGCTCATCTAAAATTTCCCTCAATTGACGACTAGTCATATGGAAAATTAATTATTTTGACTTTATATAAGTCAAACTTCACACTATCATCACTTCATTCACAAATGCACTATATGACCTTACGTCATATACCGGCCAAAATTACACTTTACACAATATCAACACTTATCTACTGCCAAAAACCGGTAACTTATCTCGCAATATATACATAGTACAATATAAACGGCACTTCCAAAAACCAAATCTACGCATTACTAAAGCAACCTTCTTGTTAAGTCGTGGGAATTCCACCCAACATCTTAGCAACTTAAAGCAAAAACTCATTCTAGGCGTCTATCTTAAGGTTCATTGATTGTGTCAAAATCAACTTATATAATATATAGTAGTATTTTATCAAAATGATCCGCGTAAAATACGGATCACCCGAGTCGTATCCAAGTGAAGGCGAATGGAATCAAGAACATTGATTCGTGAAACCGTGAATTGAGAAGTAAAAAAATGAAAATAGCAATCAAGAAATTCAAGCATTCACAATCAAAGATGAAATATGCAAAGAGTACAAGCAATTACTGCACAAAAGTCTAAATCGTAAAAACGGAAATGCAACCGCGTTATTTATAACGCAACTTTTATTGAAAAGTGATCCTACAAACTTGAAAATATTTTCTAAAAATCTTAAACTAATAAAATGAATTTCCAGAAAAAGAAAAATATTTTTTTGACTTCTCTATTATTTTCTATGAATTTATTTTGCTTATTGTGATTTTAAATGGATTAAAAATGAAAGAAAATAGAAAATTAAGGTGGAAAAATGAAAATTAAAATCTGAAAATTCTAAAATATTATAAAAGAATTTCTAAAAATATTTTTTTATTTTTCACAGCTTTTTATGAATTTTTATTGATTTTTGGTATTTAAAAACTATTTAAAAATGAATAAAATCAAAAAAAAAATAAGAAAAATAGTAAAAATGCTTGGAAAAATTCCAGAAAATCAAAAATAATAAAAAGAACACAGAGAAAAATTTTAGAATGAAAATAAGCTGGAAAAGTGCTTATTTAAGCAAACTGCTTATTCACAAGTGCTTATTAATAAGCACTTGTGAACAAAATGTTATGAAACTGAAAACACAATCTCAAAATGATGCAATATGCTCAGTAATGCAAGCAATGCTCAAGTAATTCCACAGAAATCCACAAATGCTAAAGAATTAAGGAATAAGCTCAAAATATAAGCACAATGATAAGCTAGAAAAGCACAGACAGATCCAAAATCTAAATTATCATGCACTACACTAATACTACTTCAAACAAACTCAATTATGCCAATAGAACACAAGTACAAGCTCAAAGATGCACTAGCAGGCCTACAATCCAAAACAGCTTAACTATCTCAAATATATGATCAAGCAGAGGCAATAAAGCACTCAGAAAAAAGCTCAAATGCTCAAATTTATGGGGGCAAAGTAGAGATAGCAGTACTGAGTTCCTAAATTAACCAATAGCTCTGTCACAATTAACCACTAACTAGTCTAAAATGGATCAAAAACAGCAACCAATAAACCACTAAAACTAATAACAATTGACTTTTATGATACAATTCTAACTTTGACCTAATCCAATTTTATCAACTAATTTCTACTTCTATATTAAACTAACTCTAACTATTATGAAACTATCAATTAAACCACATTTAGCAGATTTACTCTTATACTAACAGCAAGTGCAAATTATTCCATCTTTGACTTTTAATGAGTTATACTACTACTTTTATGTTTCAAAACTCTATTAATTCACTAAATAAACCTATATGAAACAGAGATTCAGCAATTCAAAATTTACTCAACTCAGCAAATCAATGATCCAAACACTCCCTTATGTAACACTTGCAATACAAAACCTTGAGAAACTCCACAAATCTCACATCCACAGCACCTCACAACTAACATTCACTAAATGAAACACTATCGGCAACTAATTTCTACTTATATTATCAAATGAACAGATCCAAGCAATGACAGAAAACTTAACAAAACTATAGCAAACTCAGTTCCACTAACTGAAACAAATCTCAACAACTACTCATCAAATGCAATTATAAATCCAAATGTGAATCAAAATTCAACTACCAATCTCAATATTATCTAACAGTATCACAATTACTAAATTATGACAGAAACATATATAGCTAAACTACAAAGTTCTCATAACACAGATGAGTCTAAGAATCAGAAAACTCAAATTCAGCAGTCAATGCTACAATAACTCTAATACAAATCTATGAAAGAGTAACTAATTATGCAACTAGAGAACTCAAAAACAGATACTATTAATTCAAAAGTACAAAACAGAATTACCAAGGCATCTCCCTCAGCTAGAACAGAGGGGACTCACTAAGCAAGCCTGTCTTTAGACAGGCAAAGAACTTCCAAAACCTTTCTTTGTTCTGTCAGAAATCCCCAAGAATTCACCAATATTTCACCACTTTGACTTTGGTTGACTGACTTTGATTGATAATGGAAAATGATGAAACACAGATCCACAATAAGCTATGAAGCTCAAATGGACTGTAGAAATACTAAACAAGCTTAACTGAAAACTTTACTAAGTAAAATATAAACATATTTTTTATTTTTAATAATTTTCTGATTTTTTTTTTTTTATAATTTTATGAATTCAAATTTTAATCTAATATTACTTCTGAATTGATAAAAGCTAAAACTAAATATTCTAAAATGAACTTGTTGATTCAGAAATACAAGTTAGAAGCTTATTTATAAGCTAAAGAAGTAAAACAGATTATAAAATTGAAACAGAATTAAATGAAAATGAACTAAACTTTTATTGAAAATGAGTTACAATTACAAAGAGTGAACTGAATTTGAGTAAAAACTAATTCTAAAAACAATTTGACAGCATTTCTCTACTCTAAACTGCTTACTAAAAATGCTAAAATATGATCCTATTTATAGAATGAGTGAGAAGGTTGGGGTCTCCTTGCCAGGTTGGCGATCCTGGTGCAATTTGTGCTTCTTCAAAGCATCTCACAGCCCTTAGATTGCTTTTGTGTTACTTCTCTCAAACCACAACCCTTGGATGAAATTATGTGACGTGGTTGATCCAATAATATAATGTCATCTATCCCAAACGTGCATTCTCTCTGACATGTGCTGACATTCTTCCAGAAGTAGAATCCAAGGAAGAGTCGTGAGGTGTTGCACCCAATGAAAGTATGCCATGTGTACTCCTGACATCTCATACTCTCTCTGACACCTCCTGAGCACGTGACTAGTCTTTTAGAAGCTCAAATGATTGGAAATAATTGGTTAATTATAATGGCTTGAGCCAATTGAACCAAGTGATGAATTAGGGTTCATGTGGCATAGTGAGGTTCTGGTTTGGTGATATTTGGGGGTAAAAGGGCAGGTGTATGTTTTTTTTTAATATTTTGACCGTGTCTTTGATCATTGACCCTGGGTGTGGGTATTTGACCAAGGGTGGATTGGGTATGGGCCTATGGTGTTTGATTTGGGCTTTGATGTTATTAATTGGACTTTAAAATAATTGGACCAGGCTTTATTTTATAACACTTGTAATTCTTATCATGGACAAATTTTGTAATTTGCTTGAAAAACCAAGGGCTGTTTCTGTCAATCTTCCAAAGTATAATGCAAGGGTCATTTCTGCCATACTTGAATAGTTGGAAGACTTGAGTTGACTTTCTTCAAAAATATCGTCAAGGGACTATTCTTGCCAACTCTGAAAAGTATAAGGACCAATTTTGCACTTTCTTCAAACTCCACACAAGGATCACTAATGCTCTTTTATCAAACTCTGAGGACTTCTTCTAACTTTTTAAACTCAGCTTGATTTCCAGCTTTGACATTTTGACTCATTCCACTCTCGTCCTCGTTTTTGCCGAATTTTTGTTTGTTTTTCGTCTTTTTACGATATATCCGTACCTGCACATTCACAATCTCAAAAACATGTTTTCTTTGGCGATTTTGGTTAGTTTTTGGATTATTAAGTCCTAATTTAGCTCAGAAAAGGTGAGTGAATAAGCACTCACCAAAATCCCCCGGATTAAGGTATTGTCGTGTCCTCACGCAATGTATAAATGCACGCTTTTGGGATAAATAATTTCATAACTTTTCCTACTGACTTTGTAAAGTAGCAAGGAGGTTCAAAAGAAGTTACAAAATCATTTATTCCCGCAAACGCTCCGTTTTCCAAAATTTTTCTTTTATTCCTTTATTCCACTTCCACTTCTATTTTTGTACTTTTCATACTTCATACTTGTGACGGTTTGCTGAACTTTCATTATTTTGCAATAATTATTAGGGTCAACGAGTAGAAACACTTCTATTTTAGAAGCGACCATATTGATGAAAATCGTCATCCTTGATTTTTCACGAGTCCCCAAACTAAGCGTACAAACGAGATCACAACTTATCTACAAATTAGATGCTAACACTACTCATAATAGTTACTTGTGGAAACTTCTTACTCCCATATCCTAGGTTTTGTATCTCAATATTTTTTTTTTTTGAGAAATGAATTGCTTCATATTTTCTCGTTTCAATATTTTTTTAGTCCGATAGTGACACGTAAGTTTAAACGATAAGTAGTTATTCATTTTCTCTTAAGAACCACTGCAATAGAAATTCGGTCCACATCAAGGAATTTTGTTACATACAACATCATAAATATATAAGTTGCGGAGTACTACACGTGCACCTCATGTGTCCAATTCAGAATTACACACATGCACCTCACACGCCAACAACTTATTTTACATTCAAACTCTTATTCAACATAACTTTCAACTTTCACCTTTTTTTTTCATTTTCCATTTTTTTCACTTTTCTCATATTTTTTTTTTATACTTTTCACTTTTTTCTTTCTTGATTTTTCTCATAACATCAATGGAAGCTTATCGGGTAGCTCCAAAACCATATAGATAATCAACTTTTGACTTTTGATTTTTCACTTTTTGCTCTTATTTTTGATGTTCCTTGATATGTACCAAACTTTTAAAGCAAAGATTCTCTTAAAAAATAAAGAACTAAATATTATTCAAACCGAAATACCACTAATTAACCTAGAACATCTATTATATATGGATGACGTATCTGATGGGAGTAAAAAGCCACAAGTACCTCTCATGAGCTCTAAAGAGAACCACTACTCCACGTTTAGCATCTAACTTCTAAATAAACTCTATCATCTCTCGCTCTTCGCAATTTAAGATTCCAAGTAATGAAACCCGCGAATACTTAGCCGATAATCAGCCACGCATATATAAAGTCAGTTACGGAAACTTGCAAATTCTAGAAGAAGAATTCGCGTTTTCTAGCTCCTTATGTAAAAGACTAGCAAAAGCTTTTAAGCTGCGCATGTATAAAGTCAAGTACGGGAACTTGCAGATTCTTAAGAAAGAATTCGCATTTTATAGCTCCTTGTGTACAAAACTAGCACAAGCTTATGTGATTATCATTGGTTAAGGGAACAAGCTAGGGCTCAACACGCCCGGTCAAGTCAAAATATTTATTCCTACTCTCGCCAGCAAGAAAGTCAACAAGGTGTCAAAACACTTATTCAAACTTTATTATATTTTTGCTCAAATTTTCAACTTTTTCTAATTTTTTTTTTTGCTTTCCATGACTTTTTTCTTTGATTTTTCTTCAAAATTTTTGAAATTTTTCAATTTTTTCAATTTTTTAATTTTTGGTTGGAAAAACAGAGTTGCAAGAGTGCACGACATTTGTGAAAAATGCAAGGTCAAATCGAATCGAAGATTCACCCTCCCCCAGACTAGAATGAAACATTGTCCTCGATGTTTTTACGGGTTAAGACAATCCTAACAAAATTCTAGGCCGTTTATTAATTATGCTATAGAAAACGTTAGTCGATAAGATTCAGGGATATAGGGTTTCCAATAAGCACCGATAAATTAAACTCGAGCGGAGAGAAGATAACGAGCACGAGAGTCATCATAAATTGCGGACAATCCTAACAAACATCACAAACAACCACGGAACACAAGAGTAGAAGAGGCACCCCCTCCTCACGTTATTTGTTAGAAAATAGAAAATAAGAAGATGAAATTGGATAAGCATGGGTTGCCACCCATGAAGCGCTTTGTTTGTGATTTTCGAGTCACGTAGCTTGACTCGATCCCCAAATTTAATTGTCCTTGGGGAAAGTTTGGAGATCCGGGACTACCATGGTTGGTACATCCCCTCCAAAGTAATGTTTTAAACGGGGACCATTCACCCTAAAATTGGGACCATCGGGTTGAGCTAACTCAATGGTACCATAAGGGAAAACTTGGGTTATTGTGAATGGTCCAGACCAACGGGTTTTAAGCTTACCCGAGAATATCTTTAAACGAGAGTTAAAAAGTAGCACTTGATCATCAACGTTAAAAACGCGGTCTTTGATCTTGGCATCATGGATTCTTTTTGTTTTCTCTTTATATATCAAAGAATTCTCGTAAGCTTGATCACGGAGTTCGACTAACTCATTCAATTGAACTTTTATGTGATCACCCTCGGTTTTCAAGTCAAAGTTGGCATGTTTTAAGGCCCAGTAGGCCTTGTGCTCAAGTTTGATGGGCAAATGACAAGCTTTCTCGTAAACCAGCTTATATGGTGTACACCCAATGGGAGTTTAGTAAGCGGTCCGGAAAGCCCATAATGCATCTTCTAATTTGTCGGCCTAAGAGGCACGGTGCTCTCCTACTGTCCTTTCAAATATTCGTTTTAAACCACGATTGGAGACCTCAACTTGACCACTCGTTTGTGGATGATAAGTCGTGGAAAGATGATGTGTGACACCATACTTAAGCATAACTTTGGCAAATTGATCATTGCAAAAATGGGTCCCACGATCGCTTATAGTGGCTCGAGGTGCACCAAATCGGGCAAAGAGACTCTTTAAAAACTTAACAACTACTCGGGCGTCATTGGTGGGGAGCGCCTTCGCTTCAACCCGTTTAGATAAGTAATCGACGGCCACGAGAATGTACTTGTTTCCTCTAGATGACGGGAATGGCCCCATGAAATCGATGCCCCAAACGTCAAAAATTTCACAAACTTGAATCGCATTTTGCGGCATTTCATCTTTTTGAGAAATTTTCCCTTGACGTTGGCAAGAATCACATGATTTCACCAATTCATGGGCATCCCGATATATCGTCGGCCAATAGAAGCCGGAATCGAACACTTTCTTTGCGGTGAAGTTGGCACCATGATGTCCCCCCGTGGGTCCACTATGGCATGCCATAAGAATTTCAACGGCTTCTGTACCATGAACACACCGCCGGATCACTTGATCCGCACAGACTTTGAACAAATAGGGGTCGTCCCAAAAATAATGTTGGACATCTTTAAAGAATTTCTTCTTTTGCTGGGACGACAACCCTTTTCTAATGAATTTCCCCGCTTGGTAATTTGCAAAATCGGTGAACCATGGGGTACTTTGGTCAATTTTAGTCACACTCCCAAGTGTCTCGAGAGGAAATGCATCGTTGATTTCCTTATTCTCAAGAGCACTTTGATGGGGGTTCTCAAGTCGTGAAAGGTGATCAGCAGCAAGGTTCTCAGCTCCTTTCTTGTCTCGTATTTCGACCAATGTTCTGAAAGGCTCAAGGCACACTAAGGCGCAAAGGGGGTCAAAGAGCCTCGAGTCGAGGCGCAAACCAAGGCGCGGGATTCATAAATATGAGGCGCACTATACTTTAGGTTTTTTTATAACATATGTGACAACTTATGCAGCTTAAATAACACAAAAAATATCAATATTCAATGCATAATGCCACTTAATAGTTATTACATCTAACAAAGCTTCCATTTAAACCCAAAATATCAAGCAAGCAATATATCAGAATCCATGAACTACCCTAAATCCCTGAATATACATTACAACATATGAGTTTATGACTTATAAAATTTAACAAATTACCATCTATCTCTATCAACTATCAACAGCAAAAAATATGTGGTTGTTTGGTAACACTTAACACTAAAGAAACAACATTATATCTGTTAATAAGCTAGTATTCTTAGACATTAGATTACAAAAAATATATATTTCTTTGTTAATTGTGTGTTTTAGTTATTTTCTAAAATATTAGGGCTATTAGATACTTTATAACTTAAAGGGCCCAATGTATATAACATGTAAGCCCAAAATGTATCTTACTATTATGAAAAAAGGCCGAAACCATGTTACATCTTCTAGGCGCAAAAATCCCCAAGTCGCGAAAGCGCAAAAATCCCTAAGGCGTAAAGATTTTTACGGGATTCATGCATGTCGTGAGCCTCGATCTGAAAAAATCCCAAAGGCTGGAGCCTCGTGGGATTTAGGGAGTAGGCGCGCCTTAGGCGTGCTTTTTAAAACATTGATTTCGACATTAAATTCTTGGAGCAAAAGAACCCACCGCATTAAACGTGGCTTAGCATCTTGCTTTGCCATTAAGTACTTTAGGGCTGAGTGGTCCGTATACACTATGCATTTTTTAAGGAGCAAATAAGACCTAAATTTCTCAAAGGCATAGACAACCGCTAACATTTCCTTTTCGGTAGTTGTGTAGTGATGTTGGGCGTCATTCATGGTTTTACTTGCATACTAAACAAGCTTAACTGAAAACTTTACTAAGTAAAATATAAACATATTTTTTATTTTTAATAATTTTCTATTTTTTTTATATTTTTATGAATTCAAATTTTAATCTAATATTACTTCTGAATTGATAAAAGCTAAAACTAAATATTCTAAAATGAACTTGTTGATTCAGAAATACAAGTTAGAAGCTTATTTATAAGCTAAAGAAGTAAAACAGATTATAAAATTGAAACAGAATTAAATGAAAATGAACTAAACTTTTATTGAAAATAAGTTACAATTACAAAGAGTGAACTGAATTTGAGTAAAAACTAATTCTAAAAACAATTTGACAGCATTTCTCTACTCTAAACTACTTACTAAAAATGCTGAAATAGGATCCTATTTATAGAATGAGTGAGAAGGTTGGGGTCTCCTTGCCAGGTTGGCGATCCTGGTGCAATTTGTGCTTCTTCAAAGCATCTCACAGCCCTTAGATTGCTTTTGTGTTACTTCTCTCAAACCACAACCCTTGGATGAAATTCTGTGACGTGGTTGATCCAATAATATAATGCCATCTGTCCCAAACGTGCATTCTCTCTGACATGTGCTGACATTCTTCTAGAAGTAGAATCCAAGGAAGAGTCGTGAGGTGTTGCACCCAATGAAACTATGCCATGTGTACTCCTGACATTTCATACTCTCTCTGACACCTCCTGAGCACGTGACTAGTCTTTTAGAAGCTTAAATGATTGGAAATAATTGGTTAATTATAATGGCTTGAGCCAATTGAACCAAGTGATGAATTAGGGTTCATGTGGCATAGTGAGGTTCTGGGTTTGGTGATATTTGGGGGTAAAAGGGCGGGTGTATGTTTTTATTAATATTTTGACCTTGTCTTTGACCATTGACCCTGGGTGTGGGTATTTGACCAAGGGTGGATCGGGTATGGGCCTATGGTGTTTGATTTGGGCTTTGATGTTATTAATTGGACTTTAAAATGATTGGACCAGGCTTTATTTTATAACACTTATAATTCTTATCAAGGACCAATTTTGTAATTTGCTTGAAAAACCAAGGGCTGTTTCTGTCAATCTTCCAAAGTATAATGCAAACGTCATGATGAGGCGAAAACTGAACCGTTTTAGGGGGTCATTTAAGCCCGGAATTGAATTTATTTGATCAAATATTTCCCTAAATCGTTCCTTTTGTGATTTTAGGTACTTTGGGAGTGAATTCTGGAAAAGGGAGCATTTTGGACGTTTTTGGAGCATAAAAGTGAAGAAAACGGCAAAGACTTAATTTTCCATGCTGAGAACAGTACCTGACGGCGTCAAGAAGAAAAATGTGACAGCGTCAGGAGTAAAATCCATGACGACCCAGAGAAAACCTGAAGGCGTCAAGAGAAGGGCGTCAAGAGTATTTTTGGTGACGGCCTGCATAAGGAGTACACATGACGGCGTCAAACCCAGATCTAGGCAGTCCGAGAAATTATTTGGCGGCGAGATGACGGCGTCCGAAATTTGTTCTTGACGCCGTCACCTCACAGAATCTATATATACTTTTCTATTTTTCATTCATTAAGAGAGGAACTTGTGTGGAGAATTCTAGGGCCGAACCCTAATAACCCTAGGTCGCTTTTTTACAGTATTTTCAAGGGTTTTCACCCCTTGAAACCTTTCATGTTCAATTGAGATAAGTCTCCTTTCAATTCATTAAATATGTCTATGTGTTGTTTGAATATATCTTATGCTTGTCTTGATTTCAACATGCTAGGCTAGATCTTTCATGTGTTTGCTTAGATGTAATGAAACCTAGATGTTGATTATAGGTTGATTGCTTGTTTATAGTTGTAATAGATGAATGATTTCATGTTAGGCTTAAGAAAACTGGCAGATCTCCATTGTGTAACTTGCTTGAATGTCTTAAGAAACATGAACCGATGTGTACTAGGTTTTAATGGTTGTATTTAATGCATGAGCAAATTCTAGTGATCCCATGTTAGGAGCTTCTTAGCCGGCTCGACATAGGAGTGAAGTAGGCGCTTATAGGATTGTGGAAGTAAGTACGCCACCCCATGAATGGTATTAAGGAATACAATCCGTCATCCACGCAACTGTAACAAGTAATTAACCTGTAAAAGATATATAGGGAGTAGTGAAATCTAAGTAAACACAATTTTCCCATATATTGCTCACACCACTAGTTTAATTTAGTTTATTTTCATTTTTTGTATTTTATTTTTGATTGCATCTTTAGTAATTGGGTTAGTTGACTAGCAACTAATTCCGCCCATTCCTTCAAAACCGAGATTTTTACTTGCTTTTATAAAAACTAAAAAATACAAAAAGAATAATCCCTCATCTCTAGACCTATTCTTTAGGTTTTCTAATCCTAGTGACACTATTCCTAGCTGAACGATCAATCCCCCAATACTTGTCATTATACTATACTACATCGATCAGGTACACTGCCTGGTAGGGGTTGTAAGCTTCTCGAGATCCCTCGAGAGGTAAAGCCTGGTGCAATCCCTACGCATCAAGTTTTTGGCGCCGCAGCCCGGGGAATAGTTATTGTCTAGGTTAGAATTTCTTTTTATTAGGTCTAGTTGCTAGATTCCTTTCTAGTAAGATTTTATTTTTATTTTTTTTAGGTTCTCTTTAGTCTATCTTTTTCTTCGTGCCTTTGTTAGTAAATTAAATTCATTGACTATTCCGTTAACCATTATGGAAAACGCGAATCCACCCCTCTTCCCTAGAGAAGTGGCTTTGTTACGTGAACAAATTGAGAATGAGATTAGGGAACTTGGGGAGCTTAATAGTTTGATTAAAGTTGAGCTCGACCATGCATTTAGTGACCTAGCGACCGCCTTGTATTCAGATAAGGACCTAGGACCAAATGATTTTGAGAATGTTGTTGAGGAACTTGAAGAAGGGGAAATTGACCCAACGTTAGATGATTATTTTAATCTATACCCCACTAAGGAGGAACTTGCGTACTATGATAATCTTATTGATAACCCTCGATCTCCTTTTACTAGAATCGAACCTAAGATAAAGAGATGCGATCCTAAGAATGCTAAGATACCATGTATGACTGGGTATAGACACGTTGACAATGCTTACATTGACTTTAAATCCCCAATCAACATTATGTCCTCAAGTGTTTATAATGATATAGTGAAAACAAGACTTGGACCTAGAAGAGATCCCAAATACCCTGATGGAGTTTGTAACTTTGTCGGGAGAATTAAAGGTCTACATGTCTTTGTTGGGAATTTCACTTATATCATCGACTTTATAATTGTTGAAGATCTTGCTAATGTTATTGATTGTCGATTATCCAATGTTGTGTTTGGTAAACCGTTTGTTGAAGAGTCCAAGTTAGAATATGATGACATAGAAGGGACAATCCGATTTGCGAGTAACACCGATAGGATCACTTATAGGATGCCTAATAGAATGAAAGAATTTCGTTTTGTGCCCCGATTTGACATGAATAACATTGGTGCTTTTGAGGACATCAATGAAGAGGATAAGAAAAAGGGCATGGATTATGTATGGGAAAAGAAGAGTCTTTTCTACAAAGATTGCTTGACTCTAGGACCAAAGTATAAAGTCGATAAGGAATTTGCCCATAGGATTATAGGAGCGATTGAGAAAAAGGTGATTGGTTTCTACAAAGAACATTTACAATCAGAAAGTGAAACCAACAATGAGGTCACGTAGTAACCCATGACCTTGAGTCTAGCTACAAGACTCGTAAATAAAGAAAAGCGCTTCTTGGGAGGCAACCCATGTTTTGTGTGATTTTTATTTTTGTTTGTTTGTTATTTGCTTCCGTATGCATGTTTTATTTTTATTGTTGGTAGATCATGTTTAAAAACTAAAATGATGAAAATACTTTACCTTGTTGTTTGGCTTAGTCTTAACTTCATCCAAAGGTATTTTTGCAAAAGATAAGTGTAAGGGGAAACCCCAAATATGTTTTTAAGAAACAAAACCGATCATGATTCTCCACAATATTAAGTGAACATGTATATTCGTATTTGTTAGAGTCAAATGCTTGTATCGAGTCATAATGATGTTTTGCAGGATTTTCCAGGAAGTAGGACGAAGTATTTCCAGAAATTTTCCGGAAACTTAACATAAGAATTTCTGCAGGTCACTTCTGACGGCGTCAGGAAGAAATTCCTGACGACGTCACGTGTAAAATTCTGGAAATTTTACCAGTTTTGTTTTTCTAACGGAGTCTTAAAGTTTTTGTTGAATCATTAGTTTTATAATCTCCAGGAAATCTGCAAACATCATTCCACAAGCATTATATCTTATTTTGTTTTCTAGGATTTATTAGCATATGTAGATTGCCGCTGATTTTATGCGAGGATGCCTTGTCTGTTTTCTCAGGTTTTACAGGTTATGTATGACAAGAAGATGATTTATATTCTGGAAGGGAAGCTTTAATTGTTCATTTTCTTGGAGGAAGATCTAACCTGGCCACCTTATTATCCATACCGAGCGAATCAGGGGAGTATTTGATTTCATTCGTTTTACTTATTTCACTTTTACATTCTTTACTTGAACATTGGGGACAATGTTCATCCTAAGTGTAAGGGGAGGGTAAAATGATGATACCTTACAGATACACTTTCGCTTGAGTTTGTTCGTTTGATACTAGATGTGTAATAAAACTATGAGAAATACTTGTTAGTGCAATTTTAGCGCCAAATTTAAAATTTTTTACAACATTTAGGAGTGAAACTTTAGCCATAGCAAGCGTCTCATGGATAGGAGATTGTATGACTAGCACAAAACCGTACTATTCAGAAAAATTTTCCACCCAAATATGTGAGGTTCGCCTTTAGATTTGATAGAAAAAGCATTTACTATTAATGCTTATGCGTGTACCGGTGGCATTTAGATTCTAGAACTTGCGTTAGTGATGCATCCCGAGAACGCTAGTGAGACTACATTCGTGTGGTAGGATTTACTACATGATAAGAGGCATTAGGATCACCCTTGTGTTAAACCCGTATCATAATTACTTGACCATTTAAGTCATATTACTTGGCTAGTTAAGTCAACTAATTTTTCCCACACCCTTAGCGTTGTACTCATTTTTAGTACACGAAACCCCTAGTACACCCCTCCGAGCCTATCTTTTTGTTTCTAACTTTAAGCATCTTACTTAAAGGAAGAATTTGTTACACCTCACTTAAATGTACACCCAAATCGCCTTAGCCTTCCATGTTTGCACTCATCTTTAGTGCATTATTGTTATTTGTTAAACCCTAAGTTAATTATCTAATTGATTACATGGTTGCTAAGTCGAGTCATATCCTTGTACATATTGTTTTGGGACGATTGGGACTAATGAGTAAAGTACTTATTTTATGGAGTAATGGGGAAGAACATCATATATTACCCCCGTATGTGCGTTAATCTTAAAAGTACTCCAAGTGTTTTGATTTTCTTAATTCGAGTCATTAGATTAGTTTATTGTAAAGTATGTAAAAATTCAAGTGTAAGGGGAATTTACATTCCCTATGATGTATTATTTCGGATGGTAGGGTAAGAGTGTATGCAAAAAAAAAATAATAAAAAAAAAATAAAAAAAAAATAAGAAAAAGAAAAAAAAATATATAGAAAAAGAAAAAGAGAAAAAACATACGGACTACCATCCCTTTTCATTCTATGTTCATTTTATGTTTTTTTGATTTATTAGCTTAAGTCGAGTCTAGTCTTGGCTTAGCAACGCCATATTGTAATTAACCAAGATTGTTAACTCGCCACCAATAAAGACTGCCTATATCCAACAAAACCGTGTATTCCATATCCCTACACCTAACGTTACAACCCTTTAAAAAGACCTCTTTGATAGTTTATCCTAGGTGCTTACGCCATGTGGTGGAGGTTTAATCCTTTCCCAAGCCTATGGTAATCTATTTTGCTATGACAGGTAGTGAGAGATGTTTTTCATTTCCATATTGTGATATATACTTTATTACACCCGAGAGATGTGAGTATCTAAACACTATTTGTGAGGTGCTAGTGTATGACCTCCGTGCTTGTCTTTGGTCTTTAGTGGAACGATTATTTGTTGTAATTACTTTTATATTAGTGTTAAATGACCCCTAACTTGTATTTTGACTAGAATAAAAGCGCATTTGCTTGAGGACAAGCAAATCTCAAGTGTAAGGGTATATGATGAGGCGAAAAATGAACCATTTTTAGGGGGTCATTTAAGCCCGAAATTGAATTTATTTGATCAAATATTACCCTAAATCGTTCATTTTGTGATTTTAGGTACTTTGGGAGTGAATTCTGGAAAAAGGAGCATTTTGGACGTTTTTGGAGCAAAAAAGTGAAGAAAACGGCAAAGACTTAATTTTCCATGTTGAGAACAATACCTGACGGCGTCAAGAAGAAAAATGTGACGGCGTCAGGAGTAAAATTCATGACGACCCAGAGAAAACCTGAAGGCGTCAAGAGAAGGGCATCAAGAGTATTTTTGGTGATGGCCTGCATAAAGAGTACACATGACGGCGTCAAACCCAGATCTAGGCAGTCCGAGAAATTATTTGGCGGCAAGATGACGGCGTCAGAAATTTGTTCTTGACGCCGTCACCTCACAGAATCTATATATACTTTTCTATTTTTCATTCATTAAGAGAGGAACTTGTGTGGAGAATTCTAGGGCCGAACCCTAATAACCCTAGGTCGTTTTTTACAGTATTTTCAAGGGTTTTCACCCCTTGAAACCTTTCATGTTCAATTGAGATAAGTCTCCTTTCAATTAATTCAATATGTCTATGTGTTGTTTGAATATATCTTATGCTTGTCTTGATTTCAACATGCTAGGCTAGATCTTTCATGTGTTTGCTTAGATGTAATGAAACCTAGATGTTGATTATAGGTTGATTGCTTTTTTATAGTTGTAATGGATGAATGATTTCAATGTTAGGCTTAAGAAAACTGGCAGATCTCCATTGTGTAACTTGCTTGAACGTCTTAAGAAACATGAACCGATGTGTACTAGGTTTTAATGGTTGTATTTAATGCATGAGCAAATTCTAGTGATCCCATGTTAGGAGCTTCTTAGCCGGCTCGACATAGGAGTGAAGTAGGCGCTTATAGGATTGGGGAATTAAGTACGCCACCCCATGAATGGTATTAAGGAATACAATCCGTCATCCACACAACTGTAACAAGTAATTAAACTGTAAAAGATATCTAGGGAGTAGTGAAATCTAAGTAAACAGAATTCTCCCATATATTTCTCACACCACTAGTTTAATTTAGTTTATTTTCATTTTTAGTATTTTATTTTTGATTGCATCATAGTAATTGGGTTAGTTGACTAGCAACTAATTCCGCCCACTCCTTCAAAACCGAGATTTTTACTTGCTTTTATAAAAACTAAAAAATACAAAAAGAATCATCCCTCATCTCTAGACCTAGTCTTTAGGTTTTCTAATCCTAGCGACACTATTCCTAGCTGAACGATCAATCCCTCGGTACTTGTCATTATACAATACTACATCGATCAGGTACACTGCCTGGTGGGGGTTGTAAGCTTCTCGAGATCCCTCGAGAGGTAAAGCCTGGTGCAATCCCTACGCATCAGGTCATTTCTACCATACTTGAATAGTTGGAAGACTTGAGTTGACTTTCTTCAAAAATATCATCAAGAGACTATTCTTGCCAACTCTGAAAAGTATAAGGACCAATTTTGAACTTTCTTCAAACTCCACACAAGGATCACTAATGCTCTTTTATCAAACTCTGAGGATTTCTTCTGACTTTTTAAACTCAGCTTGATTTCTAGCTTTGACATTTTGACTCATTCCACTCTCGTCCTTGTTTTTGCCAGATTTTTGTTTGTTTTTCGTCTTTTTACGATATATCTGTACCTGCACATTCACAATCTCAAAAACATGTTTTCTTTGGCGATTTTGGTTAGTTTTTGGATTATTAAGTCCTAATTTAGCTCAGAAAAGGTGAGTGAATAAGCACTCACCATTCATATAGGACCTTAACGCCGCTACAAGCTTTTACATCTAATCTTTTCTTATAACGTCTAACTTGTTTTAGTTTTCACTTCCTCATATCTCTACCCGTATTCATGTCATATCGGCTACACATAAGCCCACTCATTTATAACTCTTTACTTACATAAAAAGGCGTCCCAATCTATGCAAGTAAGGAATTATAAACTTATGGTTCGGTGATTTACAATTTCTTTATTTAAATGAAGAGGCGTCCCAATCCATTTAAATAAGGAGATTATAAATCATCCTACTCACGTACATCCGACACAACATTCATACTTACTTTACTTTCCATCTTTTCTAGCCATGGATCCAATCTCTTTAACTTTCCATCCATGTCTTATAGACAAGCTGGCCATCCCGAAGGATATCATAATATCCATGCCCTCGTGGCAAGCTGGGCCATCCCGAAGGATGCCAAATATCCATGCCCTCGTGGCAAGCTAGGCCATCCCGAAGGATGCCAAATATCCATGCCCTCGTGGCAAGCTAGGCCACCCCGAAGGATGCCAAATATCCATGCCCTCGTGGCAAGCTAGGCCATCCCGTAAGATGCCAAAACTAGAGCATTGGATCCACGCTATACTTACTATTACATCTTTACTCATTTTAACTTTGATGTACTTTTATCATAAGTACACGCTATCATTTCAAACACTTCTCATAGCCTTAAGCAATTTCAACATTCGCTATTTACTTTCATCTAGACAAGTTTTGTATCACACTTGTCAATTTATTATACTTGCATTCCACAATGCAATCTATCATTTATCCGTCAACCCCAAGTTGACTTATACATTCACTATGGCATCTTTATTTTAGACAAGTTCTATATGATGCTTGTCCATTTACAGTTTACACATTCTCTATGTGTCCTTACCACACACTTTTACTATTATCTGTCAACCCTTGTTGACCATGTTCACAACTCATACTATCACTTCATTTAGTCTACTCAACTTTACACATATAAGCCTTACATAGGCTTATTCCATAACATTTTCATTAATCTCATCACATACTATCCAATATATAAACATGACTATACTCATGTTTTACGATTCTTCTAGCGCACTTCATATCACTCATGAATTCTAGCGCAATCTATGTCTTATTCATCACTTCTACTCATCACGCTTAACCATTTACTTACTAACACATTTTACTTATCATGTTTTATATTATAACATGATCTCGTCACATCTTAACCGTATACTTTAACTTTTCTTATTTTAATTAAGCGTGTAAGACTTATGCTTCAAGCATCTACTCATTATTACATCTAATCGTTCATGTCTCACGAAATTTGCATTCTAATGCATCTATCTCAACTCATACACTTCTGTGAATCGTGCTCTCAAGCACATCACATAAAACTTAGACATATAACAAACTACTACCATTGACTTAACATCACATAAACAATAACACTTAACACTTATCCAAAAAGTGTTTCAACATTCATAACCAAAATCAAAACATATAGTCTATGGCTCATAAACCATAATGCACAATCAATCTATGTCTAAGCATCAACATTCTAACTAGCCGCAAGCGCTAGTCTACCTTATAACTAAGGGATCATAAAACCTTACTCCACTTACTGGCCCATCTCTAATACCGTTTAGCATTAATACTCGCATTCTATTACCATACTATCACATAATCACATCATAATCACCGGCACCAACCGAGGACCACGGTTAACTAATCATTTAAGCATTTCAAGTCCTCCACGGACTTACATCTCATACACATCAACACTATATCATACATCCATCACTTATCATCTATAAGTTCAATTAGCATAAAACATAATCCGTCTCACTTAACAATTATTTTTCCGCATTACTCAAACTTATGGCCATCGCAATCTACGAGTGGTTTAAGACTATGAAACCTATAGTGGAAACCTAATTCACTTAAACCGAAGCTCTGATACCAATTTGTTACACCCCGTGCCCGCTTTGACCAAAATTTAAAACTTTTTTTTGCATGAAAACGACGTATCAAAACTGACATGCTGTTACTCTTTTCACTATAGGCAAAAATATATAAACTTTCAGACCATGAGACAAATTTTAAATGATACTAGACTCAATTATCTTCAAAACGTCGGGTGGCACGACCCGTGACGACTTACGGTTTAAAAGATATGATTTTTCTAACATGACCCATTTTATGCACTACTTGCTGTCCCAAACACCCCTTTTTCTGCATATCCCTTTGATGCACTTTTGACCCATTTTCTGGAAAAACGAATTTTATAACATGACATTACACCAAAACTTCCAAAAATTATTAGGATAATATAAACATCAGTTTTATGCATAAACTTGGTCATAATGACCCACAAAAATGTGTTTTAAAAACTAACGGGTGGAAACACCCATTTTGACCCATTTGCATACTACACTTAACCATATCACCTTTAACCATAAAATTAACACTTTAACCGTAAACCAAACACTCATTTAACATTAAAAACCAAGAAAACTTTGATCCTGTTCACATCCCAAAATGGGTACAATTAGACGTTATGCCAAACGCCCCCTTAACTTGACTCTAAACACATGAACTATACTATAACTTGTCCATTGACCACCAATTTATACACTTGACACTTGACCATACTTTACATAACATTAATGACTCACGGGGGTACAAACATGACACTTGAGCTCGGTATACTACCTAGATCCTACTTTCTTACCATTCCTTCTACTTCACATGTCCAACCTTAGTTCTTATCCAAGCCATAGCTTCACCCATGAGTAACTTACAAAACATTGTCAACTAAACAATAAGCTTTCGCTTAGTAAGTAACTAGATTAACACATGATTAACATGTTAGTCCACATATATGCTACACAAATACTTCAACCAATAAACACATAAACATCACAACATACCTTAGCCTTTCCCTACTCATAATCTATCACTTGAGTTGGCTAACTAGGCAAACCACCTATCAAGGCCACACTCACTAAATCAAAGCTAACAACCATGCCGTAAAGGCAAGCTAACAACCATGCCATGAAAGCAAGCTAGGCCATCCCGAAGGATGCCAAATACATGCCATAAAAAGGCAAGCTGGGCTATCCCGAAGGATACCAAAACTAACACATCGGGTCCATACTTATAGTCACATAATATGTAAACAATCATCTTAAACACATATCAATCAAGTTACTTACCTTGCTTATCCAAGCTAAGCTACAAATCAATAACACTATCAACATCAACGTCAGTATTCATCATCATCATCCTTCATAATTAGCCAAAACCTAACAACATAACAATCAATAATCATAAACAAGGGTTTATATAAAACCCACCATAATTTACCCATCTTCCTTTCTAAATCATCATATGATCATACCTTGATCATTTGATGATTTCCCACTTTAATCACAAACTATAACTTTAACATAATCAAGATGGGGAGTACTTACTTGATTGATTGTTGCTAGAATTTAACCCTAGCATAAGACCTTAATCTTCTCCATTCTTGGACCATCAAGACCCATCTCTTTCCCTCTCTTTCTCTCTTGCCGACACCACATACACACACATACTTCTTATCCAAAATGAACCTTATAGAAGTCCAAAGAATTCTCTAGACATTTGATAGTTGGAAGTTTGCCTAAATGGCAACTTTAGTCCCTTAGGTCCTATAACCATTCATCCTTAGTACTAGAACAAGTTGGTTCTAGTGCTAGTTTGAGGTTTTGGTAAGAAGAGCCCATGTAGACTAGAACAAGTTGGTTCTAGTACTAGAACAAGTTGGTTCTAGTACTAGAACAAGTTGGTTCTAGTACTAGAACAAGTTGGTTCTAGTACCAGTTTGGGGTTCTGTCAACTTAGGTCCCTCAAGTTCTTATCCTTCTTACTTATGACACATAATACTTCTAAAACCACATTACGAAATACTATGACTATCGGGTTTGACCACATCACGACATTTGTTGACTAACCAACCAAGTAAGGCTCTTAGTCCATTACATCTAGGGTGGGGTCCAAGTACCCGGGAAACGGGTCTAACAGTAGGCGCGCCTTAGGCGCGATTTTTAAAACATTGCCACCACCACTAATTGAAATTTGAATTAAAGTTAAAATTCCCATCATTGAACATTAGTTTTTGTTCCAGTCATTGCCATCATTGAACATTGTTTTACTTTGTTTTCTCATTAATTAATAAATAAAATTGTTAGATAAGTTTGGAACTGTTAACATTAGTGTGAAGCGGAGCAATACCGATATGAAGCATCTCAAAGATCTTTCTTCATACTTCGACAATCTCACCATGATGCTCATCATATATGCTCTCTGGAGATATGACGACTGGAACCAAGATTTTCTTTAGTATCTTCATTTTTTTAGGTTTCGTTTCAGATTCTTTTTACTTTGAAACCCTTTCGATTTTTCTAGCAAATTTTTCCGTATAGAAATGATTTCTGTCTGGTGAACTCCATCCGTTATTTCCTTCAAGTACTGCCTTTTCATGAATTCGCGGTTTATGCTCTTTTCCCATTGCATTTTTCAACCATTTTTTTATTTCCATAAATGAAAAATGGGAAGTAATTTTTTCACTATGAACGTCATTTTCCACTTTGAATTGGTTATCACGAGAATTAGGCTTCACACTAGACTGATCTCTTATGGATATTCCTATATATTTTCTTCAAATATATATACATATATTCGTCATATCGAAAATATAAGAGTTATCTATGACAAGTTAATGACTTTAATCTTTTGTCAGCTATAAGATGGAGAGTTGCAAAAAATGATTTCAATGAGGAACATGGATTTGTAAAGTCAACATGTATTTCTCTAAACTATCACTGTAACAAACATATATGTGCAAATCATATCTTCATAATCTAAATCAGGATCAAGCCACACATTATGTTTTAGGTTGCAATTCAGAAGGGTTTGGTAATGGGAAGCTTGAGGCTGGGGCAAACGGGTCAGCTCAAGTTGTAACGTTGGGTTGATCAACTAACAAACTTTTTCCGTCACATTTTATTGTAAATAGTTACGATAACAATACACCCCTAAATTTTTTCCTGAAGCGATTCAGGAGATGGTATGTATTAGACGAGTTTCATCACCTACAGTTGCCTGTCATATTTAGTTAGATTTGACCTTAAAACATAATCCAAATAGAGCCTTTTAATCTAAAACTAAATGGGTCGATTGTTGCACTCAAGTTACATTATAGGTCCTTCACGGCTAAGGGGTACAAAGTATAATGCGAATAGTAGGTGTACAAATTATGAACCGGATCTCTTATTGTTTGTCTTACAAGACTGAGGGCTTGCTGAGGTACCCCCATTTGATGCATAAGCCGATTAATACTTCCGGAAATAAACATCCTTATAATAAGAAATGCGGTTTAGAGATAACATGACAAGTCACATATGGCGAAGTCACAAAAAATAAATTTTATCATTTGAATTTGATATAACAGATGATGCCAAAATACTACATGATTGCCATGTATTAGTTGTATAAACATTGTTCTAACTAGTAACCTATATAATGTTCTATCACCACACTTTAGCTTCAAAATGCTTCACTAGTAACTAAATGGTTCTTTAAGAAATATTAGCATGGAAACAAAAGCAAGAGCGAGCCCGGATTTAGTACCAAATATGATATGTCTGGGGTCGGATCTACTCATTTCGTAGACCTGGACAAGAAATAACTGAACATTGTCCCATTTTTTGGAGATTTGATCGAGGTAGGAATTATTAGTATCATCATTATGAACATTTTCTGAAAAGAAGCTTGAATAACCACCTTTGCGAGATAAAAACCTTTTTGTGAATATGTGATTCTTCCATTGCCTGCCATTTTCTATCAACCATGTAATTTTATGGTTACACAAGATTCATTTGATTGGAAGGGTACATGATCCGATCATTAAAGAAAGAAAAGTCAATTTGAAAATGGAGTTAAATTTGGGGATGTGAATCCAAATGATGAATGGAAGGAGTATGCTGGTGGTAGAGGGTGGTGGTGGCAGTAGAGGGTGGTGGTTTTGGTTGTGCGGTGGTAGAGGTGGTGGTGGTGGTGGTGGTGGTTGTGTTTGTGATGTGGTGGTGGTGGTGGCGGTAGAGGGTGGTGGTGTTGGTTGTGTGGTGGTAGAGGGTGGTGGTGGTGGTGGCGGTAGATGGTGGTGGTGTTGGTTTTGTGGTGGCAGAGGGTGGTGGCGGTGGTGGCTGTGAAATTAAAGATAAAAATTACTTTGCAAATTTAGTCCCTAAAGTAATAGTGCTATAACATGTGGACATTTTAATACATTTGGTTTCCTTGCACCTGAGGCGGTGGAACTACTCAACAGAGTCCAACGAGTTATGAATAGTAATGTTATGACACATAGATCCACAAATGTAGTTTTCAAAAAGTTAGCTTTGCAATTCAAAAAGGGCTAGCGGTGCAACTTGTAACACCCCCAATTCATGGATGCAGCGGAATTCAAACTGGGTGTTACTCGACAGCACAATAGTCACAATGATAGAAAACGAACTCTAATTGAGTCGTTTTAAAAGATTTATCATTCAAATTGTATAAATATCAGAGATTACAAAATGAGGTCCCAGATGGTTCCATTGGGGTGCTAAAACCCTGCTAAAACTGGAAACACGGGTCTAAAACGCGTAATACGTAAAACGTACGAATATTGTGTAAAATTGAGAAAAGTAAAATGTTACTTTTCTAATACGATAATAATGATTTAAAATGACTTATGATGTCTAGACTGGGCTCAGTCTAGTGTCGGTTGGTATTTAATGTCTTTTAGACATAAACCGTAAGCCTAAAAATCAAGGAATGATTTATAAAATCAAGGAATGATTTTTGGTCAAAGGAGGAGGGGAAAATATGTTGACTTTTTCCAAAAATGTGAAAACTCAAATCGTCTTAGAAACGCGGTGCAGGTATAGGCTAAGGTTACGGCTGAGTAAAAGCGCTTAAAAATGAAAATTCCTGTTTTTCACGGCCGAGGTTTATTTGGTCACGTTTTTCTCAGTCACGATTAATTCTCAAATAAATCATGAGTGTATCAAACATTTTTCTGGTACGGGGAAAATTAACGCGGTCGAGTTTCGTTGTGCGTAGAATTTTTAAATGACGTTTTACCCTAAAACGTGTAGTTCCTTAATAACTTTCGCGAAAATGATCTGATGAGTGTCAAACTTTTATTTTTCCATGGAAATGATTTATCATACGAGAATATGAAATAAAAATCAAATTTCGGGAAAATGAATAGTAAAAGTGAATAGTGAAATTTTTTCGGGAATAGTAATTAACCTGAAAATGCGAATTGTTACAGTCTCTACCCCTTACGGGGAACTTCGTCCTGAAGTTCTATGTGTGTTATATGTTGGAGTGGTGTCGATAAAGAGGTGTGGTTACTTATGAGGACTAGAGTCTGTGATTACTAGTGATGTAGTTTGATTTGTCTCAGAATACGGTGTGTCAATAGAGATTGATAACATAGTTGAATATCAGTAGAGATCAATATAATAGTCGAATATCAAAGGAAATTGATATAGCAGTCGAATATTAATAGAAATTGATATAGTAGTTGCAATCATAGTCTAGTAGGTAATCTGTTGTTGTACCTAGTGTTTATTGACTTCATACTTATGTAATTTAGGATACAAATAAGCTCACTTGTTTATAATTCTTTATTTACATAGAGAGGCATCCCAAACAATGTAAATAGGGAAATATAAACTTATGGTTCGATGATTTACAATTTCTTTATTTAAACGAAAAGGCATCCCAATCCATTCAAATAATTATAAATTATCCTACTTAAGAATTCCCAACACAACATTCATACTTAGCCGGTGAGTTACAAGGTAGTGTATTACGAGATGATACTGGTGTTCCAAAAGTACAAGATGAATATTCAAACTTGTAAAGCTGATGAGGGTGCTTGTGGTGTAACTATGGATGATTTGAGCTTTAAAAGTGCATCAAGATCTCTTAATGAGCTTGTGGTTGCAACGGTTGTGAAGACATTGATGTGATATGTTGATAAACAAAAGTGTGTAGTGTATGCTTAACATTAATATTCTTAGGTATAGATGTTGAGTTTGCTTTGAAAATCTTAAGAGATTTTAAAGGTTTATGACGGAATGGTATCCTTAGGACCTAAATAGGATAGTACTTCTACGGGATGAAGAGAAGAATTGATAACTATCCCAAGATAGTAGTTCGGATTATCTCATAAATGAAAACTTTCAAGAATGAAATTAGGTAGTACAAATAAGGTGTTAAGATTTCGCTGAGTGGTAAGGCACTATCGTGTCTCTAGATCGTTTTAAAGAATTCTGGTGGTTTATCGAGTTCAAGTAGGAAATTAATCTGAACATAACCCTAGTACAACTATTCTCAGTATTTGAAAATTTTAAGTCGAACATAGTTAGTCAGACTATGTTCCACTGTCCCTAGGTTAAATATAGGTGACTAGTCTATATTTAGCCAAGGTTCGATAAAATTTTCAAATACCTAAATTAGGTATACTTTTGATATGTCCGTTGCTTTTGAGAAACTGTCCACCAAACAAAGGCGATGTCCAACCATTCAGTTACAAGTCCCGCCCATACAAGACTTGTAACCTATGTTTTCACATTTCATTGCATAGAAGATAGTACGGGTAGATATATGTGGAAATGAAGTTTTAAGTAGTTCTAAAACAGAACATACTTGGCCAGGATCACGAACATTTAACAACGAAGGTTTCAGAAGAAAACTTTGATGAATGTAGAGAAACTTCAGCTTTTGTAGATGATGGATTAGTATGTCCTTTAGAAATCTCATATTTCTATTTTGAAATTGATATATTGTGATGGGTTTTTGATATCATATGAAATGATATTGATGAGGTGTTGGAATAATTCCAGAGACCATTGCACAAATCACAATGTCTCGGAAGTAGATTAGACCATTATGCAATTCACAATGTCTGGGAAGTAGGTTAGACCATTGTGTGACTCAAAACATTTGAGAAATGATTAAGACCATTGTATTATACAATGTCCGGGAAATAGGAAAGAATATTGTAATAAGTTACAATATCTTGGACATAAAATGTTGGAGTAGGAACATGATTGGGAGGATGTGGTTGTGCCAAAATGCCTTAGAATAGGCATGTGCAGATATGTTTAGTCCATTGTTTAGATAAAATGATTGAAAATAAATAGAGTGCATATATCAATATACTAGTATGTTCATGTAGTATAAAATGCTTACGGGGAAATGCTCAATTATGTTAAGGGTACATATATCCATGTGCTAACATGTTTGTGTAGTATAAAATGCTTAATAAGTCCATAATCGTCTAGAGGATGGAAGACACGGAGAGCGGAAGGCTATAAAAATGTTTTTACTTGTATGTGTAGTTATAGTTTAGGTCTCAATTAGACTCGTTTCTCTATAACCATGGCTCTGGTACCAATCTGTAACACCCCCAATTCATGGATGCAGCGGAATTCAAACTGGGTGTTACTCGACAGCACAATAGTCACAATGATAGAAAACGAACTCTAATTGAGTCGTTTTAAAAGATTTATCATTCAAATTGTATAAATATCAGAGATTACAAAATGAGGTCCCAGATGGTTCCATTGGGGTGCTAAAACCCTGCTAAAACTGGAAACACGGGTCTAAAACGCGTAATACGTAAAACGTACGAATATTGTGTAAAATTGAGAAAAGTAAAATGTTACTTTTCTAATACGATAATAATAATTTAAAATGACTTATGATGTCTAGACTGGGCTCAGTCTAGTGTCGGTTGGTATTTAATGTCTTATAGACATAAAACCGTAAGCCTAAAAATCAAGGAATGATTTTTGGTCAAAGGAGGAGGGAAAAATATGTTGACTTTTTCCAAAAATGTGAAAACTCAAATCGTCTTAGAAACGCGGTGCAGGTATAGGCTAAGGTTACGGATGAGTAAAAGCGCTTAAAAATGAAAATTCCTGTTTTTCACGGCCGAGGTTTATTTGGTCACGTTTTTCTCAGTCACGATTAATTCTCAAATAAATCATGAGTGTATCAAACATTTTTCTGATACGGGGAAAATTAACGCGGTCGAGTTTCGTTGTGCGTAGAATTTTTAAATGACGTTTTACCCTAAAACGTGTAGTTCCTTAATAACTTTCGCGAAAATGATCTGATGAGTGTCAAACTTTTATTTTGCCATGGAAATGATTTATCATACGAGAATATGAAATAAAAATCAAATTTCGGGAAAATGAATAGTAAAAGTGAATAGTGAAATTTTTTCTAGAATAGTAATTAACCTGAAAATGCGAATTGTTACACAACTTGTTGCTCGTTTGCCTTTAACCACTATGTAAATCCTTAAAGCAACGAAATGACTATAATAACCTCAGTGATGTGGCACTTAACGAGGAAACTAACGAAATTTGGCTATCGGTAGGCTTTTTAGCACTTATGCATAACGTTAGTGGCATTGTTGCATACCTTTATGACTCGATGCCTTTTTTGCACTTTCGCGACTTCTTTTTATTTATTTTTTTTCATTTTTTTCCTTTGCTGTTGTTATACTTGTATTTATTTCAAAGTTTGTTTATATAATTTCGAAGTGTTTTAAAAGAACTCGCTGGTTAGATGACGAAAGGTAATTTGTTAAGTCAAGTGGATTTATTATTATTATTATTATTATTATTATTATTATTATTATTATTATTATTATTATTATTATTTTGATTGTTATTTTGATAGGGGCTGCATTCTAAAATGGGCCTTATGATTTTATTGTATCGTAATAGGCTTAACCGAATTTTTCCTTGATTGATATTAGGCCTATTTTATTTAATTGGTACAAAGATGTATTGTAATTTTAATTGGTGTTTAATAAAATGTGTTAGTTTTTAAATTAAAAAAATGAAAAAAAAAATGGGACCCAATAACATGTTTGAGTGATTAGTGTGTTATTGAGAAGTGTATGCTATGGCGCTGAGGTAGCATACCAATAACGTGTTATTCGTATGCACGATACCTAGTGCTCTAAGATATGTGTCAAAAACTTAGGTGGTGTTTGGTTTTCGGGTTTTGACCTCATGGAATTTGATGTGACACATAAAAGTTGTTTGGTTTAATATATGGGATTAGGATTTTACTTTTAAAACTCATAAACCCTACCATGCACAAAACCCACCTTATATATATCTTTTCACAAAAGTTGTGGGAACTACCACTTTCATTCTCATATTCTTTTTTTATTTAGTTTTTTAAGCAATATTTTTTTATTATAAAATATATTTTATTAATTTTATAATATATTTTCTCTTTCTAAATCCAAATCTTAATCCACAACTTTACATTCAAATCCAAATCCTAATCTAAACCCATCTACAAACCAAACGGACGCTTAGTCTCTTTTTTGAAACTTTGATTTCTTTTAAGCTAAAAATTGGACTATGCTTTCGAATCTGAGCTATTTAGACTTTTTATTGAACCCATTCATCGTCATTAGCTAATTTCGATGCTTAGTTTTACTTGTTGATTACAACTAATGTTTTGTCACGTGCCAGAAGCATGACCAGTCAAATATCTCAAAACAGCCTTATAATTTATAAATACCATACTTGTAATAATTTAGAGTAGTCTTGAATTTCCATTTTCTGAGTTTGTAACAAACACAACTATAATCAATAACAAATCACTTGCTTTCAATTTAGAGTTTTATTCTTCTTCTATAATTCTTGTTGATTGCTAGAAATACTCTTCATTCTATAAATAGAATTTGGGTGTTTCATGTTTTAAAACCTGGTCGACTCGGCCGGTTCAACCGGTTGAACATGAACCAGTTAGGAGACATGCCGGATCTAGTCGAGTTTTTGCTTATTGAAGAATCTGATTAAATCAATAGTTTTTCATTGACTTGGATCAACCCGGTTTGATAAACATGGTCGGTCTATATATATATATATATATATATATATATATATATATATATATATATATATATATATATATATATATATATATATATATATTGCTTTACTTTAAACAACAAAAATCTTCTCTTTTCTCTAACACTAACGATACCTTTTTGCCATTTCATTTGCGCTAAACTCAATTTTTATTTTTTATTATTATTTTTTTTTTGGCTAATATGAGGTATCTAACTCGATATTGCGAGTCGACTAATCCCTACAGCGATTATCTTTTTTGGATATTGTGAGCCGACTAATCCAACTTAAATTATGTGTTTGGTTAAGTTCTATATTTGTATGGACAAACATATTACAATTTGAAAAGTTTATAATTAAATTAGAAAGTTAAATTGGTGGTGAGTAATGTAGTTTAGTTTTGATGAAACAACAAATTGGAGTTATAAATTAATGTTAGTATTATATTTGCTTGATTTAAAAAGTTAATCAATAAAGATTGGATTCTAAAAACACTATAGAGGCATCTAATTTTTATAAACTAGAACTATAAATCTGTTGTAAATTAAAACTATAAATTGACTATCTTTGCATTTATTTTTTTAGTATTGTAGATATAGAAATTAAAGACTAAACCCCAATAGAGTTATTTTATTTTTAACGGTTTAATTAAATGTAAAATCGAAATTGGACAAATACATGCTGTTAAAGATGTTATCAGAAGTATACATATGTATTGAAACGGTTCAATGTGATGGTTGAACCGGTAATTCGTTGAACCGACAACTTGATTGGATCAATTAAAAAACTGAATTTAAAACATTGATTACAACTCTCCCTCATGTGGTCCTATATCCTGATCAGTTCGAATGGTAACAAATGGGCTCTATGGCCCGCTTTCTAGCATGTAAAAGTGGATTAAAAAATAGGCTTTGGCTTTTAAACAAGAACGAATATTTATAAAATGTTACATTAAAAATTTGATGAAACGAAACTTTATAAATATTTTTTGAGGTGGATTAAAAATGGTGCATTAAACAAAAACGTAACTTTGATGAAACGAAAACATTCATTCGTGGGTCAAATGTGAAAATTAAGAGTGAAAATGTGTATTAAAGTATCAAGGTTCGTTAATGGAAACTTTCATTACTACTCCAGAAAAATTTCCTAAACTTTCACATTTGACCCACGAATGAATGTTTTCGTTTCATCAAAGTTACGTTTTTGTTGAATGCTCCATTCATTTTTCATTAAACTGTTTGTTAATATATGCAGTCCAAAGTAGCTAGTAGCTACATGCTCTTGAAATGTTAATTTGACACCAATTAAACTGTTTTTGAGCAAATTACGGAACTTATGCCTCAAAATATATCAAGTTGCACGAAGGTTGTCGTATAATAAACGTAGCTTCATTACTTTGTTTTATAGCATTGAAATCACACTATAGGGCGAAAATTTTGGTTTATATAAGCTTGTTATGATATAACATGCCTAGATAAGTTGATAAGTTCCAAAATAAGCCAGAAAACTAGGCTTGTGAAATATAAGCTGAAATGAGATAATAAGCTCATAAGCCCAAAAATAGGCAAAGTTGTTAGAAGTTCGTATGTTAAATAGAAAATAAGTAGTTTGATAATTATTTGAACCGCTATTCCTTTCTTAATTTCATTTAGTTATTGTAGTAAAATGTTATGTACTTTTTTTTTTGTGCAATTGTATACGTAGTATAATGCTGTTACACATACTTAAATTATTCAAAACAGACTACTAAAGTACTCAGTAGCATGACTACTAATTATTCAAAACTCAAAATTTGGTTTTAGACAATTTGTTCCAACACTAAATTAGTCAACATGTAACGACCGGTATCATACATTACTGAACCTTTGGAGTTTGGAGCCAGACACCTTTTAGCCGTTACAGGGTTATCAGCATTCAGGCTCCTTTCGTCGCCTTATTTTTTATAACTATCAGGCATTACAAATTCATCGGTTGTAACGGACAGAAAGAGCAAGCATAGCAGGTAAAATCATCATTTTAAGGTGAGAAATGATACATCTTCCTAATATGTATGCCTAAAAATCCTCCTAATGGTATGTGTCATGTGTTAACTGGAATGTGATAAAGTGAGCCAAGTTGTTTTTCAACTGAATCCTGACATGTGGCATTAGGAATGTTTTTAGGAATACTTTTGGGAGGTCGTAGCATTGCTCTTTTAAGGTGATTAATGATTACCAAAATGTTGTAAAGAGCTGAGGTAACAATTTAACTTGAGAGCCAAAATCATTAATTACCAAAATGGTACTTCAATTCTGATTGAGATCAAAGTCAAATCACAAACTGAACGTAATATCCATCATACCTCTAATAATTAAAATTTAAAACATGAAACACCATATAATGCCATGGAGCCAGAGACTAAACCAGTAAAGTAACTACTGGTGAGTTTCGACTTTCTTCTTCTGCCAGAGCCTGTCAAGTGCACTGTCAGCATCTCCCTACAAAAATCAAATACATGTACATGAGTGGAGGTGGCATTTTCTACACATTTAGCTATGATTGCCGGCAAAATTATGTGATATTGTCTCTAGGGGAAAATTAAGTTATAGGCTTATACTAGTAGCTATAACCAAACTGGTCAACAAATCCAACATGTCAAACAGACAAATGTCCATAATGCAACTGAAATGGCACAAGACCTCGTAAATACATCATTAAAAAACATAGAATATTAATTATGTGACGGAAACTTTTAAGATTATATTTGGACACTATTTTTTTTTTAATATAGCCATTTTAAGCAACAACTGTTTTAGGAACCAAACTTAAAAAGCAAATGTAGCCTAGACCAAGAAAGAGCATAATTATGGCATGTATTCAAGGGCGGAGCATTGTGAAAACTAGGAGGGGCTATGGTCCCCCTAGAGTTTTTTATTTTTACACTATCTACCCTTATATTATTGCATACTCTATGTTATAAACCTTAAATGTTATGCATAAATAATGGTTTGGCCCTCCCAGGTTTCTTAGATTATGTTTTGGCCCTCCTAGTAGAACTTTACAAGCTCCGCCAATTGATGTATTGTATTATATATACCAGCAAAGTAGTTATTCTCTTCTAGCTTTAGACGCAGCAAGCAAATTCATCTAAAAGGTTAATAAATACCTCTGACAATGAAATCAAATCAAATCACCACAAATATAAGATAAATAGAACCTTTAACACTTCATATTTCAGAAATAACCTCACCCTAACTTCGATAAGGGAAAGTAGCAAAAACCAAAAGACAAGCACAGAACAAGAGACTGAAGCCTAATGAACATAAATTCTATGATGTACCATCACAAAACAAGCAATTTAGAGATAGCAATTTTTACTTATCAATTAATAACGGGTAAACTTGGGTTATGTTTCATCACTTGAGTCGAAAGAAAAAACCACCTAATGCATATCTAAAAGTGAATACTAAATGCATCAACTACATGTTTACGCCCTAATCATTTGATGCTTGCGATTATAACCAGAAAAAAAAAGGACATACCTGGGCTCGTACAAAACCACATAGAGCAAAAGTGGAGAACTGGCCAGTGTAACGGCCAGACTCATCCAAATGACCAACATTAATCTGAACAGATGCGTGATCCTTTGAAGTGATCAACCTGTTAGTAGCAGAGCTGCAGGAAAAAAAATAAAAAATGCTCTGAATTATTTGCATCTAATGAACAAACATATAAACAAATGAAACAGGTTCTTAGAAAAGACATAGTGACTTACCACTTCCTTGGGATGTAAAGATCCATGTTTTGTCCTTCCTCGTTCTGCATCTTGGCTTTTTCTTCAAACAGCAACTAAATTCACAGATCATCACAATTAATTTAAAGGTACCAAAACACTACATTCAGTAGCTAAACAGGAAACCAAGTATCACGATTGGCTAAATCGGAAGGTTGGTTCATTCTAAAGGCTTAGAATTATTTTCAATACAGATATATTTGCTATTTTTTTATTATTTTTTTTTCTTTCTAAAAGGCTTGTTTCTTTTCTCATACGATTATATCAAATTTTAATTGGTGTTCCATCTCTAATATCCCGTTTCAGCCACACACACACACACACACACACAAAAAGAAAAAGCAATGCAAAATGCACGTATATAAAACAAGTAGCAAATAAAATAAGGTCACCAATGAAAATCCACAAGCACAAATGTTGCACATAGCAAGTTCTTATACATTTCAGCACTTGATACATGTATCTAAAACACGCATCTGTAAGCCATTGCATAAGAGCTTGATCAAAGTTCCATACTAAACAAATTTTAACCTAAACTCAATCTCAACCTTTACGTCAATGTAATGAATCGGAACTAGGTATCAAAGTATATATCCTCTACATTCCGGCACCATTATCTATATAATATTCATTGACGCCAATACACCACTAACAATCAACGGACAAAAATCATGTTATTCTCAAAATTTCAAGCACAGAAACTGAAACGATAATTATTTGGTACATACCATTAAATTTGCTTCAGCTGTAACAGACATTTCATGACACATTTCCAAATTACATACACTTCCAAGTTCCAACTAATTATAATTTCTTATATATAGTTTAAAAAAAATGGTTATATTTTGCATATTTTTGAATCAATTTAAATCTAATTCACTGGTTACAGTTATCTCTTCTTATACTTTATACATTTACTATTTATTGAAACCTAGGAAAACATTAGAAAACCTTAAAAACATAACAGATAAAAACAAGCAAACATAGATTAAGATATTACGAGGTAATATAAGAAAAAAGCAAACCTAGATCGTAAGGTGATATGAATGAGTTTGTCTGATGATGCTCTGTTTGGGGTAATGTAAATGACTGACGGCTGCAAGGAATGTTATAAAACCCTACAACTCAAAAGTTATAACATAAGGGTAATAGTGTCTTTTACTAATTATAAATGGTGTGTGACAAAACAGTAAAGGGAGAGGGAAAGTGATTTTATTATTATGAAATTATTTATGGCCCGTTTAGTTTGTATAATGAATTTGGATTTGAATTTAGATTTAGATTAAGAGAGAGAAAAATATTAATTTAATATATTTATTTTCTAAATTGATAATAAGATTTAAATTAAAGTATATATCTTTTAAAAAAAATAATAATTAATGATTGGTTAATATAGTAATGGGGTCTTATTATTATGAATAAAGACAAAACTTTAACAGATAAAAGTTGTAAACCAGGCATGCTAGATGGGAATTTTACACGCCGAATATTAAGTATTGAGTCTCAATTTTGAGGCCCACTCATTTGAACCAAACAATCACCTATTATCATCACACCCAAATCCTACCCCTAACCACATCAAACAAACGAACCCTTATTACATGGTTGACTAAACTTTGACCAAACTATACACTTACGTAAACTTTACAAAGTGTCTTTGATGTTTGAAATAATGTGGAGATATGGCATTGTAGCTTCTTGCTTGGCTTACTGTATTGACCTTCTTTGTAGCAGCATTACTCACATCTTGTGTTCCTTTATCCCCTCCATAAGTAGGCAGTGTGTAGGGATCACACATGCCCAACTTGGACAAACATTTATGAAAAGGATTTGTAGTGAGAACTTTTGTAAGGAGATCAGATGTTTGTAAAGTTGTATGGATGTAAGTAGGAAGTATATGTCTATCTTTGATCTTGTCTCTCACAAAATGACAGTTAATTTCTATATGCTTTGTTCTTGCATGCTGAACTGGGTTTGAAGCTAAGGTAATTGCAGATGCATTATCACAGAAGATTCTAACTGGAGTTGCAGGCTTGATGTGCAGATATTGAAGAAGAGAGTTGAGTCAAGTGATTTCACATGAGCAATCTGCTAGGGCCCTGTATTCAGCCTCTGTGGAGGATCTTGACACAACATTTTGTTTCTTTGAATGCCATGAAACCAAACTGCTTCCCAAAAAGATACCAAAACCTGTGATTGACCTTCTTGAAGCAGGGTAATTGGCCCAGTCACTATCACAATATTCCTGTAAGATGAGTGGATTAGACTGTGGAAAGAATAACCCTTGGCCTGGACTAAGCTTGACATATCTGATAACCCTGTATAGAGCTTCCAAGTGTTTTGTATATGGTGACTAGGAGAACTAACTTAAATGGTGGGCTGCAAAGGCAATATTTGGCCTACTGATAGTAAGGTAGATTAACTTGCCTACCAAAGTTCTATAATGAGTTGGGTCAGGTAAGGGATCACCTGAATCATAGGTAAGTTTGACTGTGGGCTTGAGTGGTGTTTTAGCATGTTTGGCATCCATTAAACATGCATGCACAATAAGGTCTAGAGCGTACTTTCTTTGGGTCATCACAATGCCTTTGGAATTCCTTAAAAACTCAATTCCAAGATAATAGTTTAAGGGTCCAAGATCCTTTATGCTGAACTCTATGTGTAATTTCTTTTTTATCTCAGTGATAAATGAGAGTGAGTTGCCTGTAAGGAGGATATCCTTTACATAAATGAGGAGAACCTGAGAGTGTGCGTGTGAAGTAGGTAAACATGGAGGTATCTACATGACTTTGTTTGAATCCAAGGGAAGTAAGAAAAGTGGTTAGCTTGATGAACCACTGCCTATTTGCTTGTTTGACCCATAAAGAGATTTCTTCAGTCTGCAAACAGTGTTGGGTGGGACATGTTTGTTGTAGCCACTTGGTAAAGTCATGTAAACCTCCTCATGTAGGTCGCCATGCAAAAAAGCATTATTCACATCTAATTGATGAACATGCCAGTTAGAGACAGAAGCAAGCAAGAATGGTTCTCACAGTAACCATCTTGGTTGCTGGAGCAAAAGTCTCTGTGTAATCTACCCCTTCCTTTTGGTTGAAGCCCTTTGCAACTAATCTAGCTTTGTATTTCTCCACTTTGCTACAAAAGAATCTTCACAAAAAATGAAATTTTAAAGGGTTAGATGAATGATATGAATGTGTATATGTAAATGTAATAACAAGTGATCAATAAAAATTCTAACAAATGGCTTGGTATTTATAGCAAAACTTTCAGCAACTTTGGCGGATACGGCGGAACCCTCAGATGGGTTCCGCCCGTGTACCTCCAAGGTTCCGCCAAGACTGACATTAAGTTTTGCAATAAATCATTCCAAACCAACCAAAGTCACATCAACTTATTTCTAGTCAAACACTTACTTGTGTAAGAAAACTTATGGTGAGTCAAACACACAATCTTTCCTTAAATGCATATTGATGTGTTTGACACAAAGTTACCATAAATGGGATGTGACATTTCTATCTTAAGAAATATAAAAATGTTGTGTTTTATATGAAATGTAAATGTAGCAAATGTCTAATTATGCAAGTCTTTAAACTAAAATTATGTTTTACTAAAAACTAAAGTTTACACTTTGTCGTTAACAAAACTTAGCAAAGATCGTAAAATATAAATAACGGAAGATATCTCTCACTACCTGTTGTGGTGGTTGGTCTTTGAAGATAGGGTGAAACAACAATGGTTTTGGGTGGTGGTACTCTTGTTGTGGTGCTTGGTTATGGTCAAAAGGTTCATTAGGCTCAAATAATGGCCTTGGTATTGTTGTTTGCTCAATGTAAGCAAATGGGTGCAAAGGTTGTGGATTGGTTGATCTTGGTGGAAGATCATTAAGATCTTCTATGAAAGGGTGTGGTGATGTTGGTGGAGACCCAAATAACTCCATTGGTTCTAGTTTAGGTGGTAGTTGTGGTGATGGAGTTTTGGATGGTTGGGTTGGAGCACTTGGTGGAGTTGGGTCAATGGGTGATTTTGTTGGTGGTGGAGTGGTGAGCTCATTTGGTTCTTTGGGTGATGGAGTTGGAGATGCAAGGTTTAAAAAAAATGTTCATTTTTTATGGGTGAGGAAAATTCATCTGAAGATGAAGAACTTAGGTTGATTGTGTGGTGTGAACAAATTGGTTTCACACTTATGCGGGCGGTTCTCCGAATGGGTCGAGATGGTTGAGAGGTGATTGTTGAATTTGTCATTGTTAAAATGGTTGATTAGAGGTTTAGGATTAGAGATTGTGATGGTGATGGTGTGATTTGAGGGTGTTCTAAGATGGTTAAATTTATAGAGGTGAAGAAGTATGGGAAGGAGTGTTTGGATTTGATGTTTAAGCATACAAAAATGGAGGTTGCTAATGATTTGGAAGATTAATGAGGGTTGTCAAATCATTGGAAGTCAATCCAATGAAAATAGTGGAGGAAGAAGACAAAGATTTGCACTAAATGCTTAGTGGTTTTGGCAAATTGGTTGAAGGTATATGTTTCACGGATTACAAGGAACCTTTGGAAGGGTTCCTTCCCTTATGGGTGAAGGTTCCTTAAGGTGGTTATGGCTAAGTTTGAAATTTGCCAGAAATGGTTTTCTATGAGTTCTAGAGGCTGAGAATCAATCTAATGATGTTATAAACTAACAAGGGATGGGTTTCTCACCTAAAAGATTGTTTTGAAGTATTGTGGAAATCGAAAGTTTGAAAAATACAAGAAAATTTGCAAGTTGTCTGGCGGAACCCTGCGATAACACAGTCGGAACCCTCAGGCTGGGCCATTTCTGGAATTCCAGAAATTTACACTGGCGGAACCCGTTTGAGGGTACCGCCAGTTCCGCCAATCCTGAAAAACAAGGCAGTCCCACGTTTTGACCCGCGAGACGATTTTCAAATTTTTTGAAAACTCCTAAAAACAAAATTATAATTCATATCTGGTTTGGAAATGCAAAAATTAAACACGTAAACACTCATACCATTGGACTTAGACCGGGGGCTAGAGAATTTCAATATACTTAGTGAAATTTTTCATAAGCATGAAAATTTGACAACACGCTAAATGTTGTCATCATGCATAGTTGTTAGTTCATACATGTTCCAAATTGTACCAAATATCCTACCAATACATAAATTCATAACACACATTGTTTAAACGACTAAATTGTTCAAATAGCACCTTGTGCCAAACACTCCTACGCACCCGCTCTCATTGACGGTCTATCTTCTTCTTGAGCTTTCCAAGGAATCTCCCGAGATTTTTGAACATCCCCTTTGTTTGCTTGAACTCCGCCGACTCATTTGGAATATCCGGAAGTTGGGAAAGGTATTCTAGAGGTGGGAGCCTAGAGTTGGGCAGAGTCTCATCTTCACTCATTGAGGATGATGATAAGAAGGTAGGAGGATGAGGACGTTTTCCTTGGGCTTTGTAGACTCTCTTATCACTTAGTGGGACAAAAGTGTGTGGAATGAGAGAGTAGTCTAAGCGAAGACCTCTAGGGGTTGCCGGAATGGGGGAAATGAACCTAAAGAGACGGGTCAAGAGCATTCCATACGGCATAGTCGTTGTGCCTTGCACAGGAATTTCGGCCATCTTTTTGGCCATGTAGTAGGCTAGGTTGAAGGGTTGCTGTCACACCCCCAATTTACCTGACTTGCAGCGGAATGGAATACCTGGGGGTGTCTGTCATAGCACCACAGTTACAGTTACATTGAACGACCTAAAGTGTCGTTTGGAAAATATTGCATTTGATCATTGAAATAATTCAGAGTTTACAAAATGAGGTCCCCAAAATGTGTTGCAAGTTTATGAAAACAAGTCCTGCTAGATCAAATGTTTACATAAGTGCATGAAATAATGATGAGACGCGTCGACTCCGCGACTCCATGAAGTCCAAATGCATGTCTCATGAGCTACCTTAATAACCTGAAATACATTGCTAAAACGTCAACACGAATGTTGGTGAATTCCATAGGTTTGTAAAATGTACTGATGTACGGCCACCACAAGTAAAAATGCAAGATAAAAATCTCGTGAAAATTGTACAATAGCCTTAAGCTCATGACACCGAAGCTATGACTGATGAAATTCTATGCCCCTCCCGAATGTTCTGCCGAAACATTCAAATGTAAAAGACATGACATGCATCCGCTTACTGTTGGTATCCACTACCACGGATGGAGGCGTCACCCTCGATAGATCTATCCACTCACTCTCGCTTAGTACTTGAAATTAACGGTTCATGATGTTACAGGGGACTTAGCACTTGGCAAGGTAACTTAAGCTATGTACATGTTTGAATACTTGGGCTCGTACTGAAATAATTGATGCAATGTATTCCCCCCGTGGGATTTGAAAACAATCAAAATGTTGAATTGAAAACGGGGCTATGAAAACTCACCTCAACTGATGAAACCGTGATGAAATGAAATGAACACCAATGAACAATTAGCTGCTGCAACCCAATATGATGGTACCATGAACATGTAATGAACTGAAAGACAAGGCGCGCACACTAGCCGCAACCTAATGTAAATGATGAACGATCTACTTTAGATCATGAAATGATGTTATGAATGTCCATGCACATGTTTACTATACCACTCTACTCTTTGAAAAACACTTGTTGTTACCAAAAGTATATATTCCAAGACTTAGGAAAATATTGCTATTAGAAAATATAAATGGCTAGTTATAATATATATACTTATATATATATATAACGTAAGTTTCCATGTTAGCGTTGAAATACTCGGGTTGTAATCCTTGAAATGATGAAAACATACTCGTAATAACTAATACTACGTTAGTTATAAAGCTCGGTACTTGATATTATGTTTAGCTTGAAAATGCACTTCGTAGTTTTTGCGCCAAATATATTAAAAGCTGTCAATTAATAAAGGGTTTTAGCCGATATTCAAACGAGTATATCTTTGTCGTTACTTGTCCGTTTTACTTGTTCTTTATATCCACGGTTTCGTCTTAGTATGTAGTAATATATTTTGGAAAGCTCGGCTCCTCCGGGTTACGTCTAAAGTCTCTTTTTGTCCAATGAAAAACGTCCAACAGCAAACATTTTCTGAAAAATACTTTTCGTCTACAATCTTGCAAAAATCATAACTTCTTCGTTATAAGCTCTTTTTAATCCGTTCTTTCGCCTACGGATTCGTTTTTGAAAGTATTTTCTAAAAATTTTGCCAAAGTTTCCTTGGTGTTTACTGATTTTCCAGATTTTTACAAAACGGGACAGCATGTCTAAAATAGGTTCCAAATCAAGTTTCCAAGGTTAAAAATCAATTTCTACCATCACCAAACCTCTTGTAATCACCACATGGCTAATCTAATCTTACCATACACCTTCTTAGGGTGCCATGGACTCCTAACCAAGTTATTAGAGCTAGGGGATTCATAACAAATAAGTTAGGGTTTGTATGTTTGTTTTTAGCCAAAATAAAGTGTGGTATAGCTACTTGTACATGGTTTTTAGCATGATACTTATGTAATACATGTAAAAATAGGATGATCCATGAAAAAATAAAGATGAAAACTTACTTGACCAAATGAGATGATTATTGGATGATTATGCTTGATGTTCTTGTGTTTTTGTTGCTTGATTCTTGATTAGACTTGTAAAATGAACAACTTTTGTGTTTTACTTTATGGAAAATGATCACTTGATCATGGAGATCAATAAAAGTCGTGGGTTTGAAGATGGAAATGGGGAAGATGAGATGAAAATTTGTCTTAGCTCAAAAGGTGTGATTATGATTTAGAAAATTTGGTAAAGTAAGGTTTTTATGTGTTTATTTGTTAAATAATGATAAATCAATGCACAAGGTTAAAAAGGGGTGGTCATGGCTGGTTTTGGGTGTGAAAAGGAGTAGCCAAAACGGTTTTGATCACTTAGAAAATATAGTGTAGCGTTAAGTGTTATTACGCGTTATTCGTTAAAATCGGGTACCGGGTTTAATAGCCATAAACGTTCACGAAATTAACCGGGATGAAATAAAGTCATAATAATGTTAAAAACATATTAAAAATATGTTGGGTACATTTACTGAGTGATCGGGTGATTATTGTTTAGTTTTCACGAAAACCGTCGTTATATTTATACGCGTACGTTATAAATAAAATAAATTTCCAAAATACTGGGTAACTGAATGTTATAACTTTTATGATGTTAAAATGGATATAAAAATATGTCGGGACCATTGTGGGAATATTTAGATATATTCGTCGTGTATAAACCGGGTGTTAACGTTTATTTAGAAATCGTAATACGTAAAACGTTAAATATACTGAATATAGTAATTTGAAAATCCTAAGAGTGGTATAACATGTAAATGACCTACTGATGATATGCAGACTATCCCCAGTCCGTATGAAATGTTATTACTGATAATGCATGAATTCGCACCTGAACCAATATGGTTACGCGAATTTGAATACCCGTAAACTAAATTTACGATGAAATGTGTAATGCACGTGAATGATGAAATCTTTTCCCGCAATGAATAGTGTTCCATGAATAGTAAATTTCCCAAAAGTTTCTCAGAATATCAAATTGACCTCGAAAACGATGAATAGTAAACTGATGAATAGTGTTTTGATGAATAGTGTTTGATGAATAGTGTTTTTCCAAAGTTCGGGAAATGACCTGAAATGACCTGAAATGGTGAGTTGTGACAGTCTTCCCCCCTAAAAGGAACTTCGTCCCGAAGTTCAGTTTATGTTGGTCTCTGAGAATGTATTGATGAAAAGGTGATGATATTCGAGAATTCCAGCGAACTCTAACGATAGGAATTCGACTCTGTTTCAACTGTTTGACCACACGGTCCATGGTTTCTGTTGGTTCTCTGACAATGTTCAAGTCTGACGGCCACTATGCCTTCTCTGTCAAAATATAAATGGTCCAGTGTATATTGGTGTAACTTTCCAAGTTTTCTGAACGATAACATGCCTTTCCTAGGTAGAACTTTCTGCATAACTCTGTAGAACTTGAAGTTTTAATGGTTTATGACTTATTGAACTTGTAACTGATTCTTGACTTGTAGAAAATTTCTGGTTATCTCATGAATGCCTACTGAACTAGTGAGTTGAGCTTTTTCTGAGTTTGGCCCATCAATCGATGGTCTGCGCTTCTTAATGTTTTAAATGTGGTACTGGTAATATATACTGCTGAATTCTGCCAGAACTCAAGTTTGTATGCTAGTTGGTCGATTCTAAAATGAATCTTAAATAGTCCAATATGCTAAAGGTTCAACCTTTCTTGTTATCCAATTTGTATCATGCCAAACCAAGGCAATGCTTTTAACTTTGTTTGTTCTCCTACTTGAATCTGGATGGTTTGTTGTTCAGGATATCCAATCCAAATGATGTGTGTTATGTACCAACCTAACTTCTGCCAGTTTCCCGTTGTTGGTGTGATAACTATTGTTGTAGATGAATTTGATTTATGTTAAATGATTAGTCCAACCATTTCTAGAGTTAATCACTCATGCTCTGAGCATACCTTCCTATGTTTGGATTGTTCTGTGATGTTTCCATCTAAATGGGTTTCTGAAGGAAATTCTGAAATGATTACATGAAGTCCAAGGTGAATCGATTTCCTTAACAGGAAAATAACTGAAATGGGTACAATAAACCTTTGTGACTAATTCCACAACGTTCGGTCCTTCGAACTTGGCGTTATTTGAAAGCGATAGAGTATAGGTAACAATTTGGTTCCTTGTGTTTTGTTCCAACGGATGATAAGACATATGTTTTTCTTTGTCTATTGGGTTTGGTCTCCACTACTGAAGTTCGTGATTAATTTGTGATGTCCTTCCTAATTCCTTCATCACATATACCAATATTCTTTACTGTCAAGTCACAAAATCCTAAATGCATAAGCGATGTTGTAGGGAAATTTGTTCTGGAAATTTGTCTCGCGATTGTGAGTTTTAGTTAAAATCCTTTTCTGAATAAACGAATTTAGAAAATGGAGCAAATGATTTACTGAGTAATATTTTTCTTGATGATTCAAAATCCAGTAGTTATGAAATAGGAATTGTTTTCAAACATGTTGTGATTAAGACTGCTTACCAAAGTTTGATGTCTATGTATATTTCTCATTGTACAATAGTGTTGCTAAAGTTTGACCAAAAAGATCGCACTTGTTCAAAATAGGAATTTCAGAAATCATTTTTCCACAAGGTATGTGATTTATGTAAACGCATCAACTTTATTTAAAAGTGAAAACACTGAAAAGGATAAAATGGTAGAATAGGAAATGTTCGCTTAAATGCATAGATGTCTAACACTTAGTTCCTGAGGTTGGATAATGTCTATTGATGGTTATCTGGCATAACTACAAGCATAGGTATTTAGACTAACTTAAGTCTTGAAATAGTTTATCGTTGTAATTGGCAAGACGAAGGTATCACTTGATGTTGTGTCGATGAATGTCTATTCTGTTTTCCCATGTAGATGAGGAGATATGTTCTGGTTTGATCCCTTGCTTAGTATGAAGGTAAGGTTATCTGAAATTTCTAGTGACATAAGGCCTTAGAGGAAATTACATCGATATTCTTGATTCAAACAATTGTCCTTTGTGAAAACTTACTGTAGGAAAGTTTATGTATGGATGAGGCCATGTTTAAATGAAATGCTCTACAGTCTCAATTAGAAGCTTGGTTTATTTCTATTGTGTTGTCCTGCGGACATCTATATTGAGTTCAATCCTGTAGCTCAGTCTAGCTAGTACCCTTAAACGATAGAATTTGACAACTAAGTCAGAGATGGTGATTAGGATGGTCTCGCAGTATCTGAGGATTGTTGTTGAGTTATGAATTCTCTCACTATATGCTTCTAGTCCTGGTTAGTAGTTCTGTAATCCTTTCGTTGCTTCTATTGTATAAAGGAATCCTGCATGTAATTGATATGGAAAGTCTCTTCTAGGGAATTCAATGGGAAGAATCCAACTTAATGGCTAAGTGAGTGACAGGTAGGGTAAGTATCCAGGGATAGTTCGGCAAAAGGGATGTTTATGAAAGAGTTCCTTTGTTTACAAAACTTTTGGATGAAGATTGTTATTAACAATCCTTTGAAAAGGTAACTATTTCCTTCATGGCATAATCCTTCCTGAATTTTACATAGGTGATCAGGCTATGTATAATTGAGGACTAATGATGCGATGTTGGATTTTGTAAAAATATCATAACTTTTCTCAAAAGTTTTAGATGGTGTTCAACGCATTGTTATTAAAATGGTATCCTGATGTTTCCTTTCAAGTAACAACAAAAAAACAACAAAAAAAAAAAAAATTGCCTCGCGTAATAATAGTAAATACTTGGTGTAATGACAGAAAATCAATTTATAGGATGGTAATAAAATAGCTTACTTCAGAAAATTTTTCTGTAAAACGGTTTCCCCATATGATAGTAAAATAGCTTGAATGGTGTATTGGATACGTGGGTGAATCTTGTCGAATGGTAATAGTCTACTAGATGTCATCTAGTTCATGGCAAGTGGGAATGGAAAAGGAAATGACAATGATGGTACTAGTGAATGGAATACTATCCTCTTTCGTGCTACCTCGCGACATCCAAAAGGTAAAACTAAAGTACACACTGTGGGAAGACCAATAGTGTAATAAGTAACTGATGGTGGTGATAGTACCTGAGTAGTAAGTGCCCTACTAGTGATGGAAAGAAAACACACTATCTTCCTTGCAATAAGCATCCTAATAAATCCATTAAGATTAATTCTGAATACACTACCAAAAGGCATTCTATGTACGGGCTGAATGATAGGAAAACTCTGTTCCTATGGCAAATCAATAGTACTAATGGTGGTGTAAGTGCAACTGATGGTATAATGGTAGTGTAAAATGACAAGGCATCTTCAATGTTGGAATCCGATAAAAGGATGTCAGGGTGAGTATCTGAAGACATGTCACTTGTGAACCAGGTCAATAAAATGATGAACATATACGGATATGAGTATAAATAACTCGCACAGGGTATGTATGAAACAACATGTATTATGATTATGCACTTATGATGAAATGATAAGATGCTATGCTGATGTGGTTATAGTCTAGGGTCCAAGATACATCCTAGTTCGCTATAACCTTAGCTCTGATGCCAATCTGTCACACCCCCAATTTACCTGACTTGCAGCGGAATGGAATACCTGGGGGTGTCTGTCATAGCACCACAGTTACAGTTACATTGAACGACCTAAAGTGTCGTTTGGAAAATATTGCATTTGATCATTGAAATAATTCAGAGTTTACAAAATGAGGTCCCCAAAATGTGTTGCAAGTTTATGAAAACAAGTCCTGCTAGATCAAATGTTTACATAAGTGCATGAAATAATGATGAGACGCGTCGACTCCGCGACTCCATGAAGTCCAAATGCATGTCTCATGAGCTACCTTAATAACCTGAAATACATTGCTAAAACGTCAACACGAATGTTGGTGAATTCCATAGGTTTGTAAAATGTACTGATGTACGGCCACCACAAGTAAAAATGCAAGATAAAAATCTCGTGAAAATTGTACAATAGCCTTAAGCTCATGACACCGAAGCTATGACTGATGAAATTCTATGCCCCTCCCGAATGTTCTGCCGAAACATTCAAATGTAAAAGACATGACATGCATCCGCTTACTGTTGGTATCCACTACCACGGATGGAGGCGTCACCCTCGATAGATCTATCCACTCACTCTCGCTTAGTACTTGAAATTAACGGTTCATGATGTTACAGGGGACTTAGCACTTGGCAAGGTAACTTAAGCTATGTACATGTTTGAATACTTGGGCTCGTACTGAAATAATTGATGCAATGTATTCCCCCCGTGGGATTTGAAAACAATCAAAATGTTGAATTGAAAACGGGGCTATGAAAACTCACCTCAACTGATGAAACCGTGATGAAATGAAATGAACACCAATGAACAATTAGCTGCTGCAACCCAATATGATGGTACCATGAACATGTAATGAACTGAAAGACAAGGCGCGCACACTAGCCGCAACCTAATGTAAATGATGAACGATCTACTTTAGATCATGAAATGATGTTATGAATGTCCATGCACATGTTTACTATACCACTCTACTCTTTGAAAAACACTTGTTGTTACCAAAAGTATATATTCCAAGACTTAGGAAAATATTGCTATTAGAAAATATAAATGGCTAGTTATAATATATATACTTATATATATATATAACGTAAGTTTCCATGTTAGCGTTGAAATACTCGGGTTGTAATCCTTGAAATGATGAAAACATACTCGTAATAACTAATACTACGTTAGTTATAAAGCTCGGTACTTGATATTATGTTTAGCTTGAAAATGCACTTCGTAGTTTTTGCGCCAAATATATTAAAAGCTGTCAATTAATAAAGGGTTTTAGCCGATATTCAAACGAGTATATCTTTGTCGTTACTTGTCCGTTTTACTTGTTCTTTATATCCACGGTTTCGTCTTAGTATGTAGTAATATATTTTGGAAAGCTCGGCTCCTCCGGGTTACGTCTAAAGTCTCTTTTTGTCCAATGAAAAACGTCCAACAGCAAACATTTTCTGAAAAATACTTTTCGTCTACAATCTTGCAAAAATCATAACTTCTTCGTTATAAGCTCTTTTTAATCCGTTCTTTCGCCTACGGATTTGTTTTTGAAAGTATTTTCTAAAAATTTTGCCAAAGTTTCCTTGGTGTTTACTGATTTTCCAGATTTTTACAAAACGGGACAGCATGTCTAAAATAGGTTCCAAATCAAGTTTCCAAGGTTAAAAATCAATTTCTACCATCACCAAACCTCTTGTAATCACCACATGGCTAATCTAATCTTACCATACACCTTCTTAGGGTGCCATGGACTCCTAACCAAGTTATTAGAGCTAGGGGATTCATAACAAATAAGTTAGGGTTTGTATGTTTGTTTTTAGCCAAAATAAAGTGTGGTATAGCTACTTGTACATGGTTTTTAGCATGATACTTATGTAATACATGTAAAAATAGGATGATCCATGAAAAAATAAAGATGAAAACTTACTTGACCAAATGAGATGATTATTGGATGATTATGCTTGATGTTCTTGTGTTTTTGTTGCTTGATTCTTGATTAGACTTGTAAAATGAACAACTTTTGTGTTTTACTTTATGGAAAATGATCACTTGATCATGGAGATCAATAAAAGTCGTGGGTTTGAAGATGGAAATGGGGAAGATGAGATGAAAATTTGTCTTAGCTCAAAAGGTGTGATTATGATTTAGAAAATTTGGTAAAGTAAGGTTTTTATGTGTTTATTTGTTAAATAATGATAAATCAATGCACAAGGTTAAAAAGGGGTGGTCATGGCTGGTTTTGGGTGTGAAAAGGAGTAGCCAAAACGGTTTTGATCACTTAGAAAATATAGTGTAGCGTTAAGTGTTATTACGCGTTATTCGTTAAAATCGGGTACCGGGTTTAATAGCCATAAACGTTCACGAAATTAACCGGGATGAAATAAAGTCATAATAATGTTAAAAACATATTAAAAATATGTTGGGTACATTTACTGAGTGATCGGGTGATTATTGTTTAGTTTTCACGAAAACCGTCGTTATATTTATACGCGTACGTTATAAATAAAATAAATTTCCAAAATACTGGGTAACTGAATGTTATAACTTTTATGATGTTAAAATGGATATAAAAATATGTCGGGACCATTGTGGGAATATTTAGATATATTCGTCGTGTATAAACCGGGTGTTAACGTTTATTTAGAAATCGTAATACGTAAAACGTTAAATATACTGAATATAGTAATTTGAAAATCCTAAGAGTGGTATAACATGTAAATGACCTACTGATGATATGCAGACTATCCCCAGTCCGTATGAAATGTTATTACTGATAATGCATGAATTCGCACCTGAACCAATATGGTTACGCGAATTTGAATACCCGTAAACTAAATTTACGATGAAATGTGTAATGCACGTGAATGATGAAATCTTTTCCCGCAATGAATAGTGTTCCATGAATAGTAAATTTCCCAAAAGTTTCTCAGAATATCAAATTGACCTCGAAAACGATGAATAGTAAACTGATGAATAGTGTTTTGATGAATAGTGTTTGATGAATAGTGTTTTTCCAAAGTTCGGGAAATGACCTGAAATGACCTGAAATGGTGAGTTGTGACAGTTGCCTAACGGACAAGGAGTAGAGCATGTATCAAAGGCAAATATTGATGTGATCTCGGTTTCCTATGGTGCTAATGACATTGGCTCTAAGGAGTTCTTCCTATTTCTTGAATTGGGGCTTGAGTTCATTGAGTTCCATTCCATATGGGTCCCTGCTAACCTCATTTCCCGTATGGGTTCTTCTAGTGGCGGTGGTCCTAATGAAGAGGTGGTCACGAAGAACATCCTTTGACACAAGAGGAGTGTCATAGGGATGGATGCGGTCAATGAGTGTGTCAAGAGTTTATAGGCTATGTTTGTCGGTGTAGATGCAAGTGCCACGGTTTGGAACACCTAGGATTTGAGCAAATTCATCGAGAGTGAAGGAGTATGGATGACCACTAGCCGAGAAGTTAATGGACATACAACCATACTCATCTGATGAGAGGTTGATGGATGCATAGAACTCTAAAATAAACCTAGGACAAATAGGCTCATCGATTTCTAAGAGACAATCAAAGTTGATGTTTGCAAGTTCCGCGGGTAAGTTTGTACCGGCTAGAAAGGATGGGTCAATGGTTCTACCCTCATGGACATATCATTTTTCTAAGGCTTTGAAAACGTTGATTTGAGCTTCGGTAAGGCCTTTGGTTTTGTGGTGTTTGGGTATGTACTTAATGGTGTCCTTGTGGTCGTAATGAGTCGCAGGAGGCATGATGATTCCTAGAAATAAAATTTCACATTTTAGTCTTAAGTTAGCGACTATGATAATGTGGATGTTCTAGTGTGTGCCTATATGAAAACTATGTGGAGGTGCGGTTATCTTGACTCATTTTGATGCTTAAAACGTTTTATAATGCAAGTTTTGTTATAAAACAAAAGATAAACCAAACACTCCTAGTTCAATGTAGCTTCGTTTGAATGTACCCGAAAATACATATTAGTTATGTATTCCCTTTAGCATTCAAAAGACATTATGCAAGTGATGTTTTAAATACAACGTTTTTATTTTGTATTCACAATGTGAGACGAAAAAATATTTGTCCTATTTGTGAGAAATTTTTGCAAAAATTTGACATAGGATGTTTTAGAAAACATGTTTATAACTAGTAAGAATGCAATTCCTAACTATGGGGAACACAATTAGTTTTGTTAAACACCTAATTTCATGCATGAGTTTCTCAAGTTAATGCATAACCCCAAGTTTTTGTTTTTGTGCAAAAATAGAATTCCTAGACTCAGATCAGGAGTGTAATCATGTTTAGAATACTTATAATGATGATTGATGAGCAATGTGAATGAAGGAAGGACCAAAAATTCGTAGGTGTGGATAAATGGTGAAGTGAATAGTAGCAGTTTGGAAGTGGTGGTATGAGATAATGGGTGTTTGGTTTAATATAAACTATTGTGAAGTTTCTGCAGGTCGGCGGAAATGGCGGAACCAAAAAGAGGGTTCCACCCGTTATGGCTGAGGGTTCCGCCGACACTGCTGAGAAAAAGACTTATTGGTTTGTTTTGATTTTTGTGATTTTTGTCTAATGTCTAGAATTACAAGATAAGTTCCATAAGTCCTAAGCCTAGCCTAAGGAGGTTAAATGGTTCTCGTTTAAGAGGTTTTGTGATGATGTCGGCTATGTTGTCTTCGGAAGAAACTTTCTCAATTGAGATGTTTCCTTTTTGAACGTTATCACGAAGGAAATGATGACGGATTTCAATATGTTTGGTACGAGCATGTTGAACTGGATTTTTGCTAAGATCAATGGCTCCTTTGTTGTCACAAAGAATGGTGATGTCGTTAAGTTGAATTCCGTAGTCGACAAGAGCTTGCTTCATCTAAAGAGCTTGATGACATGCCTTTCCGGCCTATACATATTCGACTTCCGTTGTTGAAATAGCGAGAGACGTTTGTTTCTTAGAGAACCATGAAGTGAGACAATGTCCAACAAAGGTACAAGTACCACTTGTACTTTTTCTATCAACATAGTCACTGGCATGATCCGAGTCGGCATATACTATGGTGTCTACTCCTGTTCCTTTGGGATACCATAATCCTAAGTGTGTAGTACCCTTAATGTATCTAAAGATCCTTTTAACGGCTTCAATATGAATTATTTTTTGATCTTCTTGAAAACGAGCACATAGACAAACACTAAACATAATGTCGGGTCTACTAGCCGTTAGGTAAAGTAAACTTCCAATCATACCCCTATATTTAGTGCTATCTACGGATTCACTTTCCTCATCTTTGATAAGTTTAGTTTCCGTAGACATAGGCATTTTGATTGGTTTAGAATCTTCTAATCCAAATTTCTTAAGCATGTCCTTAATATATTTAGATTGGTTAAAGAAAATACCACCTTTTAGTTGTTTAATTTGGAGTCCTAGGAAAAAGTTGAGTTCTCCCATCATACTCATTTCAAACTCGTCATGCATGATTTTTGAGAAATCGTCGCATAATTCTTGATAAGTTGATCCTAATATAATGTCATCAACATAGATTTGGACTATGATAATATGTGAACCTTTCTTCTTAGTGAAGAGAGTATTATCGACTAAGCCCATGGTATACCTATGGTCAACTAGGAAGGTTTTAAGTCGATCATACCATGCTTTTGGAGCTTGCTTAAGTCCGTATAGAGCCTTTTTAAGTTTGTAAACATGATTAGGTTTTTCAAAATCGATGAATCCCGGTGGTTGAGCAACATACACTTCTTCATTTATAAACCCGTTTAAGAATGCACTTTCGACGTCCATTTGAAAGAGTTTAAAATTGTGTGCACATGCATATGCAAGTAAGATTCTAATTGACTCGAGCCTAGCAACCGGAGCAAAAGTTTCATCGTAGTCAATGCCTTCTTGTTGATTATATCCTTGTGCTACTAGCCTAGCTTTGTTTCTAGACACAATTCCATTTTCATCCATTTTATTACGAAAGACCCATTTTGTTCCAATTATTGTTTGACTCTTTGGTTGAGGAACTAATGTCCACACATCATTCCTAACAAATTGGTTTAACTCTTCTTGCATGGCTATTACCCAAGACTCATCTTTTATGGATTCGTTAATGTTTTTCGGTTCAATGGCTGACATGAAACAAAAGTCGTTACTTTCATTTTGGGCTTTAGATCTTAGTGTTCTCTCATTTATTTTTCCTATGACATTATCTAATGGATGACTTTTGGGTTGTTTAACGTTAACAATTTCTTTGTGTAATGGTTCATCTTCCTTGTCATTTTCTAAGATCACTTGATTTTCAATAGCTTGACTTTCAACTAAGTCATCATCTACCAAAGGTGATGTCTTAGAGGGAGGTGCACTCTCGTCGAATGTTATGTTCAACGATTCCTCGACTCTTAAGGTTTCTTTGTTTAAAACAATGTAAGCTTTACTATTTTGTGAATATCCTAGAAATACACCTTCATAAGACTTTGGGTCAAATTTGGTGAGATAATCCTTTGTGTTAAGAATAAAGCATTTACTCCCAAACACTCTAAAGTATCCTAATGTAGGCTTTTTACCTTTATATAGTTCATAAGGAGTTTTATTCAAAAATGGTCTAATTAAGACTCGATTTAAAATGTACATTGATGTGTCAACTGCATTACACCAAAACTTTTGTGGAATGTTTTGTTCATTAAGCATTGTTCTACTCATCTCTTGCAAAGTCCGGTTTTTACGTTCTACTACACCATTAGATTGAGGAGTACGTGGAGCCGAAAAGTTATGAGTAATACCATTTTTATCACAAAAGTTTCCAAATTGAAATTCATTATCAAATTCACGACCGTGATCCGTTCTAATAGACACAATACTAGACCCTACTTGATTTTGAATTTTCTTACTTAGAATCTCAAATTTATCAAAAGCTTCATTTTTACTTTTTCAAAAATTTTGTCCAACTATATCTTGAGTAATCATCCACTATGACCAAAGTGTAGAAGTTAGCTCCATAACTTTGTATAACGGATGGACCAAATAAATCCATATGCAAATGTTCTAGACACTTAGATGTGGTAACCATATTTTTAGCCTTATGGTTATTATGAACTTGTTTACCGACTTTGCAAGCATCACAAAAGTGTTGGTCGTATTTCAACTTGGGTAGGTTTCGAACTAAGTCTTTGGAGGAGAGGTTTTGAATTAGTCTCATGTTAGCTTGTCCTAAACGTCTATGCCATAAAGTTGAAGATTCATCTAATGAAGTAAGACAAAGTTTGTCTCTAGATGTTTGATCCATCTTCATGACATACACGTTGTTCTTAAGAACACCTTGGCTATGGTTATGCCATCTTTAAGTATTTTACTTCCATTTTCACTAAAAAGGACGTTATACTTATTACAGCAAAGTTGACTAATACTAAGGAGATTAAAACCTAAGTTATCAACATGAGCTACATCATCTATAAAAAGAGACTCATGAGAGATTGTACCTTTTCCGATGATTTTGCTCTTAGCTTTACTACCAAAAGTAACATTACCTCCATCACATTTGTGATAAGTTGAGAAGATGCTTTTGTTACCCGTCATGTGCCTTGAACAACCACTATCTTTAATCCATTCATCTGGTTCCAAACATACTTTGAGGCACACCTATTTTATGAAAAACACTCAAACATTTGTTCCCCAATTTCTCATGGGTCCATTTTGGTTAAACATACCATTAACTTGATCCAAGTATGAAAATAGAACATAAGGGTTACATGACATGTAATTTGGAGTTTGGTAATGTCCAGGAGTGTTTTGGTTCCAAACATGTTGGTAGTTTGGTCGTGTGTTGTAGTTACTCTTTGGAAAGGGGCGTTTGGGAATAGAAGTCTTAGGTCTCGGTTGAGTAGTTCTAGTTCTAAATTCGTTTTTATTAAGTCCTACTCCAGTTTTAATAGTAGGTTTTGTTTCATTTTTATATGTGACTTTAACAAATTTTGAACGATCCGACGTGGAAGCTGTCACTGCTGCTGCAGACCCGGCAGAACCTTTGGGTTCAACGGGCGGAACCCTATTTTGGGTTCTGTCTGTTCCGCGGGCTGCTGTAGCAGTTTTGTCAGTTTCTTGTGCTTTCTTTTCTTGTTTCATTTGACTCTTTGAAGTTTCTAGCTTCATGAAACCTAGTCATGTTCTATCAAATAGCGACTTTTGAAGTTTCATAATTTCATCTGCACAAGAAATACTTTTATCGAACTTCTTAAACTTTGTGGTTTGTTTTATTAGATCATCTTGAGTAATTCTAAGTTTCTCAATTTCGAGTTTAAGCTCTTCACATGATTTGCACGATGTGTCAATACCTTTACTCTTTTCTAATCTCTTAGCTTTTTCTTTTAACTCATAAACTTCATTTTCTAAAAACTCCTTTTTAGTTTTCAAAAATTTATTTTTGTTTATGAATTTTAAGCTTAATTCACAAAGTTTGTTATATTCTTTTTGTAAGGTGTCATCATCAATAGAAGAATAAGATAAGTCGGAGAGTACCTCATTTGAGTCGTGAGCCATGAGAGCAATTTCATCATTCTTTGGCTCATCGTCATCTTCTTCATAGTCACTCCAAGCACCACTAACAAAAGCTTGTTGAGACTTGCTTTTGGACATTCTCCTATGAGATTACTTGTGTCTCCACACCTAAATCATTTCCTTTCAACCTTTCCTTTCTTATCATCACGATCTTTTTGGAAGGTTTTCTTGTCATCTTTAGGTTGCCTTACAAACTCCCCTCGTCTACGAAAGAACTTCTTGAAGTCTCTAACGGCCATGGCATATTCTTCATCATCACTATCCGAACTAGATTCTTCATCATCACTTGATTGGACTCTAGCTTTCAAGGTAATAGACTTAACTTTTTCTTTCTTGCCTTTAACTATTTCCGAATCTTTTTCCATTACCATTTCATGAACTTTGAGGTTTCCAATTAGCTCGTCAAGTGACATACTTGAAAGATGCTTGGATTCTTTAATTGCCGTCACTTTTGCTCTCCACTTCGGATGGAGTACTCTAAGGAATTTCCTGACAAAATTCTTGCTACAAAAAGATTCATCAAGTGCTTTAAGTGAAGTAATAATAGTGTTAAACCTAGCAAATGCACTCGGGAATAGCAAATTGTTCATATTGTTGAATAAGAAGATCAATTTTGTTATCCTTAACTTGTGAGTTTCCTTGATGAGTGACTATTAAAGATTGCCAAATTTCTTTGGCGGTTTTACACATAAAGATTCTCTCATATTCTTTCTTAGGTAAAGCATTGTAAAGCATCATTTTAGCTTCATTATTTTTAGCAATAAATTTCTTTTGATCTTCATCTTTACTATTTGTAGCTACATTATCACCATCAATGATTATATACCATAAATCTATATCTTTAGATTTCACGTAAATTTCAAAACAGTTTTTCCAATATATAAAACCAATTGCTTCAAAAAGCGGTGGTCTTTGAATAGATTGCCCTTCTTTGTAATTTTCAAAATCCATGGATCGTTTCAAGTTTTAAAACACAATCTATTTTAAAAGTTTGAGTAACGTAGCTCTTGATGCCAATTGCGGAAAACTAGAAGAGGGTTGAATAGTTTACGTTTTTAATTTAATTATCTTTGAAACTTTCGTGTAATCAAAGATCTAAACAAAACACAATATATAATATGAAAGATAAAGAAAGAAACGATCAAACCACAACACGAGTATTTATCGTGGTTCGGCTACAAGGACTCTTTTCCTTGCCCTACGTCCACGCCCCGACTATCCAACTCGAGTGTTTCTTTCACTAGTCAACAAGCTCCTTTCACCGGCGGAGAAAACCTTACACGTCGCTTATACAAGTTTACCGACACTAAGCTAGATGTCGAGTTCTTTTACAAGGGTACAACCACTCCCGTTAGTTCTTTTACAAGGGTACAACAACTCCCGTCACACTATGTATTTTAAGGCCTAAAATATTAACCAATCACAACTGAAAACACACAATCAAATGAAGTGTAAACTACACAAAGTCTACACGATGCTAAGCTAACAAGTCTTGCAACGCTGTGTTGAATACTTGTAACTTTATATGTACTTGTGAACTTCTTTGCTGCAAAAGAATCTTCACAAAAAATGAAATGTTAAAGGGTTAGATGAATGATATGAATGTGTATGTGTAAATGTAATAAGAAGTGATCAAGAAAAATTCTAACAAATGGCTTGGTATTTATAGCAAAACTTTCAGCAGCTTTGGCGGATACGACGGAACCCTCAGATGGGTTCCGCCCATGTACCTCCAAGGTTCCGCCAGGACTGACATTAAGTTTTGCAATAAATCATTCCAAACCAACCAAAGTCACATCAACTTATTTCTAGTCAAACACTTACTTGTGTAAGAAAACTTATGGTGAGTCAAACACACAATCTTTCCTTAAATGCATATTGATTTGTTTGACACAAAGTTACCATAAATGGGATGTGACATTTCTATTTTAAGAAATATAAAAATGTTGTGTTTTATATGAAATGTAAATGTAGCAAATGTCTAATTATGCAAGTCTTTAAACTAGAATTATGTTTTACTAAAAACTAAAGTTTACACTTTTTCATTAACAAAACTTAGCAAAGATCGTAAAATATAAATAACGTTTTTAGGCGATATTTGTATTAACAGAAGACTTTGATGCTTACGAGTATGATTTTGGTTCAGTTTCATGGTGAAGAGAGGTAATAAGGTGCATTGTGGAGGGATTGGTGATGTTTTTGTAGTTCATGAAGTGTGACGTGTGATGTTTGGAGTGAAAGGAGTGAACAAAGGAAGGTGGTTTGTAATGTTGATAGTCCTTGAAATTAGATGGGATGGTTTTGGTTCTAGTAGAAGTTTTCATAGGTGGTGAATGGTGGTGGTATAGAAGATGATGGTTTTGCTGTATTAGGAGGTGGTTCTGGTGTAGGATGGTGTGAAGGTGATGGTTATTTGATTGGTGAGGATGAGGATGTTGTAGAGGTTGTATCAGGTTTAGGGGTGGGTTCAGATGTTAGTGTTGTATGAGAAGTTAAGTTGATTTGTTCTGAGGTTGATGAGGTTGATGAAATGATGGTTGGTGAGGGTACACGTTGAGGAAAAAATATAGGAAATGAAGTAGAATGTGGGGTATTTGTGTTGGATTGTGATTGTTGGTACGGAAAGATGTGTTCATGGAATGTGACATGTCTGCTTACAAAGACCTTTTTGGTTTCTTGTGAAAGTAGTAGGTAGCCCTTTTGATTCAGTGGATAACCTAGGAGAATTGAGGTATGGCTCTTGGTGCAAATTTATTTGGTGTGTGTGTGTTGAAGCATAGGCTATACAACCTATTGTTTTGAGCTTTGAGAAGTCTGGAGGTATTGAGAAAAGGGTTTCAAATGGACTTTTGTTATTAATAATGGTGGAAGGTAGTCTGTTTATTAAGAAGGTAGCTTCTAGGAAACCGTAGCCCCGCAAATGCATGGGAAACTGTGCTTGAAAGTGAATTGACCTAGCTACCTCTAGCAAGTGTTTTTGTTTTCTTTATGCCCTCCCATTTATTGAGGTGTATTGGGACATGATGTTTGGTGTATAATTCTCTTCTTTTGAAAAATTTCAGTCACTGAATGGTTCACAAATTCTATCTCATTGTCACTTCTAAATATTTTGATTGTGGTTTTGAATTGAGTTTAGACATAGTAGTAAAAAAAAATTACAGTTGAAGTGACATGTTGCTTTGTAGGGATTAAGTATGTCCAAGTTGTTCTGGAATGATCATCAACCAAGGTGAGAAAATATTTACAATTGTTAAGTGTAGGGTGTTTGTAGGGTCCCTGTGTGTCAGCATGAATCAATTCAAAGTTGTTATGTGCATATGATGTACTATGAGAAAAAGGAAGTGTCGTTTGGTTTGCTAAAGGACATATATTGCAATGAAAATTTGATACATCAGAAGAAAAGGAGGGTAAAGACTTTATTCTCTTTTCTACATGGATTGAGGGATGTCATAGTCTAAGGTGCCATAGATGTAAATCATTTGAAATGGTATTTACAGTTGATGTAGGTGTTGAAGCAGAGGATGGTGTGTTAGAGGTGATGATGTAAAGGCCATCATATTGAATCTAATGAGCTATCTTTTGGTTGTTTCCCTGGAAAATACAAGTGGTGTGAGTAAACAGGACTTAAAGTGTGGTGGTTTTGGTGATTTGACTTATGGATAAAAGGTTGTATGCAAAGGATGGTATATAGAAAACATTGTGAAGTGTCAGGTGTGGTCTAATCCTCACTGAACCAGTGATGGTCACCATGCTTTTGTGACCATTAGGGAGTGAAACTATGATGGGTGTAGTTGTTTGATGTTAAACATTAGTGTGAGTGTGATACATATGTGGTTAATGGCTCCACTGTCACACACCCAAGCATCCTTAAAGTGTGAAACACAAGAAGCAATGAACAAGTATCTACCTGCTGCAAGGACTTTAGGATCACAACTTCCTTAGGAGTTTTGTAGCATCATCATTACTTGGTTCAACTAGTTCTGCAAGATGTCCATCTTGGCAAACACTGCTGCATCCTCACAGTTGTCTTTTCCACTGGTTGAGGCTCCATCTGACCCCACTGCCATATTGACTACCCTTGACCTTGAGTCTTGCCTTGCGTCTGCAGCCCTGTTGGGTGGTCTCACTTTGCCATGAAGTGGATGTCCACAGGGTACCCAACAGGCTAATAACATTTATTCTTTTAATGGCCCTCTTTCTGGCAATTCCCACAATAGACTCCTTAGGTGCTCTCCTAGCATTGATATCAGTCCTTTGGTTTCCAGTGTTACTAGTGTTTCTATTTTGCCTATGATATGACTGTGATGAGTGATTGTTGTTTGCATAGGTAGAGAGTACAGCAGGGGTCACGTACATAGGTGTTGTGGTTTCTCTCTGTTTTTCTTCCTGCCTTAACATGCAATAAGCTTTAGTGGCATTAGGTAGTGGTTGCATTAATAGAATTTGGCCCCTCAAATTGGCAAAGCTCTCATCTAATCCCATCAGAAATTGAATAAGTCTCTTCCTACTTTCCCTAGCCCCATTCAACCTACCATTCTCACAGGTACAGTTACAAGTGCATATATATGGGGCTTCTAAGGTATCCATTTCATCCTAAAATCCCTTAAGTTTCTGATAAAAGACCTCAATTGAGCAATTAGACTATTTTAATTGTGCTATCTCATTGCTTAACTGGTAAATTCTATGGCCATCTAATTGGGAACAATGATCTTGCAATTCTAACCATAGAGCTGAAGCAGAATTAACAAAACTTAAGTTGTTACTTATCTGATCAGAGACTGTGTTGAGGATCCAAGAAATGACCATGTCGTTATTCCTTTCCCACAGTGCTCTCAAAGGTGATTCTGCATCTGGTTCTGGATAGGCCTTGGTTATGATCTTGAGCTTATTCTTTGCATTGAGAGCAATCGTCATAGAACGCCTCCAAGAACTGTAGTTTTCCGATCCAAGAAGCTTCTTAAAGATCAAAATTAACCCTGGATGATCATTCTGATGGAGAAATAAGAGATGGTTGACGGAATTTAGTCTTCAATCTGTGAATTTGATGTTTCAATGTTGTTTGATGATGTCACCATTGTAACTGTTGATTGATTGATTGATTGTTGTGATTGTTTTGATTTGATCTGAAAAGTTTGTTTCAACGGTTATAGTGGATCTTGATTGGTTTGTAAATTGAGCAATGGTAGCTTGTGGTGGTTTATGATAGTGATTGTTGAGTTAGTTGTGATGGTTTTGGTTGATCGAAAAAAGTTGTTATGACAGTTTTGGGTGGTTTGTTATGGTGGTTGTTAGATGGTTATGGCGGTTTTGCCATCGGGGCACTATGGCTTTGATACCATATGATAAAACAGTAAATGGAGAGGGAAAGTGATTTTATTATTATGAAATGAATTATTACAAATAAAAGAAGAGTACATCTATTTATACTAAGCTACTACATTACATGGTTGACTAAACTTTGACCAAACTATACACTTAAGTAAACTTTACAAAGTGTCTTTAATGTTTGAAATGATGTGGTGATATGGCATTGTAGCTTCTGTCTTGGCTTACTACATTGACACACTGGTACAAAAAGTTGTATTGGTTACGCCAAAAATGTGTAACGATATGCATATAGTCACACACGTTTTTTTCGTTGTGTGTCACCATAGGTCCCGCCACCGTAGGTGGCATATGGTCACATTGTTGAGTTCGTGGCCTTTTTCATCGAAAAAGAGTGACCAAAACCCCGAATATGTGTGACAAATTAGGCACAAGTTTTGTTGGATTAGTCATTATCAGTGACCGTAAACACCTTATAGTCACCCGAATGTTTTTTGAGAGTGACTATTGTTCGTCCTTTGGCCAGATAAATATATAATATATGTGACATTTGAGAAGATATATTCAAGTAAATGTGTATTTTGTGTGACTATTGATAATCCAATGGCCACATGAATATACAATAAATGTGACGTTTGTGATGATTTAGTCACACAATGGGTTTTATTTTTTTGGAGTTAGTCACATACAATTTAACACAAAGTGGCCAAAAGTGTGAATAAGTGTGACCATATGCTGTTTAAAGTGAAGAAATGTGTATTTTGTGTGACTATTGATCATCCAATGGCCACATGAATTGTATGTTTGTGTGGCCTTTTGTAATATTTAGTCACACAAAGCATGTTTGTTTTGGGTATTTAGTCACATACCATTAAGCAAACAGTGGCCAAAAGTGTGAATAAGTGTGGCCATATGCTGTTTAAAGTGAAGAAATGTGTATTTTGTGTGACTATTGATCATCCAATGGCCACATAAAGTTTATGTTTGCGTGGCCTTTTGTAATATTTAGTCACACAAAGCATGTTTATTTTGGGTATTTAGTCACATACCATTAAGCAAACAGTGGCCAAAAGTGTGAATAAGTGTGGCCATATGCTGTTTAAAGTGAAGAAATGTGTATTTTGTGTGACTATTGATCATCCAATGGCCACATAAAGTTTATGTTTGCGTGGCCTTTTGTAATATTTAGTCACACAAAGCATGTTTATTTTGGGTATTTAGTCACATACCATTAAGCAAACAGTGGCCAAAAGTGTTAATAAGTGTGACCATATGCTGTTTAAAGTGAAAAAATGTGTATTTTGTGTGACTATTGATCATCTAATGGCCACATGAAGTTTATGTTTGCGTGGCCTTTTTTTAATATTTAGTCACACAATGAACTACGCAAACAGTGACCAAAGTATTAATAAGTGTGACTATATGCATCTTTTAGTCACATTTAAAAAATCAATATATATCAAAACAATTCAAATATATATGAAAACAAATTCAAATACAATAAAATTGGAATGTATATAACTGAACCAAATATAAAATTGGACATCCTTTTATACACCAAGGAGTCCTAGTCGGCTTACAATAGTTTCCTAAGTATCTATAATCTTCTCCATAATCAACTAGCAACTTCGAGCGGTCTTAATCTCTTAGCAGTACCAACTTTCACTAGCAGTAGTAACTTTTGTACTAGTAGTAGTAATTACTTTTGCACATCTTCTTTGAAGTTCATGAGCAGAACTAAATCCATCTAAGCAATATTAACACAAACATGATCAGCAGTAATTCAAACAAAATCATGAAGACTTTTAATCCAAAACAATGAACATAATAATAAAATTTGCAGTTAAACTTACAAGTTTTTCTCCCATTGATCTAATCTCATCATCTGGATATAAAAGCCTTGAAAACGTAGGCTGCTGCATATCAACAATAACCACATTAGGATTAGAGCAGAACTAGAACAAGTCAAAGCTCACAACATAACAGAACTAGATGAGTATACTGGAATAAAGTTCTTGATTAGATGCTAGAAAACCTTCCTCTGTAAAAAGTATGTGGTTATATATATTGTTGATGGGTGCATCTATTTCTTGACATTTGACAGACACTATTGCCTTGTCTTTTGTCAGGTGCATCTAGTTTGTTAGGCGCCACTAGTTCAAATATCTGCTGTTTTTGTGATTTTGAGTCGCTTGATTCGCCACTGATTTAACTATCTGCTTTGGTGGTTTTGAGTCGCTTGATGCGCCACTGGTTCAACTATCTGCTTTGGTGGTTTTGAGTCTCTTGATGCGCTACTGGTTCAACTATCTGCGCAAACACGATAGAAATAAAACGCATATCAGATCTTGTAACTTTGTCCCAACCACCCAATTAAAAATAAGGTATAGATTAAACTCTAGGAATGGTTTAAAAAGGTACAAGTAACTTTGTCCCAACCACCCAATTAAAAATGGAAAAGATAAGCTGAAAAAATCAAATAGACCAACGCAACTACTTGATTAGAAACAACTATATTTTTTGATAATCAGATCTTGGTCTATTTCCAATTTTAGGCTTTCTTAGAATCGATTCTGCATCTTTTATTTGTAACTTTTATTCAACCTTCCAAAGCTATATACATTTCAGATTATTTTTTTCAAACTATAAAAAAGTAAAGATTCCAAGGTAGCATTTGCTTTTGGCCAGTTTGGTTATGGTCAATCTAGTTTTTAAATCAGTCCTCGCATAATGGGTGCTTAAAAACATCTAAAAGATGAATTCAAGGATAAAAAACCCATTCCAGATGTGAATGCACTTTCAAAAATAATAAAAGATAATACCACATAAAAATGGCGGGCTGGGTAACATGTCATGAAAGACATTTCGAGTTGTTTTCCAACCTGATGATGTATTAATAAATTAAGGACTAAGATATGCACCAGATAAAGATGCCTGAATGCATCAGAAGTGTGTAATCAGGTATTCACAAAAAATCTTGTCATTATAAGATAGCAAGGCGGTATATGTACCTTGAGATTGTTTCAAATCTTCATTGACAACATCATCAACCCGATTTAATATCTGCACACATTACATATAGCTTTAGTGAAATCAAAATCAAGGAGCTTGAACCACGTAGCTCAATAACCATGTAAAAGCAAAGTACCAATCAAGAACAGGGCAAAGTTGGAGTGTTCCTCGCCAGTAATTAGGATCAACCAAACCGGTGAGCTGAATACCGAGCCGGACTGGACCGCCAAACATGTCATTGGATCGGGCCTTAGCGGTGGTGTTGGTGCGAGTGTGGTGTTGGTGCGAGCGGTGGCGTTGGTAAGGAGAGTGTTAAGGAGATAGAAGAATACCAGATCTAGATTTTGTGGATATTAATTGGGAACGAGTATTGAAAAACATGGGCGGGTCAATGAAATATTTGTGTGGAGGGCAATTTAAATTTGGGGAAAATTTTAAGCGGGTTGGGGAAAAGTTAAAATTTGGGATGGAGTATTCAAGCTCAAGCCTATCAAATGAAGTTAAATATTTAATGAGTTGAGCTCAACCTTATAAAAGTTCGACTCGAGTTATTGTTGAGTTTTCGAGCTTGTAATTGATATAGCATTTGTTATATATATATATATATATATATATATATATATATATATATATATATATATATATATATATATATATATATATATATATATATATATATATGTGTGTGTGTGTGTGTGTGTGTGTGTGTGTGTGTGTGTGTGTGTGTATAGAGTAAATTACATGGTTGGTCCCTGTGGTTTATACAAAGTAACAACTTTCGTCCCCATCTTTTAAAAGTTGCATGGTTAGTCCCTAAGTGCGTAAACAAATAACACCACAGGTCCCTTGGTTTAACTGGTGTTAACTAGGTTAGTTAAAATTTACAAGTTAGCCCCCTTTGGTTAAATAGCGATGCATCGTTAATCCTTTTGTTAAATAGCGCTGCATCGTTAATCCTTTGGTTAAATAGCGCTGCATCGTTAATCCTTTTAACGTTTTCGCCCGTTTTTGTCCCTTTTCTTTACCTTTTCGCCCGTTTTTGTCCGTTTTTTTTTTTGTTTTCGCCCGTTTTTGTCCGTTTTTTTTACGTTTTCGCCCGTTTTTGTCCATTTTTTTTTGTTTTCGCCCGTTTTTGTTCGTTTTTTTTTTACGTTTTCGCCCGTTTTTTTTGTTTTCGCCCGTTTTTGTCCGTTTTTTTTACGTTTTCGCCCGTTTTTGTCTGTTTTTTTTGTTTTCGCCCGTTTTTGTCCATTTTTTTTACGTTTTCGCCCGTTTTTGTCTGTTTTTTTTTGTTTTCGCCCGTTTTTGTTCGTTTTTTTACGTTTTCGCCCGTTTTTGTCTATTGTTTTTTGTTTTCGCCCGTTTTTGTCCATTTTTTTTACGTTTTCGCCGTTTTTGTCCGTATTTTTTTTGTTTTCGCCCGTTTTTGTCCGTTTTTTTTACGTTTTCGCCCGTTTTTGTCCATTTTTTTTGTTTTCGCCCGTTTTTGTCCCTTTTTTTTACGTTTTCGCCCGTTTTTGTCCCTTTTTTTTTGTTTTCGCCCGTTTTTGTCTGTTTTTTTTACGTTTTTGTCTGTTTTTTTTGTTTTCGCCCCGTTTTTTGTCCGTTTTTTTTAAGTTTTCGCCCGTTTTTGTCCGTTTTTTTTTGTTTTCGCCCGTTTTTTTACGTTTTCGCCCGTTTTTGTTCCTTTTTTTTTGTTTTTGTACGTTTTCGCCCGTTTTTGTCTCTTTTTTTATTTCGCCCGTTTTTGTCTTTTTTTTTTCATTTTCGCCCTTTTTTGTCCGTTTTTTTAACGTTTTCTCCTGTTTTGTCCTTATTTTTACGTTTTCACCCGTTTTTGTACATTTTTTTTACGTTTTCGTCCGATTTTGTACCATTTTTTTATGTTTTAGCCTGTTTTTGTCCGTTTTTTATATTTTCGCCCGTTTTTGTCCATTTTTTTACGGACAAAAAATTCAATAAAATATAATTTTGAATTTTTTTTTCGAAAAAAATATTTTCGAAAAAAAAATATTTTCAAAAAAATTCAAAAGTATACTTTATTGAATTTTTTGTCTGTAAAAAAATGGACAAAAACGGGCGAAAATATAAAAAACGGACAAAAACAGGCTAAAACATAAAAAATGGTACAAAATCGGACAAAAACGTAAAATAAAATGGACAAAAACGGGCGAAAACATAAAAATAAGGACAAAACAGGAGAAAACGTTAAAAAAATGGACAAAAAATGGCGAAAACGAAAAAAAAAAACGGACAAAAACGGGCGAAATAAAAAAAAGGGACAAAAACGGGCGAAAACGTACAAAAACAAAAAAAAAAAAAAACGGACAAAAACGTGCGAAAACGTAAAAAAACGGACGAAAACAAAAAAAAAAACGGACAAAACGGGCGAAAACGTAAAAAAAACGGGCGAAAACAAAAAAAAAACAGACAAGAACGTAAAAAAAGGGACAAAAACGGGCGAAAACAAAAAAAAACGGACAAAAACGGGCGAAAACGTAAAAAATACGGGCGAAAACAAAAAAAAAAAACGGACAAAAACGGCGAAAACGTAAAAAAAATGGACAAAAACGGGCGAAAACAAAAAAAATAGACAAAAACGGGCGAAAACGTAAAAAAAAAACGGACAAAAACGGGCGAAAACAAAAAAAAAAACAGACAAAAACGGGCGAAAACGTAAAAAAAAAAAACGGGCAAAAACGGGCGAAAAAAAAAAACGGACAAAAACGGGAGAAAACGTAAAAAAAACGGACAAAAACGGGCGAAAACGTACAAAAAACGGACAAAAACGGGCGAAAACAAAAAAAAAGGACAAAAACGGGCGAAAACGTAAAAAAAGTGGACAAAAACGGGCGAAAACGTTAAAAGGATTAACGATGCAGCGCTATTTAACCAAAGGATTAACGATGCAGCGCTATTTAACCAAAGGATTAACGATGCAACGCTATTTAACCAAAGGGGGCTAACTTGTAAATTTTAACTAACCTAGTTAACACCAGTTAAACCAAGGGACCTGTGGTGTTATTTGTTTACGCACTTAGGGACTAACCATGCAACTTTTAAAAGATAGGGACGAAAGTTGTTACTTTGTATAAACCACAGGGACCAACCATGTAATTTACTCATATATATATATATATATATATATATATATATATATATATATATATATATATATATATATATATGTGTGTGTGTGTGTGTATATATACATATATATATATATATATATATATATATATATATATATATATATATATATATATATATATATATATATATATATATATATATATATATAGTGTATCTTTATTTTCAGAACCTTGTTAAGTGTGGGAACTGCGAGAACTCCAATTGACCAATCACAATTTAGTAAACTCTTTTTTTTTTTCAATTTATTTAATTAATTCGTAGGGGCATTATGGTCCATTAACATTTTACACTCTTTTACTAATAATTCAAATTTTTCCTAGAATCATGCCAAATATAGGGTTTCTTTTTTTAAAGTTATAATTTGCAGATCTTTTCATCCACAACTAACGAATCATATAAACCCTAATCAAGAATTATTGTTTCATTCGATTCCTAAATAATCAAATATGGTTGATATTGTTGATGATTCACATGCTCAAAAGAGGTCATCGTTGTGCAAGAACAAAATGATCAAACACTTTTGTTAACTGAACATGATCTGATTATGGATAGTGAGCATCATCATCATGGCGACAATAATGGGTTTGTTTTTCTTTTAACTTTATAATTTTTAACAATTATGCAAAACGTATTATTGATTTCATTTTATTATAATGTTTTTATGTGATGTTAAATCAGATAACACTTTGGTCTTATGAATATTCTCATGCACATTCATGTTCATGGATTTTACATGATGCATATTTTATGAGTTACATCAGATAACCCTTTGTTGTTATAACTATTCTTATGCACATTCATGTCCATTGATTTTATTAGGTGTGCATATTTAATAAATTACATTTACTTATTATTGTAGTAATTTTTTTAGTCCAACGAAACTGAATACATGTTCAGTTAATTCTGATAACAAAAGTGTTTGATCAGATCATGTTCAGTTAATTCTGTTAACAAAAGTGTTTGATAAAAACTATAATTTTGTACCTTGATTAATGAATGCATTTTGCTAACACACGTTTTTTTTTTGGGTAGAAGCTGACGTTGTTGATGTATTTGATATTGACCCTGAGTTCATTCCGACACCAAATGGCCACGCATATTGGGTCCCTGATGTTCCTCTTGATGAGAAACCTAAAAAGGGTACTGTTTTTAAAACGTTTGATGAAGCGTTTAACATGTACAAGGTTTATGCTGCTAAGGCTAGGTTTGGTGTACGTAAATCCGGATCCAAAAAATGGAGGGGAAGTAACACACAAACATGTCATTTGTAATAGAGGTGGTAAACCAAAGAAGATTATTGAAACGAATACCCTGAATGATGATAACGCAGATGGTAAAAAAAATATATAAAAAAAATAAATAAATAAATAAATAAAAAAACATAGATCTTCGGCTACACTTACTGATTGCAAAGCAAGGATTAATGAAGATGTGAATCAGCGAGCCCAATAAGATGATAACCATGATTTTTTTTTTTTAACATGCACCTTAATAAAGATAATATCAAAACATGACTGTTCATAGGAAACATGTATATTTTTACCATACACCTTAATAAACATAGTTGATAAACATACATGTTCAATACAAACATGTATGTTTTTTCCATATACCTTAAAAAACATATTGCATATATATGCATGTTCAAAGAAAACATGCTTGTTTTTTACCATACACCTAACTAAACATAATGGGCAAACATGCTAGTTCATATAAAACATACATGTTTTTTCATTGCACCTTAATGAAGCTCATTAGAAAACATGCATGTTCATATAAAACATGTATGTTCTTTTTCAATAATAATACTAAATCACATAGAAAACATGAATGTTTATTAAAAAAAAACATACATGTTTTCTACCATACAACTTGTACACCTTAATACATAAAACTATGAGTCAATTGTAAACTAACAGTACAAATTAAACTAACTTATTTTATGAATAAATTAGACCAATAAACCAGAAAACACATTCTTCAGATTCAACAAACATGACCATAACCTAGACCTTCAAATCCCATTTGTTCAAGGCAAGCTTTCTGAACTGGCCTAAGAGTATGCAAAGCATTGAATAGCATGTTCGGGCTTGTTCGCGTCTGGAACACATATGTTTTACTCCCTTTTGCTTTTGAACTTTCTCCTTTCTTCCTTTTTATTTTTTTAACCTCATCTTTTTCATCACAATTCGAATCAACATTTTTTCTTTTCCTCGCTGCAACTGTGTCACGCTTGTCTTCCTTCTTTGCATTCTCATTTGTCAAATACATATCAGATTAACAACGATGTTAATATACACTTTATAAGTGAATTCAACTTACTGAATTAAATGCCTGCAATTCTCTATACATATCTTTAAACATATGTGGATGGACCTAAACATTTCCGCACAACATAACTATTTTAGCATGTCAAACACACTTGTTTAATAATTTGCAAAACAACTTACCTAGAAACTAAGAGCATGACAAATACGGCTGTTCAATAATTTTCAAAACAGGTTATCCACTTTAATAATACGTCTTGCAATTGAGTTAAAAACATATGTGGATGCAACTAAACATTTCCGCACGGCATAAATATATTCCCATGTTCAAACACACCTGTTCTACACCCCTTTTCACTACTTTGACTAACACGCTTGTAACGAATTCATAATCTTATTCTTACCCTTGCTAACTTGGACGTAAGTTTTTTGGAAGTTGTCATCACTATCCTCCGCATCTGCATCTATTGCTTCTTCAACTGTGTTCTCGCAAATAACTGAGCCTTTATTCTTTTGCCTTCCACTTCTCCTAGCAGCTACAAAAAAAAAAAAAAAAAAAAAAAAAAAAAAAAAAAAAATCATTGCTCACTCAAACAATACCAAAATACATAAAAACTAAATCACAAAACACATAAAAAAAACAACACAATTATTTTTTATTAACAAATTTGATATGTTAACCTTTTACAAACACCCCCTGTTACTCCTTTTCCAAACACCCCTGTTAAACATTTTCCAATCACCCCTGTTAAAAATATTCACCTCACTTATGTAACATCTTTTCAAAACACACCTGTTACACATATTACAATCATGCGTTTTCTATGTTACATTCCAAACAGGCTCTTATCTTTATATTAAACAAAAATCCAAATCCACCCAATTTCTATGTATTCCCCATACCTAAACACCTATCTTCTTCAACATAAATCCAAACACCCCCTGCTAACACATATTCCAAACACCCCTGTTAGACTTTTTTCATTAGCCACATTCAAAAACACATGCTACATCGTTCTAACACCCCTGTTATTACTTCCAAACACCATTTTATGCTACACAATATATCTATTCAGTCATTGTTCTAACACCCCTTGGATCATCCATATTCAGTCATTAAAAAAAATGTACAAAAAAAAAATCATCAAAATTATCTTACTTATTTCTACATAAACAATGTTGTTACAATAAATTCTAAATAACAAATCACAAGATTGATCTAAAAAAAATTAATCTGACAATCATATAAAAAAAATGTTATCTAGCCTTAATCAAATAGAATCCAACGATCAAAACATAAGAATTGAATGAATGGTTTGAATCGTATCATAAACCATCAACAATATAAAAAAAATTAAAACAAATTACAAGCAAAGAACAATGATGATCATACCTTCCATTGATGTTATTGTTATTTGAAGAAATCGATTCACATGATTTGATATTTTTGATAATCGCCGCTTGGAACATATTTGGGGGTTTAGGGTTGTAGGTGTCATCTGTGTTAATTTTGTGATAAATAAATTGAGAATCGTAAATGTTATTGTAAGGAAGTTGCATTTTTGTGATGATTATCACTGAGAAATTATTTGAAGAATCCCTACTTTGTAGCTAGCAGTTAATGATATAATGTATCAATCAAATTCCTTTTCTACCCTTTACATGAATATTTCCAGCAATTGAGGTATATTTTAATTACAAAAAAACCATTATGCATTAATATCCTGCACACTATGCTTTATTAGTAGTACATAAGTGGGTTCTCGCAGTTCCCGCACTTAACAGGGTTCTGAAAATAAAGCCCCCCCCTATATATATATATATATATATATATATATATATATATATATATATATATATATATATATATATATATATATATATATACACATATATATACATATATATATATATATATATATATATATATATATATATATATATATATATATATATACATACATATATATGTATATATATGTATATATATGTATATATATATACATATATATGTATATATATATATATGTATATATATATATATATGTATATATATGTATATATATATATATATATATATGTATATATATGTATACATATATATGTATATATATGTATATATATATATATACACATATATATACATATATATATATATATATATATATATATATATATATATATATATATATATATATATATATATATATATATATATATATATATATATCCTTGTCTCTTTCTTCTATATCTTCATCTTTTGGCTTAATAGTGACAACATTGACAAAGTGGATGTGTTTGGATGACGAGGGGTCCTTAATTTGGATTCCGCTATTGGCGTCCCTAGTGTCCTTTCTAGGTGTAGTTAGCGCTTGGTTGTTGAGGGCTTTCAACAAGTTGTCAATCTTATTGGTCATCTCCGTTTGTTGTTGATTGAATTCGGTTTCAAACTTAGCTATGCGATGTAAAACCTCGCAAAAATTTGTATAATTAACTTCGGTTAATTAAATAAATAATCTTTGTCATTATTGTAATTACCATTTTTACGGAGAAATTTAAAATTTTCTTTATATATTAAAATGGTCACGATTACGATATTGCAAAATTCGTCAAACGACAAAATAAGTTCTCGACACAATTAACAAAATATTAATAATTCACTAATCTTAATTAACAATATTAATCACAAAATAAAATGGGCCTTGATCTTTCATAAGCCCAACCGGCCCAAATAATTAACCCATTTTATTTCTAAATTTTACATATAATTCGACCAAACATGCATCAAAACGCCTCGTTTATTTTTAATTCGTGCACACGACATATATATTTTTTTGCACCGTCTCGTTCACCACCTAGCCAAATATTATTGTGTCAAATCCCAAGTTCATTGGACGACGTTAGATACATTTTTAAGTGGCATAGTGATCGAACTAAAATCAATTCAATTGATTCATAAAATATTCATTTCTTAACCGTTTTAATCCCCGTTTGTTTCTAAATGATCCTAATAATAATAATTCTAAGTTAATTTCATGTTCAAATATCATCCATGTTCAGCTAAAATCGAGTAGTACAAGGTTTAAGCAAATCGTGTATATATATATTTGATGTCAACATATGAAATAACAAACCAATTCTCATTTTGATTCCTTCACTCACATACATTCTTAAAGTCCTATATCTCAGTAAAATATATCTCAAATGTCCCTCAATCACCAACATGCATAGTTACATATGTTTTCTAAATTTTTAGAACTTGTACGTGTCTAAAATCTATACTCTATATATCTTTTTCTATTCTCTTGCTTCCTTCATTCATTCAATACTCTCTTTCAACTCTTATACACATACAAAAAGTTACTGAAAGACCAGGAACAACTCATGCACAAATATATAAACTTTTGAGTTGTATCGAGCTTATATATATAAGTTGTTCTTGGTTTAATAAGCTAACGTGGGATTTTCTTGCATTTCTTTCATCACTCTCGACTCTTTATCATCCTTGAGGTGTTGTAAGTTATTTCAAATCATTTCCATTCAAAATTATACGTTAAATCTATGTCATGCATCATATTTATTTTTATTCGATCATATATACTTTTATATATAGTTTACGTATAAATATTGTTATATAGAAACACGAGCGTGACTAGCCTCCATCTTGGAAGGCCTAGGAGTCACGTAGCACACACACTTCACGTTTATTCTCACGTTACATGCATCAATTAATTCATTTTCAAACCATGTTACATCGTATGAAATTTCATAAAACACTTAGTAATATTTCAAGTTTTTCCAAATATATAATCTGTCCAAGTCACTTATAAAACCGTCTTTTATCTCACAATTTAGCGTAACAAGCATGTCATATTTTTACACCATCTAATAGACACCATGGCTAGCTACAACTTTCGTATAAATAACATGTAAAAATAATCACGTTTTGACACCACAATCGACCCATTTTGAATCGATACAAACCAGTTTTTCAAGTCCAAATTTAATATAAAAACTTTATTTTGGTCGAGTGGGCTTATTTAAAGCCCAATAAGATTTTACGATTTATCAGCCCACTGGGCCCATAAAATATATTTTTAGAATCACAAAGGAAGCCCAAGTTCAAGCCCAAAATAATTTTCATGTCCTCGCCTCTAAATTTTTAAATGGGCTTTTGTTTAGTTCGAATTGAGGCCCATAAGCTAAATAAATAAGCTTTTTATAAAATAAGTAGTTGAAATAAGCTTGAAATTAATAAAAGAAGCCACGGAAATTTTTATAAAATTTTTATAATCATTTTTGCAAATTTGGACTAAAAATGTAACGCGACGACACCTATAGGGACTAAAAGTGAAAACTGTGAAAAGAAAGGACTAAAAATGTAGAAACAGAGAGTTAGGATAAAAATTGATAATATAGGATTGTTACAAGCTTAGATTGTAATATTGGACATGTAGTGGACTATAATTGTAAAATATATATAAAAAGGACTAACGGTGTGACGCTAACGCCGTTAGTGTAAAATTAGAAAAAGGACAAGGACTACACATAATCTATTTGACATTCTTATTTTATTTTCTATTTTACGGCAACCCTCACGTCATATGCATTTTATTATGTTTTATATATATATATATTATTTATTTTTACGTTAATTTTATATATATAACGAAATCTAAAACGTTAATATTTTTACTTACAATTAAAAAGGTAAAACTACGATGGATATTTTAAATAAAGTATTTTAGCATATCATGCATGACATAATAATTTCACTGCACATCATCTATTCGTCATAACGAATAAATCTTATTCGTTATTCGTTCGTAATTACCAAATAATATTTGGCTATATTCTCTGATAAATTTATTTATCAGGTTCCGTATCAAAGACGTTTCTATAATCGTTCCCATAAATCTCGTTCTACTTTACTTTTCATCATTTCCAAATCAATCCAGGTGAGTCATAGCCCCATTTCCAATAATTGTTTTAAACTCATTGGGGGAGATACATGCTTACATATACTTTGATAACTTGATAAGTATATGAAATAAAATACATGATTCAAATCAATTTCCTAATTGATATTAAGATAATATAAATTGTGATTTAAAATGTGATATATACAATACATGACAAAATACTTAATTTAAATATTGATACTCGTAAGGTATTGTTTTCCATGCAATTATTGTGATATGTGATATAGATAATTTATTGATGAATTACTTGACTGAAATATTAATACTCTGATGATAATGTTTCCAATTCGATTATTGTGATATGTGATATATATATGTTACTGGCGAAATACTTAAACTGAATTTCTGATACTCAAACGATAATATTTTCAAACTGAATTTCTGATACTCAAACGATAATATTTTCAAACTGAATTTCTGATAATCAAACGATGATATTTTCAAACTGAATTTCTGATACTCAAACGATACTGTTTTCAAAATGATTTCTGTGATACGATACTTGATTACATGATGTTATGCTAAATGAGCCCATAAGTCCTTGATATTGCCTAAGTTAGCTTATCGCCATATAGTCCCTCTATCATGAGCCATTAATCACTGTAATGTGAGCGCGAATATAGTGAACAGATTCGAAACCTGTTTAGGATTGACCTCCGATCCAACTAATGCTTGACAGAATGCCAATTGCAATTGGTTAGTCGCATTAGTTGTGATACACTATATTTGAGCAAAAATAGGAATTGGCAAATCACCTATTACACGAGGGCAAAATATGTCATTGATTTGATAGAACACCCCTTCTGTTAACGTCTTGCGTGTCATGAGGCTTGGTGCAATATCTATAAAGGAAAAATGTATGTTTTCAACATATATTTAGATACAGCTGCATAGGTTTGATCATACGTGAATTGTATATTTGATTGATTTAGTATCATGAGTTTCCAGCTCATGTTAAGATTATTGATTTTTATTGAATGTGATTGAATATTTATATGATTTATTTGTGATTATACTCGATACTTGTTTCATTACTGTTTGTATTTTATTAATACCAAATATTCCTGAAATCTAACAAAATAAAGGGTTTTTCCTAAAACTCTATGAACTCACCAACCTTTGTGTTGACACTTTTAAGCATGTGTATCTCAGGTAATTTAACGGAGCAGGACAAGACACAGAGTGGGCATTTATTACTCTGATAAATTAAAATTGTGTAAAAATCAAATTTGTCATTTTTACAAGTCTTTATATCTTTTCATAAGATTTTAAATCAAATGGTTCATCTTTTATCAAAATTATTATTTAAATGACAAATAACTTTCAAAACGTTTCTTTTAAACCGTTTTATGTGGTTAAAACTTCGATCCTCACCGTAACACCCAAATTACTTTTCCGCTGCGACAAACTTAAAAATGGGGGTGTTACATGCGAGCTTCTTGAGATGCCATAAACTTGGACATCAACTCTTCAAGATTATTGGTACTACCATAGTTATTAGAAGGATTGTTGTTGAAAGTACGGTTGGAGGGTGGACCGTTTGGTTGGTAACGATTAGGCGGATTGGAAGAATTGTTTTGGTTTTGTTTTCACCTAAGGTTCGGGTGATTTTTCCAAGAGGGGTTGTAGGAATCACCTTAAGGGTTTGGCTCGGGTTTGAAAGTGTACCACTTTTCTCCCGCTTCGTTGGTACGCGAGGATGCGTAGTCCGCAAAAGCTGTTCCGAGGAGTTCCACGCAATTACGAGTGTCATGGGGACCACTACATAATTCACATGAAGAAGTGATTTTGTTCACTTGGCTTGAAGGCTTAGGAGCTTCGTAAGATTTCATGAGAAACTTGACTTGGTCCTCAAGTTCCATGATCCTACGGTCGAGAGTGCTAGAATTGTTTGAAGGCAAAGATATTGCCTTGACCGTTTTGTTCAAATCACGGGGATCATTCCAACTTTCGTTGTCATAGAGAGCAAGATCTTCTATGAGTTCCCATGATTCTTCCGCACTTAGATCACGTAGCTTACGACCGGCCGATTGGTCAATGTTTCGCCTTGTGGAGAGATCGATATGGTCATAGAAGATTTGGACTTGGAGCCAAAGATCTATGCCATGATGAGGGACTTTTTGGAGTAAGTCTTTGAAACGAGTCCATGCTTCATATAGAGTTTCACCTTGACGTTGTTGGAACATCAAGATATCATTTCTAAGCTTGGTAGTTCTCCCCGGTGGGAAAAATTGAGCAAGGAAACGAGTGGTGAGATCATCCCATGAGGTGATGGATCCCGCGGGTAAACGTTCAAGCCATTGACTAGCTTGATCACGTAGAGAGAATTGGAATAGGCGTAATCGGGTCAACTCTCTAGTTGTAACATCAAGGTCTATAGAATCTACGATTTTAAGGAAATTCTTGAGATGTTGGTTAGGATCTTCGGAACGAAGTCCATGGAATGCACATCCGCTTTGCATCAATCGGATGGTGTTGGATCGCAAGGGTGACACATTGGCTCCTTGAGTGAGCTCAATAGTGTTTCAATAGCCTTGGTGGCTAGGACGGGAATACTCTCCTAGGGTTCGGGGCCTAAGAGGTTGGTTTGCTAGTGGTGGGTTTTGTGGGTGGTTTTGTTGTGGTGGGTTGATGGGTTCAAAGATGTTACCACCTTCCATGATGTCGGATGGTAAAGATTACGAACAAAGACACGAAGAAATAAGATAGACTAAAGAAAACCTAAAAATAAAAATAACATCTTACTAGAAAGGAATCTAGCAAGTAGACCTAAGAAAAACAAATCCTAACCTAGACAATAACTATTCCCCGGGCTGCGGCGCTAAAAACTTGATACGTGAGAATCACACCAGGCTTTACCTCTCGAGGGATCTTGAGAAGCTTACAACCCCCACCAGGTAGTGTACCTGATCGTTGTAGTATAGTATAGTGACAAGTACCGGGGGATTGATCGTTCAACTCAGGAATAGTGTCGCTAGGATTAGAAAGCCTAAAAACTAGGTCTAAAGGTGAGGGATGATTATTTTTGTATTTTTATATTTTTATGAAAGCAATTAAAAATCTTGGTTTTTGGAAGGAGGGGCATAATTAGTTGCTAGTCAACTAACCCAATAACTAAGATGCAATCAAAATAAAATAACAGAAATGAAAATAAAGCTAATTAAACTAGTGGTGTGAACAATAATGGGGAGAGTTGTGTTTACTTAGGTTTCATTACTCCCTAGATATCTTTTACAGGTTGATAGTCTGTTACAATTGTATGGATGACGGGTCATATTCCTTAATACCATTGATAAGGCGAAAAATGAACCACTTTTAGGGGGTCATTTAAGCCCGAAATTGAATTTATTTGATCAAATATTGCCCTAAATCGTTCCTTTTGTGATTTTAGGTACTTTGGGAGTGAAATCTAAAAAAGGAAGCAATTCGGACATTTTTGGAGCATAAAAGTGAAGAAAATGCCAAAGACTTAATTTTCCATGCTGGGAACAGTATGTGACGGCGTCAAGAGGAAGGATTTGACGGCGTCAAGAGTAAAGATCATGACGACCCAGTACAGAAATGAAGGCGTCACAAGAAAGAGCATCAAGAGTTAAATGTGTGACGACCTGGAAAAATGGTATACATGACGGCGTCAGATGTAGATCAAGGCAGTCCGATAAATATTTTGGCGGCGAGATGACGGCGTCACAAGGTTGTTCTTGACTCTGTCAGCCTCAATTATCTATATATAGTTTTCTAACTTTCATTCATTAAGAGGAACAAGTTTGGAGAAACCCTAAGGCCGAACCATATACGTATTTTACAGCTTTTTCAAGGGTTTTCAGCCCTTGAACCCTTACATGTGTTATTGAGATAAGTATTCTTTTAATTCAATCAATATGTCTATGTGTTGGTTGTCTATATCTTGTGCTTGTCTTGATTCCACCATGCTAGGCTAGATTTATCTTGTGTTTGCTTAGATCTAATGAAACCTAGATGTTGATTATGTGTTGATTACTTGTTTATGGTTGTATTGGATGAATGATTTCAATGTTAGGCTTAAGAAAACTGGCAGATCTCCAATTGGTAACATGCTTGAAAGTCTTAGGAAACATGAACCGATGTGTACTAGGTTTTATTGGTTGTATTTAATGCAAGAGTAAATTCTAATGATCCCATGTTAGGAGCTTCTTAGCCGGCTCGACATAGGAGTGAAGTAGGCACTCATAGGATTGGGGAGTTAAGTACGCCACCCCATGAATGGTATTAATGAATACAATCCGTCATCCATGCAACTATAACAAGTAATTAACGTGTAAAAGATATCTAGGGAGTAGTGAAATCTAAGTAAACACATTTCTCCACTTATTGCTCACAACCTTAGTTTAATTTAGTTTTATTTTCATTTCTAGTATTTTATTTTGATTGCATCTTTAGTATTGGGTTAGTTGACTAGCAACTAATTCCGCCCATGTCCTTCAAAACCCGAGATTTTTACTTGCTTTCTAAAAAATATAAACATACAGAAAGTCATCCCTCATCTCTAGAACTAGTAATTAGGTTTTCTAATCCTAGCGACACTATTCCTAGCTGAACGATCAATCCCCCGTTACTTGTCATTATACTATACTACATCGATCAGGTACGCTGCCTGGTGGGGGTTATAAGCTTTTCGAGATCCCTCGAGAGGTAAAGCTTGGTGCAATCCCTACGCATCAAGTTTTTGGCGCCGCAGCCCGGGGAATAGTTATTGTCTAGGTTAGAATCTCTTTTTGTTAGGTCTACTTGCTAGATTCCTTTCTAGTAAGATTTTATTTTTATTTTTAGGTTTTCTTTAGTCTATCTTATTTCTTTGTGTTTTTGTTTGTAACTTTTCACCACCCGACATCATGGACGATGGGAACATCTTTGAACCCGTCATCCCACCACAACAAAACCCACCACTAGAACCTCTGAGGCCCCGAACCTTAGGAGAGTATTCCCGACCTAGCCACCAAGGCTACCGAAACACCATTGAGCTCACCGGAGCCAATGTGACCCCCTTGCGATCCGACACCATCCGGTTGGTGCAAAGTGGATGTGCATTCCATGGACTTCGTTCCGAAGATCCAAATCAACATCTTAAGGACTTCCTTAAAATCGTAGACTCCATAGACCTAGATGTTGCAACTAGAGAGACAACCCGATTACGCCTATTCCAATTCTCTTTACGGGATCAAGCTAGTCAATGGCTTGAGCGTTTACCCGCGGGATCCATCACCACATGGGATGATCTCACCACTCGTTTCCTTGCTCAATTTTTCCCACCGGGGAGAACTACTAAGCTTAGGAATGACATCTTGATGTTCCAACAATGTCAAAATGAATCTATTTATGAAGCATGGACTCGTTTCAAGGACTTACTCCAGAAAGTCCCTCATCATGGCATAGATCTTTGGCTCCAAGTCCAAATCTTTTATGACCATATAGATCTCTCCACGAGGCGAGCCATTGACCAATCAGCCGATGGTAAGCTACGTGATCTAAGTGCGGAACAATCATGGGAACTCATAGAAGATCTTTCTCTCTATGACAACGAAAGTTGGAATGATCCCCGTGATTTGAACAAAACGGTCAAGGCAATATCCTTGACTTCGAACAACTCTAGCACTCCCGATCGTAGGATCATGGAACTTGAGGACCAAGTCAAGTTTCTCATGAAATCCTACGAAGCTCCTAAGCCTTCAAGCCAAGTGAACAAAATCACTTCTTCATGCGAATTATATGTAGTGGTCCCCATGACACTCGTGATTGTGTGGAACTCCCCGGAACAGCTTTTGCGGACTACGCATCCTCGCGTACCGATGAAGCGGGAGATAAGTGGTACACTTTCAAACCCGAGCCAAACCCTTACTGTGATTCCTACAACCCCTCTTGGAAAAATCACCCAAACCTTAGGTGGAAACAAAATCAACCCACTTCTTCCAATCCGCCTAATCGTTACCAACCAAACGGTCCACCCTCCAACCGTACTTTCAACAACAATCCTTCTAACAACTATGGTAGTACCAACAATCTTGAAGGATTGATGTCTAAGTTCATGGCATCTCAAGAAGCTCGCATATCTAAGTTTGAAGCCGATTTCAAACAAAAGCAAAGCGAGATGACCACCAAAATCGACGCATTGTTGAAAGTTCTCAATGACCGAGAAATGGGAGCACTCCCAAGCGACACGGTCAAGAATCTGAAACTAAACGTTAATTCCATATCATCAGTTTCGTCACCCACTTCGTGTCCACAATACTACTCGGTTAAATCAACGAGCACGTGTTTCAAACAAAACCAAATTCTTCAAAAGGACCAATCAAGTAAAACACCCGAGATAAAACCGGTCAAAAGTATAGTTGAAACACCTCCTACGCAAGACCTTGACGATGAATTCAAGGAACTTCACCTTGAACGCCCCGTCATTGATGTCTTAGCCCGTGCTCCCTACTATAGTGCCCTCCTAGAAAAATATGAGAAGTTTAAACTAGGTAAAAATGGGACCGCCTTCGTTCAAAACAAGTTGCCTAAAAAGGTTGATGATCCGGGTATATTTGTTTTGCCTTGTAAGATAGAAAGATCCGAAGCTTTTGACACACTAGCCGATTTAGGGTCAAGCTTCAACTTGATCCCCTTATCCCTATTAACCACTCTTAAGCTAGGAAAGTTAGAGGAAACGGAGGTGTTGATAGGTCTAGCGGATTGAAGTATTGCCCACCCGGTTGGAATGATTAAGGATGTAGTTGTTCACGTAGGAAAGTTAACTATCTTAGCGGATTTTCACGTCCTAGACATGGTTAGTGACACTACATGCCCATTGTTGGTAGGAAGAGGATTTTTAGCAACCGCTAGCGCCATGATAGATTGTAAGGAGTCTAAGATAGCGGTAGGTGAAGGCGATACTTGGTCGGTATACGATGTTAAGAAGCATAGTTATGATTGTGATGATGAACCGACACCACATTGGGTAGAGATGAATAGGAGACCATCTAGATATGGACCTTGGATAGAAAGGAACTTTATAGGACCTCAACGTCCAATCTATCTAGAAAAGGATTTCATTGAAAAGACACATTCGGTGGAACAACTTATAGCTAGAGATGAGGAGCTAGATCCTTTTGAGGACCCCTTAGTCTTTAGGAAGATGATTGAGTTCTTAAGCGTAATGCCTATTAATATAGAGATGAATAAGTGGAAAAGAGAGGGAGACAAATGTAAATGGAGGTGGGACAAGCCACCTAAAGAAGGTGACGGATCATGGCATATGAGGATGACTTTGTATGATCCGGATGGAGAAAAGTTTGAAAGGTCATACCGTACTAAGAAAACCGATAGGAAGTTGAAACCTAAGTTTGATCCAAAAGATGTCCTCAATGAGGAACTTACCCGTGTCACGTAGTAACCCATGACCTTGAGTCTAGCTACAAGACTCGTAAATAAAGAAAAACGCTTCTTGGGAGGCAACCCATGCTTTGTGTGATTTTTATTTTGTTTGTTTGTTATTTATTTTCGTATACATGCTTTATTTTTATTGTTGGTAGATCATGTTTCTAAAGTAAATAGTGGAAATACTTTACTTTGTTGTTTTGGCCTAGTCTTAACTCCACCTAAAGGTATTTTTGCAAAAGATAAGTGTAAGGGGAAACCCCAAATATGTTTTTAAGAAACAAACCGATCATGATTCTCCACAATATTAAGTGAACATGTATATTCGTATTTATTAGAGTCAAATGCTTGTATTGAGTCATAATGAAGTTTTGCAGGATTTTCCAGGAAGTAGGACCATGTTTCTACAGAAATTTTCCAGAAACTTAACATAAGAATTTCTGCAGGTCACTTCTGACGGCGTCATGAGCTTGCTCTTGACGGCGTCACGTGTAAAAATCTGGAAATTTTACCAGTTTTGTTTTTCTAACGGAGTTTTAAAGTTTTTGTTGAATTATTAAGTTTTATAATCTCCAGGAAATCTGCAAACTTCATTCCACAAACATTATATCTTACTTTGTTTTCTAGGATTTAGTAACTTATGTAGATTGCCGCCGATTTTATGCGAGGTTGCCTTGTGTGTTTTCTCAGGATTTACAGGTTATGTATGACAAGAAGATGATTATTTTTCTGTAAGGGAAGCTTTGATTGTTCATTTTCTTGGAGGAAGATTTAACCTGGCCACCTTATTATCCATACCGAGCGAATCAGGGGAGTATTTGATTTCATTCGTTTTACTTATTTCACTTTTACATTCTTTACTTGAACATTGGGGACAATGTTCATCTTAAGTGTAAGGGGAGGGTAAACTGATGATACCTTACAGATACACTTTCGCTTGAGTTTGTTTGTTTAATAGTAGATGTGTAATAAAACTATGAGAAATACTTGTTAGTGCAATTTTAGCGCCAAATTTAAAATTTTTTACAACATTTAGGAGTGAAACTTTAGCCATAGCAAGCGTCCCATGGATAGGAGATTGTATGACTAGCACATAACCGTATCTTTCAGAAAAATTTTCCACCCAAATATGTGAGGTTCGCCTTTAGATTTGATAGGAAAAGCATTTACTATTAGTGCTTATGAGTGTACCGGTAGCATTTAGATTCTAGAACTTGCGTTTAGTGATGCATCCCGAGACCGCTAGTGAGACTACATTCGTGTAGTAGGATTTACTACATGATAAGAGGCATTATGATCACCCTTGTGTTAAACCCGTATCATAATTACTTGACCATTTAAGTCATATTACTTGGCTAGTTAAGTCAACTAATTTTTCCCACACCTTAGCGTTGTACTCATTTTTAGTACACGAAACCCCTAGTACACCCTTCCGAGCCTATCTTTTTGTTTCTAACTTTAAGCATTTTACTTAAAGGAAGAATTTGTTACACCCCACTTAAATGTACACCCAAATCGCCTTAGCCTTCCGTGTATGCACTCATCTTTAGTGCATTATTGTTATTTGTTAAACCCTAAGTTAACCGTCTAATTGATTACATGGTTACTAAGTCGAGTCATATCCTTGTACATATTGTTTTGGGACGATTGGGACTCATGGGAAAAGTACTTATTGTATGGAGTAATTTGGAAGAACATCATATATTACCCCCATATGTGCGTTAATTTTAAAAGTACTCCAAGTGTTTTGATTTTCTTAATTAGAGTCATTAGATTAGTTTATTATAAAGTATGTAAAAATTCAAGTGTAAGGGGAATTTTCATTCCCTATGATGTATTATTTTGGATGGTAGGGTAAGAGTGTATGCAAAAAAAAAAAAAAAAAAAAAAAAAAAAAATTGATAAAAAAATTAAAAAAAAAAAGGGAAAAAGAAAAAGAGAAAAAACATACGGACTACCATCCCTTTTTATTCTATGTTTATTTTATGTTTTTGTTATTTTTCATTTATTAGCTTAAGTCGAGTCTAGTCTTGGCTTAGCAACGCCATATTGTACATGTAATTAACCAAGATTGTTAACTCGCCACCAGTAAAGACTGCCTATATCCAACAAAACCGTGTATTTCATATCCCTACACCTAACGTTACAACCCTTTAAAAGACCTCTTTGATAGTTTATCCTAGGTGCTTACGCCATGTGGTGGAGGTTTGATCCTTTCCCAAGCCTATGGTAATCTATATTGCTATGACAGGTAGTGAGAGATATCTTCTGTTTCCATATTGTAATTTATACTTTATTACACCCGAGAGATGTGAGTATCTAAACACTAATTGTGAGGTGCTAGTATATGACCTCTGTGCTTGTCTTTGGTATTTAGTGGAACGATTATTTGTTGTAATTATTTTTATATTAGTGTTAAATGACCCCTAACTTGTATTTTGACTAGAATAAAAGCGCATTTGCTTGAGGACAAGCAAATCTCAAGTGTAAGGGTATATGATGAGGCGAAAAATGAACCACTTTTAGGGGGTCATTTAAGCCCGGAATTGAATTTATTTGATCAAATATTGCCCTAAATCGTTCCTTTTGTGATTTTAGGTACTTTGGGAGTGAAATCTGGAAAAGGAAGCAATTCGGACGTTTTTGGAGCATAAAAGTGAAGAAAACGCCAAGGACTTAATTTTCCATGCTGGGAACAATATGTGACGGCATCAAGAGGAAGGATTTGACGGCGTCAAGAGTAAAGATCATGATGGACCAGTACAGAAATGAAGGCGTCACAAGAAAGAACGTCAAGAGTTAAATGTGTGACGGCCTGGAAAAATGGTATACATGACGGCGTCAGATGTAGATCAAGGCAGTCCGAGGAATATTTTGGCGGCGAGATGACGGCGTCACAAGGTTGTTCTTGACGCCGTCAGCCTCAATTATCTATATATAGTTTTCTAATTTTCATTCATTAAGAGGAACAAGTTTGGAGAAACCCTAAGGCCGAACCATATACGTATTTTACAGCTTTTTCAAGGGTTTTCAGTCCTTGAACCCTTACATGTGTTATTGAGATAAGTATACTTTTAACTCAATCAATATGTCTATGTGTTGGTTGTCTATATCTTGTGCTTGTCTTGATTCCACCATGCTAGGCTAGATTTATCTTGTGTTTGCTTAGATCTAATGAAACCTAGATGTTGATTATGTGTTGATTACTTGTTTATCGTTGTATTGGATGAATGATTTCAATGTTAGGCTTAAGAAAACTGGCAGATCTCCAATTGGTAACATGCTTGAACGTCTTAGGAAACATGAACCGATGTGTACTAGGTTTTATTGGTTGTATTTAATGCATGAGTAAATTCTAATGATCCATGTTAGGAGCTTCTTAGCCGGCTCGACATAGGAGTGAAGTAGGCACTCATAGGATTGAGGAGTTAAGTACGCCACCCCATGAATGGTATTAAGGAATACAATCCGTCATCCACGCAACTATAACAAGTAATTAACGTGTAAAAGATATCTAGGGAGTAGTGAAATCTAAGTAAACACATTTATCCACTTATTGCTCACAACCTTAGTTTAATTTAGTTTTATTTTCATTTCTAGTATTTTCTTTTGATTGCATCTTTAGTATTGGGTTAGTTGACTAGCAACTAATTCCGCCCATATCCTTCAAAACCCGAGGTTTTTACTTGCTTTCTAAAAAATATAAAGATACAAAAAGAATCATCCCTCATCTCTAGAACTAGTAATTAGGTTTTCTAATCCTAGCGACACTATTCCTAGCTGAACGATCAATCCCCCGGTACTTGTCATTATACTATACTACATCGATCAGGTACACTGCCTGGTGGGGGTTGTAAGCTTTTCGAGATCCCTCGAGAGGTAAAGCCTGGTGCAATCCCTACGCATCAACCATTCATGGGGTGGCGTATGTACTTCCCCTACTTTATAAGCTCCTACTTCACTCCCATATCGAGCCGTTAAAAGCTCCTAACATGGGATCATTAGAATTCGCTCATGCATTAAATACAACCATAATAACCTAGTACGCATTGGTTCATGTTTCTTAAGACGTTCAAGCACGTTACCATATGGAAGTCTGCCAGTTTTCTTAAGCCTAACATCGAATACAATCATCCGTAACAACTATAAACAAACAATTAACCCAAAATTAACATCTAGGTTTCACTACATCTAAGCAAACACATAAGAGATCTAGCCTAGCATGTTGAATTCAAGACAAGTGTAAGATATATTCAAGCAGCACATAGACATATTGAATGAATTGAATGAGTACTTATCTCAATTGACTATGAAAGGTTTCAAAGGGTAAAAACCCTTGAAAAAGCAGTAAAAATCATGCTAGGGTTTCTCCAAAGTTACACCCTACTTGTTCCTGTCTAAAGAATGAAAATTGAAAAACTATATATAGATTTTACAGGGTGACGGCGTCAAGAAGGAATTTCTGACGCCGTCAACTCGCCGCCCATAATGAGATCGGATTGCCTAGATCCAGATTTGACGCTGTCATGTGTAATATTACTCTGGGTCGTCACCATATCTTGAACCATGATGGCCAAACGTGATGCCGTCACATTTTCACTGGACCGTCACCACTTCCACCTCTTGTTTTACTCTTGATGCCGTCATTAAGAGACTTGTGACGCCGTCAGGTACAGTTCCCAGCAAGGAAAATTAAGACTTTGCCGTTTTCTTCACTTTTATGCTCCAAAAACGTCCAAAATGCTTCCTTTTCCAGAATTCACTCCAAAAGTACCTAAAATGACAAAAGGAACGATTTAGGGTAATATTTGATCAAATAAATTCAAATTCGAGCTTAAATGACCCCCTAAAAACGGTTCATTTTTCGCCTCATCAGACACCTAGGATTTGAGCAAATTCATCGAGAGTGAAGGAGTATTGATGACTACTAGCCATGAAGTTAATAGACATGCGACCATACTCATCCATGGAGAGAGTGACGGATGCATAGAATTCTAAAATAAACCTAGGACAAATGGGCTCATCTATCTCTAAGAGACACTCAAAGTTGATGGTGGCAAGTTCCATGTGGAGGTTTGTACCTTCTAGGAAGGATGGGTCAATGGTTCTACCCTCATGGACATATCGTTTTTCTAAGGCTTTGAAAATGCTGATTTAAGCTTACATAAGACCTTTGGTTTTGTGGTGTTTGGGTAGGTACTTAATGGTGTCCTTGTGGTCGTAATGGGTTAGAGGAGGCATGATGATTCCTAGAAAAACAAAATTTCACATTTTAGTCTAAGTAAATGACTATTGTAATGTGGATGTTCTAGCGTGTGCCTATATGAAAACAATGTGGAGGTGCGGTTATCTTGACCCGTTTGATGCTGAAAATGTTTTATAATGCAAGTTTTGCTATAAATCAAAAGATAACCCAAACGCTCCTAGTTCAATGTAGCTTCGTTTGAATGTACCCGAAAATACATATTAGTTATGTATTCCATTTAGCATTCAAAAGACATTATGCAAGTGATGTTTTAAACATAACGTTTTTATTTTGTATTCACAATGTGAGATGAAAAAATATTTGTCCTATTTGTGAGAGATTTTTGCAAAAATTTGACATGGGGTGTTTTAGCAAACATGTTTATAACTAGTAAGAATGCAATTCCTAACTATGGGTAACATGATTAGTTTTGTTAAACACCTAATGAGTTTCTCAAGTTAATGCATAACCCCAAGTTTTTGTTGTTGTGCAAAAATAGAATTCCTAGACTCAGATCAGGAGTGTAATCATGTTTAGAATACTTACAATGATGATTGATGAGCAATGTGAATGAAGGAAGGACCAAAAATTCGTAGTTGTGGATAAATGGTGAAGTGAATAGTAGTAGTTTGGAAGTGGTGGTATGAGATAATGGGTGTTTGGTCTAATATAAACTAAGAAAAAGTTCTGCAGGTCGGCGGATATGGCGGAACCAAAAATAGGGTTCCGCCCGTTATGGCTGAGGGTTTCGCCGACACTGCTGAGAAAAAGACTTATTGGTTTGTTTTGATTTTTGTGATTTTTGTCTAATGTCTAGAACTACAATGTAGGTTCCATGAGTCCTAAGCCTAGCCTAAGAAGGTTAAAAGGTTCTCGTTTAAGAGGTTTTGTGAGAATGTCGGCTATGTTGTCTTCGGAAGAAACTTTCTCAATTGAGATGTTTCCTTTTTAAACGTTATCACGAAGGAAATGATGACGGATTTCAATATGTTTGGTATGAGCATGTTGAACTGGATTTTTTCTAAGATCAATGGCTCCTTTGTTGTCACAAAGAATGGTGATGTCGTTAAGTTGAATTCCATAGTCGACAAGAGCTTGCTTCATCAAAAGAGCTTGTTGACATGCCTTTCTGGCCGAAACGTATTCGGCTTCCGTTGTTGAGATAGCGAGAGCCGTTTGCTTCTTAGAGAACCATGAGGTGAGACAATGTCCAACAAAAGTACAAGTACCACTTGTGCTTTTTCTATCAACATAGTCACCAGCATGATCCTAGTCGGGATACACTATGGTGTCTATTCCCGTTCCTTTGGGATACCATAAACCTAACTGTGTAGTGCCCTTAATATATCTAAAAATCCTTTTAACGGCTTCAAGATGAGTTGTCTTAGGATCTTCTTGAAAACGAGCACATAGACAAACACTAAACATAATGTCGGGTCTACTAGCCGTTAGGTAAAGTAGACTTCCAATCATACCTCTATATTTAGTGCTATCTACGGATTCACTTTCCTCATCCTTGGTGAGTTTTGTTTCCGTGGACACGATGAGGCGAAAAATGATCCGTTTTTAGGGGGTCATTTAAGCCCGAATCCGACTTTATTTGATCAAATATTGCCCTAAATCGTTCCTTTTGTGATTTTAGGTGTTTGGAGAGAGAATTCTGGAAAAGAAGCCATTTTGGACGTTTTTGGAGCATAAAAGTGAAGAAAACGGCAAAGTATCAATTTTCCATGCTGAAGACACTAGGTGACGGCGTCAAGAGTTACACCCTGACGGCGTCAGACATCAAGAATAAAACACCGTAGTTGATGACGGCGTCAAAAGTCATCCTGATGGCGTCAAAGTACCAAGAATAAAATACCGTGGTTGGTGACGGCGTCACATAGGCCATCATAAGTAGATCAAGGCCGTCCGAGGAAGTATTTGGCGGCGAGGTGACGGCGTCACATGCTTGTCTTGACGCCGTCAGCCCAGTTTTCCTATATATAGTTTTCTAGTTTTTTCATTAAAAAGAGAGAAGTTTTGGTGAAACCCTAAAGACGAATTTGGTGTATCTTTTACAGGTTTTTCAAGGGTTCCAAACCCTTGATACCTTACATTGTAATTGAGATAAGTGTTCTTCTAATTCAATCAATATGTCTATGTGTTGGTTGTTTATATCTTGTTCTTGTCTCAATTCCATTATGCTAGGCTAGATCTCTTTTGTGTTTGCTTAGATCTAATGAAACCTAGATGTTGATTATGTGTTGATTACTTGTCTATTCTTGTCTTGGATGAATGATTTTATATGTTAGGCTTAAGAAAACTGGCAGATCTCCAAATGGTAACATGCTTGAACGTCTTAAGAAACATGAACCGAGGCGTACTAGGTCTTTATTGGTTGTATTTAATGCATGAGCCACTGTTTACAATCCCTATAGTTGTGCTGGGTCATGGTGTAGGAGGAGATAAGAGCTCATAGAGTTGGGGAGTTATGTATGCCACCCCACGAATGGTATTAAGGAATACAATCCGTCATCCATACAAGTATAACAAGTAATTAACGTGTAAAAGATGTCTAGGGAGTAGTGAAGTCTAAGTAAACACAATTTCTCCAATTACTGCTCACAACCTTAGTATAATTTAGTTTAATTTCACTTTCAGTATTTTATTTTGAATATATCTTAGTTTTGGGTTAGTTGAATAGCAACTAATTCCGCCCACTCTTTCAAAACCCGAGATTTTACTTGCTTTCTAAAAAAATATAAAAAGATAAAAATAATCATCCCTCATCTTTAGAACTAGTAATTTAGGCTTTCTAATCCTAGCGACACTATTCCTAAGCTGAACGATCAATCCCCCGGTACTTGTCACTAAACTATACTACAACGATCAGGTACACTGCCTGGTGGAGGTTGTAAGCTTCTCGAGATCCCTCGAGAGGTAAAGCAAGGTGCGATTCCCACGCATCAAGTTTTTGGCGCCGCAGCCCGGGGAATAGTTATTGTCTAGGTTAGGATTTCTTTTTATTAGGTCTACTTGCTAGATTCCTTTCTAGTAAGATTTTATTTTTATTTTTAGGTTCTTCTTTAGTCTATCTTATTTCTTCGTGCCCTTGTTCGTAACTCTTTACCATCCGACATCATGGAAGGTGGTAACATCTTTGAACCCGTCATCCCACCACAACAAAACCCACCACTAGAACCCCTTAGCCCCGAACCTTAGGAGAGTACTCCCGACCTAGCCATCAAGGCTACCGAAACACCATTGAGCTCACCAGAGCCAATGTGACCCCCTTGCGATCCGACACCATCCGGTTGGTGCAAAGCGGATGTGCATTCCATGGACTTCGTTCCGAAGATCCAAACCAACACCTTAAGGACTTCCTCAAAATCGTAGATTCCATAGACCTAGGTGTTGAAACTAGAGAGACTACCCGTTTACGCCTATTCCAATTCTCTCTACGGGATCAAGCTAGTCAATGGCTTGAGCGTTTACCCGCGGGATCCATCACCACATGGGATGATCTCACCACTCGTTTCCTTGCTCAATTTTTCCCATCGGGGAGAACTACTAAGCTTAGGAATGACATCTTGATGTTCCAACAACGTCAAAATGAATCTCTTTATGAAGCATGGACTCGTTTCAAGGACTTACTCCAAAAAGTCCCTCATCATGGCATAGATCTTTGGTTCCAAGTCCAAATCTTCTATGACCATATCGACATCTCCACGAGGCGAACCATTGACCAATCGGCCGGTGGTAAGCTACGTGATCTTAGTGCGGAACAATCATGGGAACTCATAGAAGATCTTGCTCTCTATGACAACGAAAGTTGGAATGATCCCCGTGATTTGAACAAAACGGTCAAGGCAATATCTTTGCCTTCGAACAATTCAAGCACTCCCGACCGTAGGATCATGGAACTTGAAGGTCGAGTCAAGTCTCTCATGAAATCCTACGAAGCTCATCAACCTTCAAGCCAAGTAAGCAGAATCGCTTCTACATGCAAACTATGCAATGGCCCTCATGAGACCCATAACTGCATGGAACTTCCAAAACGTGCTTATAACGAATTCACATCATCGCACATAGGTCAGGGTCCTCGAACTTCTGCCGAAGCCTATGAGGCATGGAAGGATAAACCTGATTTTAGAGGGTACCAAACGCGAAGCGTATCCTTCAATGACTCCTCACCACTCACTTGGTCCGAGCATTTTCCATCACAAGGCATTCCTAGGCAAAGCTGTGAAGATACTCTAAAGAAATTCATTCTCTCTCAAGAACTACAGCTCGCTACGCTCGAGGCCAAATTTAAACAACAACAGGATGATGTAAACAACAAGATTTGTAATCTGTTGACTGCTATCAAAGAGCATATTGATAATAGGCCCATTCCCGTTAATGAGGTTAAATCTGCTACCATCATGAGTCCACCAGCCTCCCATGTAAAAATAAAAAGTCCTAGCAAGTTATTCAAACATATATCTCCTAACGAAAAAGAACTTGTCAACCCCCCTGGACCAATCCACTTCGTAAACACCATCACCACAATATCTGCTTCAACACCCAACCCAACCCAACAACAAACTAACATATTCAGTCAGACAGCGAAAGATGAGACCTCAAGGGTCGACCATGCTTCGGCAAGAAAACCTACCGACTCACCCGAGCAATACACCGCGCAAGAATACGACAAACCGGATGAAAGGAAAAAGAAATCGGAAGAGCATGAGAAAGATCCAACCATTTTGGGTAAATCTATTATAGAAGAACCCGAGAGAAAAATGGAGGATGTTATTAGTGTGGGTAACAATCAGACTAAGGAAAGTAACCATAAAGTTTTCAAGATCCCCTGTACCATTAAGGAAAAGCTCTTAACCGATAGTCATATAGATCCTAGCTTCCCAGTCAACATAATCCCCCTCTCCCTATACCATAAAACCTTCCCAGAGCACGTTGCGTGCAAGAGAGTAATAGAAAATTTATCAATTAGGATTGGAGAGCTTGTTTACAATACTGACCTCACCGTGGTTGATGACGTGGACCCTCTCACCAATCAAACATTAACCAACCTTGTCCTTGGGATGCCATTTATCAATGAATCGGGAGCAATCCTTGATGAGAAAGATGGTAGTGTATTACTCACCAATGGTGTTAGGAAGGTAATTTTTCGTAGGGATAGTGAGGAGGTGTATGAGTATCGTCCCTCCCTTGAGGGGAATCTATATGGGTCAAAGGATGGAGAGTTGAGGAAGATAAGACGGCGTGATCCGAATAACCTAACAATCCCTTGCATGATCGGTCATAAGTACTTCGATAACATATACATTAATGTATTCCTGCCAAAGAATTTTATGTCATTGTTTCATTATAACAATATCTGCAGATGGGGGATGATTTACAAGGGAGAGAAAGTGGTTGGTAAGGATCATGAAATCCAAGTGTTCGTAGGAAATATGGCATTCCCTATGGAGTTCACGATTGTGGACAACATAGAGGACTATGTCGACCCTAGGCTATTGCAAGTCGTCTTTGGAGCACCCTTTTGTGAAATCACTAATTTGATAGTGGATGACTTGAACGGAATCATGACCTTCACTGACGGGATTAGGAGGATTTCATACCAAACGCCATACAAGAGAAAAGACCTTAAGGGAATAGATTGTGACGGGCTTGATGTGATGAGCTCCCAACTTATCTTGTGTGATGAAGATGTTAGGAGAGGGTGTAGGAATATTTCTGATTTATCATGTGGATTCTTTAAGAATGTTAGTAAGCTTGGTTCTAAGTATCAACAAGATGTTTTCAAATTCGAAGATCCGAAGTACTTGCACTATGAAAGCGATACTGGTTTAGAAGACGACCTAGAGAGTGGAACCAATGATGAGATCACGTAGTAACCCATGACTTTGAGTCTAGCTACAAGACTCGTAAATAAAGAAAAGCGCTTCTTGGGAGGCAACCCATGTTTTGTGTGATTTTATTTGTTTGATTGTTATTTGCTTCCGTATGCATGTTTTATTTTTATTGTTGGATGATCATGTTTCTCAATTAAAATGTGGAAATACTTTATTATGTTGTTTGGCCTAGTCTTAACTCCAACCTAAAGGTATTTTTGCAAAAGATAAGTGTAAGGGGAAACCCCAAATATGTTTTTAAGAAACAAACCGATCATGATTCTCCACAATATTAAATAAACATGTATATTCATATTTGTTAGAGTCAAATGCTTGTATTGAGTCATAATGAAGTTTTGCAGGATTTTCCAGGAAGTAGGACGAAGTTTTTCCAGAAATTTTCCGGAAACTTAACATAAGAATTTCTGCAGGTCCATTCTGACGGTGTCAGAGTATTACTCTTGACGGCGTCAGGAGTTAAAATCTGGAAATTTTACCGGTTTTGTTTTTCTAACGGAGTCTTATGGTTTTTGTGAATTATAAGTTTTATAATCTCCAGGAAATCTGCAAACTTCATTCCACAAGCATTATATCTTACTTTGTTTTTTAGGATTTAGTAACTTATATAGGATGCCGCCGATTTTACGCGAGGTTGCCTTGTCTATTGTTGTCAGGATTTACAGGTTATGTATGACAAGAAGATGATTTATATTCTGGAAGGGAAGCTTTGACTGTTCGTTTTCTTGGAGGAAGATCTAACCTGGCCAACCTATAATCCATACCGAGCGAATCAGGGGAGTATTTGATTTCATTCTCTTTACTTCTTAACTTTTACATTCTTTACTTGAACATTGGGGACAATGTTCATCCTAAGTGTAAGGGGAGGGTAAAAAGATGATACCTTACATATGCACTTTCGCTTGAGTTTGTTTTGTTTGATAGTAGATGTGTAATAAAACTATGAGAAATACTTGTTAGTGTAATTTTAGCGCCAAATTTAAATTTTTTTACAACATTTAGGAGTGAAACTTTAGCCATAGCAAGCGTCTCATGGATAGGAGGTTGTATGACTAGCACATAACCGTATATTCAGAAAAATTTTCCACCCAAAAATGTGAGGTTCGCCTTTAGATTTGATAGGAAAAGCATTCATTATTGGTGCTTATGAGTGTACCGGTAGCATTTAGATTCTAGAACTTGCGTTAGTGATGCATCCCGAGACCGCTAGTGAGACTACATTCGTGTGGTAGGATTTACTACATGATAAGAGGCATTAGGATCACCCTTGTGTTAAACCCGTATCATAATTACTTGACCATTTAAGTCATATTACTTGGCTAGTTAAGTCAACTAATTTTTCCCACACCCTTAGCGTTGTACTCATTTTTAGTACACGATACCCCTAGTACACCCCTCCGAGCCTATCTTTTCGTTTCTAACTTTAAGCATCTTACTTAAAGGAAGAATTTGTTACACCCCACTTAAATGTACAACCAAATCGCCTTAGCCTTCCGTGTATGCGCTCATTTTTAGTGCATTATTGTTATTTGTTAAACCCTAAGTTAACTTTCTAATTGATTACATGGTTGCTAAGTCGAGTCATATCCTTGTACATATTGTTTTGGGACGATTGGGACTCATGGGTAAGTACTTATTTTATGGAGTAATGGGGAAGAACATCACTTATTACCCCCATATGTACGTTAATCTTAAAAGTGCTCCAAGTGTTTTGATTTTCTTAATTCGAGTCATTAGATTAGTTTAATGTAAAGTATGTAAAGATTCAAGTGTAAGGGGAATTCTCATTCCCTATGATGTATTATTTTGGATGGTAGGGTAAGAGTGTATGTAAAAAAAAAAAAAAAAAAAAAAGAGAAAAAAATATACGGACTACCATCCCTTTTCATTCTATGTTCATTTTATGTTTTTGTTATTTTTCATTTATTAGCTTAAGTCGAGTCTAGTCTTGGCTTAGCAACACCATATTGTACATGTAATTAACCAAGATTGTTAACTCGCCACCAGTAAAACTTCCTTTATCCAACAAAACCGTGTAATTCATATCCCTATACCTAATGTTACAACCCTTTAAAAGACCTCTTTGATAGTTTATCCTAGGTGCTTACGCCATGTGGTGGAGGTTTGATCCTTTCCCAAGCCTATGGTAATCTATTTTGCTATGACAGGTAGTGAGAGATATCTTCCATTTCCATAATGTTATATTACTTTATTACACCCGAGAGATGTGAGTATCTAAACACTATTTGTGAGGTGCTTGTGTATGACCTCCGTGCTTGTCTATTGGTCTTTAGTGGAACGATTATTTGTTGTAATTACTTTTATATTAGTGTTAAATGACCCCTAACTTGTCTTTTGAGTAGAATAAAAGCTCATTTGCTTGAGGACAAGCAAATCTCAAGTGTAAGGGTATATGATGAGGCGAAAAATGATCCGTTTTTAGGGGGTCATTTAAGCCCGAATCCGACTTTATTTGATCAAATATCGCCCTAAATCGTTCCTTTTGTGATTTTAGGTGTTTGGAGAGTGAATTCTGGAAAAGAAGCCATTTTGGACGTTTTTGGAGCATAAAAGTGAAGAAAACGGCAAAGTATCAATTTTCCATGCTGAAGACACTAGGTGACGGCGTCAAGAGTTACGCCCTGACGGCGTCAGACATCAAGAATAAAACACCGTAGTTGATGATGGCGTCAAAAGTCATCCTGACGGCGTCAAAGTACCAAGAATAAAATACCGTGGTTGGTGACGGCGTCACATAGGCCGTCATAAGTAGATCAAGGCCGTCCGAGGAAGTATTTGGCGGCGAGGTGACGGCGTCACATGCTTGTCTTGACGCCGTCAGCCCAGTTTTCCTATATATAGTTTTCTAGTTTTTTCATTAAAAAGAGAGAAGTTTTGGTGAAACCCTAAAGACGAATTTGGTGTATCTTTTACAGGTTTTTCAAGGGTTCCAAACCCTTGATACCTTGCATTGTAATTGAGATAAGTGTTCTTCTAATTCTATCAATATGTCTATGTGTTGGTTGTTTATATCTTGTTCTTGTCTCAATTCCATTATGCTAGGCTAGATCTCTTTTGTGTTTGCTTAGATCTAATGAAACCTAGATGTTGATTATGTGTTGATTACTTGTCTATTCTTGTCTTGGATGAATGATTTTATATGTTAGGCTTAAGAAAACTGGCAGATCTCCAAATGGTAACATGCTTGAACGTCTTAAGAAACATGAACCGAGGCGTACTAGGTCTTTATTGGTTGTATTTAATGCATGAGCCACTGTTTACAATCCCTATAGTTGTGCTGGGTCATGGTGTAGGAGGAGATAAGAGCTCATAGAGTTGGGGAGTTATGTATGCCACCCCACGAATGGTATTAAGGAATATAATCCGTCATCCATACAAGTATAACAAGTAATTAACGTGTAAAAGATGTCTAGGGAGTAGTGAAGTCTAAGTAAACACAATTTCTCCAATTACTGCTCACAACCTTAGTATAATTTAGTTTAATTTCACTTTCAGTATTTTATTTTGAATATATCTTAGTTTTGGGTTAGTTGAATAGCAACTAATTCCGCCCACTCTTTCAAAACCCGAGATTTTACTTGCTTTCTAAAAAAATATAAAAAGATAAAAATAATCATCCCTCATCTTTAGAACTAGTAATTTAGGCTTTCTAATCCTAGCGACACTATTCCTAAGCTGAACGATCAATCCCCCGGTACTTGTCACTAAACTATACTACAACGATCAGGTACACTGCCTGGTGGGGGTTGTAAGCTTCTCGAGATCCCTCGAGAGGTAAAGCAAGGTGCGATTCCCACGCATCAGGACATAGGCGTTTTGATTGGTTTAGAATCTTCTAATCCAAATTTCTTAAGCATGTCCTTAATATATTTAGATTGGTTAAAGAAGATACCATCTTCTAGCTATTTAATTTGGAGTCCTAGGAAAAAGTTGAGTTCTCCCATCATACTCATTTCAAACTCGTCATGCATGATTTTTGAGAAATCGTCGTATAATTCTTGACAAGTTGATCCGAATATAATGTCATCAACATAGATTTGGACTATGATAATATGTGAACCTTTCTTCTTAGTGAAGAGAGTATTATCGACTAAGCCCATGGTATACTTATGGTCAACTAGGAAGGTTTTAAGTCGATCATACCATGCTTTTGGAGCTTGCTTAAGTCCGTATAGAGCCTTTTTAATTTTGTAAACATGATTAGGTTTTTCAAAATCGATGAAGCCTGGTGGTTGAGCAACATACACTTCTTCATTTATAAACCTGTTTAAGAATGCACTTTTGACGTCCATTTGAAAGAGTTTGAACTTGTCTGCACATGCATATGCAAGTAAGATTCTAATTGACTCGAGCCTAGAAACCGGAGCAAAAGTTTCATCGTAGTCAATGCCTTCTTGTTGATTATATCCTTGTGCTACTAGCCTAGCTTTGTTTCTAGACACAATTCCATTTTCATTCATTTTATTATGAAAGACCCATTTTTTTCTAATTACTGTTTGACTCTTTGGTTGAGGAACTAATGTCCACACTTCATTCCTAACAAATTGGTTTAACTCTTCTTGCATGGCTATTACCCAAGACTCATCATTTATGGCTTCGTTAATGTTTTTCGGTTCAATTGTTGACACGAAACAAAAGTCGTTACTTTCATTTTGGGCTTTAGATCTTAGTGTTCTCTCATTTATTTTTCCTATGACATTATCTAATGGATGACTTTTGGATTGTTTAACATTAACAATTTTTTTGTTTAATGGTTCATCTTCCTTGTCATTTTCTAAGATCACTTGATTTTCAATAGCTTGACTTTCAACTAAGTCATCATCTACCAAAGGTGATTTCTTAGAGGGAGGTGGACTCTGGTCGAATGTTACGTTCAATGATTCCTCGACTCTTAAGGTTTCTTTGTTTAAAACAATGTAAGCTTTACTATTTTGTGAATATCCAAGAAATACACCTTCATAAGACTTTGGGTCAAATTTGGTGAGATAATCCTTGGTGTTAAGAATAAAACATTTACTCCCAAACACTCTAAAGTATCCTAATGTAGGCTTTTTACCTTTATATAGGTCATAAGGAGTTTTATTCAAAAATGGTCTAATTAAGACTCGATTTAAAATGTACATTGATGTGTCAACGGCGTTACACCAAAACTTTTGTGGAATGTTTTGTTCATTAAGCATTGTTCTACTCATCTCTTGTAAAGTCTGGTTTTTACGTTCTACTACACCATTAGATTGAGGAGTATGTGGAGCTGAAAAGTTATGCGTAATACCATTTTTATCACAAAAGTTTTCAATTTGAAATTCATTATCAAATTCATGACCGTGATCCGTTCTAATAGACACAATACTAGACCCTACTTTATTTTGAATTTTCTTACTTAGAATCTCAAATTTATCAAACGCTTCATTTTTACTTTTCAAAATTTTTGTCCAATATATCTTGAGTAATCATCTACTATGACCAAAGTATAGAATTTACCTCCATAACTTTGTATAGCGGATGGACCGAAGAAATCCATATGCAAAAGTTCTAGACACCTAGATGTAGATACCAAGTTTTTTGCCTTATGGCTACTATGGACTTGTTTACCGACTTTGCAAGCGTCACAAAACTGTTGGTCATATTTCAACTTAGGTAGGTTTTGAACTAAGTCTTTGGAGGAGAGGTTTTGAATTAGTCTCATGTTAGCGTGTCCTAAACGTCTATGCCATAAAGTTGAAGATTCATCTAATGAAGTAAGACAAAGTTTATCTCTAGATGTTTGATCCATCTTCATGACATACACGTTGTTCTTAAGAACACCTTTGGCTATGGTTATGCCATCTTTAAGTATTTTACTTCCATTTTCACTGAAAAGGACGTTATACTTATTACAGAAAAGTTGACTAATACTAAGGAGATTAAAACCTAAGTTATCAACATGAGCTACATCATCTATGAAAAGAGAGTCATGAGAGATTGTACCTTTTCTGATGATTTTGCCCTTAGCTTTACTACCAAAAGTAACATTACCTCCATCACATTTGTGATAAGTTGAGAAGAGGCTTTTGTTACTCGTCATGTGCCTTGAACAACCGCTATCTTTAATCCATTAATCCGGTTCCAAACATACTTTGAGGCACACCTATTTTATGAAAAACACTCAAACATTTGGTCCCCAATTTCTCATGGGTCCATTTTGGTTAAACATACCATTAACTTGGTGCAAGTATGAAAATAGAACATAAGGGTTCCATGACATGTAATTTGGAGTTTGGTAATGTCCAGGAGTGTTTTGGTTCCAAACATGATGGTAGTTTGGTCGTGTATTGTAGTTGCTCTTTGGAAAGGGGCGTTTGGGAATAGGAGTCTTAGGTCTCGGTTGAGTAGTTCTAGTTCTAAATTCGTTTTTACTAAGTCCTACTCCAGTTTTAATAGCAGGTTTTGTTTCATTTTTATATGTGACTTTAACAAATTTTGAACGATCCGACGTGGAAGCTGTCAATGCTGCTGTAGACCCGGTAGAACCTTTGGGTTCAACGGGCGGAACCCGATTTTGGGTTTCGTCTGTTCCGCGGGCTGCTGTAGCAGTTTTGTTAGTTTCTTGTGCTTTCTTTTCTTGTTTCGTTTGACTCTTCGAAGTTTCTAGTTTCATGAAACCTAGTCCTGTTTTATCAAATGGCGACTTTTGAAGTTTCATAATTTCATCCGCACAAGAAATACTTTTATCGAACTTCTTAAACTTTGTGGTTTGTTTTATTAGATCATCTTGAGTAATTCTAAGTTTCTCAATTTCGAGTTTAAGATCTTCACATGATTTGCACGATGTGTCAATACCTTTACTCTTTTCTAATCTCTTAGCTTTTTCTTTTAACTCATAAACTTCATTTTCTAAAAACTCCTTTTTAGTTTTCAAAAATTTATTTTTGTTTATGATTTTTAAGCTTAATTCACAAAGTTTTTTATATTCTTTTTGTAAGGTGTCATCATCAATAGAAGAATAAGATGAGTCGGAGAGTACCTCATTTGAGTCGTGATCCATGAGAGCGTCATCATCAATAGAAGAATAAGATGAGTCGGAGAGTACCTCATTTGAGTCGTGATCCACGAGAGCAATTTCATCATTCTTTGACTCATCATCATCTTCTTCATAGTCACTCCAAGCACCACTAACAAAAGCTTGTTGAGACTTCCTTTTGGGTGGTTTTGGACATTCTCCTATGAGATGACTTGTGTCTCCACACCTAAAGCATTTCCTTTCAACTTTTCCTTTCTTATCATCACGATCTTTTCGGAAAGTTTTCTTGTCGTCTTTAGGTTGCCTTACAAACTTCCCCCGTCTACGAAAGAACTTCTTGAAGCCTCTAACGGCCATATCATATTCTTCATCATCACTATCCGAACTAGATTCTTCATCATCACTTGATTGGACTCTAGCTTTCAAGGAAATGGACTTAACCTTTTCTTTCTTGCCTTTAACTATTTCCGAATCTTTTCCCATTACCATTTTATGAACTTTGAGGTTTCCAATTAGCTCGTCAAGTGACATGCTTGAAAGATCCTTGGATTCTTCAATTGCCGTCACTTTTGCTCTCCACTTTGGATGGAGTGCTCTAAGGAATTTCCTGACAAAATTCTTGCTACAAAAAGATTCATCAAGTGCTTTAAGTGAAGTAATAATAGTGTTAAACCTAGCAAATGCACTATCAATAATCTCATGTTCGGAAATAATAAATTGTTCATATTGTTGAACAAGAAGATCAATTTTGTTATCCTTAACTTGTGAGTTTCCTTAATGAGTGACTATTAAAGATTGCCAAATTTCTTTGGCGGTTTTACACATAAATACTCTTTCATATTATTTCTTAGGCAAAGCATTGTAAAGCATCATTTTAGCTTCATTATTTTTAGCAATCAATTTCTTTTGATCTTCATCTTTACTATTCGTAGCTATATTATCACCATCAATGATCATATACCATAAATCTATCTTTAGATTTCACGTAAGTTTCAAATCGGTTTTTCCAATATATAAAACCATTTGCTTCAAAAAGTGGTGGTCTTTGCATAGATTGCCCTTCTTTGTAATTTTCAAAATCCATGGATCGTTTCAAGTTTCAAAACACAATATATTTTAATACCTTGAGTAACGTAGCTCTTGATGCCAATTGTGGAAAACTAGAAGGGGGGTTGAATAGTTTTACCGGTTTTTCGTTTAATTATCTTTTGAAACTTTCCGTTTAATCAAAGATAAAAACTCAAAGACAATATATAACATGCAAGTATAAAGAAAGAAACGATCAAACCACAGGACGAGTATTTATCGTGGTTCGGCTACAAGGACTCTTTTTCCTTGCCCTACGTCCACGCCCCGAGTATCCAACTCGAGAGTTTCTTTCACTAGTCAACAAGCTCCTTTCACCGGCGGAGAAAACCTTACATGTCGCTTATACAAGTTTACCGACACTAAGCTAGATGTCGAGTTCTTTTACAAGGGTACAACCACTCCCGTTAGTTCTTTTACAAGGGTACAACAACTCCCGTCACATTATGTATTTTAAGGCCTAAAATACTAACCGATGACAAGTAAAAACACACAATCAAATGAAGTGTAAACTACATAAAGTCTACACGATGCTAAGCTAACAAGTCTTGCAACGTTGTGTTGAATACTTGTAACTTTATATTTACTTGTGAACTTCTTTGCTACAAAAGAATCTCCACATAAGAATGAAATGTTAAAGGGTTAGATGAATGATATGAATGTGTATGTGTAAATGTAATGAGAAGTTATAAAGGAAAAATCTAAGAAATGGCTTGGTATTTATAGCAAGACTTCCAGCAGCTCTAGCGGATACGGCGGAACCCTCAGATGGGTTCCGCCCGTGTACCTCCAAGGTTCCGCCAGGTCTGACAGAAGGTTTTGCAATAAATCATTCCAAACCAACCAAAGTCACATCAACTTATTTCTAGTCAAACACTTACTTGTGTAAAGTTACCATAAATGCATGATGTGATGTTAACATTTACTATATTAAGAAATATGTAAATGTAATGTTTTTCTATTTTAAGAAATATAAAAAGTGTTGTGTTTTATATGAAATGTAAATGTAGCAAAAAGTCTAATTATGCAAGACTTAAACCTTAATCATGTTTAACTTGAAAACTAAAGTTTATACTTTGTCGTTAACAAAACTTAGTTATCGTAAAATATAAATAACGTTTTTAGGCGATATTTGTATTAACAAAAGTGATTAAGAGAACTCATATAGACCAATTCGTATTCTTGCCATTGTTTTTGTTGTTATAAGTTGAACATTTATTGTTGTACTTCGAATTTCTTTTATTTTATTTCCATTTTCTACCTCTTTATTTCGAAAAAGTTATTATGATCTGATTTCTTCACTGACTAAAACGATGATTGAGCACTTGTAAATTCGTTCACCAATACTCACCAATGGTTCAATACCACCCGCAACTCATGATGCCGATGGAATGGATGATGATGACACTTTCTATTTCACTTTGTCTCTGCCGATTGGTCAAACTTTCTGCACCTCATCTTATTCGTCAATTGGATTGTTGAGATTGAAACCACCTTCTTCTGACTCCGATGTGTTGAATGAGGTAGACTGTCATGACTTAATATTGTTAAAGGCTTGCTTTTTTGCTTTATCAAAATTTGGAATTTCTACATCCTTCCATTCTTGGGGCATGTTAGGATTCTTCGTGCATGAAGAAGTGTGAAAGGTACTTCTTGCTTAGCACGACATTCATCAAGTTCCTTTTCTAGGACCACCTCATCATTGGATCCACATTCGTTTCTTCAAATCACATTAGCGTACGAACCACAAAATTAAGTCACTTTGGGACACAAACCCTTTCATTTTCTATTAATGAATCATAGGTACGGACGCCGATAATCTCGACTTCTATCTCAAGGTAACCTGATACTTCCACCCAAAACCCTTGTGCTTTCTTCGTATTACCTCTGTCACTATCTTCGAATGTACGAACACATCATTTGCTAAGAAAATAAGAAAAGAATAACTAAGACATTCACTTGATATGAATCTTGTGAGTTAGACCAAAAAAGATATACTACGATACTTAGACTATTTACCTACAGCAACTGATGCATGGGAATTGCACCATGCTTTACCTCTCGAGGGATCTCAAGAAGTTTACAACCCCCACCAGGCAGTGTACCTGATCGTTGTAGTATAGTATAGTGACAAGTACCGGGGGATTGATCGTTCAACTCAGGAATAGTGTCGCTAGGATTAGAAAGCCTAAAAACTAGGTCTAGAGGTGGGAGAAGATTCTTTTTGTATTTTTTATATTTTTATAAAAGCAATTAAAATCTCGGGTTTTGGAAGAGTGGGCGGAATTAGTTGCTAGTCAACTAACCCAATAACTAAAGCTGCAATCAAAATAAAATAATAAAAATGTAAATAAAGCTAATTAAACTAGTGGTGTGAACAATAAATGGGAAAATTGTGTTTACTTAGATTTCATTACTCCCTAGATATCTTTTACAGGTTGATAGTTTGTTACAGTTGCGTGGATGACGGGTTATATTCCTTAATACCAATCGTGGGGTGGCGTACGTACTTCCCTAACTTTATAAGCTCCTACTTCACTCCTATGTCGAGCCTGCAAGAAGCTCCTAACATGGGATCACTAGAATTCGCTCATGCATTAAATACAACCATAAAAACCTAGTACGCATTGGTTCATGTTTCTTAAGACGTTCAAGCAAGTTACACTATGGAAGTCTGCCAGTTTTCTTAAGCCTAACATCGAAATCATTCATCCGTAACAACTATAAACAAGCAATCAACCCATAATCAACATCTAGGTTTCACTACATCTAAGCAAACACACAAGAGATCTAGCCTAGCATGTTAAAATCAAGACAAGCGTAAGAAATATTCAAACAACACATAGACATATTGAATGAATTGAAAGGATATTTATCTTAATTGAACATGAAAGGTTTCAAGGGGTGAAAACCCTTGAAAATACTGATAAAATCGTGCTAGGGTTTCTCCAAGTCGTCCCTCAAATTGTCCTCTTTAATGAATGAAAATTACAAAACTACATATAGATTTTCCAATGTGACGGCGTTAAGAAGAAAATTCTGACGCCGTCAACCCGCCGCCCATAATAAAATCGGATTGCCTAGATCCAGATCTGACGCCGTCAAGAGCAAAGTTCCTCTGGGTCGTCACGTGTAATGGGACCATGACGGCCTATGGTGACGCCGTCATGCCCTAGTGCAAAAACATTCTGGATCGTCATGGACTCTATCCTCTTCACCTTTTGTTTTCCTCTTGACGCCGTCAGGTACTATTCCCAGCAAGAAAAATTAAGACTTTGCCGTTTTCTTCACTTCTTTCCAGAATTCACTCCAAAAGTACCTAAAATCACAAAAGGAACGATTTAGGGCAATATTTGATCAAATAAATTCAATTTTGGGCTTAAATGACCCCCTAAAAACGGATCATTTTTTGCCTCATCAGCAACGCCAAAACCTTGATGTGTGATTGATTGCAAATCTAGCTTTACAACCTCGTAGGTAGTACACCTAATCATTGTAGTGTAGTAAAGGAAAGTATAGGGGATTAATCTTCTCTAGGGCCACATGTATTTTTGGCCGATGAATTGTAGTTTTTTTTTTATGTTTTTTTTGGTTTTTCGAGAGTGCTACACTCATTTCAGAGAACAATGTTTTGAGTTTCATTTTTCAAAAAAGAAGAAGGAAGATAGAGAGTTTGAAATAATGAAAATATGATGTTTTGTAGCAGCCTAGAGGAAGAGTTTTGGGCTGCACTTTAATGTAGGAAAATGACGGGTTTGATACTTTGGTTGGTGAAGATGACCCTAAAGCAGTGAGAGAGGTTGTATGTGGGGCTATTATTTTTATTGTCTTTTAGCTCTCTTATTTTCTATAAGTTCTATTTCAGCTCTTGTTTTTACAATTAATCATTTCAACAATGTCTTTTATTTCAATTTGTATTTCGTAATTTGTAAATTTAAATTAGAGTTCATGTAGCACAAAATATAACTACATTTTCAGCTGGAACTTGAAATTGTGTCTTAGAAGAAAAACGTTCTAGCTCATATATATTTCTAAAAAAGGTATACTACAAGGCATTTTACTTTTATAAACAATGTAGTAATACAAGGCATGTTACTTTATGTACAATGACGATTTAATTTATGGTTTAAGCTTAACTTTCTCAATTGGTGTATTTGCTTTCATTTATATTTATAAAATTATCATAATCTATCTTATTTTATTTACGATTGAAAAGAATTATATTAAGTTTAAATCACATGAACCGAAAGATTAAAAAAAAAAAAAAAAAAAAAAAAAAAACAAAAAAAACTAGTTTTACTTTGACAAATAAAAAGCAAAATTATTAAATATTCTCAAAGCGAAACGAGCCGAGAATCGTGCAACACACGGTCAAAAATCTTGTATCCGCCATTGGATAGTGATTCTCACGTCCTTAATTTCATTTATGTAATTAATAGTAATATGCATATTCTAAAAATGTTTGAAAGTCTTTTTAGGAGTCTTTTAGGGGGAATTAAATGTTAGTTTCGGGGTTTAGAAGAATGGTTTTGTAAAATGAAGTTTAATGCTACTACTTGTTACTTCAAGGCGAGTTCTCTCTGTCCTTAAAGCAATTCCGCCTCCACCGTTCTTTCAAACTTTCGTGTTTTGGGTTACTGAAGAATCGCCTCCCACGATACAATGAAACAATTATCAACACTACACGATGGTGGTGATAATCCGGATGAACTACCGAGTTATAGGGGTTTCAAGACACTGCAAATAATAGTACTATAACACTATTACTTATAGCAATCGGGTATATTGGAAGAAATTCTTGTATGTGTTTGTTTTTGGTTTTGGATGATCAAAAACACTGGAATAATGGCCCTATATATAGGCATGCTCGTGACCATTCAAATAGTAACAATGGTTCACCAAAAGGTGCAATTAGCGACGACTTAACAACAGAAAATCGTCGCTAACTGAAACTTTTCCTGACAGTCGCGATGGTTCGCTCAGTGAAACCTTTTTAATAGATATAACCATCATCAATTCGAAAAGACGTGTCTTTACAATAGTGATGGTTCATTAGCGACGGTTTTGTGACAGAAAAATTGTCACTAATTGCCTTTTCGTGGGTCATCAACAATGCACAACAAAACTCTTAATTTCCTTCCTAAGACTCAATCCCAAAATGATTTTAACATAATATATTTTGAAAATTTCTGAACAATCTCCCACCATTTTTTAAATAGACATAGGTTTTTGAAAAGACACATAAGACCTAACCCGATTCAGAAATCCCAGGGTGTTATGCATAAGTAAAGATGGAATATTACACCTTGAATCTTTACATAGTGAAAGTGCTCAAGCTTAACTAGGGTAAGAATTGTTGGACCAAAGCCATTGAACCATCTTCCTTTATATGTTAAACGGAAACGTTTCACACATATCCTTCCTCTCGTTCATTTGTGCCGACCCATTGAAAGTGGCCATGGGTCTATATCTTGGTTTCTTAGAATGCTTTAGAGCCAAGCCCTTCAGCTCATAGGAAGCGGCCTTACTTCCACATTTAGATAGGTGGACCTTATCAAAATTGTTCTCGTAACTTAAAACAATCCAACACAATTTGTGTTATAAGCCCATTAAGAATTCTATTCAACCTCTAACTACATTACGATTCCAAGTTCCACTAATCCTAGGATGGTGTGATGTAAATGTCGCATAACTTCAGTCACGTTCGGATGATATACTTTTACTTGATCTTGAGACTTGGAGAAATACCAAGCGTCAAGGCAAGGTTCCATCATGGATGACTATTTTATGTGGGCTTGCTCCCATCCCTCATACTTTTCAATCAGTTTTGGCATGATAAGTTCTTACGCAATAGTAAGACACTAATGGTGATCACCTTTTTCAATTATCAACTGATTGACTTGTCTATGCCTAAGTCCGATATGCCTGGACTTACCATTGTACACTTGATTGTATTTTCTTGATAGTGTAGATTGTCTATCACAATGCACAAAGATTGGTGGCATAGGTTTTGGCCATAAGGGTATGTTTATTAACAAGTCTCGTAGTCATTATGCTTTTTTGCAGCATGAAGTCAATGTCATAAATTCCACTGCCATAGTAGAGTCTGTTAAACAACTCTCTTTCTATGATCCCTAAGACACTGCACCCCCACCAAGAGTGAATCTGCTCGTGGATGCATAGTCTTTTTGATCATTTATACAACTTGCATTAGTATAACCTTTTAATACTGATGGCTCTCCGTTGTATTCCAAACCATAATCCATGATTTTCTTAAAGTATTTAAATACTTGATTTACAGCGTCCCAATGCTCATTGCCAGGATTACTAGTATGCCTACTTAATCTTCCTACCGCATATGAAATATCAGGTCTATTACATGTCATGGCTTACATAAGAATACCATTTTGTAAGAATTAAATTTAGAAACAGTAAATTTCTTGCTTGTTGCGTCCTCGTTGAAGTAGCGTTCCTCTAGAGCATTCCAGAGTTCCCTCCCCATGCGATAATTCTGATATACTTCGTAGAGTTGATCCGACATAGCATTGAGGATGTGGCCACGGCAGATGAAATCTCATTACCAAACTTGATCCGTTCACGGAATTGAGCCAAGGTCTCATGTTTATATTCCTCGGGGTACGGGTTGGTCAAGACATATGGGCTTTTAATGTTGCTAAAAGAAATTGCATTTTCTTTTGCTAACGCTTGAAATTTCCACCATCGAAACGGTCCAACTTCACGATGTCGGTTGACATTTGCATCAGGTTCTTGGATGCCATCTTGACACGAAAATTTCTTTAAGATTGTTAGTTTCGGGTTTAGAAAGATGGTTTTGTAAAACAAAGTTTAACGCTACTACTTGTTACTTCAAGGCGAGTTCTCTCTGTCCTTAAACAATTTTGCCCCTATCGTTTTTCGAACAATCGTGCTTTGGGTTACCGACGAATTGCCTCTCAAGATACAATGAAGCAACGTATGTAGCTTTTATCAACACTACACGATGGTGGTGATAATCTGGATGAACTACTGAGTTATCGGGAGTTTCAAGATACTACAAATAATAGTTCTATAGCACTATTACTTATAGCAATCGGGTTTATTGGAAGAAAGGTTTTGTATGTGTTTGTTTTTGGTTTTGGATGATCAAAAACACTGGAATAATGGCCTTACATATAGGCATGCTCGTGACGATTCAAATAGTCACAATGGTTCACCCAAAGGTGCAATTAGTGACGACTTAACGCAGAAAAATAGTCTCTAACTGAAACTTTTACTAACACTCGCGATGGTTCACTGAGTGACACCTTTTTAATAGATATAACCATCACCAATTCGAAAAGATGTGTATTTACAATAGTGATGGTACATTAGCGACGGTTTTGTAACAGAAAAACTGTCACTAATTGCCTTTTCGTGGGTCATCAACAATACACAACAAAACTCTTAATTTCCTTCCTAAGACTCAATCCCAAAATGATTTTAACATAATATATTTTAAAAATTTCCCAACATTAAATATATGTTATATTTATATTATAATACAATATATATTTAATTAATCATAAACTTAGCATCTTTGCATTCTTTTCTTTAGAAATAAATTCGTCATAATTTTTAAATCTGATACACTTTTAATACATACAAAATGTAAACATCTATGTTTATTTATTTATTTTTGGTGCAAAAGTGAATTATATTAATACTCTAAAAACTTGAGTACAAACTCTGTACAATACAAGAATAAAACATAAAACTGAAATGGACATTTCCAAGTCAGTAACAATACATCTTCTATACGTTGTCTAATATCAAATGAAAGATCTATATTAGACAGAACTACATCAGACTTAGCCAAAAATAGAGCAAAGCAGAGCTTCTTAGATATTCACAGCTTCATTCACAGCTCATACATCATTTTGATTCACCTTTTATGCACCATACCATCTAACTACATTTCTACATCACCCTTCCACCAAGATCATTTAACCCGCAACCACAATGATCAAAATAGAATAGGTGTGTGGCTTCGTTAGGAACCCATAACCCCTCCAAGTCAAGGGCTATACCAAATGTACTACATTTCCATCTCTAGAATGGCTTCACACATTTGGGAACACACACCTTGAGGGAGGACCACCCTTACCTCCAGTAGTGAGGCATTGATTGGACCAAGTAGGTTCATCTTTCACTCCTCACTTTTCCAATCATCATGCCTCACCCCCTGTTCATTCTACCCTTCACTCACAGGAAACCTACTTTATGATTCCTTTTCCAACTAAAATCAGTAAACAAACTGTGAACAGGTCTTAATTACCTAACAAAGGCCTATTAAGAGTTTATAGTCTGAGTTATGATATTAGTTATCAAAGAGAATCAAGGTACAAGGCCATCTGTGTGTGAATGAACATAAACACTCAATCTTCTAAGGCCAGAGGATAACAAGTGTAAGGATATACCTTTTTGATTCCACATATGATAATGGAATTTGCAGATTTACTTGAATCTAATCATCTGCTATAGCTAGGCTTCTCAAGCCAAACACCCCAGGTAGAACAAATCCAAACATGCATAATACTACCATGTCAACAAATCCCTGCATACTTCGTTTGATACTTATACTTCCACTGCATACTCCACTTCATAATATCCCTTAATGATTTCTTAGCAGGTAGAACCAAACACCCCACTTCAGTTATGCTTTTTAAATTGTATCTTCCAAATATCAGCAACATTACTTACAGCTTCAGTATCTTTGACATTTAAACTCATTAATTTAAGTTGTATGACTTCACAAATGTCTTCATATAGCATTTTAACATCCCTTTTATCCCCTCTAAATAATCGTTGGATTCTTTCTTGCCATATGTAATATACCATAGCTGCAAGACTTAGCCTTCTAACTACACTCCATATATTATTACCATTCTTCATACTCAATAAATCATGTACAATATCATCCCATTTAAACTGCAGATTATTCAAATTCATCTTGCTAACCATTAGTCTCTAAATTTCCTTAGTAAAATCACACATGAAGAACAAATGGCTATGTGAATCATTTACCATATTACAAAGTGGACAAAGGAGACCAGTTTGGGTACCCCAAGACATAATTTTGTCTTGCGTTAGTAGTCTTCCAAGCATAGCTAACCATAAGCAAAAAGAATGTTTTGGGATGCACTGTTTGAACCATACAAGTTCTGTCCATCTCACTTCCTACATAATTGGGCAAATACAGTCCATCACATGAAAAGGCATCGTACTATTGTTATTCTTCTTCCACATGACTTTGTCAGGAACACCCTCAATCAACAATGGAGTTTGAATATTCATCACTTCAAAGTCTGAGTTTCTCCATTCTAAAGGCCATTTCCAAACACCCCCTTCAATCGTTTCATATAAAGTGATCATTTTGGGCAGTCTTTCATCATAGAGATCTCTATGTGTTATAGAGTTTATCAGCAACCCATTGTCATGCCATTTATCCAGCCACATACTTATGCTTTTTCCATCTCCAACCTTATACTGTAAATTGTTGGCAATCTTGTCTCTAATCTCCAATAAGCACTTCCAACTCCAATTATCATTATCATTATACGGAACATTCCATATACTATTATCTCTCAGCCTCATTATGTGTACCCATTTCACCCATAGAGTATCCTTTTTTAATGCAATATTCCATAGATGTTTTGTTAAAAGAGCTTCATTCCAGGCTTCAAGATTCTTGATACCCAAACCACCCATTATCTTAGGTTGACAAACCTGCTTCCATGCAACTTTAGCCTTGCCACTAGCAAAATCTCCATTACTCCAAAGGAAACTCTTTAGAATCCTATTAATTTCTTTAATAACAGTCTTAGGGAGCATAAAAACAGCTGCCCAGTACATACTTATTAATTCTAGAATAGCAGCAATTAATAGGAGTCTTCCGGCATGAGATAGATACTTACATTTCCAGTCCTCTATTTTGTTTTTAATCTTATCAATAAGAGCTTGACATTCAATTACACACAATCTCTTGGCAATCAGAGGCACTCCAAGGTACTTAGTGGGCAATGATCCTTCTTTGAACTCCATGATACTTTTCAACTGGACTTTCCCAATATCGGTAAAACTCCCAAAGAACATTGAACTTTTACTTAGGTTTGGAAACAAACCAGATGTTTCGCTAAACTTCTTTAGTGTTTTCTCGATAACACCAACAGACATTTGATCACCATGACAAAATATCATCAAATCGTCTGCAAAACACAAATTGACAAGTTTCAATTCTTTGCATCCGTGGTGATATTTGAAACTACTGCAGCTTCTAATATTCATTTGTAGCATCAAAGTCAGAACTTCCATAACCAAAGTAAATAGATAAGGAGAGATTGGATCTCGTCTTAAATCCCTTCCTCCCTTGAAATACTCATGTCTCTCACCATTAATACATATTGTGTATCCTACAGTTTCAACCCCTTTCATAATCCAATCCACCATTCTATGATGAAATCCAAAAGATTGTAGAATAGTTCTTAAGAATTTCCAATTTATGGTGTCATAAGCCTTTTGGAGGTCAATCTTCATTGCACACCTCTTTGGCCCATTTTTCCTCCCATAACCTTTTAAAATCTCTTGAGAAAGCATAATGTTGTCTTGAATTAATCTTCCAGGAATGAAGGCACTCTGATTGATCTGCACAAGCTTCTTCAATGCACTTTTAATCCTGTTACTAAGCACTTTACTTATGCACTTGTAAAGCACATTACAACAAGCAATAGGCCTGAAATCAGATACTATCACAGGTGTTTTTATTTTTGGTACTAAAGTAATCAGTGTTGCATTGACCTCTCCTAGTATTTGACCATTACTAAAAAATTCTTTCACAGCACAAACCTCTTTACCAACAACACTCCATGTTTTCTTAAAGAATCTGGATGTGTACCCATCTGGCCCTGGTGCTCTATTATCTCCAATGTCAAACATTGCATCCTTGATTTCCTTGTCAGATACATCTCTTACCATATGGCTGGCCTCTTCTTGAGTTAAGACTGTGATGAAAAGCTCCTCATAATGCCTTAAATCTGAAATAGTGGTAGTTGAACCCAAAAACTGTTGAAAATGCTTCACAAATTGATTAGGAATTTCTTCCTTTTCAAATCTAACACCATTCTCAACACAATCTAACACCATTCTCATCACATATAGATTCTACCCTGTTTCTTTTTCTTCTCCCTTTAATTACTTTATGAAAAAATGCACTATTTTTGTCTCCAGCATTCAACCAATTCACTCTAGCTTTTTACGCTAGTAATTTTTCCTCATCTTGTACAGCTTCAGTGTACTCACATAGAGCTTCAACTGCCCCTTTCTTAACTTCTTTATTGTATGGATCCTTTTCAACCAGTTCTTGAGCTTTTTGCAACTTCACTTTTAAAGCATCAACTCTAATAGTGAGATCTCCATTTTTCCAATTCAGTTTATTCATAACTAGCTTTAAATACTTCAAATTTTTAACCAAGCAATACATAGAATACCCTTCCAATTGAGTCTTCCATCCATCAGTTACTGTAGAGAGAAATTCAGGCTTATCACTGGTGTAGTTTGCAAATCTAAATGACTTTGGTTTCTTGTGACAATTGATAGGGATAAAGAGAACTGCAAGTGAGTGATCAGAAATTAAGAATGGTTGAAATACAACATGGCTATTGGGGAATTCTTTTAGAAATTGATCAGACACAATCACTCTATCCAAATTCTTCAATGTACTATTAACAAGGTTTTTTAAGCTCTTGGTCCATGTATAGAAGAATCCAGTGCTCCCAATATCATCAATCTCAATTAGGTTTACACAATCTTTGAAATCTTGCATATCCTTAGTAACAAGAGACCCCCCATTAGAATGCTCCTCTAAGTTAAGAGTGACATTCATATCTCCCATTACTACCCATGACTGACCTCCATTGACTCTCTTATGCAAGTATAGATCCTTCCATAATTCTTTCCTTACAATTCCATTATTGGAGGCATATGCAAATGTGCAGAAAAATTGTATCTTACTTTGAATACTCTCAATGTGACATAATATTGATTATCTAGTCATTTAATAACTTGCATATTGACATCTTGAGGATTCCAATTGACCATGATTCTGCTACTATTAGTACTTACATGACTGTTTGTAATCCAATTCCAGTTTGCAAAAATTCTATCACATACCTCATTCACCTTTTTTGCTTTAATATGGGTTTCAATAATTGCACATATCTGTAACTTTTCCTCTCTAATGAACTTCTGTACTTCTTTCTGCTTGCTACCAGTACTCATACCTCTGATGTTCCAAATAGCCATTTTGTAATCCATTAGAACACTAATGCAGGATATTGGTGCTTCCCTCATATATCTCATTTGCTGTAATGTTCTCATTTAATTCAGATCCATCTTCCACAATATCCTCTACACATGAACCATTAGCCTTTTGATTCTGTATATTCTCTTCAGCTTCCTTTCTTCTATCATCCTCCCATTTTTCCTTGAAGTATTTGTGCATGTCAGGTGTCCATTTGCTAACTTCAGTAACACTAGGTTGCAGTTTCTTGTTCAAGAAAGTATCCACAATCATTCTACCTTGCAACATACTAATTTCTTTAGGGTTATCTTCAAGGAGAGTTTCCAATATAGCATACTTATTCTTCATAGCTTCCAATTCTTTATCCTGTAAATTCCATTATTTACCACTCCCTGAGTTACCAACCTTATTCTTATCCTTCTCAGCCCCTTCATTATCAGTTTGTTTCTTCCTATACTCCTGATTTCTATTAGTACCTCTATTAGTAAATCTATTATCAAATCTGCTTCCATTACGAGCAATCTTCCCTTTCACCTGTTCACCTATAACTTCCTTCTGTTTTCCATTGGTGTTACTCTGCACATTTCCAACATTCTTCCTTCTCCTCTGTGTTTGAAACTCAGTTTCAGCATTCTTTGTTATATTATTCAGCTCCTCCTCTTTCCTACTCTTTTCTAGCTCTTCCTTTACTGTTCTAGGCCTTTTGGTGCACAACTTGAATTCGTGTCCTGATGAGTGCTCAAACACTCATCATTTTTAGTCAAATCTGAACTGCAAAACATACAAAAATACTCAAATATGCATCAAAATACTGAAAATATTCCAAAATTGTGTTTTATATGTTTCAGATGCAAAATGAGTAAAAACAAATGAAAAACGTACAAAGTTTGCAAACTTGGCAGTTTCAGTCCCCCAACTTTCAAAAATTGGCAAAAATAGTCCCTGAGCACATATTTTAAAAGAAAAGTCACCAAAGGTCCTTTTGAAATCATAAATTGTCATATTTAGTCCTTTGGTGAAAAATCTCAAAAGTTTTGGAAATTTGCAATTTAGTCCCTAGAGTTTCAGATTTTGGCAGATTTGGTCCCTGGTGGGAATTTTTGGATAAAAAATCATTTTTGGGTCCTTGGGAAATCACAAGTTTGCAAATATGGTCCTTGGGTGAAGAATTTGGAAAATTTACAACTTTGGCCCCTGAATTTTCAATCTTGACAGATTTAGTCCCCGGGTGTTCAAATTGGAAAATCAACTTCAAAAATCCTTTGGGAATTTAAAACTGGCATGAAAGACCCTTGGATTACATTTTCACACTTGGGCAATTTTGATCCTTGAAATTTTCAGCTTTGACAAAATCAGTCCTTGGGCTAAAATACTTACAAACCTTAATATCCAAAACCAAATCCAAATTACAAACACAACCAACACCTGATCCACCAACAACCACCCCAAGCCCACCTCTCCTTTGGCCCATCCTACACCAGCCCACACCCACTCCCTTTAATATTAATAAGCCAGGGTCAAACTGACCCTTTGACCTCCATCCCCAAACAATACCCCTAATCCTTTTCCCTCCCCCGTGATACCAAAACCTGCCATAGCCTACAAATCCCAACATAATTGTCCCCTCCTCCTCCTCCTCTTAACCACCCTACCACAGCCTTTTCACAGGTCAACCCCAACACACTCCCTGCCACAAGCTACATCTCCCAAGTTGCAAAACCTTAATTTCCCGCCAAAACACCACTAATGGTTGAGATCAAATTAAAGGGAACCAACGGATGGGATTTGAAGAGAAGAAGCTCAGAAGTGGACAAGAAAAGAAAAGAAACCCTTGTATAAATAAGAAGTCCTCCCCACAGTTATTTTTGTCCAATTTCTCATGTCTTAGAGAAGTTTTGACTATTTAAGTTAGTTGTCAAATTTAAATTCAGTAGCTTAGTTTCAAATTGTAATTTCTTTCCAAGTATTGTATCCTAAGTTTTGTTAATAAAATTTCAAGTTTCTCCTAAATTCATTGCAGATTTGATTTCCAGTCTTCTTACTGTTTCAAAGTTGTTTTCAAATTCAGTTGATACCTTTTGTTCAAATATCATTGCTCAGATTCTCACTCTCTTAAAAAAAAAAAAAAAAAAAAAGAAAAACAGTTTCTGAATTTGAAGGGGTGTTTGGTTTAATGTGGTTTGGTGTGATCTTAATGTTGTTTTTCTGATTTCTTTGCATAGTTAGTGCACTTTAGTGTGATAATAGTTAGTTTAGTCATTTGATAAGTGCCTTTAATAGAAGAAGTCAAAATAGCATAGGATTTTGCCTACACAGTTAACTGTTAGGTCTTTGGAGTAATTTTTGCATCAATTAGCTGTAAAAGTAGTTAAGTTAGCTTAATTTAGGTTAAAATTAGTTCAATATAACATAAGTTATCAATTAGGATAACTTGAAATTGGATTAAGTCAACTAAGAAGAAAAATCAAAAAGTCAAAATGTTCATAGCTGCTGATGTGGGACAGATTTCAACAGCCCCTGTAGAGTTTAATTTTGGTTTGAAATAGATAAGATTTGTTGTTTTGTATTATTTGGTAGCATGTGAACTTAAATCAAAAGGAAAAGTGGTGTTTGAAACTCATTTGATCTTAAAAATTGAGCCTCAAAGTCAGCTGTTTGAGCAATTATCTGCCCTGCACCCAGCAGTTTTTTGCATTTTGACCCGTTTTTCAAGAGACCACATCTTGCTCATCTTGGGAGCTTAGGTTTTGATTCTTAGTGTTTTAGAAAGCCATTTAGGTTGTATTGTTGCATGTGTAGCTTATATTCCCTGTAGAGCTTAATTAGATTAGCTTATTTAGTCCTTTAGTTGCCCCCTTTAACTCCCATTCTGCTGAGTATGCATCAGAAAAATTAGGGGTTGTTTGATCCTTGTTTCCACTTGATCATAGCCTGTTTGATTGTTATTTTATGCTTATTTGAGTTTGCTTAAGGTTGTGTTGGTGAATGTTTACATTAGCTTTTGTTTTAAATGCTTATTCAGCTAGCTTTTATACTCCAAAATTTCCATTTGTTCTAAATCTCATCATTGTAAGACCTTATGATTGCATAAGCTTGTCCTAGCTTATTAATCTAATCATTCAAGTTTATTTGGCTTACTTAGAGTTTGTTCATTGCTTATTCATCTGTGGAAATTGCATGTGAGCTGCTAATTTGGATTTCATCACTGACTGTTTGGGGTACCCATTTCAGTTGGTTAAGCTCACTTTCCTAGCCATCCTCCTGGCTCATTTGATAAGCTCATACTGAGCTTGTGGGTTTTTTGGAGAGCCTACTGTGTGGACTTGTTGATTCCACCCTCCATTTGGGCTCACAAGCTTATTGTATGAGGTTATTATGGCCTGCTAGCAGCACCATAGGCCTGCTAGCAGCACCATAAGCCTGCCAGGTTCTCAGTGAGTTTGGATCTGCTTACCTTGATTATTCAGCTTATCCAAGTTATTTTTCTTGTTGTTTTAGCTTATTCCCTGTGCACCTAACTTGGTTGAACCTTTATTAGCCCTTGGTTCCAGTTTAGTAGCTTATTGTAAACTTATTTAAGCTTGAGTCCTCAAGCCTAGCCAAATGCTTAAGCTGTTAAGCATTTAAGATCACCAATAGCTTATTTTTGTGTTCTAATAAAAGTTCCTTCACAAAAGTCATTCATTTTCAGTAGATAAATAGATTTGCAAAAGAAAAATTAGAAAAAACCAAATTTAATTTTTAGTGATAGCTTCTATTTAACATAATTTAGCTTTTTAATTTTTCTTTTTAGATTTTTGTCAAGTACTTATCTGTTTTTATATTTTTTTTAAATTCCTAGTATATTAAAGTATTTGTAGGAATTTTTTCAGATTTTTCTTCTTTCATTTAGTATTTATTATAATTAATATTAGTTTAATAATAATTAACTAATACTAGTTAATTAAATAGGTTTATTAATTTTTATTTAACAGCAGTACTTTTTTATATTTTTCCTAGGTTTTATATATCATAAAATAATTTTAGGAAATTTTTCATAATTTTCACTATTAATTTTCTATTTTTCTTAATTTTAATTAGTTTAAAGTTATTAATAAATAGTAATTAATTAATAATAAATAGAGAAAAAGTAGGAAAAATATATTTTTAGTTTCAAAATTACTTTTATGTTATTTTAGAATTTTTAGAATTAAATTTTCATTCTTCTAGCTTAAATTCATAATTAATGTATTTTAAATATTATTAATTAGTTATTAAATAGTAATTAATTAATAGTAATTAATTAAATAGTGTAAAAATTATTTTCCTTTTTCTAAAAATTTTCTTTTATCATTAGGATTGTAAAAATATAATTTTCATATCCGTAGGTATTTTATTTCACAAAACTCGCGTTTTATTTCGTACGTTAACGTAAATTTAAATCCAACGTACGCGTTTTTAGGTTTTAAACGTTTCTAGGTTTTCTAGTTTTACGTACTTGTTAATATAGCTTAATTAAGCTATTTTCTTTTATATTTCAGTAGTGTAATCAATCACAACTCACTTATACCCATTTCTGTCCAAATTCACCCGATCACAAACCCGTTTTATTACCATCACACCTCGTCGGGACATAACGACCCGGGGAAACCCTATACTTCCACGGAGATTGAGCCTAAGGAGTTTGACTATATTGACCACATCCGTGGTTGACTTTAGTTGACTGCTTTTGCCTCAATCAAATTTTGGCGCCGCTGCCGGGGAGGTCGTGCGCGTTATTATAAAACGGTTTGCAGATTAGTGATTTTGGAATTCACTTCTTTGTAAATTCACCATCCTTGAGTATATTTTCATAAAAACAGTTCCTGAAAACTTTTTGAAATTAGTTTTCAACGAACACAAAAAACACAAAAAGATTTTCTTTCTCATTTGTACAAAATGAATTTCAAAAATACCAAAAATATTCACCTTTACCCTCTCACATCTTTTATTCTCCATTTCTTACCCTCTATAAACCTTTGATTCTTTCCTGTGTCAGATCCACACCATTTGGGATGCCAATGGTGTGGTGGCCCTCATAACGGTGGTAATTGCCCCGGTTGTGGCATGGTAGAGTCAGGAAATGGGTCTGTCTATAACCAGGATCCCTATTCTTACCATGACACAACTGATTTATTCCACCAGCTACCAAATCATGAGATATTGACATATTCGTGTGAATATTGTGGAGGTCCTCATCAAGGATTTGAGTGTGAAACCGGAAACACATTTGTCTACGAACAGTTTTCTAGTAACACTCAAAATTTTGAAAATGATCAATGTCCATACGATTCACCAAACCATACTCAACAGTTTAACTGTTGTGAGTACTGTGGTGGTTCACACTACAGTTCTGATTGTCAATCAGGAAACACGCTTGTCTATGAGCAGTTTCCTGATAACAATTATGACTCTAGCACATACGACCCACAGCCACATCAGTTTTACTGGTGTGATTATTGTGGAGGTCCACACTTCAGCTCAGATTGTCAAACAGGGAATCCAATTCCCTGTAACAATCTTGACACATCATATTATAACCAACCTCCACAGTCCCAATTGAGTCAGGCGCTTCTTCCAGAAATGCAAAATATGATGAAAATTTTTGATGAACTTAAGGATTTAGTTAAAGACCTTGCCCAAAAAGACACTCATCAAAAATCTATGGAAGAATTGCTAGCTGAAGAGCAGGCTGCCAGACTAAATTCCCAAGATGCCTATGAAAAATCTATTAGGGAATCTATTGCAAAAGAAAAAGCAGCCAAATCTAGCTCTCAGTTCCGTTTTATTCCTGATGACAGTGATGATGAAGATACACTTGATATCCTTCAATTCTATAAAGATTCATCAAGTTCATCAGTTGATATCCCAGCAGTTGAGATTCCATCTCAAACAACTGCTATCACACCCAAAGTTCACACTCACTCTTTGAACATGGGGGATGAGCATCTTAGCACTGTTCCTGATAAGGAATCGGATGAATTCATAAAGTCTAGTGTTGAGAACCTTGTCCCAATCCCAAGAGAGTCACAGGGAACTTTTTGTCATATGTGTGATTTACCTTCCCCTCTTGAGTGTTCAAACGATCATTTTGAGACTTTCTCAGATTTTAATGATGATTGTACATCTCATGGAGACATCGAGTATGTTGAAGCATCAGTTCCACAGTCTGATGCTGATCCTCTTCTTGAGAAGTTCGCCGATGAACTTACTCACATCAATCCACTTTCATTAGAAAGTAATGATGGTCTCCTCGACTTTGAAGCCGATCTGGGAGAAATTGAAAGTCTCCTATATCATGATCCACCACTCAGTTCTTATCCCAGCAGTCCAATAGAGAATGTTAATCACTTTGTTCCTGAAGCATTCAATACTACTCTCACCAATCCTCTATTTGAATTCGAATCTGAATTCACTTTGATTTCTGATAATCCACTCTTTGATATTCAGAATGAGGATTGTGATGAGTCTATTTCGGAACATGAATTCACAGATTCACATCTTGTGAATAATTCTCTTCATGGGGAGTTCTCCGGTGAACTCACTCATCATATCATGACTCCTCCGGAGTTTGATAGCCCGGGGGGAGATGTACTCAATCATGAGGATTTGGAAATTCCCACCCACCCTCCCGGGATGTTTTTGAGCTTAACCCTTGAAATCCAAATTCAGGCTAATGAGCTTGCTCTCGGGGAAGCAGATCAAATCATGATTTTCATCATGGTTTTCTTCCTTTTCTTCACCTATAAGGTGACTTCCTCTCTTCTTCACTCCTTCGGGAATGAAGATACCATCTTTGATCCCGGCATTTTCATGTATCATTATCTTGAGCCGGATACTTAGCTCATCGGTGTGGAACTTTCACATGCTTCAAATGTTTGTCCAAACATCTTGAATGAAAGTCCGATGGAGATTGTTTCTTCCACATCATGCTTCCCCAAGGATAAATGAATTCGGGGTCGAGTCAAGCTAGCGACTCGGTAAACAAAAACAGTAGCATGCTTATAGGGTTTTCACCCTAAGTGTGGGGGAGTTACCCCTACTATGGTTATAAATACAATGAAAAACAAAATTGTGTTTCCACATTTAGCTTGTAATGTTGCCCTTTCACGTTCCAAGAGTCGGCATAATAGCCGGGACTTTGAATATTGAGGACAATATTCATTCTAAGTGTGTGTGGGGGGGGGGGGTGGGGGATTTCGCTAATCTAGCGAATTTTGATCACATTTTACTATCTAGTACCCCCGTTTTTGGCCAAAATTTTAATTTTTTTTTCACTAAAGTTCAAAATTTTTTGTGGTTATCAGTCCGCCGTGTCTAACCAACAAAAGGATTGGCTAATCCAGGAGCAAACGGCTCTTGGTAAAGATATCTCAAATCCGTTGATGGCTTGCAATCTGCCCAAAATTGTATGGTACATCAACTCGCCATATCCTAAAAAACGAATGAGTTGGCTAACCCGCAAGATTATGGTTTGTGGTAAAGGCAGTGGAAAAACCATAATTGGTAATCAGCTCACCAAGATGTTGACTTTGTCCATCAAGAGTTGGCTAGTCCAGAAGCAAACGGCTTTTGGTAAAGACTAATCAAATCCATTGACAGCTGGTAGTTTGCTCAAAATCACATGGTTATCAGGTGGACCATAGTTCTTACTTGAATCGATACATCTGGCTACTCCAGAAGTGATGGCTTTTGGTAAAGAGTTTAAAATCCATTAAGTTTTCAAAACAGTTTATTGCTAGGGACTAGCAATATTTTAGTGTGGGGGATTGATGAGTGCTCAAACACTTATCATTTTTAGTCAAATCTGAACTGCAAAACATACAAAAACACTCAAATATGCATCAAAATACTAAAAATATTCCAAAATTGTGTTTTATATGTTTCAGATGCAAAATGAGTAAAAACAGATGAAAACGTACAAAGTTTGCAAAATTGGCAGTTTCAGTCCCCCAACTTTCAAAATTTGGCAAAAATAGTCCCTGAGCACATATTTTAAAAGAAAAGTCACCAAAGGTCCTTTTGAAATCATAAATTGTCATATTTAGTCCTTTGGTGAAAAATCTCAAAAGTTTTGGAAATTTGCAATTTAGTCCCTAGAGTTTCAGATTTTGGCAGATTTGGTCCCTGGTGGGAATTTTTGGATAAAAGATCATTTTTGGGTCCTTGGGAAATCACAAGTTTGCAAATATGGTCCTTGGGTGAAGAATTTGGAAAATTTACAACTTTGGCCCCTGAATTTTCAATCTTGACAGATTTAGTCCCCGGGTGTTCAAATTGGAAAATCAACTTTAAAAGTCCTTTGGGAATTTAAAAGTGGCATGAAAGACCCTTGGATTACATTTTCACACTTGGGCAATTTTGATCCTTGAAATTTTCAGCTTTGACAAAATCAGTCCTTGGGCTAAAATACTTACAAACCTTAATATCCAAAACCAAATCCAAATTACAAACACAACCAACACCTGATCCACCAACAACCACCCCAAGCCCACCTCTCCTTTGGCCCATCCTACACCAGCCCACACCCACTCCTTTTAATATTAATAAGCCAGGGTCAAACTGACCCTTTGACCTCCATCCCCAAACAATACCCCTAATCCTTTTCCCTCCCCCGTGATACCAAAACCTGCCATAGCCTGCAAATCCCAACATAATTGTCCCCTCCTCCTCCTCCTCTTAACCACCCTACCACAACCTTTTCACAGGTCAACCCCAACACACCCCCTACCACAAGCTACATCTCCCAAGTTGCAAAACCTTAATTTCCCGCCAAAACACCACTAATGGTTGAGATCAAATTAAAGGGAACCAACGGATGGGATTTGAAGAGAAGAAGCTCAGAAGTGGACAAGAAAAGAAAAGAAACCCTTGTATAAATAAGAAGTCCTCCCCACAGTTATTTTTGTCCAATTTCTCATGTCTTAGAGAAGTTTTGACTATTTAAGTTAGTTGTCAAATTTAAATTCAGTAGCTTAGTTTCAAACTGTAATTTCTTTCCAAGTATTGTATCCTAAGTTTTGTTAATAAAATTTCAAGTTTCTCCTAAATTCATTGCAGATTTGATTTCCAGTCTTCTTACTGTTTCAAAGTTGTTTTCAAATTCAGTTGATACCTTTTGTTCAAATAACATTGCTCAGATTCTCAATTTCTTAAAAAAAAAAAAAAAAAAAAAAAAAAAAAAAAAAAAAAAAAAAAAAAGAGAGAAAAAGAAAAACAGTTTCTGAATTTGAAGGGGTGTTTGGTTTAATGTGGTTTGGTGTGATCTTAATGTTGTTTTTCTGATTTCTTTGCATAGTTAGTGTACTTTAGTGTGATAATAGTTAGTGTAGTCATTTGATAAGTGCCTTTAATAGAAGAAGTCAAAATAGCATAGGATTTTGCCTACACAGTTAACTGTTAGGTCTTTGGAGTAATTTTTGCATCAATTAGCTATAAAAGTAGTTAAGTTAGCTTAATTTAGGTTAAAATTAGTTCAATATAACATAAGTTATCAATTAGGATAACTTGAAATTGGATTAAGTCAACTAAGAAGAAAAATCAAAAAGTCAAAATGTTCATAGCTGCTGATGTGGGCCAGATTTCAACAGCCCTTGTAGGGTTTAATTTTGGTTTGAAATAGATAAGATTTGTTGTTTTGTATTCTTTGGTAGCATGTGAACTTAAATAAAAAAGAAAAGTGGTGTTTGAAACTCATTTGATCTTAAAAATTGAGCCTCAAAGTCAGCTGTTTGAGCAATTATCTGCCCTGCACCCAACAGTTTTTTGCATTTTGACCCGTTTTTCAAGAGACCACATCTTGCTCATCTTGGGAGCTTAGGTTTTGATTCTTAGTGTTTTAGAAAGCCATTTAGGTTGTATTGTTGCATGTGTAGCTTATATTCCCTGTAGAGCATAATTAAATTAGCTTATTTAGTCCTTTAGTTGCCCCCTTTAACTCCCATTCTGCTGAGTATGCATCAGAAAAATTAGGGGTTGTTTGATCCTTGTTTCCACTTGATCATAGCCTGTTTGATTGATATTTTATGCTTATTTGAGTTTGCTTAATGTTGTGTTGGTGAATGTTTACATTAGCTTTTGTTTTAAATGCTTATTCAGCTAGCTTTTATACTCCAAAATTTCCATTTGTTCTAAATCTCATCACTGTAAGACCTTATGATTGCATAAGCTTGTCCTAGCTTATTAATCTGATCATTCAAGTTTATTTGGCTTACTTAGAGTTTGTTCATTGCTTATTCATTTGTGGAAATTGCATGTGAGCTGTTAATTTGGATTTCATCACTGACTGTTTGGGGTACCCATTTCAGTTGGTTAAGCCCATTTTCCTAGCCATCCTCCTGGCTCATTTGATAAGCTCATACTGAGCTTGTGGGTTTTTTTGGAGAGCCTACTGTGTGGACTTGTTGATTCCACCCTCCATTTGGGCTCACAAGCTTATTGTATGAGGTTATTATGGCCTGCTAGCAGCACCATAGGCTTGCTAGGTTCTCAGTGAGTTTGGATCTACTTACCTTGATTATTCAGCTTATCCAAGTTATTTTTCTTGTTGTTTTAGCTTATTCCCTGTGCACCTAACTTGTTTGAACCTTTATTAGCCCTTGGTTCCAGTTTAGTAGCTTATTGTAAGCTTATTTAAGCTTGAGTCCTCAAGCCTAGCCAAATGCTTAAGCTGTTAAGCATTTAAGATCACCAAGATCTTATTTTTGTGTTCTAATAAAAGTTCCTTCACAAAAGTCATTCATTTTCAGTAGATAAATAGATTTGAAAAAGAAAAATTAGAAAAAACCAAATTTAATTTTTAATGATAGCTTCTATTTAACATAATTTAGCTTTTTAATTTTTCTTTTTAGATTTTTGTCAAGTACTTATCTGTTTTTATATTTTTCTTAAATTCCTAGTATATTAAAGTATTTGTAGGAAATTTTTCAGATTTTTCTTCTTTCATTTAGTATTTATCATAATTAATATTAGTTTAATAATAATTAAGTAATACTAGTTAATTAAATAGGTTTATTAATTTTTATTTAACAACAGTACTTTTTTATATTTTTCCTAGGTTTTATATATCATAAAATAATTTTAGGAAATTTTTCATAATTTTCACTATTCATTTTCTATTTTTCTTAATTTTAATTAGTTTAAAGTAATTAATAAATAGTAATTAATTAATAATAAATAAAGAAAAAGTAGGAAAAATATATTTTTAGTTTCAAAATTACTTTTATGTTATTTTAGAATTTTTAGAATTAAATTTTCATTTTTCTAGCTTAAATTCATAATTAATGTATTTTAAATATTATTAATCAGTTATTAAATAGTAATTAGTTAATAGTAATTAATTAAATAGTGTAAAAATTATTTTCCTTTTTCTAAAAATTTTCTTTTATCATTAGGATTGTAAAAATGTAATTTTCATATCCGTAGGTATTTTATTTCACAAAACTCGCGTTTTATTTCGTACGTTAACGTAAATTTAAATCCAACGTACGCGTTTTTAGGTTTTAAACGTTTCTAGGTTTTCTAGTTTTACGTACTTGTTAATATAGCTTACTTAAGCTATTTTCTTTTATATTTCAGTAGTGTAATCAATCACAACTCACTTATACCCATTTATGTCCAAATTCACCCGATCACAAACCCGTTTTATTACCATCACACCTCGTCGGGACATAACGACCCGGGGAAACCCTATACTTCCACGGAGATTGAGCCTAAGGAGTTTGACTATATTGACCACATCCGTGGTTGACTTTAGTTGACTGCTTTTACCTCAATCATGTCCAAAAACCTTACAGTGGGTACATGCAGGTGGTTTCCAGTCATAAATCACATTCACTACTTTTGTCCGTTTTACCTTGTTGTTTTGATCTCTATATTGAACTTCAATTGTCTTCTTAAACTCTTTTCCAGCATCCATTTCTACAAGAACTCTAACATAATCAAGCCTACCAAAACCCTAATGACACATGGTTGCCGTCATGGAGTCCATGATCAAAGGGTTTCCAAGGCTGCTAGCTAAAGCACTTATGCCATCAACACTCCATGCTTCCAATGGAATATTATTCAGTCTCACCAATACTGGTAACTTGTTGTGTTCTACCATTTGCATACCGATTTGAACAATTAGAGGTTTATTATTAACCATCCATGGTCCCTTTTCAATAACAGCTTCCAACCCCTCTAAATTGCCAAATTTAAATAGACATGTGCCATTGCTGTTCAAAATAATATCCTTTACCCCGTACTTGCTCCACATTCTCCTAATATTGTATCTTAAATCATATGGAGCCATTTTATACCAAAAAAAATAACCACTTACAGTTGGACTCCATCTTCCACTACCTTTCTTCACAAGCATTTCATCAAACACTACTACTTCTCTACCAGTGTCATTTAGAACAGGAGGAATGTAGTTAAGCTTTTTTGGTATCTCATCCATTTTTACCTTATTCACATATGACTCACTAGACATTTTTCCACCACTGGTATTTTTATTCATATCAACATTATTAACATCAGTTTCACTAACCTCCTTATTAACAACAGGTAACTCACTCACATTTGAGGTGGCAGTATCACTGTTTTTATTACCTCCATTATTCTCAGTATTTGACAGCTTAGTATTACTTACATTGGTGTTTCAGGCATAGTAGCAGTTGTAGAATCAGCTTCATTATCTATTCCTTTATCCCCATTATCCTTACTCCTAATCTCACTTGTACTATCCATTGAATCAACATTTTGACCACTCAACATGACCTCATTCTTCTCAATCTCCTCAAAAATCTGTACCTCATCCCTTAAAACTTTATTCAAATCAACCTTTCTACTTTTCCCATCCTTATTATTATTCCTACTTTCTTCACAGCCCTTGCCATTATTAACACCATTGCGATTATTACTCAAATTACCAACTACATGATCATTAAGCCTACTAGGGAGTAGAATGGAGTTTAGGCGCCGAATTATCAAAATTTAGGGGTTTTCAGAATACTTAACGAAAATCGAATTGAAGCTAATCATTGTATGCACAATGATTAGCTGAATCTAATGATGAGTTCAGAATTGAATTTCGTTCAGTAATGAGGAAGAAATTGATGAATTTGTGTAGGAGTTTGATGGTGGAGAAACGGTTATTGAGAGAGAGAGAGAGAATTTAGAAAATGAAAGTTGTTGGGTTGTTATAAACATCTATGTTCATGTGAACTTTGTGTACGCTGCATAAAGATCTATTCTTTGAGGTTGAATCCAGGGAAGAAGTTAGTCTCGAATCCCACCGACGTTAATGGTAGGGTTAGTATTCTTTACTGATAGTGATTGCCATGTCCTTAGTCCTTAATTTCGTTTATATTAGTAGTAGTAATGTGCCATTTTCTAATAACAGGATCCTTTAGAAACCCTTGAAACGTGAACATGACACTTTTCTTGGGATGGCTAACAATTTTTCCATTAGTAAAGCTAAGATATTACAATTCACTGATTAATAACATGCTAGAAATAATTCCTAATACAAAGAACGTTCAGATCAAAAATCCGAATTAATATGAGCTGTGAGCTTTATTCTTTCTATTATGATTTAGATTCACATAGCTTTGCCTAAATATACATTACTCCATATATGCTTAAGTTTTACAGCAAATATTACCTTCTTTGGAAGTTGAGTTTTGCTATACAATATGCAAATAGAGTAGCAAGAACAATAGGAAATAGACCAAGAATAACATACACAAGTGGTAACTGATCTTGGTTATACCCGAAGTAGTCTTTTAAAAAGTTTTTAACTGATTCGGTTTGCCCAAAAACTACAATTTCCTTTTGCACATCACCGAACTGAGAAGCAAGCATCGCGTTAAGTGACCATGAGGTGGGAGTCGCATAGTACATCCATATCCACCACTTAGGAATTTTCTGCAAGAAAAAAAAAAGTTTAAATTAAAGGGTTCCATAAAACCCTTCTTGTACATGTATACATAGGGCACATACCATTAAGTGATATCTTTTGGTTGATTATTCAAGAAGTAACAAATTTGACTTTTAAGGTCAGACCATCAACATCAAAATTATTTTGAGTATGGATCTTTTCATATATATATAAGAAACAAAATCAATCTTTCTGTTCATATTTATTTTATAAATTTCTAAACTTGAAACTGAAGAATCAAAATGAATTTCATTGTTGTTTGTCTTGGTGACCACAAATGCCAAATTGAACCTCATAACACAATGAAACATATCATAAAAATTCGAAATCAATATGCAAGATAAAAAGTAACATGGAATTACCGGTTTAGGAATCAAGAATCCAGCAAACAAGTTAAATAGCGTGTAAAATGCAGACTGTAGAATGGCAGCTAATGGAAAGCTTGGTGTCATTGCAACAAGCAGCATTCCCAAATAGGTGAAGTACATCAAAGAGCACAAAACCGCATAGAAGTACCAGAAAACCTTGTAGGCTGACCAATAATATCCAATCATAGGATATGTGAGGCACACAAATACCAATGCCTGGGCAAAGAGATAAGGAATCTCGATTGTCACCTACAAGATAAATCACAGCATTTCATTGAGTACAGTGTATAAACAGAATCTTGCTTTGTTTATGATTCTATCACCCAAGGCAAAATATATAGATTCAAACATAGTTTTTGAAACCTTAAGTAACTATAGTAGTATATATATCTATTGCATACAAGTAGAAAATAGTATTTTATACCTGTGCAACAGCATAAGCCCATGATGCATACATTCCAGAAAACTTCTCTCGATATAGAACAGTTCGCTCCATGGAAACATATGGTATTACTGAAGAGGCATTGTTTATGCCACAAAAAAGTACAGCAGAGTACATCGATCCAAGGATATTGAATAAACTCTGCGCATTATGTCTGTCACGCAGAAGAATATCTTATCAGATAATTTGAGGGTACATTTTGAGGGAAATATAAAGGAGCTCAAATTATGATATAGGAATCCATCCCATTTCACTGAGTTGCAATATGTTTGCTTTCTATTTAACTTTATCATTCCACACGCGCTAAGTTTTTTACTTTTGTAAGGCAATAATTTTACTGAAACCAAGTATGTAGGCCATCTCACATGCGCTAACTTGATCACTTCCTATTTAATGCATGACGATTACTAGCAAGAATCATGTCATTTGGATAGAGTTACTGATTTTATATGATCACTAGAATCATGTCATTTCTAAAATGCATCTGGAGAAATATTTTTTTTCCAACAAACCGAATTATGTTAAAAAAGAATGCCAGGATCACATGAAATACACAAACACTTAAACTTACATTTTTTTTCCTTGGTCCCAGAAGAGTAACCCCATCAATAATGACGTTAAAATAATATGCACAAAACGCATCAAGTTGTATGACGGACTTCTCCAGTATGACAAGTGTTGTTTCCATAGGCAAGCCTTAAACTGGCTCCAACCATTTTGTGGAAAACGCGTTGGAAAATACAGCTTTTGTGAACCACTTGGTGGTTCACTAAATGTTTTAACAAGGTCTTTGTTGCTCCTGACATTATGGAAAACACATAAAAGTAGTCAGATAGATATTAAATATTCAAACTATCAATGCACGTACTGCTAACAAATGTAAATTTTGGTGTTAAATGCAAGAAATGGGCTGGTATGACATGCAGAATCCTGAAAATGTCATAAATTTTTTTGAACATTCCTATAATTTAACATACATGTGCAATGGCAGCGCAAATACCTATATTTAGAACCTAAAGCAGAAGTGTATGTAACAATGCTCCCTCCACCTCAGAACAGATTAACCTTCTACTCTAGTGTAGAAGTCAAGCAAGTAATTAATTTCATTGACATATAATCACCCCAAAGGTTTTGTCATATATATTACTATAAGTGGAGTATAATGAAAACATAAGTGAAAATACGACTTTTTGGAATGAAGTGTTGAATTGTTGTTGCATTTGAAGACATCTTAATGAGATATACTAAATGCCGGATTTAAGCGGAAGCTAATCTGGAACGAAAATTGAAAGATAAAAGCAATTTTTGACCCAAGTCACTTCATTATATTAGATATATTTTCCAGGGTATGCATGACAACGTGGGTTTGCTTGAGGACAAAATTGTTTAGTTTTGGAACGAAGGGAGTAAACATGAAAAAAAATTGCACATGTTCACTAAACTGTGAATGATCAACTCTTCCAAAACATCACATGATCTTAATGGCATCGAGGGATGGATGAGTGCCTGTATATGATCATCTGGTACCCAATACCCTTGCATGGGCACTACACCAAAAGAAAGGATTTGGGAGAGGTAACTGTGGGTTCAGTTAATGCTTAATCATATATTTAAGATAACATCTATTATTGACATATGACAAATGGCATACAATCATCATTCATATGTATGACATGCATTACTTGGCACAAAACGTATGATAAGTGTATATTCCAGATGCCGTGAGTGCAAAATCAGATAAGGTGGACGATGTAACTTACTGATACAAAGCTGAAGTAGAATAGATTTGTGCAAAATCGACACCAAGTGCAGCTTCTCCAGATGACGAAGAAACTTCTAACATCCATGTTGCTGGATTGTAGTTGTCTTTTATCTTTGGTACCCCAGAAATGCTCTGTTTCAGAGAATTTCATTTGAATGTAAGATAATATCTGAATTATGACTTTCTAAATAAGATAGAAATTTTTTCTACTATTGGTACAGCAAAAAGGATAACATGCATATCTAACATGTGCACTTGTTCTCAGACCAACTAACCTCAAAGTATTCAATGATGCTACTTGAATGGCGACCCAGTGGCCCACAGTAGATCATACGTCCACCATTTTTCAAGAGGATTAACTGCATGAACATGGATGGGACAATGGTAAATAAGCAATAGTAACATATACTTAAAGAAGAATTCCAGCTGCTAACATGATTTAATTTCCATCACAGAATAATAAAATAAAGTTCTCTGTTTCCAAGAAGAGGCATTAAATTAAAGCTAATTAGAAAAAGCTTAGAAGAAACTAACAAGAAGTCACAAAAAGGTGAGTGGATATATAAAATCTAAAGAGGTTACTCTTCTAGGGTTCTTGCACATAAAGAGTATACTAACATAGGGCAACAGCGTCCGAAAGATGATCATGATTACCTATTTATAAACTGCCCAGTGCCATAAAAAATGTCTCGCAGAGAACACTTATAGGTATGGTATATCTAATGTACGACACCTTAGTTTGGTTGTCAAACATAAATACTAATCTAAATGTTCCATATGTGCTTACGTAGCAGGCATCGTAGCATTGTAACTGAAAGAAACCAATGACATCTGGTCTGCAGCACAGACATACGAGTTGTTTCTTTTATCACGCGCGTTTCTCTTTGCCATTTAAAATAGCAGAAATAATTTGAAGTTATGTATTTCATACAAAAAGCACCATCGTTCTTAACAGCTTCACCAGTGTACGTTATAAAATCTTTCAAATGCAGAATTCAAACTCAAACTTATGAGCTATCGTAATTTTTACTTAAGTTCAGATGATTAATTTTACTTAAAAAGATTTAGTTATGTCTTTTTCCCATTAAATATCTCCTTGTTACCTCATCAAATGCCTCAAATATATCAATGCTCGGTTGGTGAATGGTACAGACAATTGTTCTTCCTGTGTCAACAATATTCTTCACAGCCCGCATGACAATGGCAGCTGATCTAGCATCCAGTCCCGTTGTAGGCTCATCCATGAATATAATTGATGGATTAGCCACAACCTCCACCGCAATTGTTAGGCGCTTACGCTGCTCAGTTGATAGACCACTAACTCCGGGAATGCCAACCAATGAATCTTTTATGGAATAAAGCTCAACGGTTTCCAGGACTTCTTTTATAAAACTCTGTAGATGCCATCAAAAAAAGGTAGCATTTACTTTCCATTGTAAATTAATGTATGTCAAAACAATCCATGAAGTATGTCTTACGTATTTAGTTTTTGTATCAATCTCGGGATTAAGACGGAGCCAAGCAGAAAATATCACTGATTCTTCAACTGTAATTTGGGGAGAGTGTACATCATTTTGCTCACAGTAACCTGAAATCCTAGCAAAGGTAGCTTGGACTTTAGGATAACCACCAATTTTGATCTCTCCTTCAACAGTGCCACTCGTTTTCCTTCCCGCAAGAACATCAAGAAGTGTGGTTTTCCCAGCTCCACTTACACCCATCAATGCTGTAAGAACACCAGGCCTGAAAGCACCTGTAATATCACGAAGCAATTGGAGCTTTTTCCCAGTGAAGCCATGCTCTCTCATTTCCTGACATTAGATGAACAGGACAAAACAATCAACTATAGCATAATCTGAGAAATACACTCAACAATTTTTATTTGATTAATATAATTAAACCAATTACCGGTGGGGGCTCGACATAGTATTGTAGATCTTGAAAGGTAACCGTGAGTGGTTCAAAAGGTAGCACCATTTTTCCTGTAAGATTAAAAGATGAATAAGCATCTACTGATGCACAACAACACCCTCTACTCCAAAATCAGATTCAACTTGGGTCTTAAAAAACTGTATAACAAGTCCTTCGTTAGCGCAAATAATACAATGTCAAGTCTATTACTCCCAAATTATTTATATTACAGAAAGTGGATTATAACTGTGAGAGCAGGGGAGTCTTTAATAAGCAAGAGGGAGCAGTAATAACCCATGTGTATACTGATAAATGACCATCCAAAAAATATAGGTGGGGGTTCGACATAGTGCTCTAGATTTGGAGAGTTCAATATTTGGGGTTTAAGCCTACTGGGAGAATAACATACCTACTTTACTAAATGGAGTCTTACTCTTAAGCAGGGCATAGTGAGTAATTAGCCCATGTAGACCACCGAAGTGTGATTCATCAACTCATTGTAATCTACTCATTATCCTTAGACTGCATTTAGTTAGGTGCTTGATCTATCGTTATTGTTTTCCTAGTTTTCTATAGCATTCAATCTTTGTCAATTTGATTGAGTTTGGTGATGGAAACTTTATCAGAGTCATAGACATCGTTCTTGATTCTAAATTTTTTAGCTTTGTTTTTGGAAAGACTTACATTGTCCTTGGTTTGTGCTCTTTACGTATTAGTAGTAGCTTTTGGGTGCTTTGTCATGTTTATGTTGATATTTTACGCTCATGTTTTACACTATTCAAATCAATGATCCCAGTGAGCATTTTTTGGCCTTGTTGGCTGTCGTATAGTTGTTGCTTGGTTTATGGTTGTCGTGGTTATGTAAGAATTACAGCCTACAATTGGTAGGATTTTCAACAAAAATGTATCATAAGAAAAAGTAAAACTAACCTTCTTTAGGCTCTGAGACAGTTGTAGCAGAATTACTGACTGTTTTATCCTTGTGAGCCTCATTTTTGGATCCTTCACTTCCATGTAATTGAGATAACATTTCCTTTGAAATAAGGGCACGTCTACCAGGAGCTGTGGTATTTTATAACGTGAGTGACTAATGTAAGTCTGATAATGACACTCTATTTTACAGACTTGAAATTTAGTATTAACAAGATGAAGTTACCCTTCAAGTAGCTTAGAGCCATGATGAAGCATATATTCATTAGCAGTGCAAAACCGAACAAGGTACCCAGTGATATCCAGACATAGTATCCATCAAAACTTAGTCCACGGCTTTCAAGTGTCGCAAGCCCAATGGTTGTGTTTGTAGGCATTAACTGATTTAAAAAGTTAACAAAATGAATAGCTGACCATTGAGTAATATAAAAAATAATATATATTCCAGGAGACAGGAAAAAAATTAATGTAATGACCAAATACGAACATTTTTAACCAAGATAAAAGTTGGAATTGAAATAAATCCTGATAAGTTCAGAATGACTAAAAAATCTCCTACAGCACATAAAATAAGGAATCCAATGATTTACCTTATTCCATCTAGGTGAGAGAAATTCATTCACTGCAAGGCCTATTTCACCATATGTCAGTGGAGAAACCCAAAATGCCCACTTTAGCCAACCAGGCATTGAATCTGTAACCAGTTCCCATTCGTTAGATCACTCTATAAGCGTTACGGATCCATATATCAAATAGAAAAAAAAAAGAAAGAGAAAACAAGGGACTTACTGTGTGGTAAAACGAAGCCACAGAATGATATCAGAAACAAAAATGAAAGACTGCCTGCGGTAGTAGAAGCATGCATAGTTCGAAATACTGATGCTATAAACCGGAACATGGAACCTGTCGTGTAGTGCATCACGAATAATAGAACTATCTGGCGGAAAAACCTGTGAAACACATGATACTTTAAAAACTACATCCTCAAGGCTATTCTTAACAAAATCCATTATGCCTCTGACTTGTAAAATGAGTTTATGCACGATGGTCACTTAAATAAATAGCCTATAAGATGCTCACCTCCCTGGTTCAGGGCTGTATCCAATAGCATAATAAGTGAGAGATGTCCAAACAACGGCTACACACATTGACAGTGGAATCTTGAGAAGAGATGCTGGGAGTCCATATGCCCAAGCAGGGTAGAAATACATGTCCCTCTGCTTATAGAAAACTGGAAGTCTTGTAATTAATATCGTCAATTCTGGGAACCCATCAAACATAAGGATCATGAGCGTGAAAGAGAGTGATGCGAGATAATAATTCGCATCGATGACATCAACGTTCAATTTACTTCGGGAAAAGACAGTCATAGTGATTACTGCAACTATGAAAAGCTGCACAGAAGCAAGACATGTTACGATTTATAAGGTAATACGATTTATAAGGTAATAATATATAATAGAAAGTAGGCTTAAAGACGTGAAAAGGATTGAATATTACCTGAACTAATTTGAAGATGTAGAGAAACGAATTTCTCTTCATGAGAAGAATCTCCCTAGACATACAAGCTTTAAAAAGGTTCCATTTAGAAAGAGAATACACATCGAAGGACATGGCAGTCTCATGGCATGGCAATCTTGTGAAGGGTTTGGAGATATCATCATTTATTTCTTTTCCAAACGAAGATTCCTTAAATCTCATGGATAAGGTGGGTACAGAGACATAACTATATCCTTGTTCAGTCTGGTTCCAATACTGTGCTTGATCTTTTTTTGAGACAACCTGTCAATCAGTCTCTTGTCCATAAGAACATGCTAAAAAAATCTAAGATGGTATTCCGAACAAGAGATAGTAAAATTACCTCTTGGAGGAAGTCAGCAACACCTTTTCTCTCGGGGCACCTAAAACCCAAACCCTCAAAATAGTGCAGAACATTACCGCGTGGACCATGATAAACAATCATCCCTTCTGCCATCAACATAATGTCATCAAAGAGATCAAATGCTTCGGGCGATGGCTGAAGAAGTGAAATGAGTACAGAAGCATCTGTTAAATGCGCCAACTGCCGAAGACAAGCAACAATCTGATACGTAGTGGAGCTGTCTAAGCCATTTGATATTTCATCCATAAATAAAGCTTTAGTGGGACCAACAATCATCTCCCCTGAAAAGAACCATACAAGTTAGATTCTATTAGGTAGCAGTTGCAAGTGTACAGTGACTGTCATATAAACACTATATATGTGCAATAGTTACCTGTAGTCAATCTTTTCTTTTGACCACCAGAGATTCCTCTCCTTAAGGCATCTCCAAACATTGTATCAGCACATATATCAAGTCCAAGAATCTGAAATGACATGATAAGAGAAGGAAGTTAACATATCACTCTTTTTCAGACACGGAATAACATATGAGCTCAAGTCAGCTAAGAGAATTACCTTCAGGATGTAGTTTGTCTGCAGAGTTGTCTTTTGTCCTTCAATAGAAATTGCCTGTGGACATCAAACATGGTTCAGGGGGTGTTCGTAAATAGAACAGGATTTTTACCTAAAAGTAAAAGATGATTATTCCCGATTGTGTGTATTTTTTAGTAGCTTGGAAATTCTCTTATTTTTGGTAGATCTTTATTCAAGTACAATAGGAAGCTAGCCTTTTCATGTAAATTTTTTCATAAATATATCGTAAATTGCTGATTAATAAAAATAAACTATATATTGCAAGTCTCAATATCCTTCAATACCCAAACAATAATTATGAAACATCATTCATATATGTTATTATGCATTCAAGAATAGTGAAAAGTGACTTCCAATCGCCCTATGCCCCTGACTGGGGACACAAAATTAGGCAACACATACAAAACATCTTAAGTTTCAGAGGATTTTAGTGGAAGATTAAATGAAAGGGTTTACCGCTACCATTAATACATGAATACACAAGACAACATTAATCATTACCTTCATGAAAGTGTCTACATCTGGATCTGGAATAATCCCCTTTTCTTTCTCCCGCCTATTAACCTCAAGCATAATCTCTGTTAGAGAAGAACATAATTTCAAATTAGTTTTTAAACCATTGTCCCTTGGACTGGAGTACAAAACTATATGGTATATAATGTGTGTATACCTGCTCGGCTTCCGGTACCCTGAAAACGGGAGGAATAATCAAATGTTTCCCTCACAGTCATCTCAGGGATATGCAAATCTTCTTGGCTTATATATGCAGAAGTTTTCTGGGGGACAAATTCTTCTAGTTTGTATCCATTGTAAGAAATTTCTCCACTAATCTGTTATAATTAGAGAGGAACCATTACTGAGTATTTGCATAACACTGGTATTAGTAAGCTTGTCAATCATGGATATTAAATTTGAAACCATGACTTTACGTTCTACGATAAAGGCCATAACTTTACGATCCACATTTCAAGTTCTGTCAGGTCAATCACACAAAGAACTTTCTCCAGAAACAGGCATAAATACAAATGCTAATATTTTTATGGATATATCATGCTAAATGCAAGTCCAATACCTTAAGAGATTTGTCTAGGTTCCCAGAAAGTGCTTTCAGTAAAGAGGTCTTCCCACATCCTGGAGGACCAAGAAGCAGTGTCATCCTGTAAAACATAAAAATGGGAGAGTTTCATATTTACGGACCAGTTTAGGACTTCCACAATTTTTGAAGCCCATCTAAAATGACATAATCAATTACACTAATTAGCTGCAAGACAGCACCTTTACTCGAGCCTACTTGCAACTGCAACTATTTTACCTTACTATTAAAGATTGTCATTAACAGTTTGAAGTATCATCTTATTTTAGAGTTAAATGAACATTTTAAAGAAGCTGATTCGTTCCTGCTTATTCCAAACTACTTATCATGCACATAAGCAGTTTTTTAATAAATAATCCCAAACACCCCTTTACTTGAACAAAAAGGCCACCATATCTTCAATGTAGATACTCCTCACAAGAAATATGTAATAAGGCATAGTATATAGAGTATAGTAATGATACTAGAAGAAATGATGAGAATGTTCTGTCATAAGGCTGTTTCCTACCTTCCTGGCTTAATGACACCGCTGACATCGTTTAAGATGGTTATTTTAGCCCTTTTAGATTTTAAACCAGTTATCATGACAATGCCCTGTTCAAGAACAAGAAAATGTAAAATTTAGAGTATTACTAAAAACCAAGGAACTAATAATTAACAAAAGACTGGACCAGACAGTTAATCAGTAGATTTTGGTAGTTTTATTTTTTATTTTTGGTGATTCACGGCAAGTGACATAAGAATGACCAATTTGGTTATGTTGCTGGTTGCAGTAACATTTTGATTAGTTTAAGGTTATTAAACTCCATTGCGGTTCATAGGCAACATCCTCATGATCTTAGTGGCTTGATGATTACAAATATTTGTCAATTATAGCCTTGCCAAATAGGCTAACTTATTAGCATAAAATATGTATCCATGAACGTCAAACATACATTTACTCAAACAAATTGTATTAAACATAACAAAAGAAGAACGAAAACTTCAAAGTTCACATAGAAGTTCTTGTGTTGTTATTCTGATGTCTGCACTTGGACTGAACCTAACACAATAAGAACAATAAAGATTCCAAACTTTAAAGAAAGAGGAGTTTGACTTTTTTTACTGACGTTGACTTTTTGACCAACTTTGACTTTTTTTACTAGGCGCCGATTAATCGGGAAGTGTCCAACTAGCGCCTAGGCCGAGTTTACGACAAACATTCATAGTCAAGCACTGAAGGAAATTGTTCATGTTTTTTTAAAATTTAGATTACATATTACATCATCAGATTTAAAAATGACTCGCAAAAGCTAGTATGGTGTTGTGTGTATAACAGATAACTCATGGTGAAAGTTAGATACTTACAGAAAGAATACTTTGCAAAGAGTTCCACAGAGTTGGGAGGGGCTTTCCATGAACAACTTGACATTCAGCTTCCACACAAAGATTCTCATACCTCACCTCCACAGACGGCAACTGCACACCAACACTGACAAAACAAACCGAATTGTAAGAAAACTAAATGCAACTAAATACATGTCAAAGAAGAAAAAAGACTGGACTATATTTTGTATAAGTATTGAAACAGTAAATAAAATCTTACTTGTCTGTTCGTTTTCTAATTTTCTGCAGCAACCGAAGGTTGTCATTCTCAATATGTTTAATGAGCTTTTCAATAAACATGTGTCTCTCAGGAGCAAGGAGCTTTGTGACATCCACCACCTTTTTTCCTTTAACAACATCTCCGCCTCCATTATCTTCATCAAACAAAGATGACCTCAAACGGTCAAAAGTTGGCAATCTATCGATTGCTGCCCACTGTAGAAGATTCTGATCATCTGCCTCTTCATTATTTTTTACAGAACCTTTTCCTGAATTTGCACGCAAACTAGATGTACGCTGATGAAAAGATGACCTTATACTTCTTCCTATCTCTGACAGCTCAATTCCAAATGACTCAATTTCTTCGGAACCAACTAACTGAGCCATATTAAATGGAGCTTCGTAGTTTCAAGGTGACCAGTATATATAAGAGCAATTTAGACAAACATATACATAGTGTGGAGATTTTTTCCTTCACATGCTGTTAAGGTAATGCCATATGCCTCAATAAACTAAAGGGAGTTTTATAATGTAGACAACTTAACTTATTTATTCAACTTAGTATGGAGATAGGAAGTGAGATATATTTTTGAAAAAGAGAGAGAGAGAGAGTGAGATTTCAGTCAACATTCAAAAAAAAAAAAAAAATTGCATATATATCCTTTCCAAAGTGAATAATTGCATATATATCTTTTTTACAAGTTTTTAATGCACATAGTACAATGATTTTTATACATACTTTGGATATATATATATATATATATATATATATATATATATATATATATATATATATATATATATATATATATATATATACACATTTTCAAAAAGATATATATGCAAAAATCTAACAAACAAACAAAAATGTCACATGTAACTACATTTTATGGATTGAATTAACTTACAAAAGTACAAAACTAAGACAATTGACTTTTTTCTTACACACCATTGTTAGGATTGAGAATGCAGACAAGATTAAGAGAGATTTTAGGGATTTGTTGAATTAGGAGATCAAGAGAAGATTCAAAGAGATTTAAAAATTTAGTTATACTTCAGATCCTAATTTTTAATTGCCACGTTATCCGTAAAAAGACTGACAAAAGATTACACGTTCGAACTGACCAGTCAGGACTTAGGAGTTGCATTCACAAAATCTTTCAATCTTATTACTCTATAATTACGACATTAACTATAATAAACTCCATTTCCACCAGCATCAACCACGACTTCTATAACTGGCAACTAGGACTTACCATGACCCAGGAACTTTCTGTTCCAGTCTTCCCTTTCTGCAGTGTTCATACTTTTTACAGTTGCAACCTTTTATACAGCCATTGCTATCTAGCACAATATACTCTTGATGGAAGAAATATCCTTTCCATTATACAGTAACAAAATAACAAAATGACAATCAAGCAAAAAGGTTCAATTCCTTGTCATACATATATACTTTAAACATCTACATTACTTTTTTTTAGAGTGGCAACTATTTATCTCACACATATACACCACAATCAATCTCACACAGTCACACGTCTTAAGCAGGCCTTGAACTCACAACCATTTGGTTGGGGAGATTCTCACACAACATAGAGTACCATTGGGACACAATCCCTTTAAACATCTACGATCATGGAATAAACGAGAATCCCTTGATAGACTTAATACGTACAGTTAAAATTTAGTCAAGGTGTCATGTAACGATATTAACAAATAAAAGGGTGTAATGTCATCAACAGTACTAAACCAATCAATGCCCAATACCATATAATTGGTTACCAAAAAGATTCATCTGTGATACGCATATCTGAAGACAACATGTTTCTGTACTTCGACGTAAGCCAAGTGTGCTCTTTCTAAGCATGTGAGATTAATTATTACCGCAAAAGCTACAAATAATCAAACAGCATCTCCAAAACTATACAAAAAGAAACAAAAGATATACTCCATTAGCTGGCATGATTCATGATTTAAGTACATTATTATACTAGATCCCGATATCCGGTTGTACACCTCTTTTCACGGCTGCTTAGGTGACTTTCTAAGCATCATATCAGTCAACTGTATTCTTATTAAAAAATCATAATGTGATACTTGCATAAATTCAATAATACATGTGTAGTATGCAACTCCATATGAACTAGCCATCATAATAAGGCACTGCTTCTAGATTGGTATACGTTCCTATATATATACACTAGTCAAATAATCATATCCCATATTCCCATCCACCTCAAGAATTAAATACTTCAATACATTTAATATATTATTTCAAGGCATTTTTGAAAATATGCATTGTTTTTATTCTTCAAAGATTATAAACTGGTACGTATAGTTTCTCGATTATTGGACTACTATATCGACTCCCTTGTCGAAGACCTTTTTACTTAGCCCGTTAAGGTTTCACTTAACTATGATAGTAACTTTTTCTCATAACAAGTGTACACTATGAATGCGTCATGCAGTTTCAGAAAAGACGTAAGCCAATAATTTGTCTTTTGACTGGGTAAAACTTGAAAGTGGACACTCGAGTCAACTAAAATAGTAAGCCACTAATTTGTCTTTTGATTGGGTAAAACTTGAAAATGGACACTCGACTACTCGAGTCAACTAAAATAGTAAGGCACTAATTTGTCTTTTGATTGGGTAAAACTTGAAAATGGACACTCGAGTCAACTAAAACACTCCGTAGTAAGCCAATAATTTGTCTTTTGATTGGGTAAAACTTGAAAATGGACACTCGATCGAGTCAACTAAAATAGTAAGATAACACTTAGATGAAGTGATATATACCTAACTAGTATTTCGTCAAATGCATAATCATAATTTGCAAAATTAAGTAAAGGGTTTTGTGTTACGTACAAACTAATACTTTTGATGATCCAGCTAGTCAGGATGTGCATCGGAGGATTGTACGTTACAACAAGTCAATGCGTTCCCCGACATATACATCATGTGCCTTAAGATTAAAATTTAATCCGAAGATATGACGACCCACATCAAGAATATTTCAATCCGTATGTAATTGTTTGGTTTCAGCCTTTAGAAAGAGTAAAATACACCATTAGTCCTCTGGTTTGGCCAGATTTCATGCGAACAATGTGATGAGAATTATGGTCAAGATTTAAAATAGGGGTAAAATGAGTTAAGGGAAACGGTGTCAAATACAAATACACACTGAATATATATTTGTGGCTAGGTTGAAAGACAAAAAATGACTTCACTTAACTAGCTAAGGGCCTGTTTGGTTCGTATGTGGGTTTAGGATTTTGATTTGGATTCGGATTCGGATTTAAATTTGGATTTGGGTTTAAATGTATGTTTGAATTAAATGAAGTGAGAGAAAAATAAAATAAAAAATATATATGAGTTGTTTAAAATTTTAATTTATGTATATATTTATATATAAATTAAGTTAAAAAGATGAGTGGTAGAAAATTTTTAAGAAATAAAAAATTAATTATGATTGGTTACTATCAATTGAAAGGAGCCATTGGAGGTTAGTATGAAATCTATGATTCTTGATACTGTGCAAGAAAACAAAAGTGTTACCAAACATGTTATTTAATGTATTTTTGAATCCACACCCACTAAAAACCTAATACCAAATGGGCCCTAAATGCTGACTATATATTTGAATCATTTTTGTCCCCCATTTCAATACCTTGTCAGGTTTTATACATTTTGTCATCATAGTTTGAAGAATCACATCAAAATTTTTTTGTAGATTTCAACTTTAGTCCAAATCCAACTAGTAAAGTTGTACAGGTTTCATGTTTAGTCCAACCTTTAACAATGAATGTTTTTCAATATTGCAATGTTGAGTCCCGAAGATAAGCACAAATCAAAATCTGAAAAGACACGTAAACCCTAAAAACTTATAGAGTAAATTACATCGTTGGTCCCTAAACTTATGTCGTGTTTCATACGACATCCAAAAACGCTAATCGTTGCCTTTTTTATCAACGATCGAGAAAATATTACGCCGCTGGTCCAATTTTCTAACAATCATTAGTTTTGCTAGTTATCTCGGTCCTCACGTGCAAAGCACATGAGGGCAATTTTGTCCGAACTTTTTATTTCGGCATATATTATACTACACTGTTGTACAATTGACTTTTTGTACTTTTTTTTCCTTGCACCTACTTTATTCTTTCCTGACATTGCTTGACATTTGTATTTTGTAATTTCATTTTAAATATTTTTTTTTTTTACCATTTCTTCCAATTCCCAACACACATACAACACCTCAACCGATCATAATTTTTCATTTTCCAAGTGTTTTGTATCTAAAGAAATTTTTATTATTGCATTAAATCTTTTTAAATGATTTTCTAACTAATAGCAACATGGAATATATATTGGATCTTAGGGATGAGCATGGGTACCAAAAAAATGGTACGGTACCGGAACCGTACCGGTACCGGTTTACTATACATGGTACGGTACCGGTACTTCAAAAACAAGCGAAAAAAAATGGTACCGTCAAAATACGGTACAGGAAAAAAACGGGAAGTCCCGGTTCCGGTACTGAAATGTAAAAGGCCCATTTTTTGAGTTACAGTGCCGATCCAAACACTCATTATCCTTCTCATAAGTCAAAACTAAGATCGAACAAGTAACTAGACATCAAAAACACTTATTGGCAAATCCAAACTAATTATACTATGTGCAACAACCATATTAAAGGACATGATCCATCATTAAACAGTGTCGAGCTCAAATCTGTGTAGTGTGTATACTAAAGTTAAGGAAATGATTCATATATAACTTAAAAGTATACATGTCCATTTATAACTTATAAGTATACATGCATACTTCCGAGTTCCCACATGTAAATAATACAAGCTATATAACTAATTCTCACATAATTCTTTTAGATTTGCTATGTCTATATTTAAGACATATGATCTACACTTTTACTTAAACATCGAAATAGACTTCACTGCCTCTTTATATTAAGTTAAAATCAAAACAAGTGTAGAAATTTATCATCCAGTGGTCTATTTTAGAAAAACATATATAAAAAAACATAGATGTTGATCAATCATATACACACCTTTTAGAGTATCAGCTCAAACATCACACACGGATGATCATCCTAACATTGTAGAATCAAACAATTAAAAAAAAAAAGAAAAAAAAAGTGCTCAAAACGGTATGGTACCGATTTACCCGAACCCAGTACCGGTACCGGTACCGACATATTCATCGGTTCCGAAAACGGGAATACCACTTTTGGCAGGGAAAAAATACGGCACCTCAAAAACAGTGCCGGTTCGATACTAAAGTGGTACCGTGCTCATCCCTATTGGATCTAGTACCAAACTACCATGGCACCAACTTTGGTATTATGAAGTACACAACTTGTATTGTATTGGAAGTGTATGGTTACATTTTTTAGCTATCCATCAAATGAAACTTGCATTAAATTGTCGTCTAAAAATTGAGGTTATAAATAAATATAAGAATAAACTTGAGGTTATAAATACTTATTTTATATTTTATTTAGATAACTTGGAAATTCTATCTTAGATAAGTCGTTAATTCTATAAAAAAAATAAATAATAAAAAAAATAAAAATAAAAATAAAAACAAAAGCAATGTAATCTCTTATTTAAGTATACCGGATCATAGCTATATTGGTCATTGATTAGGCTTGTGACACTGGGTCGGATATAATCGAGCGAGAGGATCGATCGATCGATTTACCAAATCGATCGAGCCACTGTGGGTGGCATTGTTGAAATCGATCGCCGGATGCATGTTTGCAATATGGGTCAAGTTTTCAATCGATATTGTACAAGAACTATGGCTGACATTACCGTTTGTATTAAAAAAAAAAGAACTTTTTTCTAAAAAAAATTACCACTTTTCATCCTATAAATACCAACATTAAACCCACATTCAAACACACAATTTCAAACACAATTCAAACAAATTATCATCAATATTCATTCATCATGTCCATGTCGTCTTACGAGTATCTGTTTGGTTCTTCGTCTTTCGACGACGACGAAGAAGTTTTTAGTGAGTCAACGGAGTTTGCAGATTTGCTTGGAACGCGTATCAAGCACATCAGCCAAAACCTACAAGAAGGTACATACCTAGGGATCATGTTGCTGCACACAATCGGTTAGTGAATGCATACTTCGGCGAAAACCCGCTGCATGATGAAAGAACATTCCATCGACGTTTCCGAATGTGCCGAGAACTGTTCACACGAATTGTTCGAGAGGTAACCGATTATTCTACTTATTTTGAACAAACTAATGATTGTAGGGGCGTGTTAGGAATACGGTTATTCATATGAAGACTCGGTCACCCTGAGTGTAGTTTAGCATATTGTAGCTCGTAGTATTTATCATATTAGTTAGAACGTAGTTTAGTATTAGTTTGTATTTGTGGAGTCGGGTCGGGTCTTTACCCACTGTCAGCTCGCTCCACAGCCCGTTTCAGGGGGCGTTTGTCTGTAAGTATAAATACCCCTTCCCTAGCTTGGAAGGGGTTGGACCTTTCATTTGCAATCTAATACATCACAAGTTTTCTCTCAAAGGCTCCCAACTTCATCTCTTTCTCTCTCTAACTTCTCACTAAAAAACTACACATTTAATCATACTAAACATCATTCCATACATGTTCTTTCATTAGAGTATATAACAATTGGTATCAAGAGCCATGGTTTCATCCTAGGGATTGTATACTCACGGATTTGTTGTATGGTTTCGTGGTTTTAGTTTGGTTCGAATGGTTTTGTGGTTCTCCTCATAGTTTGATCTCGTTAGATGTTATTCTTGACATTTTTCTTGTACTTTCTTGATTAGTTGAGTTATATGTTCTTTGGTTTGACTTTGGAAAGGTTGATTCATTCATTTGTTAGGAGAAAAGTGAAATTCGTGTAGTGTTTCATTCTAGCGAGTTGATCATTCTTGGTAGAGGGTTGGCAGGATTTTCTAGCGAGTTGGGGTAGCGTGTTGGCGGTTTGCTATTTTGGGACATAAAGCCAAAACGCTGGAAAGTGACATTTCTGTCTTATTATTCCAGCGAGTTGATTAATCTTAGCAAGTTGACTACACTAGCGAGTTGTTTTGGTGTGTAGCGAGGTGACCAAGTTCAAAGAGTTGACAGAACTAGCGATTTGATCCTATATAGCGAGTTGATCCCATCCAGCATGTTGAGCTATTTCCAGCGAGTTGACTATACTAGCGAGTTGTTCCAGTGTGTAGCGAGTTAATCAGATTCAGAGGGTTGACAGTGTCAGTGGTTTGAGCAGACTAGCGAATTGTTTTGTTCAGCGAGTTGGTGTTGTCAGAAGGTTGATACGTTTTAGCGTGTTGATCTCTTCTAGCGAATTAGTGCACTTGTGGCGAGTTGAACCGTTTTGTGGTGAGTTGATCTATTTCAGAGACTTGGTGTGTCTAGCGAGTTGAGGGCTTAGCGAGTTGTGTTATTCTTAGTGAATTGGTTCTGTTACATTAGTGAAACTTGTGCGCTGTTGCGACTTAAGTTGTTACCACTATTTCTACAGTAACTTGACGTTGTGAGGCTAATCTTACGACTTGACTTGTTATTTTAATAGTAACTTGACGTTGTGAGACTAATCTTACGATTTGACTTATTTTCTGTGGAGCGGTTGTAATTCGACTTGTTGCAACAAAACATGAAATACACTTGTGTTTACAACTTGGTACTAGAACTTACTCACTTTCCACAGCATGGCAAGCACTTCCTCTGATGACATTCAGGCTGCAGGGTCGGATACTTGTCCTCCAATGCTGGACAGGACCGACTATGAATCATGGGCACAAAGGATTCGTCTTTACTGTTTAGGAAATGAAAACGGGGTTAACATCTTGAAATCTATCGATGAAGGACCCTTTCAAATGGGAGTCACTAGAGACACGGTTGCTGCTACTGACGACCAACCTACTGTAGTTGGTCCTAACAGACCTCGCACCTACGATGAGTTATCTGAGGAAGAAAAGAAACGCTATGATGCCGACATCAGAGCATCGAACATTGTCATTCAAGGACTTCCTAAAGATGTCTACAAACTTATCAACTACAACACAGAAGCCAAAGCAGTTTGGGATAATGTAAAAATGCTTCTTGCAGGGTCTGAGTTAACCAAAGAAGATCGTGAGTCTCAGCTATATGATGAATTTGAGCAATTCAAAATGAATCCAGGTGAAAGCATCACAGACTATTATGTCAGATTTCACAAGCTGGTCAATGATATGAGAATCATCAAGATGACAATGCCCAACATTCAGCTTAACTCCAAATTCGTGAACAACATGGCACCTGAATGGGATAGGTTTGTTACAGCTGTTAAACTCAACAAAGGTCTTGGGGACACCAATCATGAACAGCTCTATGCATATCTGCAACAACATGAGAAGCATGCTGCTTATGATCGGTTAATGCGAGAAAAACTCAATCCTTCAACTACAAATGACTCTCTTGCTTTCGTCTCAAATGTTCAGCAGCTTAATCAATCATCAATTGATCCACCTCAACCACAACATCCTTCGTCCAGGTCCACTAATCAAGCATCAACTCCTTCACCATCTTCCTTAAACACCCATCTGGACTTTGGGTATTCCCACACTGACATGATGATTGATAATCTTTCCAACCAAGTTTCATTGTTGGTTCAACAGTTCAGGGCAGCTCTTCCATCTACTAATAACCAACTTCGAACCTCATCCAATCCTCGTAATCAGGCAGTCATAGAGGATGGAAGAGTTGTGGTGCAAAATGTGCAAGGAAGACAGAATTTGAATCAAAGAAATGCTGGTATTGGGAATGGGAACTATAGAGTCGGTAATGCTCTTCAAGGTCAAGACAGGCAACCTAAATGCTACAACTGTGGAAGAATGGGTCACATAGCTAGGAATTGCACTCAACCAAAGCATCCACAAAACTCAGAATACTTCAAAGACAAGATGCTGCTAATGCAGGCACAAGAAAATGGGACTGTTTTGGATGAGGAAGCCTTACTCTTTCTGGCTGGTGATGACGGGAATACATTTGATGCTGATGTAGATGATCAACCGGTTCAAGACTTAGCACTCAATGACCCGAATATCTTCCAAGTTGAAGACTGTGATGCATTTGACTCTGATGATGATGGCGAACCCACTGCTCAAACCATCTTCATGGCTAATCTGTCTGCAGCTGTTTCCTCTCCACAACAGTCTGGATCTTCCATCACATCTGCCATCTCTGAGGTTCCAACTTCACTTAACCAAAATGACTCTACCAATCCACAGAGTGTGTGTAAATTTGTACAACTCAAGGATATTGACAACACATATATCATTGATATGGGAAATACCAATATTATCCCATATGAAAGGTATTTGAATGTCAATGGACTGCCAGTTGTACCAAGTGATGCACCTTCTGTTGATCTTCGTGAACATGAGATGCATGAGCACACTATATACAACCCTAATGATTCCTTGCCCACTAGATTTAACATCCTTAAGGATCAGGTGACTATATACGAACATTGGGCTAAATTTGAGCTTAATGAACGTGAGCAGAAAATGGAATGGTAAATGCGTGCTTACATAACTGAAAATAATTCCAAACAAGAAACATTGAAAAGGGAGTTAATGTCTTTGAAAAAATAATTGGATCAAACTGTTAAACAAAAACAGGAAATTCAAAAGGGGTTAACCTCGCTCAAACATGATTACAAAGACAAAGAAACAAAACTTTTAAATGATTTTTCTAATCTTAAAATGTTGAAAAATAAACTGGAAGAAAAGTTGTACACACAAGGTCAAACCATCCATTCTGCTCAAATGATGCAGAACCATAGGAAATTAAGATATGAGTTTAGTGAACAGGATGCCTCTAAACCTAAGGTCAACTTCCTTAGAAATGGTATAGGTGCTCAACCCGCATTATATGATGCAAACATTATGTTTGAGCCTGACGATGCCCCTCCTGATGTGAGATCCTATGACGAGATTGATGAAATAGAAGATAGAACTAGAGAAAAACTAGATGAACAATTAAAGGATCCCGTGTGTATTGCTAATAATATTGTCTTTCACTATGATTACACTGATGATAATCATTCAGCTATTTTTGTCCCTCAAAAGAAAATCCTTCCTGAGAAAGTTTTTTGGAATATTGATATTGAGAAAATGAAAGCTGAAAGACTTGTGGGTAACACACGAACTATTTTTAGGATTGCTGATCCAACCATTTATCCTCTGAACACGCCCATGCACCTTGTACCATTTACTCTTCCCACACAGTGTAATACTCTTATTGGATTATATGTACTAGGTCAAATGTTTAATGATTTTGAGAAAACATGTAAAAAGAGAATTACACCAACTGGGATTACTGAAGGGGAAAGGGGATTCGAACAAACAAAACGGTGTTACCTAACTGAAGTCATGCCATTTTTCAATCTTCTTAAAGAACACTTTGAGGGCCTTAAAAAGACAATAAATGATGATGTAACTGATATGAAAAAGATCTTCAAAGATGTGGAAAATGAGGGTAAACAATTGGCAATTGATCTCAAATATAGTGAAATTGACAGGAAAAACATTCTTCTTATGAATGAAAACTTGATTGCTAATTGCATTGCTCAAGATGTTTTCTACACTGTCACCGACTTTGCATTATCTGCTCTAAAATTTCATGAAATGTCGGTTACGTTGAATGTATTTCAGAATCGTGTGATTGAGCTTGAGGGGGAGAATTTGAAATTACATAATAAAATTCAAAACGACGACCATTGATACGTGGGAATCGCACCAGGCTTTACCTCTCAAGGGATCTTGAGAAGCTTACAACCCCCACCAGGCAGTGTACCTGATCGTTGTAGTATAGTATAGTGACAAGTACCGGGGGATTGATCGTTCAGCCAGGAATAGTGTCGCTAGGATTAGAAAACCTAAATACTAGTTCTAAAGGTGAGGGATGATTCTTTTTGTATTTTTATATTTTTTAGAAAGCAAGTAAAAATCTCGGGTTTGAAGGATTTGGGCGGAATTAGTTGCTAGTCAACTAACCCAATACTAAAGATGCAATCAAAATAAAATACTAGAAATGAAAATAAACTAAATTAACTAAGGTTGTGAGCAATAAGTGGAGAAAATGTGTTTACTTAGATTTCACTACTCCCTAGATATCTTTTACACGTTAATTACTTGTTATAGTTGCGTGGATGACGGATTGTATTCCTTAATACCATTCATGGGGTGGCGCACTTAATTCCCCAATCCTATGAGTGCCTACTTCACTCCTATGTCGAGCCGGCTAAGAAGCGCATTAAAAATATGTATTTAGAAGTGATGGTCATTCTCATATTGTAACTTGGTGTCGTTTGTTAAGATTAGTAAGAATTTAGTCATTGGGCTTTGGACTTGGAAAGCTAATATGTTATGTGCTATGTTTCATAAGCCTTGTTATATAATTCATGTAAACCAAGTCCAAGCCCAAGTCCATTAGAAAGCCCATGAGGCCTTTCTCTCTAACTATAAAAGGCACCTTACCTCTCATTTGTAAGGTGTGCTTGTGTGTGTAAGTGTGTGTGTTTATTAATAAAAGCTCTCTTATTTCATCTCTTATTCTCTCATATACACAACATATACATAACATCAAGTCACCATCTTTCATCTCTTCTTCATCATCTTCTAGTGCTTATATTTGTGTTAAAGTTGATATATCTAAGGTCCTACAAGTGGTATCAATCGCCTAACAATGATTTAGGAGTGTGTGGAAATCGTTTGTATCAAGTTTTTTGTGTCTAAAGTTGTGTTTTTCATATTTAACGTGTACTATTCTTGCAAAAAGTCTTGATCTTTAAGTGTTTTAGTGTTAAAGTTGTTGTTTTTCTTGAAGCTTTAGTGATTCTAAGTGTTTTGGGAAAGATTTGATCAAAAGAAACAAGTGGAAAAAGAGTTTTTGGTTGAAAAAATCGGATTTTTCAAGCTTTCTGGTCTCCTTACGCGTAACTTGGGTGAATAGTACGAATCTACAGCTGTGAACAGTACTTTCTGTCCTTTTTACGCATAAGATTTGGTCAAAACCCTTTTCCTACGCGTAACTTTAGTCAAAACCCTCTTTCTACGCATAAGTTGGAAGTCTACGCCTAAATCCTACGCTTAAGTGAAGATTCTACGCCTAAGTCCTACGCAGAAGAGTTTCTACGCCTAAGTTCTACGCATAAGTCAAAACTTACGCCTAAGTTTAATCTTACGCGTAAGTACCTATTTTCTACGCTTAAGTTTCTTCAAAGGTTCTCTCTTCGTGCTACGGTGACTCGGTACTTCCCTGACTTGGATAAGTTTGTGGAATACTTCGACAAGGGATATTTTTCAAGCTTGGACAAGTTTGAGAGATCAATTTGGTTGAAAAACCTTACGCGTAACTTTTCTTACGCATAAACTCAAAGTTTACGCGTAAAAATCAAAGCTTACGCATAAACATTTTGTTTACGCATAACCTTAATTTTTACGCATAACCTGAAAGTTTACGCATAACTTTTCTTACGCGTAAGATTTGAAGTTAACCATAAGATTCTAAGTTAAGCGTAAGAATCAATGTTTACGCATAAGATCAAGGTTTACGCGTAAGTTTTTGATTTTTGACTACCAAACTTCAAACGGCCATAACTTTTGAACCGTAACTCCGTTTTCGACGAATCAACTGTCAAAATGACCGTGAGATCGATAAGAAGGACACGTTGAATGATCAAGCCAAGCTTCGAGGCCCAAATCCACTCCGAACGGAAGTTATTGAGGTTTTAAGGTTTCAGATCAAATTTTTCACCATAAAAACTTGCATCAACTTACACTAAACGCAACTCCTACTTTGTTGAATCGATCCAAGAATCAACTTTATCAATCTACACTTCATCAATGGCAACTCAGCAAGACATTCATGCTGCCGGTGCGGAAAACCGACCTCCAATGCTTGAAAAAGGTGGATATCTCCCATGGACAAGCCGCATGCTTCGTTACATCAAAACAAAGCCTGATGGTAAATTAATGATCAACTCCATTACAAATGGTCCATTCAAGCCAAGACAAGTTCAAATTGAAGGTAATCCAAATACAACACCTCCTACTCAACCATTCGTGCGTGAACAAATAGAAGCAGATTACACAGAGGAAGACAAGAAGCAGATCGCCGCGGATGATATGGCAATGCATTTAATCCAACTTGGATTACCACGCGAGATCTTTGCTGCGGTCGACAGCTGTGAAACTGCTTATGCTATGTGGGAACGTGTTAGAAGGATATGTCATGGAACAGAGATTGGACAACAGGACGTTGAGAACAAACTTCTTACTGAATGGGAGAATTTCACATCCACTAAAGGTGAACAGATTGAATCCTACTACACAAGGTTTTGCACTTTGATGAATGAGTTAATCAGAAACAAGTTGACACCTCGAACAATTGCAACAAACATCAAATTCATCAATAACCTTCCAGAAGAATGGGGTCGTTATGTTACAATTGTCAATCAAACAAAGGATTTACATAAGGTGAATTATGATCAACTCTATGACTTTTTGAAGCAAAACCAAGCTGAGGCTAATGAAGTAAGGAAAGAAAGATTGGCAAAGAATCATGATCCTCTCGCATTAATTGCTACTACACCAACACCGCTACCAGTGAACACACAACAATCATCATCATCTTCCACTCACAACTACATGCAACCATCATACATTCAACAACCAACACCGGTCTACCAACAACAGTTCTACCCACAGCAACAACAACATGTTATTCCACAACAGCAATACCAACAATTCCAAGAACCAGAATTCACTGAAAATGATGAAGCTACTGCAGCATTGACCCAAGCGTTTGCTTTTCTGTCAAAGGCATTCCAAGGACGCTATTCTACACCAACAAACAACAACCAAAGGATTTCATCGAACACTCGCAATAAGCAGATTGCTCAGCCGAGTTTCAATATGAGCAACGAAGGCCAAATGGTTAGAGTTTATGGGAATCAGCAAGGATATACTACTGGAATCAACATGGGGAATCAGAATATGCTGAATGCAGGGAATCAGAATGCAGGAAATCAGTATGGTCAGTATGCAGGGAATCAGATGGGTCAGTTTGTTGGAAATCAGAGGGGTCAGAATGTTGGTAATCAGGCAATGGGTAATCAGAATAGAAATGTTGCAGCTCCAGTAGTTGGGAATTTGGGAAATGTGAATCAGGGTAATCCGGGTAAGTGTTTCAATTGTCAGGGTGTAGGTCATATGGCAAGGAACTGTCCTACTAAGCCGAACAAGAAAGATACAGCGTACTTGCAGAAAGCATTACTGTTGGCACAAAAAGAATGAGGCAGGATTTCAGTTGAACGCAAAGGAGAATGATTTTATGGCTCTTATGGATGACATGGAAGATAGAGAGGATATCGATGCGAACTGCATATTCATGGCGAATCTCCAGGAAGCTAAGTATGACACGGATTCTGATACACTTCCTGTTTATGACACCAATGCACCATCTGAGGTATCCAACTTCAACACATGTCACAATAATGATATATTTGATATGTCTCCTCATGAGGAACAACATTCTGAGAAGCTAGCACCCACTTATGATACATACCTGGACACGCCAAGTAGTAGCAATACTCCTTCAGCAACTCCAGATGTGAATCATAATGGAGGCTTCGTTTCACAGCATGCTGAGAATGATGAGGAAACACGTGCTTTGTTTGAATCATTATTGAATAATTGTCGTATTGAAATTGAGAATGTGAAAAAGGTCAATCGCGATGTTAAGGCCGCGAATGTTAAATTGACCACTGAGCTTGAGAGTTACAAGGAAAACGTTAAAGCTTTTGAATTTCATAACAAAAGATTGTCTGAATTAGAAACTGGTTATCAAAATTCCGTTTCAAGGGAAAAACAATTGCAACTCAAGTTTGATACACTTGATGTTAATTCTTTCAAAAAGATAAAATCTTTAAACGCGGAAATCTCTGATTTACAAAACCAACTTTCTAAACAAAAATCAGCTTATACCAATCTTGAAAAAGAAAGGGACGAGCTGAAAAAGGACTTTGCAAAGAAAGAAGACAAACTTTTGGCCGAAATCGTAGAGTCAGAACACATGATTGCTCATTTAGAAGAATTGGTGGTTAAGTCGGGTCAGTTAAGTCAAACAATGAAAATGATTTCAAATCAAACTAATCCGATTTACCATACGAAACATAAAGTGGCTCTTGGTAACAACACCCCCAGTAATCTCAAGAAAGCTCAGCAAGAACATAATGTTTTGTATAATGGTAATGTGATTTACACCAAACATGATCCTCCCGTCGTTCGGGATTCTGTGCAAACGATAGAACATGTCGAAGAGAGCATTACTAAAATGAAACAAAAGGATTTGAAACCCATTGATTACAACAAATTGAATAAACTTTCGGGAATTACTTTTGTTCCTCAAAAAGAACCATCTGTGTTTTCCATAAAACGACCATTCTCAAAAATGTTTTCTAAGAAAGTAATTGTTTCCAAATCTCTTTCAAAAATGGAACAAATTTCTTCTAACAACACTTTTAATACAAGTGAGGCTAGAGAAATTTTGGATGACGTTAAAAAGAGAATTCAAGAACTTCAAAATATTGTTGCTTCTAAAACTACAATCGATATTAACAACTGTCATTCCAGTTTTCATATTGAGCAGAAAAAAGTTTTTGAAAATGAAATTACTATCCCACTGAATAACATCAGTGCGAGGGTAATCCATTTTGAACAAGCTTTCTTAAAAGAAACGGCCGACTTTGTCAAGGACCACAAATCCCTGGTAAACGAAGCTAATGATACTCGTGAAAACATGAATGTTTTGGAAAACCTAAATGATTCTCTCTTCGAAGCTGTTATGACCACTGACATTATGTCCATCATTTTACAAACATATTCTGTTCAAGACGATGAAACACTGAGAGCTGAGACCTCCAAAATTGTTTCAAAATATGAAAATGCTCTTATAAAGCTTGAAAAAGAAAATGTATCATATTTTAAACAACTTGATCGAAAAAAGGAAGAATGCAAGTATGACAAATTATCGTATGAGCGTGCCTTAAAGAACATGAAAGAGCAAAATGATCTTTTGAGGGCTCAGCTTGAAAGTCAAAAAGGAAAGGGTGAGGAAACTAAGTTTGCAAAACCATTGACTTCGGAAAAACCAAATGTTTCAAACACGGTTCAAAAACCAAAAATGTCAATTTCGCGGTTTGCTCCAAAAGTCAATGAGAAAAAGGATTTGACAAAACCAGTCACTCCAACACCCTTGCCCAAGAAAAATGAAAATGAAAAAATTGTTGATAAAGGAAAAGCGGTTGTCGAAACACCAAAAGTGATAGCACCTGGCCTTTTTAGGATTAGTCCCACTAATGCGTCTGCCTCCACTTCTAAGACTAATGCGTGCAAAAAGGATAATTCTAAAGAGTCTAGTGATGCTAAAAAGGACAACAATATAAATCCTAATGTGTGTTCCTTACCTTCTACAGGATTAGAATGCACCTCTAGGAGCAGCAGACTAAAGCCTAGGAGTAATACAAGGAACAATAGAGTCTCGCCTGTTTCTACGAGTAGTAGCAAGAATAAAGTTGAAGAAGTAGAAGAACACCCTAGGAATTTATCGCTTTGTAATAAGAGACATGTTTCATCTGAATGTAATGTCACAAGTACTGTTTCTATTGCATGTAATGACTCTGTTTGTTTAATATGCAAGAAATGTTTAATTAATGATGTTCATGATGAATGTGTTTCTAAGAATGTGAATGTTACGCCTAAACAGAAGTATGTTCCAAAGGGAACTAGTGCCAGATCTAGATCTATAGAAAGATTAGTTTCACGCTTTAGGTCTACCACTAGTAGTCGAATGCCTAGGAACTACCTTAAGTTTTGTTTGTGGATTCCGACGGGTAGAGAGTTCACTCTTCAGGACGGCAAATTAGAAATACCTCAAGCTAAACAAGTAGCCACTGTCTATGAGTGTGATTTAGATTTTACTCCTAACCCAATGGAACCAAATTCAAAACGGTTTCCAAATACAAACTCTTCTGTTCTTGGCAGGTTATCGAAATATGTCTTTGGATCGTCGACTCGGGTTGCTCCAAGCACATGATCGGGAATTTAAAGCTGCTGATTAATTTCGTCTGGAAATTCATGGGAACTGTACGCTTTGGAAATGATCATGTAGCAGCTATTCTGGGTTATGGATTAATATTCTTCTCACGACATGTCTCTCGTATAAATCAATATTCTGTACGTTTCTAGAAATGTCATTCAACAATGATACAGATATGTACAGATGCTTGAGCGGGAGTTCTTTAAAATGTTTTTCTAAAACATGTCGTTTCTCAAAAAAATTCTTCACAATGGCTTTCGTATACTTCAGTACGAAACCCGTACTTAAACGATGACTTCTGATTATTTTTCAAATCAAGGACTCGTACGTTCAAAGACGACATCTTTTTCAAAAAGTTCGAGTCTAAACAAACGAAAAGGATTTCAAATATAAACTCGTTTTTCAAAATACAATTCTTGAGCACTTTTTCAAGATTCATTAAGGGGGAGTACGAAAAGAAAAATGTTCCAAAATTCATGCAAAATAGAATCTGTCTTTCTCTCCAAAAAGCTTTTTATTAATCAGTTGATATCAAAAATATCACGCTATGCTATTTTTGAGGGGGAGAAGACATGATTAAAATGTGATCAAAGATGTTTAAAGCTTGTGACTGAATCTCAAAAGAGCTAGACTCAGAATGTACCAATGAATTGACGAAGCTTAAAATGTCAGTAATCGAAAAGACTTGTCCTGGACGGGTAATAATTTCAAGCTAGTCTAACTAGTGATGTAAGCGTGTCTCGAATAGGACTTGTCTGAGTAGAGTGTACCGTATCGAGAAACTTTCTTTGGACTTGACCAGGACGGGTAATAATTTCAAGCTAGTCTAACTAGTGATGTAAGCGTGTCTCGAATCGGTCATGTTCACTGAAAGTGGATCAATTCAAAAGTGCAAACTCCTCTCGCATGTGCAAATTTCTTAAAATTTACATGAGCACATGTAAAGGGGGAGTCCATCAAAAAATTGCAAAACTCTCAAAGTGGTAACAACAATGTGTTTTATTATCATAAACACTTTGAGAGATTTTCGAATAAATGGTTTTATGGCAACAATTATAGGATAGTCATGGAGTTATAAGGTGACTAAGGTTTGGAAAAACCGTCCTATGATCCGCCAGAGCCGGAGGGATCTACCCAAGGACAAATCCAATAGAGTAGAATTAGAAGTCCTTAGGTATGATTGAAAAAAGGAGAAAATGAGAAAGGAGAAAGAAGGGGTTGAAGAATTAAAAAGAAAAGATATGAAAAAGGGTGAAAAGAAATAGCCCTCCAAATGTTCAACCTTAGGGCAGACACCGGGTACAACTCATATGCTACTGGCTGTTACCAAGGTGACACCGGTATTGAAGATAAAGACGTCATGGACCCAGTGACGCACTGCACTAAACCTTCTTAACCACTCAAGTTCTCTTAAAAGAGCTTGTTTCATTCTCACGGGGAACCGGTGTAATCTATCGACCTGTCTCTTAGAGATGGTTGATATTGAAGCAGGAGACCTCTCCCTAATCTCCGCATAGGAAACCATATGTGCACTTATCGAGTCTAGAGCCCCGAGATTCATCAAAAGATCTCATAGGAACACATGATATTTCTACACTGGTTGTTCATCATTAAGGACGCCAGATGTAAACTTTAGAGTCCTACGTAGATCCTAGCAATCTGCCAGAACATTTATGAGAGGATTCACATTTGTGATTCTCAATGATTGAATGGAAATTCCTGCCAGGGTCAACATCAAGCAGCCCTGACAGCAGGTCACTTCGGTAATTCTTTATGGATTATGCTTAGTGTTCGCGGTGGTTTCAAACGGTCTACAGTCGTGGAGTGATCCCCAGCGACTCACCCAGTCATTGAGCTACTTAGTAGGTCTCGTAAGCTCTCTCGAGAGTATCTGACATGGGAACGGCCTTGGTAAGGGTTAGAAGGAGTCTTCACACTATGCTGTTGACGATCTCTAATTCTTATCTGTAAGTACCGGATGTTTTATTGCTAACGGTTTATATGCAGGGACACTTCATCTCCATGGCGACAGATTCCACGTACTCATACATACATCTGGAAGTTAAAGAAAGCTCCCTCAAAGATCTATACAACACAAAGTTCAAAGAAAGATTCTACGCCAAAAAGAAGAATCTACAAAGTATAAAGACTAAGGATCAAAGTGAAAGAAAGGGAACTACGTGCATATGAATATCAAAGTCCAAAGATGTATGAGCATGTTGGAATGGCAAACAACCACCACAGACGCAGAAGTGACGTAAGGCAGATAACTCTACATCACAAAGGAACAAAGAATGATGAAAAGTCAGTCATCAAAGATCACAAAGCATGAAGGAACAAAGACTAAAGACTATTCTACAATGACACACAAAGTTAAAGACAAAGAACACGGAAGACCCACTCACATGGAGCATCATTCGAATGACCACCCCTTAGGGGGAGATTGCTAGCATTAAAAATATGTATTTAAAAGTGATGGTCATTCTCATATTGTAACTTGGTGTCGTTTGTTAAGATTAGTAAGAATTTAGTCATTGGGCTTTGGACTTGGAAAGCTAATATGTTATGTGCTATGTTTCATAAGCCTTGTTATATAATTCATGTAAACCAAGTCCAAGCCCAAGTCCATTAGAAAGCCCATGAGGCCTTTCTCTCTAACTATAAAAGACACCTTACCTCTCATTTGTAAGGTGTGCTTGTGTGTGTAAGTGTGTGTGTTTATTAATAAAAGCTCTCTTATTTCATCTCTTATTCTCTCATATATACAACATATACATAACATCAAGTCACCATCTTTCATCTCTTCTTCATCATCTTCTAGTGCTTATATTTGTGTTAAAGTTGATATATCTAAGGTCCTACAATGGGATCATTAGAATTTACTCATGCATTAAATACAACCAGTAAAACCTAGTGCACGTCAGCTCATGTTTCCTAAGACGTTCAAGCATGTTACCATTTGGAAGTCTGCCAGTTTTCTTAAGCCTAACATCGAATTCATTCATCCAATACAACTATAAACAAGTAATCAACACATAATTAATATCTAGGTTTCATTAGATCCAAGCAAACACAAGATAGATCTAGCCTAGCATGATGGAATTAAGACAAGAACAAGATATAGACAACCAACACATAGACATATTGATTGAATTAAAAGAATACTTATCTCAATTACACATGAAAGGTATCAAGGGCTTAGAACCCTTGAAAAACCTGTAAAATTCGTACCAAGTTCGTACTTAGGGTTTCTCCAAAACTTCTCTCTTTTTATGTGAAAATTAGAAAACTATATATAGGGAATAGGGTCTGACGGCGTCAAGACAAATTTTGTGACGTCGTCATCTCGCCGCCAAAATACTTCTCGGACTGCCTTGATCTACTTTTGACGCCGTCATGTGTTAGCATTTTCCAGGCCGTCATGCATTTTACTCTTGACGCCCTACTTCGTGACGCCGTCAATTCTGTACTGGGTCGTCATGGAATTTACTCTTGACGCCGTCAGAAATTTCTTCTTGACGCCGTCACCTACTGTTCCCAGCAAGGAAAATTAAGACTTTGGCGTTTTCTTCACTTTTATGCTCCAAAAACGTCCGAATTGCTTCATTTTCCAGATTTCACTCCCAAAGTACCTAAAATCACAAAAGGAACGATTTAGGGCAATATTTGATCAAATAAATTCAATTCCGGGCTTAAATGACCCCCTAAAAGTGGTTCATTTTTCGCCTCATCATATACCCTTACACTTGAGATTTGCTTGTCCTCAAGCAAATGCGCTTTTATTCTACTCAAAAGACAAGTTAGGGGTCATTTAACACTAATATAAAAGTAATTACAACAAATAATCATTCCACTAAAGACCAATAGACAAGCACGGAGGTCATACACAAGCACCTCACAAATAGTGTTTAGATACTCACATCTCTCGGGTGTAATAAAGTATAAATTACAATATGGAAACGGAAGATATCTCTCACTACCTGTCATAGCAAAATAGATTACCATAGGCTTGGGAAAGGATCAAACCTCCACCACATGGCGTAAGCACCTAGGATAAACTATCAAAGAGGTCTTTTAAAGGGTTGTAACGTTAGGTGTAGGGATATGAAATACACGGTTTTGTTGGATAAAGGAAGTTTTTACTCGTGGCGAGTTAACAATCTTGGTTAATTACATGTACAATATGGCGTTGCTAAGCCAAGACTAGACTCGACTTAAGCTAATAAATGGAAAATAACAAAAACATAAAATGAACATAGAATAAAAAGGGATGGTAGTCCGTATGTTTTTTTTTCTCTTTTTTTTCTTTTTTTCTTGATTTTTCGATTTTTTTTTTTTTTTTTTTTTTTTTTTTTTTTTTTTTTTTTTTTGCATATACTTTTACCCTACCATCCGAAATAATATATCATAGGGGATGAACATTCCCCTTACACTTGAATCTTTACATACTTTACAATAAACTAATCTAATGACTCGAATTAAGAAAATCAAAACACTTGGAGCACTTTTAAGATTAATGTACATATGGGGGTAATATATGATGTTCTTCCCCATTACTCCATAAACAAGTACTTTACCCATGAGTCCCATGAGTTCCAAAACAATATACACAAGGATATGACTCGACTTAGCAACCATGTAATCAATTAGATAGTTAACTTAGGGTTTAACAAATAACAATAATGCACTAAAAATGAGTGCATACACGGAAGGCTAAGGCGATTTGGTTGTACATTTAAGTGGGGTGTAACAAATTCTTCCTTTAAGTAAAATGCTTAAAGGTAGAAACGAAAAGATAGGTTCGGAGGGGTGTACTAGGGGTATCATGTACTAAAAATGAGTACAACGCTAAGGGTGTGGGAAAAATTAGTTGACTTAACTAGCCAAGTAATATGACTTAAATTGTCAAGTAATTATGATACGGGTTTAACACAAGGGTGATCCTAATGCCTCTTATCATGTAGTAAATCCTACTACACGAATGTAGTCTCACTAGCGGTCTCGGGATGCATCACTAACGCAAGTTCTAGAATCTAAATGCTACCGGTACACTCATAAGCACTAATAGTAAATGCTTTTCCTATCAAATCTAAAGGCAAACCTCACATATTTGGATGGAAAATTTTTCTGAATATACGGTTATGTGCTAGTCATACAATCTCCTATCCATGAGACGCTTGCTATGGCTAAAGTTTCACTCCTAAATGTTGTAAAAAATTTTAAATTTGGCGCTAAAATTACACTAACAAGTATTTCTCATAGTTTTATTACACATCTACTATCAAACAAAACAAACTCAAGCGAAAGTGCATATGTTAGGTATCATCTTTTTACCCTCCCCTTACACTTAAGATGAACATTGTCCCCAATGTTCAAGTAAAGAATGTAAAAGTAAAATAAGTAAAAAGAATGAAATCAAATACTCCCCTGATTCGCTCGGTATGGATAATAAGGTGGCCAGGTTAGATCTTCCTCCAAGAAAATGAACAATCAAAGCTTCCCTTCCAGAATATAAATCATCTTCTTGTCAAACATAACCTGTAAATCCTGAGAAAATAGACAAAACAACCTCGCGTAAAATCGGCGGCATCCTATATAAGTTACTAAATCCTAGAAAACAAAATAAGATATAATGCTTGTGGAATGAAGTTTGCAGATCTCCTGGAGATTATAAAACTTAATAATTCACAAAAACCATAAGACTCCGTTAGAAAAACAAAATCGGTAAAATTTCCAGATTTTTACACGTGTCGCCGTCAAGAATTAATTCATGACGCCGTCAGAAGTGACCTGCAGAAATTCTTATGTTAAGTTTCTGGAAAATTTCTTGAAAAACTTGGTCCTACTTCCTGGAAAATCCTACAAAACTTCATTATGACTCAATACAAGCATTTGACTCTAACAAATACGAATACACATGTTCATTTAATATTGTGGAGAATCATGATCGGTTTGTTTCTTAAAAACATATTTGGGGTTTCCCCTTACACTTATCTTTGGCAAAAATACTTTTAGGTGGAGTTAAGACTAGGCCAAAAAAACAAAGTAAAGTATTTCCACTATTTAGTTTAGAAACATGATCAACCAACAATAAAAATAAAGCATGCATACGGAAGCAAATAACAAACAAACAAAAATAAAATCACACAAAACATGGGTTGCCTCCCAAGAAGCGCTTTTCTTTATTTACGAGTCTTGTAGCTAGACTCAAGGTCATGGGTTACTACGTGACCTCATCGTCAAACGTCACATCCTCCTCACTGATCATTTCATTGTTATTTTCTTGGTAATAATTTACACGTTGTGTGTTAACAGTAAACTCCCTACCTTCATCGTCTAATAACACCACAACTCCAGTTTTAGAGGAATTCCTCACCGTAAATGGTCCATACCATCTAGACTTAAGTTTTCCCAGAAATAATCTCAACCGAGAATTGTACAATAGGACTTTGTCTCCCTCTGAAAATTCTTTGGGTTTCTTAATTCTCTGGTCATGCCATCTTTTTGCTCTCTCTTTATATGTGATGGAAGATTCGTAGGCTTCTAACCTAAGCTCATCAAGCTCGTGTAATTGCAAGAACCTATTAGTTCCAGCAATTGTGTAATCTAAGTTACATGTCTTAAGCGCCCAATAAGCCTTATGTTCTAATTCTACTGGTAAGTGACATGCCTTACCATACACCATGCGAAACGGGGTCGTTCCAATAGGTGTTTTGTAGGCGGTTCGGAATGCCCATAAGGCTTCGTCGAGTTTAAATGACCAGTCCTTTCTATTTTGACTAACCGTCTTTTCAAGTATTCTTTTAATAGCCCTATTGGTGTTTTCGACTTGGCCATTGGTTTGTGGATGATAGGCGGTGGAGAACCGATGGGATACTCCATACCTCTTCATGACCTTTTCCATTTGTGCATTGCAAAAATGGGTCCCCCTATCACTGATGAGAGCTTTAGGAATCCCGAATCTCGCGAAAAACTTTTTCAGGAAATGAATAACTACTCTGGCGTCATTGGTCCTAAGGGCTTGTGCCTCAACCCATTTTGAAACATAATCAATGGCGACTAATATGTATTCGTTCCCCCCTGAAGATGGAAAGGGTCCCATGAAGTCAATTCCTCAAACATCGAAGACCTCACATACTTGTATAAAGTTCTGAGGTGCTTCATCCCTATGTGATATGTTCCCGGCCCATTGACATGCATCGCATGCCTGCACCATTTCTTTTACATCACGAAAAATTGTGGGCCAATAGAATCCCGCATCGAAAATCTTTCGGGCAGTAGTGTTTATCCCATGATGCCCGCCAGAAGGACCAGAGTGACATTCCCTCATAATCTTTACTGCCTCACTTTCCGAAACACAGCGTCTTATAATTTGGTCAGGGCACCTTCGGAATAAAAATGGTTCATCCCAAAAGTAGTATTTTAGCTGAGAAAAGAACCTTTTCCTTTCGTACCTAGTCAGGTGTTCAGGAACAAGTCTACTTGCGAGGTAATTAGCAAAATCGGCGTACCACGGCTCTGAATCAATCATTAACATGAGTTGTTCGTCAGGAAATGAATCCCTAATCTCACTTCTATCGTGCTTATCCAAGGGGTTTTCGAGACAAGATAGATGATCTGCGGCCAGATTTTCTGCTCCCCTCTTATCACGAATCTCAACATCGAATTCTTGTAGCAACAAGATCCACCGAATTAGTCGTGGCTTAGCATCCTGCTTCGCAAAAAGATATCGAAGAGCCGAGTGATCAGTGAAGACGACTGTTTTTGAAAGGACAAGATATTGTCGGAATTTGTCGAATGCAAACACTACGGCTAATAATTCTTTCTCGGTGGTGGAGTAATTCTCTTGAGCGGGATTCATGGTTTTGCTAGCGTAGTAAATAGGTTGGAAAAGCTTGTCACGCCGTTGGCCCAATACAGCCCCGACAGCGAAATCGCTAGCGTCACACATGATTTTAAATGGTAACTCCCAGTTGGGTGTGATCATGATTGGAGCTTGTGTGAGTTCCTTTTTTAAGAGATCGAATGCATCCTTGCATTCTTGGGAAAAATCGAACGGGGCATCCTTCACAAGTAATTGAGTCATTGGCCGAGCAATTTTGGAGAAGTCTTTGATGAATCTCCGATAAAACCCGGCGTGCCCCAAGAAGCTGCGAATTGCTTTAACAGTCGTGGGGTATGGTAACTTAGATATAGCTTCGACTTTAGCTTGGTCCACCTCTATTCCGTTCCCTGAGATCTTATGCCCTAACATAATCCCTTCTTTTACCATGAAATGACACTTTTCCCAGTTTAGCACCAAGTTGGTTTCCTCACACCGTTTAAGCATCTTTTCTAGATTAGCAAGACAGCGGTCGAAGGAGTTCCCGAAGACCGAAAAGTCATCCATGAACACTTCCATGCTGTCTTCCATGAGTTCGTGAAAGATTGCGGTCATGCATCGCTGGAAAGTGGCGGGGGCATTACATAGCCCAAAAGGCATCCTTTTGTAGGCAAATGTTCCATAAGGGCAAGTAAACGTGGTCTTTTCTTGGTCCTTAGGTGCTACGGGAATCTGAAAATACCCAGAGAATCCATCCAAGAAGCAATAGTACTCGTGTCCAGACAATCTCTCTAACATTTGATCAATGAATGGTAAGAGAAAGTGATATTTCCTCGTGGCATCATTGAGCTTTCGATAGTCAATGCATACCCGCCATCCAGTGACCGTTCTCTGGGGCACCATCTCACCCTTGTCATTCTTAACTACAGTCATTCCACCCTTCTTAGGTACAACCTGCACAGGACTGACCCATCGGCTATCCGAGATCGGGTAAATCAGTCCTGCATCTAGAAGTTTGACAACTTCTTTCTTTACTACTTCCTTAATGTTAGGGTTCACCCGCCTCTGGGGTTGCACGGTAGGTTTATAATCTTCTTTCATGAGAATCTTATGTGTGCAAAAAGTTGAGTCAATCCCCTTAATGTCGGCTACACTCCATGCGAGCACCCCTTTATATTTCTTTAGGACCTCTAAGAGTTTACCTTTTTGTTCATGTTCCAAGGAAGAGTTTATGATTACCGGAAGTTGGTCCTCTCCCTGAAGGAAGGCATACTCCAAATGGTTAGGAAGCTCTTTAAGATCTAACTCAGGAGGTTCGATAATAGAAGGTTTGAGCTTGTTTTCGGGCTTTCGGTGCTCGAGATGCTCCGTTGCTTCTTGTCTGGGGTAGAAGGAGACTGCACCAACATCCTCCATCTTTTCTACCTCTAGCAAGGGTAGAAAACTCTCGTCCCGTAGCCAGCCTTCCTCGATCTGTTCATCGACACAACTATCAATGACATCTGTGAGTTCATCGACCTCCCCAATGAAATAGAGCCGGTTGGCTGCTTCGAGGGAGAGGTCCATAGAGTCCTTAATGTCGAAGGTTGTGCTATCGGTTCCCACTCGTAAGGTTAATTTGCCATCATAAACATCAATGACTGCACGAGCGGTAGCAAGAAATGGTCTCCCTAAGATGATGGGTACCAAGTCATCCTCCTCCATATCCAGGATTACGAAGTCGACCGGGAATTTGAATTTCCCAACTTTGACTAGCACATTCTCGCATATCCCTACGGGGTACTTGACCGATCTATCGGCTAGTTGGATGTTCATACGGGTAGACATTAATCCAGAGTATCCTAGTTTAAGAAACATAGAGTGAGGCATGAGATTGATACTCGCTCCCAAATCGGCAAGAGCATTCTTGATTGATAGAGATCCTATGGAGCAAGGCAGGGTGAAGCTGCCCGGATCGTCTACCTTTTTTGGTAGCCCTCGATGGGTCACCACTGAGCATTCTTCCCCCAGGGTCACAAGACCCTCGAGTTTCTTCCGGTTAGCAAGCAGTTTTTTAAAGTATGCGCTATACTTTGGCATGTGATAGCAAGCATCAAGGAGGGGTATGGTGACAACCGAGTCTTTAAGGTATGACAAGAATCTCTTGTTATCATTCTCAATTTTCTGGTTCCTTAATCGGGATGGAAACGGGATTCTCACAGGTTGGTTAGGTAGGGTTGATGGAGAAGGGGTCGTCAAGGGCGGTTGGTCGGGGGTCTTGCCGCCGACATCCTCCTCCTCCTCGCCAGGTTTGTTTGGATCGGGGGCAATGGGGGACGAGCTTGGGTAAGGTGGGTCCTTGGTTGTTGTTCCAGCTCGAGTGGTTATCGCGAGCATGGGGTCTTTTTTGCTTACTGATGGCATTTCAAGATTATCAAGGGCTGAGTTAAGCTTGTTGAAAAATTCTCCAATGTCATCCTGCTGCTCGTCGAAGAGCTCATTAAGACCTTTCATTTGCAAGCCTTTTTCTTGAGTGAAGTGACCAAGGTCATCTTCAAAAGTGCTCCTGAGTTTGAATTCAGGGCCTTCCTCTCCTTCTTTTCTCTTTACCAGATTTCCCTATAGGGTGTAATCGTCATTTTGGTAAAAAGGCAAAAGGGAGGGATCAGCATAAATGTCCCCTCCTGACAAGCATGCATGTTCAGTTGTGGCTGCTCCTCCGCATTCTTCTACCTCATGCGGGCCCCCACAGTAATCGCAGATTAAGTAAGGATTCGACAGTTGTTTAGGTAACTGCGATCCAGCTAGGTATTCCACTCTTTTGTGAAATTTTCTCAACCGATCTGAGGTGATTTCAGAAATGTTGACAGTCGACTCAAGTTCATCCCAAGTGTCATCCTGATCTTGAGCATATTCTTCAATCCTATCCCATCCTTCTTCGGCACTAAGATTGGTCAATCTCCCTTTTCTAGATTGGTTAATTCCGTTTCGATCGTTAGAGGAGATATTATCGTAGAAGATTTGGACCAAGAGCCAAAGCTCAATGCCATGATTGGGAACTTGTCTTATTAAATCTTTGAATCTAATCCACGATTTATGGAAGGGTTCGTCCTTCCCTTTTCGGAAACGGAGGATCCTATCTCTAAACGCTGAGGTTTTTCCAGGTGGAAAGAACTTCTCATAGAACTTGGATATGAGTTGCTCCCATGTGAAAATAGATTCAGAAGGGAGTTTATCATACCATTCTTGGGCTTTTTCATATAGGGTGAAAGGAAAGAATCGCAATCGGGACGTGTTTCTAGTAGCCCCATCCATATGGAGGGTGTCTACTATTTTCAGGAAGTCTTTAATGTGTTGGATTGGATCTTCCTCATCTAATCCGCAAAACTTACACACACTTTGGACAAGCCAAACATCGTTTGCATGCAAGACCTCGTTGGTGTGTTCGTTTGGGTAGACAATGGCGTTTGAGAAGCCACGAGGGGTTGGGGAGGAGTAGTCCTTGAGGCGCTTAGGAATGGGAGTTGCGGGGGTACTCATCTCGTCGTTGGGTTGGGAGCTAGGGGTTGTGACATGATTTTCTGAATTTTCTTCAGAAAGGGGTGCATCAAAATCGATGGCAACGCTAGATGGTTCAGAAGTTGAGTGATATTGTCTCAATCTATGCATTTCTCTTTCGGGTTCCGCATAAGGCAAGACAAGGTTTCAAGTGGAACTACGACTCCTAGTGATCCTAAGGTTAAAGGATTCGTCGTTTGCCATGATGGCAGGTGGTGAAGAGTTACGAACAAAGACACAAAGAAATAAGATAGACTAAAGAAAACCTAAAAATAAAAATAAAATCTCACTAGAAAGGAATCTAGCAAGTAGACCTAATAAAAAGAGATTCTAACCTAGACAATAACTATTCCCCAGGCTGCGGCGCCAAAAACTTGATACGTGGGAATCGCACCAGGCTTTACCTCTCAAGGGATCTTGAGAAGCTTACAACCCCCACCAGGCAGTGTACCTGATCGTTGTAGTATAGTATAGTGACAAGTACCGGGGGATTGATCGTTCAGCTAGGAATAGTGTCGCTAGGATTAGAAAACCTAAATACTAGTTCTAAAGGTGAGGGATGATTCTTTTTGTATTTTTATATTTTTTAGAAAGCAAGTAAAAATCTCGGGTTTGAAGGATTTGGGCGGAATTAGTTGCTAGTCAACTAACCCAATACTAAAGATGCAATCAAAATAAAATACTAGAAATGAAAATAAACTAAATTAACTAAGGTTGTGAGCAATAAGTGGAGAAAATGTGTTTACTTAGATTTCACTACTCCCTAGATATCTTTTACACGTTAATTACTTGTTATAGTTGCGTGGATGACGGATTGTATTCCTTAATACCATTCATGGGGTGGCGTACTTAATTCCCCAATCCTATGAGTGCCTACTTCACTCCTATGTCGAGCCGGCTAAGAAGCTCCTAACATGGGATCATTAGAATTTACTCATGCATTAAATACAACCAATAAAACCTAGTGCACGTCAGCTCATGTTTCCTAAGACGTTCAAGCATGTTATCATTTGGAAGTCTGCCAGTTTTCTTAAGCCTAACATCGAATTCATTCATCCAATACAACTATAAACAAGTAATCAACACATAATTAATATCTAGGTTTCATTAGATCCAAGCAAACACAAGATAGATCTAGCCTAGCATGATGGAATTAAGACAAGAACAAGATATAGACAACCAACACATAGACATATTGATTGAATTAAAAGAATACTTATCTCAATTACACATGAAAGGTATCATGGGCTTAGAACCCTTGAAAAACCTGTAAAATTCGTACCAAGTTCGTACTTAGGGTTTCTCCAAAACTTCTCTCTTTTTATGTGAAAATTAGAAAACTATATATAGGGAATAGGGTCTGACGGCGTCAAGACAAATTTTGTGACGCCGTCATCTCGCCGCCAAAATACTTCTCGGACTGCCTTGATCTACTTTTGACGCCGTCATGTGTTAGCATTTTCCAGGCCGTCATGCATTTTACTCTTGACGCCCTACTTCGTGACGCCGTCAATTCTGTACTGGGTCGTCATGGAATTTACTCTTGACGCCGTCAGAAATTTCTTCTTGACGCCGTCACCTACTGTTCCCAGCAAGGAAAATTAAGACTTTGGCGTTTTCTTCACTTTTATGCTCCAAAAACGTCCGAATTGCTTCCTTTTCCAGATTTCACTCCCAAAGTACCTAAAATCACAAAAGGAACGATTTAGGGCAATATTTGGTCAAATAAATTCAATTCCGGGCTTAAATGACCCCCTAAAAGTGGTTCATTTTTCGCCTCATCAACCATGATAACATGGTCAGGCATTTCTCAAAACTAGAAGTTGATAATCTTAATTTACAACTACAATATAAACATCTAGAAGAAAGCATAAAAATCTCAAATCCCAAGACATCTTCGGATGCTCCTGAATTTGACACATGTTTTGAATTATCCAAAAAGGATGAAGTAATACAAGCTCACTCAAACATGATTCGGAAATTGAGGGCCAAAATTGCACAATTAAAGTCTAACATGGGCAATGTAACCAATACCAGTCACCAAATGTCACTAGATTTTCAAAACTTTCAGAAACAAGACATGATTAACGTTTTACAACATGAAAATGAGTGGCTTCGTCCTGAAATGTCAAACGCTAAATAACGTTACAAAGAGTTATTTGAGTCTATTAAAATAACACGTGACCAAAACAATGAAAGAGTCACTTCTTTGTTAAACGAAATTGAGAATCTAAAGACCATGGTGAAAGGTAAAATGCCTGTCGTTTCATGTGACCATGCGATTTCCAATGTTCATGCTTGTAAGAAATATGCGTGCGATGCTTTGAATGTTTCTCTTCCCCTTAGGAACAATAAGTTAGTTCATAGCAACTATCTTAGATATCTTAAGTGTGGAAAACTAGAAGGGGGGTTGAATAGTTTACCGCTTTTTCACTTGATTATCTTTTAATACTTTACGTTTGTTAAAGATATAAACTCAAATTACTTGTTTGATTCTTTGAAAAGCTTTACGTGTAGTTAACAATTCTAACTAAAGACAATATGTAATAAGCAAAGACAAAGAAAGAAACGATCAAACCACAACACGATTGTTTATCGTGGTTCGGCTACAAGGACTCTTTTTCCTTGCCCTACATCCACGCCCCGAGTTTCCAACTCGAGAGTTATAAGCACTAATCAACAAGCTCCTTTCCCGGTGGAGAAACCTTTAAACGTCGCTTACACTTTTACCGACACTAAGCTAGATGTCGAGTTCTTTTACAAGGGTACAACCACTCCCGTCGTCGCTTACACTTTTACCGACACTAAGCTAGATGTCGAGTTCTTTTACAAGGGTACAACCACTCCGTTAGTTGTTTTACAAGGGTACAACAAATCCCGTCACACTTTGTATTTTGAGGCCTAAAATACTAATCGATCACTTCTACACACACTACAAATGAAGTATAAACTACCAAAGCTTATACATGACAAAGCTAACAAGTCTTGCAACTTTTGAGTTAAAACTTGTAACTTCTTGGATGAACTTGTGAACTCCCTTGCTACATAAGAGGATCACACAAGTCAAATGTTACTGAGTTAGTTGAAAGAATAAGTGAAATATATGTCCTAAAGTGATGGATGAAAATTAGCAAGTGGCTTGGTATTTATAGCAAAACAAACAGCAGGTCTGGCGGATACGGCGGAACCCTCAGATGGGTTCCGCCCGTGTACCCCCAGGGTTCCGCCAGGCTTGCAGTAGGTTTTGCAATAACTCTTTCCAAACCAACCAAGATCACATCAACTAAATTCTAGTCAAACACATTGAATCAAAAGAGGAATGCTTCCAAAAATGTGTAAGACCTTATGGTAAGTCAAACACACAAGCTTACCATAATTACATGATGTGACATGACACTTTCTAAATAAAGAAATAAAAACAATGTTTTGCTTAAAAAGAAATGTAAACCTAGTTATACAAGACTTAAAACTAAAGTGATGTTATTACTATAAACTAAAGTTCATATTTTGTCATTAACAAAACTTAGCAAAGATCGTAAAATATAAATAACGTTTTTAGGCGATATTTGTATTAACAATCTCCCCCTTTTTGTTGATGACAAAACATAAACTTTATTTGTAAGTAAGCCACAAGATTTAGTGTTAAGTCTTATAAAGTTTGTATTAAAACTTGTTTTTGCTAAGAAGATGTGATATGCAAGAGTTAGAAAGAAAAAAAATGAGAACAAGTTTAATATAAATTCTACCCCTTTTGTCGAAACAAAAAGAAGAGTAGCGAAGCGGAGCTATGCACGTGCTCCCCCTTGGTTGATACTCCCCCTAAAAGGAGTGCCAAGATAGGAGACATGGATTTTGAACCTACAAAAAAAATATTAGTTGTCGCAATAGATGAGCATAAAGCAAGTCATGAAGTAAAGAGTTGCGAAGCTGAATAATGCAATTCTCATGCTCCCCCTTGAATATTACTCCCCTAAATGGAGTATCAAGGAAGGGAAACATGTATAATGATCCTACAAAAAGGAAGGTTAGTTTATAAACCACAAGATATATGTATGTTACCATAGCAAGGCATAGTTTACTCACAATACCTAAATGGTCAACAAACAATGCATACCTTATAGTAGAATGAAATTCATTTCATGTAAAATTTGACTTTTTAGAAAGTCAAAGACAAGAAATTAGGAAGATAACATCCTACTTCTAAAAATGAAAAGAAAAATAAAAATAAATTAAGAACATAAAATCCTATATCTATAAAAGGAAACCATCATTTTCCTTAATGAGAAACATTTTCCAAAAACAAGGCTAAGGTTGTTTAGGGATGAAAATGGGTGTTGGAGGGTGTAGTGGATTTCATTTTGGATGTTATGGAAGTAAGACGTTTTTGGTTTGTTGGTTTTGGTGCTCTAAACTTGGTTTGTTGGTTTTAATGGAAAATATTTTCCAAAAGAAACGGTTTTGTTTCATTTTGGAGACTCTAAACTTGAGATGGGTGAGACAAGGATTGTAGATGGTCCAAAATGTGGTTTAGGATAAACCTCATTTCTTCGGATAGCTCGCGAATTTCTGTTCGACACCTTTCACTAATGTGAGCGGTTATTTCGCAATGTCCGCAATCATGGCGGGGAAATTTTGGTGGAAGAGAGGTTTGATTTGTTTGTGGTGGATGGTTTGAACTTGAAGGAGCAAATGTGGATGGTTGAGAGGTGTTTTTGGTTCCTTCACTAGATTTGTGTAACGTTGTTTGCAAAACCATAATATGGTTGATTTGAGAGTCAACCATACTTTTGAAGGCATGAAGGTGGTTTAAATGAGTGTCAATCTCATCATTAAGGTTTGGAGATTTTTCCCATATGGATGCTTCTATTTTCTTATACGAAGGAAATAGAGATTCAAAGTGTTGGGAAAGCTCTTGTGGTGGTTGTTGTTGTGGTTGTTGTTGTTGTGGTGGTTGTTGTTGTTGTGGTTGTTGGTTTTGAACAAAATGACGGAAGCTTGGTTCTCCGGAAGGATTACCATGAAGGTCTTTGTAAATTGGGTGAAACACAAAAGATTTTAGGTGTGTATGACCTTGATCTTGTGGAAAAATTGATGGTCTAGCATAACGGTAAGCTAGACGTTCAACCAATGATAGTTGATGAGGTGCATCATCTAATGACTCATTTGGTTGAAAACTTGGTTGTTGTTGGGTTTCCATTTCGGCAATGGTGTCAAAGAGTGACAATGACGGAGGGCTTGATGATTTAGGTGATAGGTTGTCTAAAGTTTCCAAATAGGGTAGTGGTGACGTTGGTGGTGTATGGAAGAGTTCCATTGGTGTAAGTGTTGGTGATTGAGGTGATGGAGTTTTTGATGGTTGAGATTGTTGAGAAGGTGATGTTGAATCACTTGAAGGTCTAGTTGGTGGCGGAATAGTGGCTATGTTGATGTTGCAATGTGTTGGAGAGGGTGTTGGAGTAGCAAGATTAAGCAAATCTTGAATAATGATCACATTGGTATTGCAAGGTGTTGAGGATGGTGTTGAGGTAGTAAGGTTAAGGAAATCTTGGATAGGTGAAGAAATGTCAAGTGATGCATCACTTGATGATGATGAGCTTGATTTGATGGTTTTGTTGAAGCAACAAGGTTTTACACTAATCCCAGCGGTTTTTGCAAGGGATTTTGATGATTCGGATGAGGCGTTGGATTTAGTCATTTCAAAGGTGTGGTTTTGAAGCTTTAGGAGAAGGGATTTTGATGGTGATGGTGTGATTTGAAGTGTTGCAAAATTGTCAAATTTATAGAGTGGAAGAGATGTTGGAAGGGGTGTTTGGATTTGATGTTTTACCATACAAATGTTGAGGTTTCTAATGATTTAGTAAATATCCAAGAACATGTCAAATCATTGGATGTCAATCCAATGGAAATGGGTGGAGTGAAAGACTAACTTATGCACTCAATGCTAAGTGATTATGGGAAGTGATTTGGTTGAAAATGTTCAAAAGGTTTTGAAGGATCCTTTGCAAGGGTTCCTTGGGTTAGTTATGTTTGAATTTGAATTTTTGGCGGGAAATAACTTCCTAATTGTTCTAGTGAGTGAGAGTGATCCTAATGTGTTTTTGGAAGTAAGGGAAGATGTTTCTCACAAAAGATAATGATTTGACACTTTACAAATTTTGAAATTGAGAAATGTGACAAAAATTTTCTGCAGGTGACTGGCGGAACCCTCGCGAAACACAGGCGGAACCCTGTTTTGGGTTCCGTCTGGTCCGTTGGGCCAAAACTGGGTTACCCAGAATTTATACTGGCGGAACCCATTTGAGGGTGCCGCCAGATCCGCCAGACCTGAAAAACAAGACAGTCCACTTTTTTGACTCGCGAGACGATTTTCAAATTTTTTGAAAACTCTTAAAAATGAAAATTTATTATATGTCTGATTAGGAAATGCAAAAATTAGACATGTAGACATTCATATCATAGGACTTTGACCGGGGGCTAACGATTTTCACTAAACTTAGTGAAATTTTCCATAAGCATAAAAAATTGACAAACACCTCAAATATTGTCAATATGCATAAAGGCTCATACAAAACATTATCCAACAAAAGTAATAAAGCATGGAAGAGAAAAACAATACAAATCACATAGTTTAACATATACAAAGTTCTAAACCCTTTATAAGCCAAACACTCCTTAATCACACATCTCACAACCGGTCTATCTTCTTATTGAGCTTTCTTAGGTACCTTCCAAAGCACTTGAAAATTCCTTTGGTTTGCTTGAACTCTTTGGATGCATTGCTAATGACGGGGAGTTCTTGAAGGTAGTCTAAAGGGGGTAGCTTAGAGTTAGGAAGTTTATCGTCATCGCTCATATCGGATGATGATGATGATGATGGTGAAGGTGAGCGAGTACGCTTGCCCTTAGCTTTGAAGACTCTTTTATCACTTAGAGGGACGAAAATGTGAGGAACGAGAGAATAATCAAGGCACATTCCCTTATCATTAGGAGGAATGGGTGAGATTGCTCTAAAGAGGCGGGTGAGAAGCATTCCATAAGGAAGAGCGGTTGTTCCTACCAAGGGTATGTCGGCCATTCTTTTGGCTAGGTAATAAGATAAGTTAAAAGGTTGACCGGTGGAAATGCTATAGAGCATGTAGCTAAGACATGTGTTGACATGATCTCTATTTCCTATGGAACTTATAACGTTGGCTCTCAGAATTTCTTCCCATTTCTTAAATTGAGGTTTAAGCTCATTGAGTTCCATATCAAAAGGGTCCTTATCTACCTCATTACCTGAACGATTCTTCTTAGTTGTTGAGGTCCTAACAAAGAGATGCTCACGAATTACTTCCTTATTAGCAAGAGGAGTGTCGTATGGATGATAACGCTCAATATAATCAAGACTAGAAAGGGGCCACTTATCCGTGTAGAGACATGTACCAACATTAGGGACACCAAGAATTGTTGCAAAATCTTTCAAGGGTATGATGTTTGATATTTGATTGGTTGTAAAGGTTAGTGATAACTCACCATCGTCATCGAAGAAAAGGCTTATGGTTGCATAGAATTCTAAGATGAACTTAGGACAAATTTGCTCATCGATGTCTAGGAGGCAATCAAAGTTGATTGCGGCGAAGTTTTGGCGAATGGATGTTCCTTTAAGGAAGGATGGATCAATGATTCTTCCTTCATGAACGTAGCATTTTTATAGACTCTTAAAAGTTTCAACTTGATCTTTAGTAAGGCCTTTTGTCCTATGGTGTTTGGGTAAGTACTTAAGAGTTTCCTTGTGATCGGAGAATGTTGCGGGAGGCATGTTGATTCCTAGAAAACACAAAATTTAAGTTTAAATTAATGACTTTTATAATGTGGATGTTCTAGTATAAGCCTATATGAAAACAATGTGGAGGTGTGGTTATCTTGACTCATTTTGATGCTTGAACCATTATTGTAATGCAAGTTATGTTATAAAACAAACGATAACCCAAACACTCCTAGTTCAATATAGCTTCGTTTGAATGTACCCGAAAATACATATTAGTTATGTATTCCCTTTAGCATTCAAGAGACCTTATGCAAGTGATGTTTTAATGACATTTTTCATTTGTTTTAAAAATGTGGTGAAAGGTAGTGTTCTAGTGATTTTTGAAAGAAAATGAACTTGGTGTGTTTGGTAAATCATGATAGTAACAAAAAAATACAATTCCTAACTAATGGAAATTATGATTAGTTTACAACCAAGGTTTTTCATTAATCAACAAGTTTATACATAAACCCTAAGATTCTAGTTAATGTATGTAGATGAAAATGATAGATTTTGATAAAAATACTTACAAAGTTGATTGGATTGGAAGAGATGTAAGTGAGAGCCCTAATTTTCGTGTGGTAAGGTGTTTGTGAGTGAGGGATGGCTATTGGTAAGTTGAAGTTGTGAGTAAAGAGGTGTTTTGTTTTGAAATTAAAATAAAACATGATGCAGATTCGGCGGACCAGACGGAACCAAAGGGAGGGTTCCGCCCGTTTGGTCTCAGGGTTCCGTGGGTACTGCAGAGAAAAATTAAAAAGGTTTTGTCTTGATTTTTGTGGTTTTATCGTAATATTCAAAACTAAGGTTTTAGGTCTTATGAGTCTTTAATTAAGCCTAGGGAGGATGAAAGATTCATATTCAACAGGTTTCGTGAAAATGTCGACAATATGGTTATCGAGTGAGACTTTCTTGGTTGAGATGTTCCTCAATGAACATTTTTACCAAGGCGATGATGATGGATCATAATATGTCAATTAAGAACATAATGGAATGGGTTGATGCTGAAGACGATGCTTCCTTTGTTGAAGGGAAAAACATGTTGATAAGAGGAATTCCGTTGTAGACGTGAGTTTGCTTGTTCTAGTGGAGCTTGTTGACGTGCTTCTCCATTCGATACTAATTTGAGAGCCTTAAGTGTTTTGGAGAATCATTAGGTAAGTAAGTATAAAAGTGCAAGTACCACTTGTGCTTTTCTTATCAACTTATTACCGACATAATTCCATTTGGCATACACTATGGTTTCTATTCCCGTTCTTTTGGGATACCATAATCCTAGTTGTGTAGTACCTTTTGATGTATCCAAACAAGCTCTTCCGAAAGAGTTGTTTTAGGATCTTCTCTAAAACGAGCACATAGACAAGCACTAAACATAATGTTGGATTTATTTGTTGTGAGAACAAGTAAACTTCCAAACATTTCTCTATGTTTAGTTTTACCTATGGATGTACTAATCTCATTCTTGATAAGTCATAAAGGACTTAATCATTGTGAACATGTGAATAACTAGGAATGTCTTTGAGTGATTATTCCTTGCTTTTGGAGCTTGCTTTGGTTGTTAAAAAGTCTTTCATAGATTTTCATTACTTTCTATTTTGAAAGATCTATTTTGTTTTAATTGTTACTTTACTCTAATGTCCAAAAACAATTTTTATCAATTTTTTTTAATCACAACTATGACCCATGATTCAAGTTTTTATGACCTTGTCATTATTGCTTGACTCAATGTTTGACACAAGACGAAAAGATGTTGTTTTTCAATTTTAATAGTTCATCTTCCTTGTTATTGATCTTGACTTACTTGTCTTATCAATGTTGGACTTTCGACTAAGTCATCATCTACCAAAGATGATATCTTAGAAGGAGGTGGTCTTTCATCGAATGTTAAATTCAATGACTCCTCGACTCTTTGGGTTTATTTACTTAAAACACTATGAGTGTAAATGTCCAAGAGATGCAACATCATAAGACTATGGGTCAAATTTGATGTGCAAATCCTAGATGTTTATAAATCATTTTCTCCCAATTATCCTAATGAATTCAAATGATTTATTTTTCTTTGTGTGTCTTATATGAAACTTTAACAAAAGAATGGTTGAATTTAAGACACAATTGAAAATGTAAGGTATAATGTCAAAATACGTTGTACTACAAATATCTATGAAATGTTGTGGTTTTGCTAGATTTGCAAGCATCACAAAAGTGTTGATTGTCTTATCACTTAGGAGATTCTTAGTTAGCTCACTTGTAGACAAGTATTAAGTGAGACTCACTCAAGAGTTACTCGTGTCTTTTCTCGAAAGTTTAAAGAGGTAAAACACCTTATATCTCCTACTAGAAGTAGTGTCTAAATCCTTTAATCATGAAGGATCTAATCCTTATTGTTACTTATACAACATAACCACCTTAGAGTAAAAACTACTAATATCTCCCATGACAGATCTTAATGCTAATCAACATGAAACACTGAAAGGTAAGTTGAAGAGACGTGTACCTTTTAAGCTCCATAGATTAGCCACCAAGAAGATAATCATTAAGCAAATTATCTTGACTCGTAGAAGAGCTAAACTCAAATAGTTATGAATCCAAGGAGGTTAGACAAACACATAAAAGTATTGAACATGATATCTTTATCCTTTTATCATGAGCTCCTACTAGAGATAGAATTACTCCTACAATTCTCTTCTAGGTTTCACAAACACAACTTGTTTTGTTTTACTTGTTGATGGTGCATTTTTGTTAAATCCTAATCCGGTTTTATCACTAAATGACTTTTGACTTTTCAAAAAGCTTTCAAGAGCTTTTGAACTTTCTTCAAATTTAGCAAGGATTTTTCCTTTTTTATTTTGTCTTTGAATTTCATGTTTGTAATCTAGACATAATTTGCATTCTAGATCAATTTCAACATGACTCTCAAGTCTAGACATTTTATCTTCTAACATGATTTCATTTTCAAAATTATTCACAAGAGATTTTGAAGGTTCATTGTTAAAGATAGTATTTAGGTCCATGTTGCATAAAAGTTTAGACTCATTTTCTCGTTTAGAAAACTCTAGGATAAATGTGTCAAAGCAAAAGTGTTTGGTTTTAAATTGTACCTTGCTTGATGTTTTATCTAGTTGATAATCACAAACCGGATAGTAGGCTTCATCTTCATCCATGTCATTCCATGAAGCGTAAGCAAGTCCACTTAGAGCTCGACGTAAGTAATCATCTTCACTTACACCTTCATTTAAAACATTTAAACTAGTAGCACATGTATTTATCTCAACTAAATGTCTATCTATTAATTTTTCTAAGACTTCTAATTCATATGTGAGATCAAATTGATCATCTTTGACTTGACATATTTCTTGATGAAAGTTTAACAAATTTTTCCAAATATCATTAGCCGTTTGACAAAAATACACTCTTTCATATTCGGTCTTTAGTAAATCTTTATAAATCATTATCTTAGCTTTAGTGTTTTTATCAAGTTTAGGATAGTCATCTTGGTTTTCAAAACTTGTTTTTGTTGGTTTGAAATCACCAATAGAAATAATATGCCAAAGATCATGATCAATTGATTTCACATAGTTTTCAAATTTACTTTTCCATTTAAAGAAGTTTTCTTTTTCAAATAGCGGTGGGTTTTGAATAAGTTGCCCTTCTTTGAGATTTTCAAAATCCATGGATCGATCCAAGTTTTAAAATACAATATATTTTAAAGATCTTGAGTAATGTAGCTCCTGATGCCAATTGTAACAATTCGCATTTTTCAGGATAATTACTATTCCCGGAAAATTTCACTATTCACTTTTACTATTCATTTTTCCCGAAACTTTCCCGAAAGTTGATTTTTATTTGATTTTCTCGAGTGATAAATCATTTCCATGGCAAATTAAATGTTTGACATTCGTCAGATCATTTTCGTGAAAGTTATTAAGGAATTACACGTTTTAGGGTAAAACGTCATTCAGAAATTCTACGCACAACGAAACTCGACCCCGTCAGGTGACCCCACATCAGAAAAATGTTTGACACACTCATGATTTATTTGAGAATAAATCATGACTGAGAAAAACATTACCAAAATAAACCTCGGCCGTGAAAAACTGGAATTTTCAGTTTTAAGCGTTTTTACTCAGCCGTAACCTTAGCCTATACCTGCACCGCCTTTCTAAGATGATTTAAGTTTTCAACTTATTAGAAAAAGTCAACATATTTTTCCCTCCTCCATTGACCAGAAATCATCCCTTGATTTTATAAGTCATTCCTTGATTTTTAGGCTTACGGTTTGATGTCTAAAAGACATTTAATACCAACTGACACTAGACTGAGCCCAGTCTAGACATTATAAGTCATTTTAAATCAATATTATCCTATTAGAAAAGTAACATTTTACTTTTCTCAATTTTACGCAATATTCGTACGTTTTACGTATTACGCGTTTTAGACCCGTGTTTCCAGCTTTTAGCAGGGTTTTACCACCCAAATGGAACCTACCACTCATTTTATATTTTATTATGGAACATATGGACATGTTTAACAATACTTTCGAATTCCATAATTTTACGACACCCGGTTTTACGTTTCGTGGCTTAACCATTTACGGTTAGCAATTTACGGAGTCAAAACTAACCAAGTATCTTGGATAATATCAACAAAAGGCTAACCCTTCCTCCCCAAGCTTTGACAAACCGCCACTAGGAGGGGGTTTCACACTTGTGGCTCAATCTTGACCCTTCATGCCTTAGATGATTACACATGTACTACTTAGGCTCCAAGTTAAACTTGGTCACCAAGTTGTGGTAATATCCTAGTCATTTCCTAACCTCCTCAAGACACTATAAAGCCCTCTCCTCTCCTTCATTTGTACGCCACACACACACTCCCCATCCTCTCATCCTTAGCTCATTCTCTTCCAAGTTTCATGCAAGATTCAAGTACCATATCAATACCTAAAACCTAGTTAGGTTTTCATTCATCAAAACACTTCCATAACCTCACATACTTGGTGATTTCTCTTGAGTTTGAATCCACTTAAGTCACCTCAACCTTCATCATCCATCTTTCAAGATTACAAGAGTAGAAAGATTGCATGAAGTGAAGTGGGTTGAAGCAAGTCTATCAAAGTCCTATCCTTACATGTTAACTTCCTTTCATCTTTGAAAGCCAAAAGTGGTAAGCCAAACCCGAGCTTGCTTCTTGTTAAATAATCATATTCATGTTATTTACATATTATTTGTGCTATATTATGTCTTGTATTCATGTCCATGATGTATAAAAATGAGCAAAACAAGTTATTGTAATTGATTGTTAAGATAAGTTATTAAAACAAGTAAACTAATAACTTTCTTGGTAAGACCTGATCAAAATGGTAAAAATATGATATTGGATCATTACATATTGTAGTAGAGGACCTAACAAAGAAAACATAGCAATTTGAACCACCTAAAACGAGTATACGAGTCAAAAGTTATGACGATTTGAAGTTACCAAAACTTTGCGGCAAAGCTGCCAAATACCGTCTGTTACAGAAACTTTAAACACGCAAAAAGAGGCATTTCTGTTCCGATTCATGAAAAAGTTAAAACACGAAAGTTGTCCGGAATCACGTTTTCATTCAGGAAAAAAGAGGCTTGAGCCTTGAAAACGCTTTCCGAGTGAGATATTTCTCAGTTTCTTAACAACTATTTACATATATATAAGTCACTATATTATGGTTATACTTTAAAAGGAACAAGAGTTATTATGACCTATAATCAAGACCACCACCATGGCTAGAGCCAAGGTTGTGTCTCATGACCTTGGGACAAGGACCAAAGATCATGGCTAGGCCATGTCAAAATGACCATACCAACTTACATAGGCGTAAACATGAAACAATGAATTAGGCGATAACTTGAACAAGCAATTTGGATCTACTTCACTTAAAAGGGAATCATGAGATTTTACCAAGAGAAAATAGTCATTCAAGACTTATGAAACTACCCCTAATAACAATCTTCATGTACTAATAAACTTTCCTAAGTTTATTCAAATATCGGACATGTAACTTTTCGGATCAAAGCTTATATCTATATATTTTATCAACTACTACAATAGTAGGGAGCCTCATGTGAGGAGTTCATTATGTAAGCCATCGAGATGAGTTGTGGATTTACGAGTTAAAGTGTCCTGGCTCCTCGAACGCTTACTAACATGACTTCTGAATTATGTCGGCCCGAACGGTAGTAAACGATATACAAAACATACATGTTCATGAATCTTTTCTTTCAAAGACTTACAATATACATCATACCACATCATGGACTAAATGCAAGATATTTATATAGGCACTTATTTATATTCTTTACTCAAATCCTAAGTCGCAACATTCTATTATAGGCTGCTCGTAGAAACCTTCACGATCCAACCGTTACCTTCATTACTTGCTATCTTACTTAAGGTGAGTTCATAGCCCCGCTTTCCATTACTTAATTGTTTTACAAACCCTTGGGGGGAATACATGCTATTTTTAACCGAGCACAATGTTTTTAAATTGTGTGCTGCCTGATTGTTTTATTATCACTAAGTACCAGCCTTGCTAAACCGAGATCCTTTATTATGAACCATTTAATCACTAGCAATAGTGAGCGCGAATATTGTGAATAGGCCTATTGGGATTGACGAATCCTATTTGTATTGACTAAGTTCAAACAAATGCATTAATATTTGAGATTTAGGTATGTTAGCAAAGTACCTACCGGGATAAATCTGCCGATCGATATTGGTACACGTTAACGTTATGGTGTCATAAGCTTAGTGTATAATACATTTTATGGGCGTATAATAACGTAGCCTGCCTGTTTTGTTTTCCAAACATTGGTGTGAGCCTATAACTCACACTACCAACATATTGTGTTCAAACGATTTAACCAAACTCTATGAATATCACTCAACCTTTGTGTTGACCTCTCAAGCATGTATTTCAGGTTCATGACGATCAAGGATGGCACGGAATGGCACGGATACTCAAGAGGGCTATAAATTTTATTATCATCCAAAACTCATTTAATGTAAATTGTAAACATGGAACCATTTGGGACCTCATTTTGCAATCTCTGATATTTATATAATTTGAATGATAAACCTTTTAAAACGACTCAATTGGAGTTCGTTTTCTATTATTGTGACTATTGTGCTGTCGAGTAACACCCAGTTCGAATTCCGCTGCAACCATGAATTGGGGGTGTTACAGATTGGTACCAGAGCCATGGTTATAGAGAAACGTGTCTAATTGAGACCTAAACTATAACTACACATACAAGCAAAAACATTTTATAGCCTTCCGCTCTCCGTGTCTTCCATCCTCCAGACGATTATGGACTTAGTAAGCATGTTATGATACTCAAACATATTAGTATATTCATATATACCCATTTTGGAGCATTTCCCCGTAGACATTGTATGCTACACAAACATAATTGCATATTAATATATGTACCCTAAACATAATTGAGCATTTCCCCGTAAGCATTAGTATATTGATATATAAACTTGGTTTATTTTCAATCATTCATCTAAACAATGGACTAAACATATCTGCATATGCCTATTCTAGGGCATTACGACACAACCAGATTCTCCCAATCATGTTCCTACTCCAACATTTTATGTCCAAGACATTGTAACTGATTGCAATGGTCTTTCCTATTTTCCAAGACATTGTATTATACAATGGTCTTAATCATTTCTCAAATGTTTTGAGTCACACAATGGTTTAACCTACTTCCCAGACATTGTAAATTGCACAATGGTCTAACCTACTTCCGAGACATTGTGTTTTGCGCAATGGTCTCTAGAATCATTCCATCACATCATCAATATCATTTCATATGATATCAAAAACCCGTCACAACCTATCGATTTCTAAATAGAAATATGAGATTTATAAAGGACAAACAAATCCATCACTTACAAAAGCTGAAGTTCAGCCCTACATTCATCAAAATTTTCTTCTGAAACCTTCATTATTAAAAGTTCGTGATCCTGGCCAAGTATGTTCTATTTTAGAACTACTTAAAACTTCATTTCCGTACGTACCTACCCTTACTATCTTCTATGCAATGGAATGTGAAAACATACGTTACAAGTCTTGTATGGGCGGGACTTGCAACTGAAGGGTTTGACATCGCCTTTATTTAGTGGACAGTTTCCCGAAAGCAACGGACATATCACAAGTATACCTAATTTAGGTATTTGAAAATTTTATCGAACCTTGGCTAAATGTAGACTAGTCACCTATATTTAACCTAGGGACAGTGGAATATAGTCTGACTAACTATATTCGACTTAAAATTTTCAAATACTGAGAGTAGTTGTACTAGGGTTATGTTTAGATTGATTTCCTACATGAACACGATAAACCACCAGAATACATTAAAACAATCTAGAGACACGATAGTGCCTTACCACTCAGCAAGATCTTAACACCTTATTTGTATGATCTAAATTCATTCTTGAAATTTTTCATTTATGAGATAATCCGAACGACTATCTTGGGATAGTTATCAATTCTTCTCTTCATCCCGTGGAAGTACCATCCTATTTAGGATACCATTCCATCATAAACCTTTAAAATCTCTTAAAATTTTAAAGCAAACTTGACATCTCTACCAATATTAACATTAAGCATACACTACGCACTTTTGTTCATCAACATATCACATCAGTATTTTCACAACCGTGGCAAACACAAGCTCATTAACAGATCTTGATGCACTTTTAAAGCTCAAATCATCCATAGTTACATCACAAGCACCCTCGTCAGCTTTACAAGATTGAATATTCATCTTGTACTTTTGGAACACCAGTATCATCTCGTAATACACTACCTTGTAACTCACCAGCTAAGTATGAATGTTGTGTTGGGAATTCTTAAGTAGGATGATTTATAATTATTTGAATGGATTGGGATGCCTTTTCATTTAAATATTGTAAATCACCGAAGCATAAGTTTATATTCCTTTACTTACATTGTTTGGGATGCCTCTCTATGTAAATAAAGAAATATAAACAAGTGAGCTTATTTGTATCCGAAATAACATAAGTATGAAGTCAATAAACACTAGGTACAACAACCGATTACCTACTAGGCTATGATTGCAATTACTATCTCAATTCCAATTAATATTCGAATGCTATATCAATTTCCTTTGATATTCGACTATTACCATACCTTTCCTACATAAAAGCAAGCCTCATCCTACACCATACACTGAAACGACAAATCAAACTACATCACTGGTAACCCCAGACTTTACTCCTCATAAGTAACCACACCTTTTCATTGACACCACTCCAACATATAACACACACAGAACTTCGGGACGAAGTTCCCCGTAAGGGGGTAGAGACTGTAACAATTCGCATTTTTCAGGATAATTACTATTCCCGGAAAATTTCACTATTCACTTTTACTATTCATTTTTCCCGAAACTTTCCCGAAAGTTGATTTTTATTTGATTTTCTCGAGTGATAAATCATTTCCATGGCAAATTAAATGTTTGACATTCGTCAGATCATTTTCGTGAAAGTTATTAAGGAATTACACGTTTTAGGGTAAAACGTCATTCAGAAATTCTACGCACAACGAAACTCGACCCCGTCAGGTGACCCCACATCAGAAAAATGTTTGACACACTCATGATTTATTTGAGAATAAATCATGACTGAGAAAAACATGACCAAAATAAACCTCGGCCGTGAAAAACTGGAATTTTCAGTTTTAAGCGTTTTTACTCAGCCGTAACCTTAGCCTATACCTGCACCGCATTTCTAAGACGATTTAAGTTTTCAACTTATTAGAAAAAGTCAACATATTTTTCCCTCCTCCATTGACCAGAAATCATCCCTTGATTTTATAAGTCATTCCTTGATTTTTAGGCTTACGGTTTGATGTCTAAAAGACATTTAATACCAACCGACACTAGACTGAGCCCAGTCTAGACATTATAAGTCATTTTAAATCAATATTATCCTATTAGAAAAGTAACATTTTACTTTTCTCAATTTTACGCAATATTCGTACGTTTTACGTATTACGCGTTTTAGACCCGTGTTTCCAGCTTTTAGCAGGGTTTTACCACCCAAATGGAACCTACCACTCATTTTATATTTTATTATGGAACATATGGACATGTTTAACAATACTTTCGAATTCCATAATTTTACGACACCCGGTTTTACGTTTCGTGGCTTAACCATTTACGGTTAGCAATTTACGGAGTCAAAACTAACCAAGTATCTTGGATAATATCAACAAAAGGCTAACCCTTCCTCCCCAAGCTTTGACAAACCGCCACTAGGAGGGGGTTTCACACTTGTGGCTCAATCTTGACCCTTCATGCCTTAGATGATTACACATGTACTACTTAGGCTCCAAGTTAAACTTGGTCACCAAGTTGTGGTAATATCCTAGTCATTTCCTAACCTCCTCAAGACACTATAAAGCCCTCTCCTCTCCTTCATTTGTACGCCACACACACACTCCCCATCCTCTCATCCTTAGCTCATTCTCTTCCAAGTTTCATGCAAGATTCAAGTACCATATCAATACCTAAAACCTAGTTAGGTTTTCATTCATCAAAACACTTCCATAACCTCACATACTTGGTGATTTCTCTTGAGTTTGAATCCACTTAAGTCACCTCAACCTTCATCATCCATCTTTCAAGATTACAAGAGTAGAAAGATTGCATGAAGTGAAGTGGGTTGAAGCAAGTCTATCAAAGTCCTATCCTTACATGTTAACTTCCTTTCATCTTTGAAAGCCAAAAGTTGTAAGCCAAACCCTAGCTTGCTTCTTGTTAAATAATCATATTCATGTTATTTATATATTATTTGTGCTATAGTATGTCTTGTATTCATGTCCATGATGTATAAAAATGAGCAAAACAAGTTATTGTAATTGATTGTTAAGATAAGTTATTAAAACAAGTAAACTAATAACTTTCTTGGTAAGACCTGATCAAAATGGTAAAAATATGATATTGGATCATTATATATTGTAGTAGAGGACCTAACAAGGAAAACATAGCAATTTGAACCACCTAAAACGAGTATACGAGTCAAAAGTTATGACGATTTGAAGTTACCAAAACTTTGCGGCAAAGCTGCCAAATACCGTCTGTTACAGAAACTTTAAACACGCAAAAAGAGGCATTTCTGTTCCGATTCATGAAAAAGTTAAAACACGAAAGTTGTCCGGAATCACGTTTTCATTCAGGAACAAAGAGGCTCGATCCTTGAAAACGCTTTCCGAGTGAGATATTTCTCAGTTTCTTAACAGCTATTTACATATATATAAGTCACTATATTATGGTTATACTTTAAAAGGAACAAGAGTTATTATGACCTATAATCAAGACCACCACCATGGCTAGAGCCAAGGTTGTGTCTCATGACCTTGGGACAAGGACCAAAGATCATGGCTAGGCCATGTTAAAATGACCATACCAACTTACATAGGCGTAAACATGAAACAATGAATTAGGCGATAACTTGAACAAGCAATTTGGATCTACTTCACTTAAAAGGGAATCATGAGATTTTACCAAGAGAAAATGGTCATTCAAGACTTATGAAACTACCCCTAATAACAATCTTCATGTACTAATAAACTTTCCTAAGTTTATTCAAATATCGGACATGTAACTTTTCGGATCAAAGCTTATATCTATATATTTTATCAACTACTACAATAGTAGGGAGCCTCATGTGAGGAGTTCATTATGTAAGCCGTCGAGATGAGTTGTGGATTTACGAGTTAAAGTGTCCTGGCTCCTCGAACGCTTACTAACATGACTTCTGAATTATGTCGGCCCGAACGGTAGTAAACGATATACAAAACATACATGTTCATGAATCTTTTCTTTCAAAGACTTACAATATACATCATACCACATCATGGACTAAATGCAAGATATTTATATAGGCACTTATTTATATTCTTTACTCAAATCCTAAGTCGCAACATTCTATTATAGGTTGCTCGTAGAAACCTTCACGATCCAACCGTTACCTTCATTACTTGCTATCTTACTTAAGGTGAGTTCATAGCCCCGCTTTCCATTACTTAATTGTTTTACAAACCCTTGGGGGGAATACATGCTATTTTTAACCGAGCACAATGTTTTTAAATTGTATGCTGCCTGATTGTTTTATTATCACTAAGTACCAGCCTTGCTAAACCGAGATCCTTTATTATGAACCATTTAATCACTAGCAATAGTGAGCGCGAATATTGTGAATAGGCCTATTGGGATTGACGAATCCTATTTGTATTGACTAAGTTCAAACAAATGCATTAATATTTGAGATTTAGGTATGTTAGCAAAGTACCTACCGGGATAAATCTGCCGATCGATATTGGTACACGTTAACGTTATGGTGTCATAAGCTTAGTGTATAATACATTTTATGGGCGTATAATAACGTAGCCTGCCTGTTTTGTTTTCCAAACATTGGTGTGAGCCTATAACTCACACTACCAACATATTGTGTTCAAACGATTTAACCAAACTCTATGAATATCACTCAACCTTTGTGTTGACCTCTCAAGCATGTATTTCAGGTTCATGACGATCAAGGATGGCACGGAATGGCACGGATACTCAAGAGGGCTATAAATTTTATTATCATCCAAAACTCATTTAATGTAAATTGTAAACATGGAACCATTTGGGACCTCATTTTGCAATCTCTGATATTTATATAATTTGAATGATAAACCTTTTAAAACGACTCAATTGGAGTTCGTTTTCTATTATTGTGACTATTGTGCTGTCGAGTAACACCCAGTTCGAATTCCGCTGCAACCATGAATTGGGGGTGTTACACCAATTGTGGAAAACTAGAAGGGGGGTTGAATAGTTTACCGCTTTTTCACTTGATTATCTTTTAATACTTTACGTTTGTTAAAGATATAAACTCAAATTACTTGTTTGATTCTTTGAAAAGCTTTACGTGTAGTTAACAATTCTAACTAAAGACAATATGTAATAAGCAAAGACAAAGAAAGAAACGATCAAACCACAACACGATTGTTTATCGTGGTTCGGCTACAAGGACTCTTTTTCCTTGCCCTACATCCACGCCCCGAGTTTCCAACTCGAGAGTTATAAGCACTAATCAACAAGCTCCTTTCCCGGTGGAGAAACCTTTAAACATCGCTTACACTTTTACCGACACTAAGCTAGATGTCGAGTTCTTTTACAAGGGTACAACCACTCCCGTCGTCGCTTACACTTTTACCGACACTAAGCTAGATGTCGAGTTCTTTTACAAGGGTACAACCACTCCCGTTAGTTCTTTTACAAGGGTACAACAACTCCCATCACACTTTGTATTTTGAGGCCTAAAATACTAACCGATCACTTCTACACACACTATAAATGAAGTATAAACTACCAAAGCTTATACATGACAAAGCTAACAAGTCTTGCAACTTTTGAGTTAAGACTTGTAACTTCTTGGATGAACTTGTGAACTCCCTTGCTACATAAGAGGATCACACAAGTCAAATGTTACTGAGTTAATTGAAAGAATAAGTGAAATATATGTCCTAAAGTGATGGATGAAAATTAGCAAGTGGCTTGGTATTTATAGCAAAACAAACAGCAGGTCTGGCGGATACGGCGGAACCCTCAGATGGGTTCCGCCCGTGTACCCCCAGGGTTCCGCCAGGCTTGCAGTAGGTTTTGCAATAACTCTTTCCAAACCAACCAAGATCACATCAACTAAATTCTAGTCAAACACATTGAATCAAAAGAGGAATGCTTCCAAAAATGTGTAAGACCTTATGGTAAGTCAAACACACAAGCTTACCATAATTGCATGATGTGACATGACACTTTCTAAATAAAGAAATAAAAACAATGTTTTGCTTAAAAAGAAATGTAAACCTAGTTATACAAGACTTAAAACTAAAGTGATGTTATTACTATAAACTAAAGTTCATATTTTGTCATTAACAAAACTTAGCAAAGATCGTAAAATATAAATAATGTTTTTAGGCGATATTTGTATTAACATTTAGGATTGCCTGGTCATACTTAGAGAAACCATTGAAGATGATAGGATACCTAAACCACTGGATGATGTTATTGTTGGTGCATGCTTCCTCACTAATAGAGCCCAGGAATTATTAGAATACACTATAGGATCATGCCCCAAGAATGATAACAAGTCGGATAGGTCGTTTGCGTCGCACTCTAATGTTGGCAACAAACATGTTACATTTGATTATCCCCAAACCATGTCACAATCCATCACCATGATCACCGGTAAACAAGTAGCAATTAAGCATACTAATGTTCCCGTCATTGCTTCTACAGGAGTAAACAATGTATCTAAAGCTAGCAAGTCACAGCCTAGGTGCAATACAAAGAATGATAGGACTTTGCCGGCTAAGAGTGCACTTATGAAGAAAGTAGAAGAATCCTATAGGAACAATAAAGTTATGATTAATGAAAGGAATCGAGTTGAATCAAACATTTGTGTTAACAATGATGTAATTAATTTGAATTCTGGTGCTATTTGTAAGACTTGTAACGAATGTTTATTTTTTTGGTAATCATGATGCTTGTGTTGTGTCCTTCTTAAAATCCACTATGCAATCTCCGGTCATAAATGTTTCAAGTGCTAAAAGGATTAGACAAGTCTGGAATAAAACAGGAAAGGTGTTCACTAATGTTGGTTATCAATGGAGGCCTACTGGAAGGAAATTCACCCTAGGAGAAAAGTACCCATTGACTAGGATCACTAACTCCAAAGTTGTGCCAATTAAGAAATGGAGACCTACTGGTAGAAGGTTCCCAGTAGAAGCACTTAGTACCACTCCTAAGTCTAGTACATCAAACTGTAAAAAATCCAGTAGTATATCTGTGACATATGATAATCCAATATTTGTGTGTGCTAACCAAACGGACCCCAACTGTTTGTGGGGCTCCAGCTTTTTCAGTTATCCACCATTGTCTGGTTTCAAATGCAGGTCGTACAAAGCGGCCTTTGGTATTTGGACTCAGGCTGCTCAAAACATATGACTGGAGATCGCTCGCGGCTCAAGAATTTCGTGGAAAAGTTCATTGGTACGGTCAGATTCGGGAACGACCATTTTGGAGCTATAATGGGTTATGGTGATTACGTCTTTGGAGACAGTGTGATATCCAGAGTATACTATGTGGAGGGACTTGGACATAATCTATTTTCTGTTGGTCAATTCTGTGACTCTAATCTTGAAGTTGCCTTCAAAAAGCACACATGTTTTGTTAGAGAATTAGATGGTGTAGATCTTCTCAAAGGGAGTCGGGGCACAAATATTTATACCATCTCTATTGAAGACATGTTGCGGTCCTCTCCAATTTGCTTGCTTTCAAAAGCCTCTAAGAACAAATCATGGTTGTGGCATCATCGTTTAAACCATTTGAACTTCGGTACCATCAATGAGCTCACACGTAAGGATCTTGTTCGAGGCTTGCCCAGACTTAAGTATGAAAAGGATCATCTATGTTCCGCATGTCAAATGGGCAAGAGTAAAAAGCACGCCCATAAACCCAAAACTGTCAATTCATCATGGAAGTCCTACATACTCTTCACATGGATCTATGTGGACCAATGAGGGTTCAAAGTATCAACGGAAAGAAATATGTGCTAGTTATTGTTGATGATTATTCTCGCTTCACGTGGGTAAAGTTTTTACGATCAAAAGATGAAACTCCGGAGATCATCATCAAACTCATCAGGCAATTGCAAGTTAGACTCAACAAAACAGTTAGGTTCATCCGCACTGATAATGGAATGGAGTTCGTGAACAAACAACTTACCCAATTTTATGAAGGTGTCGGCATTAGTCATCAAAAGAGCATTCCACGTACTCCTCAACAAAATGGAGTTGTTGAAAGGCGTAACCGCACCTTGGTTGAAGCTGCTAGGACTATGCTCATCTTCTCCAAAGCTCCTATGTTTCTTTGGGCTAAGGCAATTGCAACAGCATGTTACACACAGAACCGATACTTGATACATCCTCTCCACTGCAAGACTCCATATGAACTGGTTCATGGCAGAAAACCAGACCTTTCGTTTCTTTGAGTATTTGGCGCATTGTGCTATCCAACAAATGACAGTGAAGATCTTGGGAAACTCAAGGCCAAGGCTGACATTGGTTTCTTCGTTGGTTATGCTCCAGAACGAAAGGGGTACCGAATCTACAACAAACGTACCAGAGACATAATGGAAACAATCCACGTTACATTCGATGAGCTGACTGAGCAACCGGCTCCTGGGCAATCAAGTTCTGGACCCGTACCTAACCTTTTGTCTCCTGGACCTATAAGCTCTGGGCTTGTACAGAATCCCACTCCTGCTAGTCCTTTTGTACCTCCTACAAGTGAAGATTGGAAGAAACTGTTTGACCCAATGTTTGATGAATACTTTGAACCTCAAAACGTAGTTGCTCCAGAAGCTCCAGTCATTCCACAACCAGCTGGTGTAGCAAATGTCCCACATGTTAATGCTGGGCCATCCACTTCGTTGTCATGGGATCTAGAAGCCCCCACCATCTGTCATTCAGTTACCACATCTAATGGTTAATCTTCATCAGTCATTCAGTTACCACATTTAATGGTCAATCTTCAACGAGTAACAGCTGTGGATAATTCGTTTGAAGTAAATCCTTTCGCTCCACCTGATGATGAGCCATTTGTTAACATCTTTGCTCCTGAATCCTCTAATGATGCAACATCCTCAGATGAATCTAACACGGCTACCTCAATTCCCTATCCTCAACCCCATGAACATCTTAGGAAATGGACAAATGATCACCCAATTGACAACATTATTGGAAACCCTTCTCGTCCGGTATCAATTCGTAAGCAACTTGCAACCGACGCCTTGTGGTGCTTCTTCAATTCTGTCCTCTCCAAAGCTGAGCCAAAAGATTTCAAGGATGCAATGTCTAAACACTCAGGGTTCACTGCAATGGTGGACAAGATTCATGAGTTTGATCGACTTGAAGTGTGGGAATTAGTACCACCTCCCGATTGTGCTATGATCATTGCTCTCAAATGGATATTTAAAGTAAAACTTGATGAGCATGGAGATGTATTGAAGAACAAGGCAAGGCTTGTAGCAAAAGGATATCGTCAAGAAGAAGGAATAGACCTTGAAGAATCCTTCACGCCTGTTGCTAGAATTGAAGCCATAAGAATATTTCTCGCAAATGCTGCAAATCAGAATATGGTAGTTTATCAAATGGACGTTAAGACTGCATTCTTAAATGGCGATCTAAAAGAGGTGGTGTGTGTGAGCCAACCTGAAGGATTCTTGGATCCAGAACGTCCTAACCATGTTTATCGTTTGAATAAGGCTCTTTATGGGCTTAAGCAAGCTCCTAGGGCGTGGTATGATACCTTGTCAAAATTCCTTCTTGCTAACAAGTTTTCCAAAGGTGCTGTTGATCCTACACTATTTACCAGAAAAATGGGCAAAAACTTTCTTCATGTACAAATCTATGTTGATGATATCATATTTGCCTCCTCTGATCCCAAAAAGTGTGATCATTTTTCCCAAGAGATGAGTTCTGAGTTCCAGATGTCCATGATGGGTCAAATGTCTTTCTTTCTAGGCTTGCAAATATCTCAAAATCCCAATGGCATCTTCATCAATCAATCCAAGTATGCTAATGAAATTTTGAAGAAATTTGGATTCGAATCCTGTGACTCAGTTGATACTCCCATGATTGAAAGATCAAAACTAGATGAAGATGATGTTGGGATCCCGGTCGACCAAACCAAATATCGAAGCATGATTGGTTCCTTAATGTATCTCACTGCTAGCAGACCGGATCTTCTGTTTGCAGTTTGCATGTGTGCTCGGTATCAATCCAAACCTACCAAGAAACACCTGGAAGCTGTCAAGAGAGTCTTTCGGTATCTTAAAGGAACAATCCACATGGGTCTATGGTATCCCAAGGATACTTCTATGGCGCTCACAACCTATTCCGATGCTGACCATGCGGGATGTCAAGATACTCGTCGAAGTACATCTGGGGGTGCTCAGTTTTTGGGTAATAAGCTAGTTAGTTGGTCTTCAAAGAAACAAATGAGTACATCGATCTCCTCCACAGAGGCTGAATACATTGCCATGTCCTCGTGCTGTGCTCAGATCTTATGGATGAGATCTCAACTTTCGGACTATGGCTTCGTATGCAACAAGATTCCCATGTACTGTGACAACAAAAGTGCAATTGCACTCTGCTGCAACAACGTTCAGCACTCAAGGACTAAGCACATTGACATTCGACATCACTTCATCAAGGAGCAAGTTGAGAAAGGAATTGTGGAACTTTACTTCGTGAGGACTGAGTTCCAGCTAGCTGATATCTTCACCAAAGCACTTCCTAGGGAACGATTTCAATTCATTATCCCTCGCCTTGGTGTGAAGTGTCTCACGCATGAGGATCTCATAACTCTTCAGGAGGAGGAGTAAAGGGGTTGCTTCACATATCCTTTGTACATAGTATTAAAACAAAAAAGAAAATAGAAAAATATAAAACCTACAAAATCCATAAAAAAATCATAAAATCGTAAAAACGAAAAATATTCTTCTCTCGACATGTCTCTTGTGTAATCAATATTATGTATGTTTCTAGAAATGTCATTCAATAATGACACGGAAACATACATATGCTTGAGCAGGAGTTCTTCCTTTGAATAATGCTTTTCTAAAACATGTCGTTTCTAAAAACATTCTTTCAATATGGTTTGCTATTACTTCAGATAGCAACCCGGTCTTAATATTGGGGAAAGTTCGTCGCCAAAAAGACGACTGTTCCTAACAAAGGCATGAATTACTTTATATTCGTGCCTTTCCGATCTGATGTACGCTTAAGTGCATCATTTCTGGTAAAAGAAGAGAAGTCTTCTTTAAATCTCAAATATTTTTTCTTCAATGATTCTTCGGGAAAGTATTTGCTCCAAACATGGTGGTACCATGGATTTTGAAGATCAAGCAAACTCGAAATGTTGTTTAAAATTTGCCTCTCAATCGATGCTAACAAAATTAATGCTTTGTGCAAAATGTTTAATTTTAAAATTTGTCATCGATTGAGGGGGAGAACGATTTCAAAAACTATATATCGTCAAAACAAGATCTTTGTGCATAACTCCAGTGGATTAAGTGCTTTTGTTATGTGTTAGTATATGAATTTTTCATGAGTTTCTCGCTAAACACACAATTATTTATAAACTCATCATCTCTAACACATAACATACTCCCTCAAGGTTTGAGGGGGAGCTAAAATGTCGTCTCAAAATCAGTCATTCTTAAATATGACACATCTTTCTCCCAAAACCTTTAAACTTATTTAAATCACTTGGGATCACAAATCTCAATTGGTTTGAAATTTTTGATCGGGGGAGAAGATGTGATTTAAATATGAAAAACTGATTAAAACGTGATGTTTTGAACCCAAAAATATGTTCTTCCATATGTTCCAAACTCTTTTGTATATCAATGCACATATTGAGGGGGGCAAATGTTTTGTGAAAAAGGATCCTTGCATCTTAAGAGGTCGAGACTCAGATTTGACTCATGAATTGACGAAACACAACTGGCTTGAATCGAAAGGACTAGTCCTAGACGGGTAATAACTTCAAGCTAGTTTAACTAGTGATGTAAGCGTGTCTCGAAAAGGACTAGTCTGAGTAGAAGGTACCGTTTCAAGAAACCTTGGGTGAATCTGATAAGGCCGGGTAATAACTTCAAGCTAGTTTAACTAGTGATGTAAGCGTGTCTCGAATGCCCGGTCATGTTCACTTATGGTAGATCAATTCAAAAAGTGCAACTCTTCCCGACATGTGCAAATTTTCAAATCAATACATATGAGCACATGTTAACGGGGAGCATTTGAAAATGACAAAACCCTCAATGTGTTAACAAAATGTGTTTCTTAATCATAAACACATTGAGAGAATTTTCAATGATTTGGTATAGGATAGTCATGAAGTTATAAGGTGGCTAAGGTTAGGAAAACCGTCCTATGATCTGCCAGAGCCGGAGGGATCTACCCATGGATAATACCAAATAAATAGTATTAGAAAGTCCATAGGTATGACTATGAAAAACAGGAGAAATGTGAGAATGGAGAAAGAAGGGGTTGAAGAATTAAAAAGAAACAAAATGAGAAAGGGTGAAAAGAAATAGCCCTCCAATTATTCAACCTTAGGGCAGAAACCGGGTTCAATTCATAATCTACTGATGGTTGCTAAGGCGACATCGGTATTGAAGACAAGACGTCATGGACCCAGTGACGCATTGCACTAAACCTTCTAGCCACTCAAGTTCTCTTAAAAGAACTTGTTTCATTCTCACGGGGAACCGGTGTAATCTATCAACGTATCTCCCTAATCTCCGCATAGGAAAACCAAATGCACTTATTGAGTCTAGGGCCTCGAGATGCATAAAAAGATCTCATAGGAACACGTGCTACTTCTACCCTGGCGGTTCAACATTAAGGACACAAGTGGTAAACTTATGAGTCCTACGCAGATCTTAGCAATCTGCCAGAACATTTATGAGGGACGTTACTATTGTAACTCCCAGTGATTGAATGGAAATTCCTGCCAGGGTCAACATCAAGAAGCCCTGAAAGCAGGTCACTTAGGTAATTCCTTGTGGATTACGCTTAGTGGTCACGATGGTTACCAATGGTCTACAATCGTGGAGTGAACTCCAGCGACTCACCCAGTCGTTGATTTACTTAGGTAGATCGTATAAATCCTCTCGGGGGTTTGCCGATTGGGAACGGTCTTGGTAAGGATTAGAAGGAGTCTTCACACTATGCTGTTGACAATCTCTAATTCCAAACCTATAAGTACCGGATGATTTGTTGCTAACTGTCTACTTGCAGGAATTTCTGACGGTTGCGGTTGATTGCTGAAAAGATGCTGATCGATCAACACATGCTCACACTTCGACATCACAATCTAAGAAATCATGATCATTGATTGGGCCTCATATATGCTTCCACAACTCTGATGCAGAAGATCATGATCCTGAAAAGTGTAAGCATGCCAACACAAAGATGTTCATATCACATGGAGACGTTACTGCTCAAAGATGACCCTCAGACACTCATTTGGATGATAAAGTTGAAGCTATTTCCAAAGATCATCCATCACATTGAAGGTGTCATCTAGAGTCTACCACTTAATGCACAAAGATCTCAACAATGAAGAATCAAAAGGCTACGAGCTACAAAGATGTCGTCAAAGACTTGAATGCTATGATGCAATATTTATTTTCCGGGGTGACCTCCCTTAGGGGGAGATTGTTAGGAATACGGTTATTCATATGAAGACTCGGTCACCCCGAGTGTAGTTTAGCATATTGTAGCTCGTAGTATTTATCATATTAGTTAGAACGTAGTTTAGTATTAGTTTGTATTTGTGGAGTCGGGTCGGGTCTTTACCCACTGTCAGCTCGCTCCACAGCCCGTTTCAGGGGGCGTTTGTCTGTAAGTATAAATATCCCTTCCCTAGCTTTGAAGGGGTTGGACCTTTCATTTGCAATCTAATACATCACAAGTTTTCTCTCAAAGGCTCCCAACTTCATCTCTTTCTCTCTCTAACTTCTCACTAGAAAACTACACATTTAATCATACTAAACATCTTTCCATACATGTTCTTTCATTAGAGTATATTACAAGGCGTACCTGTATTAGCCCATTGGTCAAGTGTACTGCGGCCATTCGTCAATTGGGATACACGGCCGTTCCAGATTCTCTTGACGAGAATCTAGCAATAGCCGTAACAACATCCCGTCAATGTCTCTGTAAGTTTTGCAAAGTTATCATGGAGTTATATGGTCCTGAGTATTTACGAAAGCCCACGTATTCTGACCTTGAAAGATTATATGTTCATCACGAGCATAAGCATGGGTTTTCTAGGATGATGGGAAGCATTGATTGTACAAGTTGGGAGTGGGAGAATTGCCTGAACGATTTGAGAGGTCAATATGCTAGAGGTGATCATGGGCCACATCCATTCATTTTATTGGAGGTGGTCGCTTCCCAAGATTTATGGATTTGACATGCGTTCTTTGGTGTTTCCGGTGCAAATAACGACATAAACGTTTTACATCGTTCACCTGTCTTCAATGATATCAGATCTGGGAGAGCAGCAGACCTTGAATTCGAAGCAAACGATGTACAATACAAAAGGGGATATTATCTTACTGACGAAATATATTCACAATGGTCCGTTCTTATTAAGTCCATTTCAAATCCTCCCACGGATGATCATAAAAGACTATTGTACAAGAGGAAGCACGAAGCAGCAAGGAAAGATGTGGAACGGGCTTTTGGTGTGTTGAAGAGGAAGTGGAAAATTCTTAAAGTTCCGGCTCGAGGGTTTTTTAAAAGTGATCTCAAAGATATTATATATATACATGTATCATATTACATAATATGATCATAAAAGTCGACCAGCGGGCGATATGTCCTACATGGTTCGAAGAGGAGGTCCACCAACCACACGATCCCTTAAATACATTTGAAGAATATTTAGCAATTTCTCAGGAGCTCGAGAACGCAGCAACGCATATACAGTTAAAATCTGATTTGGTCGAGCACATTTGGAGAAATCGTAGACATCATCGTCTCCCTCATGACAATGAAGATGAAGATGAGGATGAAGACGATGAAGAATTTCTGTGATGTTTAGTTATGTTTATGTTTAATTTAGTATTATAATATTTTAATTCCGTATTGTTTCGTTTATGTAATGTTTATGTTTTATTAGTAAAATTTGTGTTTGTGTAAAAAAATGTTTTTTTTTAAATAAAATAAAATAAAGAAAGATGATGCAATATGGGTTGCCAGTGTGATGAAAGAGGTGAATATGGGTTGAGGAGACAGAAAGTGATGCAATATAAGTTAACACTGTCACAAGTTTTTAGGTACGAAAATGATAGTATGTTTCAAATCTTAGTAACACTTTTATTCATTCTCGTAGATCAAAACCTTATCATCTACATCATCTAAATGAAAACTAATAAACATTAAATTTAATCAAAATGGTCAATATGTTGTACGGAGTAGCATGTATCACACACCTCACACTTAATAGTCATAGTTCCAATGAATACAAATCATGATTCAACAAAGATCTTATTAATATTAAACAAAGATTTATAATGACAAACCAATAATCCCATAATTCAATCATTCCCTTCATTGATCTTTGAATACCAAAAACAAAAACAAAACCAATTGTTACCTACCTGGGTTTCTTTAAACCGAAACCTACAACAACATCTGAATCCTTTCAAATATACATCGAGAACAAAAGGTGTTAAAGGGGTGTGATTCTTGCTTTTGTTTTCGAAAAAAAAGAAGCACAAAGAAAGGGTGTTTCAAGTTTTATTCGAATCACAAAACATATAAAGATTTGTGGTTTGAGTTTGTGTTCGCCAATCAAGAAAAGAAATGTGTGTAAGGATAGTAGAGAAGAGACTCAAGAGTTTTGGTGGCTGAGTATGTGAATGAAATGAAATGATAAAAGATGTGTGGCGTTTGTTTGAGATAAACGAAATAGGGTGATATATATATATATATATATATATATATATATATATATATATATATATATATATATATATATATATATATATATATATATATATACACGAGCAAAATAGCCCGCGCGTTGCTGCGATGCGGCTTTTTTTTTTTTTTGTTAAATTTCATGTGGTGGACGTTGTTGTTGATGTCGCTTTGGCGTGCAGGAGCGGAAGAATCATGTGTATAGGAAAAAATATAAACATATTTGATTGTTAATTATAGTAAGCAAACGTAGTTGTCAAATGGTTGTTTTGAGACGAAGCGTCTGCACACATGAGATAAAACAAAGTATAATGATCCAAATAGCAGTTTAACATAGTTATTCAGGTAGGATGTTTGTCAATAATTAGATGGGATACAAACGCATCGTTCACGAAATCCCTTAATGCATACATGTTGTGTGGTCGGGATAAAAGTACACACGGCTGCTATCACAAAATTATATGAACAGTAAGGTACTCAATAATTTGTCTTAGATAAATGAGAGCATATAAAATTGGTTTGAAAGTCTTGACAATTAAGTGTCTATTGATGTTTACTCATCTGTAACAATGTCATTGTTAACTGCTTTATTTTTGTATTCTACATATGACCATTTGTAGACATCTTCAAAGAATTTAGGGTCACTCAAAGAAAGAAACAATATGACGGTTAATCAAGACAATGCAAAAATTCAAAAGCAAATGTGTATTATGTAAATAATACTTGTTTATTCCATTTAAAAAATAAGTTGGTATTTTATTCATTCATTTAAAAAGTGGTAATCCATGATCCTATGATTAAAAGGCATAGGAAACTCTTAAAGTAGCAAATGATGACACAAATTAACCTTAAAGATCCCTTTTGACCCGTAATTAAAAAAACCTTTTAAAATGTTGCCCAATCCACCATGTAGTTTGACACAGAACAACCATTTGCTTTGAAATATTATTCTAAGGCACATGATCAGTTTTGGGTGCTGCATAAGAATAGACTAATCAAAAAATGATAATAGAAACATAAGTAAAAGAATTTTGCAAATCATGTGAATCTTTTCAGTGACCTTTGTATCTTTCACGATGATTATTCTCCGTGTATGAGAACATGTTATTTAGTATAAAGTAACCGACTACCTTGGTACATGCGAGGAATAAATCATATAACTGAAATATACCCAACCATGAATAAATCTCATTTACCTTGAACATTGGCATGGATTGATGGTACACGTCCACTCCCCATATCATCTGTCAATAAAAGAACAGCAAAATGTTTCTTTTGCAGATGGTCAAGAGTATCAGACGGCCAGTCTAAAGTGCAAATTTTGGGATATCGCCTGTTAGATGCAACAAATGTTTGTCCATCTGTAGCGTACATTGAATTTCTAAGTACAAATCCCATGGAATTATTTCAGAAAATGCATCCCCTTTCGTTGTTGCTGTTTTCAAAAAATCAATATGTCTTTCCTATACAATAATTAACAGAAACAGTTAACATGAATGACAACGGTTTGTATCTGATGAGGCGAAAAATGAACCACTTTTAGGGGGTCGTTTAAGCCCGGAATTGAATTTATTTGATCAAATATTGCCCTAAATCGTTCCTTTTGTGATTTTAGGTACTTTGAGAGTGAAATCTGGAAAAGGAAGCAATTCGGACGTTTTTGGAGCACAAAAGTGAAGAAAACGCCAAAGACTTAATTTTCCGTGCTGGGAACAGTAGGTGACGGTGTCAAGAGTAACATCCTGACGGCGTCAAGAGTAATTTTCATGACGACCCAGTACAGAAATGAAGGCGTCACAAGGAAGAGCGTCAAGAGTAAAATACGTGACGGCCTGGAAAAAGTTATAACGTGACGGCGTCAAATGTAGATCAAGGCAGTCCGATAATTCTTTTGGCGGCGAGATGACGGCGTCACCTATTTGGTCTTGACGCCGTCAGCCTCAGTTTTCTATATATAGTTTTCTAATTTTCATTCATAGAGAGGAACAAGTTTGGAGAAACCCTATGTTGATCCCAGTTGAGCTTAAACGATCTTGTATAGAAGTTAACTTGATTAAACACTTAAGCAAATATGCGGTATATAAAAGCTTAACTTAAGAAGAATAATGATTCACTTTCAACACTTCAATATTATTAATACGAGCACTCGACAATGCTAGGGTTTTACAACCTTGAAGTGAATAATAATACGTACATAAACTAACCCTAGGATCCTCCTTTTATCGACCAAGGAATCCTACTAGGTTTACAATACCTTTCTCTACACGATAGGAATATTCTAGACGTATATAATATTTACACAATCTATTCTATAATTATCTAAGTCATATACATCCTTATCCCTTCAGCAGTAGATTCTGTCAGCAGCATTTAACCTCAGCAGCACTTTGACATCAGCAGCAGAATCATTACCACTAGCAGCAGTTTCATTCATAGCAGCAGTTTCACTTAGCATCAGTTTCAAACCCAACAATCCTCCCCTAAACTTATTATTTATTTCTAAATAAATAAGTTTCTTCTAAGCACAGTTAATCACTAGGAGGATGCTTCCAAACACTTCAAACCTTGAGAATTCAGTTGATCAAATATCTTCTTATACTTTGACAGCAAATTGAATGCTTGATCATCAGAATCATAGTCTTTCTGCAACTTAAGTGATTTATCACCATTAATCATCTGATTGACAATATTCCAGTATCTTACCACTAGGTAATCCATTTCAGCTAGCATATACAAAGTAATTGGTCCAATTTCTAGCACATGAACTCCAGAATCTTGAAAGAGTCTCCATTTTCTTACTTTGTATTCTACTATCTCTGTCCATTCAGAATCATCCAATGAAGGTTCATACATAAGTTTTAGAGCTCTCCATAGAACATTATCAGTCTTAGTTATGATATGATCAATTTGATCTTTCTCATACTTTTCACCATCAAACTTCTTTGCTCCAAACTTTGCCTTGTATAACTTCCACAAGTCATCAACATCCTCTCTATCAAAGTAGTATAGCATCTGTTGAAATCTAAGAAACCTGTGAGTCTTTCCATCAGATCTCTCAACATCATGAAATGCTCCAATGTTAGTATCATATCCTGTAGTTACTTTGATAATAGGATATTTGACTCCTATTGGTTTGGCATCAACTACTTCAGGATCTTCCATCTTGCCAACCATAGTGTAAACCTTCAATTGTTCTTTTAGATGCTCAGGAGGAATATGATCACAATCATTCTTGAACTCATCTCCTTCTGGCTTAGAACTGCTTTCTTCCCCTGTTTTCCTTTTCTTCTTTGCAAATGATTTATGAACTACACCTTTTCTTTTACCACTTTGCACAGAAGAAGTAATCTTAGCTGCATCATCAAACTGCTTAACAACATCAGCTTCTTGAACATACTCTGCTTCAACCACTTTTTCAGGTACCAACTTCTTATTCATCTGAGCAATAAATTCCAAGTCTTCAGCACAACCCATAGGATAAAAAGTATCTGTTTGTCTTTTAGCCACTTGATACAAATCATAAACCTCTTGATCAGACTTAGGTTTTAAATGCACCAATTTCCATCCTTTCATATTCTTCAGATATCTTTCATACTCTTTTCTCTTTTGTAATGGAGTTGGACCTCTAAGTACCTTTTTATTCTTTCTAGCAGCAGCATCTTCTTTCCTTTTCTTATCTGTGAACTTACTTAACCAAGATTTAACATCAAAAGTTTGATCTTCATTATCCTCAATCTTGATCAACTTGTTAAGTTCAATATCAGCCTCTATTCTTATCTTCTCATTCAACCATTCATCATACCTCCTTAAGTCTTCTGTCTCCTTTTCAATCTTTTCCTTTTCTTTCTGAGCCAGCTGTTGATCTTCTTGATTAATCATCTCTTGTTCTTTCAAAGCAATAGCTGAGTCATGTTTAATCTGTAATTCCTTAGGCCATAGATTAAAAGGTAATACAGAGTAGTCAAATCCATTATACATCCATTAAGATTCTGCAACTTGCTTGCCCTTTCCTTTGTCAGTAGATGAAGATACTATCTTCTTTGGTTGAGCAGCAGGTTCTCTAATGACAACTCCTTTTAGAGGTACACTTGGTGTAAATGATGTAGTTGAGTTGTTATTGTAGATGATGTTGGTGGTAGTGGTATATGTTTTGAAGATGATTCATGTAGAACTTCTGAAGTCTTCTTACTTAACAAAACCATTGCTTCAGCAGCAGCATTATCACTAGACCCAGCAGCAGAGTCTTGTGCATCAGCAGAAGTCACTTTTCCACTAGCAGCAGAATCCTTAGCAGCAGAATCATGAACAACAGTAGAGACATTAGTCTTATCAGCAATAGCAGCATTTTCAAGTTCTTTCACCATTGAATCCCCCAAAGTCTTTAAAGCTTCACCCATTACCCCTGTTGCCTTCACTAATTGCTCAGGCTCCAAAGTATTGAGTTTTTCCACCACCTTTTCTTGAGTAACAATCACTTGTTCCATTACCACCTCATTCCCTGATTGATCAGCAACCACAAAATTCTCAGCATCTTCAGGACTTTCCACATCCATATCTCCAATCACTGGAACCTCCCCTGAAGCCATCTCTTCATTCATAACCTGAGCACTTTCAACCTTCTTCAAATTTTCCTCCCCTGAACCCATTGCATCTTCATTCCTCCCCTGTTTGGAAGCATCATCCTCTTCCAAATGAGTAGAAAGTTCAGGTGAACTAATAACTTGAGAAGTGCCCACCTTCTTTAGCCTTTTCAATGAGGTTGAAGTTTTTGATTTCTTCAATTTCTTAATCTGTTTCTTCAATGTTGTGATTATCTTTCCTTGACTTGTAACCACATTAGACAGAGTAAGAACCTTATCTTCCAAAGTAGTACACTTCAACCCCAAATTGGTACAAGTAACCGTCAATTCCTGAATGAGTTGCATAGTAGTCTCATCACTTCGACCTGTGTTACCTGGCCCGAGAGGTGAATCATGGACATTGTTATCATGTACAAGAGTTTCCGTCAATTCATAGGTCACTGGCCTGTCCTCATCACTTCGACCTGTGTAACCTGGTCCGAGAGGTGAATCTTGGGACATAAACTCAGTATCAAACCTAGTTTGATCATCTGAGCCCCCTATATTTTCCATTTGGCTAGGGTTACCATCCTGAGAAGTAGATTCAGGAGAATCCTTTTCTCTAGATGTTGCCTTGGATTGGGTCTTATTTATGTTATCACTATCCTGCTCTGCTGCTAAGCTAGAAGCAGTAGTGACAGCCCTCACCAACATGTCCCCTCCATCAACTAGGACAGTCTCATCTGGTACAGCCATACTAACACTATCCTGAGGTAGATCAGTGTTCTTTTTGGTTTTCCTACGGTTATAGTGTATTTTGGGTTATGTAGCAGATGCAGAAAAATTGGGTGTGTGATGGGAGTCAGTGGGATTTCCTGATCCTTCACCCTGAATAGTTTGCACAAGTTGCACCATATAAGGTGTAAGATTTGTATGTGTACCTGAAAAACTTTTTCCATGCTTAACCAAGAAAGTGAAAGTTTTTGAAACCAATTTTGGAGCATCATAAATAGCAGCATGTCCTCTAAACTTTGTAAGTTGATTTTGAATAAAGAGTTGAATAAACCTTGGATAAAGCAAATAAGAACCAGACTCTTTAACACTTTTAAACATCCCCTCCAATATCATTCTTGAAAAATTGAATGGTTGACCTTTGCTCAGGCATACCATTGCAGAAGCAATAGTAGCACTAAACTCATGCCACCCAGAAGTTTTAGGACTCAAACAATGAAGGAGAAGGTGTACCAAAAACTTGTATTGAGGACAAAGGAGAGCTTTTTGAAATTTGAAATTTGTATGTTTCCCCTCATATCCCAAATCTTTTAACCCAGCAAAAATAGCAGAATTGGCCAGGCAAGTGGTCTCTATTTCATCATCTAAGAGAAGGGTTTCCCTTATAAATGATTCAGTTACACGAACCTTTTGCCCATCTACTAAGGCACTAACATATATTTCCCCATTCATAGTTTTGATTCATCACACTGTTCTTGAGCTCAGTACCATTGTCACATCTGATTATCTTCACCTTGTGATTGTGCAGGTTTTCAACTCTTGTAATGAATGCCTTGAGTATTTCTGGAGTTTCATCTTTAGTTGCTAGAAAGAATACCCAAGTAAACCTGCTAAAGTCATCAGTGACAACAAGACAATATGACTTCTTGTTCAAGATTTTTACAAATACAGGCCCAAATAAATCCATGTGTAGTAAGTGTAATGGCTTAGTATTTGTGTTCACAGTCTTGGACTTGAATGAAATTCTGTGTTGTTTACCCTTTTGACAGGCAACACAAGTTTCACAATTCTCAAAAGTTTTTGAAGGCATTCCTCTAACAAGGTTTCCTTTTACCAATTTGTTCATAGTCTTGTAGTTCAGATGTCCCAATCTCCTATGCCATAATTTGGACTCATCAACAGTGGCCTTTGCAATTAGACAAGTCAAAGCCCTCTTAGGAACAATGTTCTTAATATGGTCACTGTATATATTCTCATTTCTAGGGACCTTCAAAAGCACAGATTTGTCATCTGGCAACTGATAGTCAGGAGAAAGGATCATACATTCAGTGTCTGTAAAAAGAACAAAGTTCTTTTTGTCACACATTTGTGAAACACTAAAAAGGTTAAACTTAAGTCCTTTCACAAGAAACACCTTCTCAAAGTCCAAATTTCCAGTTCTTAGAGTTCCTCTTCCAACAATCTTTCCACCATTTGGATCATTCCCAAAAGCAACATAACCACCATCAAAAGCCTCAAAGTCTTCAAGTTGAGACTTATCTCCTGTCATGTGTCCAGAACATCCACTGTCAACAATAACCATATCCTTAAGTTCATCCAGTAGATTGACCTGCACAGGAAAAATAGAGACATTAGTTCCTCTTGACGACCCAAGCCATTACTGACTTGGATCTGCCATGTGCATCAACATAATCAAATTTCTTTAAATCACTTGATGCACTACTATTCTTGGAAACATAATTTGAACCAATAGTTTTTGGTTTCCAAGTCCAGCAAGCTGAGGCCTTAACAGCATAAAAGTGATTACCAACAACTGTATTTGCTAAAACTTTTGGCCCAGAAGTAGAAAGTTTTGTACTAGCAGCAGATTGCTTATTAGCAGCAAAGTGTATACTAGCAGCAGAATGCTTACTAGCAGTAGAGCCAGTGTAAGAACCAGTTGTGGTTTTGAAAACACCATTTGTTTTAGCAGCATAAATAGATCTAGTTACACCAGATCTCAATAAAACAGCTCTTGGAACCATATTCCTATTAGGATGTGGGTGAGTTTGTTTAGTTACATATTTGTGATTCACCCTAGTGTATTGATTCCAAACAGGCTTTTGGTGTTCAGGACATCTAACAATCAAGTGGTCAAAACTACCACACTTATAACAAGCCTTATTTTGTAATTGAAATTGATTACCTAATCTGTGTGAAACTAGGTTGTTGAAGTTTCTCTGGTTACCCCTAGGCTTATTATTGAACCTTTCCATCTGTTCTCAAGGTACCTCATTGTACTCTACCAATTTCCTAGAGATGTTATTTCCTAACACAGGTTTGACAAACTTAACCTGTTCCATTTTAGGTTTAAACATTGTAGGAATTTCTTCCTTTTTCACACTTTGTTCTGGTTTAACCTGTTCCTCATCACTATCACTATCAGAATACCAATCTTCTATAATAGGAGCTTCAGGAAATTTTCTAACCTCAACCTTAGGTGTTTCTCTAACACTTGTACTACATTCACCTACAGGTTTTTCAATGTTTAGCTCACTAATGAATGATAGTTCTTTTCCTGGTGGAGCAAAAGCACTTTTGGCTGGAGGAGTCACTTCATTATACCCAATTCCACTACCTTTTCTCATCAAGGTATTCTCTATAGATTTATGAATCAAATCAGAAGCATATTGTTGTTTTTGTACTCTTACTACATGTTTATCTTTATCAGCAAGAGCTTCCTCTTTTTCTTTTTCTGCTTCTTCTAACTTATTTTTAAGAACTTCTACTTCACTGTTTTTCTTAAAAATTTCTATATCTCTGAGGTTAAGTTGATCTACATATTCCTTCTCACACTCTTTGAGATATTCTAACCTTCTTTCAACATTTTGAATACCTACTTTGTAACCTAAGTTATCAAGTTTTAGGTGTTCAACTTCTCTATTTAAACTCTCATTCCTAGACTTAAGTTCTTCTATAGTGTCAGCACAAGATTTAAAAGAACACACAGATAAGTCTGAATCATTTGATACCTCAGAGTCAGAGCCTGATGATGAACCATAGGCCATAAGTGCAAAGTTCTGCACTTTGGGTTGAGCAACAGCTACCAAAGAGAAATTTGGTTCTTCTTCAGCCATATCACTCCAATCATAGTCTCCCAGTCCATCACAAGATACCAGTGCAATCTTTGATTCTTCAGCAACCTTCTTTGTAACATCAGCATTCTTCTTTGGAGCTCTACACTCTCTGGCAAAATGCCCCTTCCTGTTGCAATTGTAGCACTCTATCTTTGATTTGTCAAAGCCTGGACTTTCCTTAGCCTTATACTTGACTTCTCTTCCAGTCTTCTTCAAAAACTTTCTTGCCCTCAAGGTCAACATAGCCATTTGCCATTTAAGATCAATTTCTTCAAGATCATCAGGATCAATATGATCCAAGTCTTGATTAATGACATGTGACCTTATAGTAGTTGTGAGCTCAGCCAAGAATGCACACAGAGCAATATCACTGGTAGAAATCTTATCATTTGAACTAGCAGCAGATCCATCAGCAGCAGATACTCCATAAGCAGTAGAATGAGAAGCAGAGTGAGATTCTTGAGATCCTTTTCCTTTAGAGGATACAAAAGCAAGATTTTGAGTACCAGAAGATGAAGTAGAAGAGGTAGATAGTTCTGATTCATACACTCTTAAATTGTTGTAGAGACTCTCCAACTTCATAGTTTCAAAATCAGGCTTATTCCTCCACACAACTGTGTGCATACTCCATTCAGGTGCAAGACTTCTTAGAAACTTTAGGTTTACGTCTTCTTGTGGAACCACATAGCCAACAAGCTTTAGATGACTAACAAGTTGGTTTAGCCTGTTGTATGTGCCAATTATCTTCTCTCCACTTTCAGAAGTAAAATTCTCAAACTGATGCTTCAGCATGTTTTTCCTGGATTTCTTAGTAGCATCATTCCCTCCAAACCTGAATTCAACAGCATCCATCAATTCTTTTCCAGATTCACAGTCATCAAAGTCCATTTGAAATTCATTCGGTATTCCCATTAAGAGAATACTATGTGCTTTGATTTCCATCTTCCTTACTGTGTTGGCTTCAGCAGACTTAATTGGTATCTCCTTACCATCAGCACTCTTCTCAGGTATAGAATCACCATTAACAATCACGTTCCACATGTTGAAATTAATCATGCGAATGTACTGTCTGATTCTTCTCTTCCATAGCTCATACTCAGAAGGATTTAGCATGGGCACCCTTGAAGCAGTCACCATATGAGTTTCATCACCCATCTTAGCAATAGATTTGGAACAGCAAACTTTTAAGAAACAAAATCTTCTTGATAATAACTTCTAGATCACGAGCTCTGATACCACTTGTTGATCCCAGTTGAGCTTAAACGATCTTGTATAGAAGTTAACTTGATTAAACACTTAAGCAAATATGCGGAATATAAAAGCTTAACTTAAGAAGAATAATGATTCACTTTCAACACTTCAATATTATTAATACGAGCACTCGACAATGCTAGGGTTTTACAACCTTGAAGTGAATAATAATACGTACATAAACTAACCCTAGGATCCTCCTTTTATAGACCAAGGAATCCTACTAGGTTTACAATACCTTTCTCTACACGATAAGAATATTCTAGACGTATATAATATTTACACAATCTATTCTATAATTATCTAAGTCGTATACATCCTTATCCCTTCAGCAGTAGATTCTGTTAGCAACATTTAACCTCAGCAGCACTTTGACATCAGCAGCAGAATCATTACCACTAGCAGCAGTTTCATTCATAGCAGAAGTTTCACTTAGCAGCAGTTTCAAACCCAACATCCTAAGGCCGAACCATATACGATTTTTATAGGTTTTTCAAGGGTTTTCAGCCCTTGAACCCTTTCATGTGTAATTGAGATAAGTGTTCTTCTAATTCAATCAATATGTCTTTGTGTTTGTTGTCTATATCTTGTGCTTGTCTTAATTCCACCATGCTAGGATAGATTTATCTTGTGTTTGCTTAGATCTAATGAAACCTAGATGTTGATTGTGTGTTGATTACTTGTTTATGGTTGTATTGGATGAATGATTTCGATGTTAGGCTTAAGAAAACTGGCAGATCTCCAAATGGTAACATGCTTGAACGTCTTAGGAAACATGAACTGACGTGCAATAGGTTTTATTGGTTGTATTTAATGCATGAGTAAATTCTAATGATCCCATGTTATGAGCTTCTTAGCCGGCTCGACATAGGAGTGAAGTAGGCACTCATAGGATTGGGGAGTTAAGTGCGCCACCCCATGAATGGTATTAAGGAATACAATCTGTCATCCACGTAACTATAACAAGTAATTAACGTGTAAAAGATATCTAGGGAGTAGTGAAATCTAAGTAAACACAATTTCTCCACTTATTGCTCACAACCTTAGTTTAATTTAGTTTATTTTCATTTCTAGTATTTTATTTTGATTGCATCTTTAGTATTGGGTTAATTGACTAGCAACTAATTCCGCCCAAATCCTTCAAACCCGAGATATTTACTTGCTTTCTAAAAAAATATAAAAATACAAAAATAATCATCCCTCATCTCTAGAACTAGTATTTAGGTTTTCTAATCCTAGCAACACTATTCCTAGCTGAACGATCAATCCCCCGGTACTTGTCACTATACTATACTACAACGATCAGGTACACTGCCTGGTGGGGGTTGTAAGCTTCTCGAGATCCCTCGAGAGGTAAAGCCTGGTGCAATTCCCACGCATCAAGTTTTAGGCGCCGTTGCCGGGGAATAGTTATTGTCTAGGTTAGAATCTCTTTATTAGGTCTACTTGCTAGATTCCTTTCTAGTAAGATTTTATTTTTATTTTTAGGTTCTCTTTAGTCTATCTTATTTCTTTGTGTTTTTGTTCGTAACTCTTCACCACCTGACATCATGGACGATGGGAACATCTTTGAACCCGTCATCCCACCACAACAAAACCCACCACTTGAACCTCTTAGGCCCCGAACCTTAGGAGAGTATTCCCGACCTAGCCACCAAGGCTACCGAAACACCATTGAGCTCACCGGAGCCAATGTGACCCCCTTGCGATCCGACACCATCCGGTTGGTGCAAAGCGGATGTGCATTCCATGGACTTCGTTCCGAAGATCCAAACCAACATCTTAAGGACTTCCTTAAAATCGTAGACTTCATAGACCTAGATGTTGAAACTAGAGAGACAACCCGATTACACCTATTCCAATTCTCTCTACGGGATCAAGCTAGTCAATGGCTTGAGCATTTACCCGCGGGATCCATCACCACATGGGATGATCTTACCACTCGTTTCTTTGCTCAATTTTTCCCACCGGGGAGAACTACTAAGCTTAGAAATGACATCTTGATGTTCCAACAACGTCAAAATGAATATTTTTATGAAGCATGGACTCGTTTCAAGGACTTACTCCAAAAAGTCCCTCATCATGGCATAGATCTTTGGCTCCAAGTCCAAATCTTTTATGACCATATCGATCTCTCCACGAGGCGAGCCATTGACCAATCGGCCGGTGGTAAGCTACGTGATCTAAGTGTGGAACAATCATGGGAACTCATAGAAGATCTTGCTCTCTATGACAACGAAAGTTGGAATGATCTCCGTGATTTGAACAAAATGGTCAAGGCAATATCTTTGCCTTCGAACAACTCTAGCACTCCCGACCGTAGGATCATGGAACTTGAGGACCAAGTCAAGTTTCTCATGAAATCTTACGAAGCTCCTAAGCCTTCAAGCCAAGTGAACAAAATCACTTCTTCATGCGAATTATGTAGTGGTCCCCATGACACTCGTGATTGTGTGGAACTCCCCGGAACAGCTTTTGCGGACTACGCATCCACGCGTACCGACGAAGCGGGAGATAAGTGGTACACTTTCAAACCCGAGCCAAACCCTTACGGTGATTCATACAACCCCTCTTGGAAAAATCACCCAAACCTTAAGTGGAAACAAAATCAACCCAATTCTTCCAATCCGCCTAATCGTTACCAACCAAACGGTCCACCCTCCAACCGTACTTTCAACAACAATCCTTCTAACAACTATGGTAGTACCAACAATCTTGAAGGATTGATGTCTAAGTTCATGGCATCTCAAGAAGCTCGCATAGCTAGGTTTGAAACCGAATTCAACCAACAACAAACGGAGATGACCAACAAGATAGACAACTTGTTGAAAGCCCTCAACAACCAAGCGTTAACCACACCTAGGAAGGACACTAGGGACACCAATAACGGAATCCAAGTTAAGGACCCCTCATCATCTAAACATGTCCACTTTGTCAATGTTGTCACCATTAAGCCAATAGATAAGGAGATAGAAGAAAGTGACAAGGATGAAGTTGGAGTAGAAACCGAAACTAGGGATGAAAGTAGGGAAGTTGAGGTTAATAAGGGAAAGGAGTTAGAGGAAGTAGAAATCATAGAAAAGCACTTTGATAAGTTGCCCACCAAGGAAGAACGGGAATACCATAAGGATTTATTCGATAGTCCCGAGAGACCATATATCCTTGGCACACCCCTTATCAAAATGGGAGACCCCTCTAACATTAACATACCATGCAATATCGGGCACATGCATATATGGAAAGCTTACATCGATCCTAGATCTCCCGTAAACATCATGACTAGGACTTATTACAATTGGGTGATGAAGAAGCAACTTGATTTTAGGATGATGCCCAATAGGAATTTGATAAGTAATTTTGTAGGAAGAGTGAAGGGATTGCATGTGATTATAGGAAATCTCACTTATGAGATCGATTTTATGATAGTAGAAGACACTCGTCCGGTGATAGATGATTTCCTAAGCCAAATAATATTCGGAAAACCATTTGTTGAGGCCACTAGGATGAGTTATGATCCGACTTTAGGGATAGTTAGATTCAAGGAAGAGAATGATGAGATTGCCTACCAAATGCCCTACAAAATTGAACAATACCGCCTTCTCTCTAATATAGAAAAGGAACACAAGCAAGCGGCTTATTATAGGAATGATGAGGATAGACGTAGAGGAGCAGAGTATGTAAAGAATAGGATGCTTGGTTTCTACAAACAATGCTTGCAACTAGGTCCGGAATACAAAACTGGTTTAGAAGACGACCTAGAGAGTGGAACCAACGATGAGGTCACGTAGTAACCCATGACCTTGAGTCTAGCTATAAGACTCATAAATAAAGAAAAGCGCTTCTTGGGAGGCAACCCATGCTTTGTGTGATTTTATTTTGTTTGTTTGTTATTTGCTTCCGTATGCATGCCTTATTTTTATTGTTGGTAGATCATGTTTCTAAATTAAATAGTGGAAATACTTTACTTTGTTGTTTTGGCCTAGTCTTAATTCCACCTAAAAGTATTTTTGCAAAAGATAAGTGTAAGGGGAAACCCCAAATATGTTTTTAAGAAACAAACCGATCATGATTCTCCACAATATTAAATGGACATGTATATTCGTATTTGTTAGAGTCAAATGCTTGTATTGAGTCATAATGAAGTTTTGCAGGATTTTCCAGGAAGTAGGACCAAGTTTTTCCAGAAACTTAACACAAGAATTTCTGCAGATCACTTCTGACGGCGTCACGAGATTACTCTTGACGGCGTCACGTGTAACAATCTGGAAATTTTACCAGTTTTGTTTTTCTAACGGAGTTTTAAAGTTTTTGTTGAATTATTAAGTTTTATAATCTCCAGAAAATCTGCAAACTTCATTCCACAAGCATTATATCTTACTTTGTTTTCTAGGATTTAGTAACTTATATAGATTGCCACTGATTTTATGCGAGGTTGCTTTGTTTGTTTTCTCAGGATTTACAGGTTATGTATGACAAGAAGATGATTTATATTCTGGAAGGGAAGCTTTGATTGTTCATTTTCTTGGAGGAAGATTTAACCTGGCCACCTTATTATCCATACCGAGCGAATCAGTGGAGTATTTGATTTCATTCTTTTTACTTATTTTACTTTTACATTCTTTACTTGAACATTGGGGACAATGTTCATCTTAAGTGTAAGGGGAGGGTAAAATGATGATACCTTACAGATACACTTTCGCTTGAGTTTGTTTGTTTAATAGTAGATGTGTAATAAAACTATGAGAAACACTTGTTAGTGCAATTTTAGCGCCAAATTTAATTTTTTTTACAACATTTAGGAGTGAAACTTTAGCCATAGCAAGCGTCTCATGGATAGGAGATTGTATGACTAGCACATAACCGTATATTCAGAAAAATTTTCCACCAAAAAATGTGAGGTTCGCCTTTAGATTTGATAGGAAAGATATTTACTATTAGTGCTTATGAGTGTACCGGTAGCATTTAGATTCTAGAACTTGCGTTAGTGATGCATCCCGAGACCACTAGTGAGACTACATTCGTGTAGTAGGATTTACTACATGATAAGAGGCATTAGGATCACCCTTGTGTTAAACCCGTATCATAATTACTTGACCATTTAAGTCATATTACTTGGCTAGTTAAGTCAACTAATTTTTCCCACACCTTAGCGTTGTACTCATTTTTAGTACACGAAACCCCTGTACACCCCTCCGAGCCGATCTTTTCGTTTCTAACTTTAAGCATTTTACTTAAAGGAATAATTTGTTACACCCCACTTAAATGTACACCCAAATCGCCTTAGCCTTCCGTGTATGCGCTCATTTTTAGTGCGTTATTGTTATTTGTTAAACCCTAAGTTAACTATCTAATTGATTACATGGTTGCTAAGTCGAGTCATATCCTTGTACATATTATTTTGGGACGATTGGGACTCATGGGTAAAGTACTTATTGTATGGAGTAATGGGGAAGAATATCATTCATTACCCCCGTATGTGCGATAATCTTAAAAGTGCTCCAAGTGTTTTGATTTTCTTAATTCGAGTCATTAGATTAGTTTATTGTAAAGTATGTAAAAATTCAAGTGTAAGGGGAATGTTCATTCCCTATGATGTAATATTTTGGATGGTAGGGTAAGAGTGTATGCACAAAAAAAAAAAAAAAAAAAAAAAAAAAAAAAAAAAAAAATGAAAAATCAAGAAAAAGAAAAGAAAAAAAATAGAAAAAGAAAAGAGAAAAAACATACGGACTACCATCCCGTTTCATTCTATGTTTTTTTATGTTTTTGTTATTTTTCATTTATTAGCTTAAGTCGAGTCTAGTCTTGGCTTAGCAACGCCATATTGTACATGTAATTAACCAAGATTGTTAACTCGCCACCAATAAAGACTGCCTTTATCCAACAAAACCGTGTAATTCATATCCCTACACCTAACGTTACAACCCTTTAAAAGACCTTTTTGATAGTTTATCCTAGGTGCTTACGCCATGTGGTGGAGGTTTGATCCTTTCCCAAGCCTATGGTAATCTATTTTGCTATGACAGGTAGTGAGAGATATTTTCCGTTTCCATATTGTAATTTATACTTTATTACACCCGAGAGATGTGAGTATCTAAACACTGTTTGTGAGGTGCTAGTATATGACCTCCGTGCTTGTCTTTGGTCTTTAGTGGAACGATTATTTGTTGTAATTACTTTTATATTAGTGTTAAATGACCCCTAACATGTATTTTGATTAGAATAAAAGCGCATTTGCTTGAGGACAAGCAAATCTCAAGTGTAAGGGTATATGATGAGGCGAAAAATGAACCACTTTTAGGGGGTCGTTTAAGCCCGGAATTGAATTTATTTGATCAAATATTGCCCTAAATCGTTCGTTTTGTGATTTTTGGTACTTTGGGAGTGAAATCTGGAAAAGGAAGCAATTCGGACGTTTTTGGAGCATAAAAGTGAAGAAAACGCCAAAGACTTAATTTTCCATGCTGGGAACAGTAGGTGACGCCGTCAAGAGTAACATCCTGACGGCGTCAAGAGTAATTTTCATGACGACCCAGTATAGAAATGAAGGCGTCACAAGGAAGAGCGTCAAGAGTAAAATATGTGACGGCCTGGAAAAAGTTATAACGTGACGGCGTCAAATGTAGATCAAGGCAGTCCGAGAATTCTTTTGGCGGCGAGATGACGGCGTCACCTATTTGGTCTTGACGCCGTCAGCCTCAGTTTTCTATATATAGTTTTCTAATTTTCATTCATAGAGAGGAACAAGTTTGGAGAAACCCTAAGGCCGAACCATATACGATTTTTACAGGTTTTTCAAGGGTTTTCAGCCCTTGAACCCTTTCATGTGTAATTGAGATAAGTGTTCTTCTAATTCAATCAATATGTCTATGTGTTGGTTGTCTATATCTTGTGCTTGTCTTAATTCCACCATGCTAGGCTAGATTTATCTTGTGTTTGCTTAGATCTAATGAAACCTAGATGTTGATTATGTGTTGATTACTTGTTTATGATTGTATTGGATGAATGATTTCGATGTTAGGCTTAAGAAAACTGGCAGATCTCGAAATGGTAACATGCTTGAACGTCTTAGGAAACATGAACTGATGTGCACCAGGTTTTATTGGTTGTATTTAATGCATGAGTAAATTCTAATTCTCCCATGTTAGGAGCTTCTTAGCCGGCTTGACATAGGAGTGAAGTAGGCACTCATAGGATTGGGGAGTTAAGTGCGCCACCCCATGAATGGTATTAAGGAATACAATCCATCATCCACGTAGCTATAACAAGTAATTAATGTGTAAAAGATATCTAGGGAGTAGTGAAATCTAAGTAAACACAATTTCTCAACTTATTGCTCACAACCTTAGTTTAATTTAGTTTATTTTCATTTCTAGTATTTTATTTTGATTGCATCTTTAGTATTGGGTTAGTTGACTAGCAACTAATTCCGCCCAAATCCTTCAAACCCGAGATATTTACTTGCTTTCTAAAAAAATATAAAAATACAAAAATAATCATCCCTCATCTCTAGAACTAGTATTTAGGTTTTCTAATCCTAGCGACACTATTCCTAGCTGAACGATCAATCCCCCGGTACTTGTCACTATACTATACTACAACGATCAAGTACACTGCCTGGTGGGGGTTGTAAGCTTCTCGAGATCCCTCGAGAGGTAAAGCCTGGTGCAATTCCCACGCATCAGTATCTTTTACATACTGAGCAAATTCCAAATAATATTTTAGAAAGCACTTTTTTTAAGTACTTACTTTTAAGCCGAAACAGGAACAGAAAAGCAATAGCAAAAACACCGTAATATCTAAGATAGGCTTCGTCAGTCCGTCTAAATCACATCTAATATTGAAACAGGGAGTGACAGTAGTAGAAAATTGTCTAAAGGGAGATCTGTATATGATATTCTTATAACCTTTTTTGTAAAACATTCACACTCACCTTTTTTGTAAAACACGCACCGCTTTACTAAATGTTTGGGAGACCTTATTCGAAAAACTTATGTTAACACCTATTTAAAAATACAGACTGCGTGTACTAATTGACAGTTGAAAAATAGTCTATGTATAAAATGTTTCATTACCAGATGTTTCATCGTGCTTTTGACCAAGAGTGTATTCTGAAGATTCAAATCTTTTTCTTTCTTTTCTTCTTGACCATATAATTCATTCTATTGGAATAGCTTGTTCATATTTTCAGATTCTGATGACAGCCTGCGCATACATGCAAAATTGTAGGTAATAATGTATTATATCTACAAAATTTTGACCACACCTAATTAATCATACTAAAAAAAGTCGATAAGGACACAACTTATTCACATAAATCTTTGAGGAGACATAACTCTTCACCCGTCAAAAATGTAAAAGAAACATTACTTACCAATCTCTTCGCACCCGCCACTGCATAAACTATTCCATGTCCAAACTCTCAGCTGCATAAACTAAGGAAAAACTATAGCCAAACTCAAATTACCTGTTAAGTCCAAAATAAGCTTAAACAAACATTTTCGCACAAATGACTCAATTTCGCAACAAAAAACAAAATAAAAAATCCTATACCTCATGATGGTATTACAACCCATAAAACGGCCTTCCGACGCACTCCACAGCTGCACTCACACCTTACTCAGTTCTCGCCACAACTTTAAACCCAAAAAACAAATATGTAACTGCTTATTATTCTAGCTTTAGTCCTTGATGGCGGTTGACTTGTCCACTCTGTAGTTTTTAGCACCAAGCCAACACACAATACCTCGTGCAGCTCCAAATACCTTCCCAAGAGCCTTCAATGTGACCTAAAGATGATAACTACTGTTAGGACACACCAGTGAATGTCTACCATTATCATTCAGTACGTTTTGTGACTGATTTTCTCTTAAGAAGGGTTTACATAGGTGACAATAACTATTTTCTGGCGATAGAACATAATCTGAATTCAAATTTTCTGTGTTTAGGATAAAATTAGTCATATGTGAACCATTCTATTTTCATCTACTTTCATATTTACCCGTTTTACCCGTTACAGATAGAATACCATGAATTGACATAATTCTATGTGTACGGGTCTAAATTTCCCTTTCAAAAGAATTTACAACTATTTTAATGTATCACATTGCATATGTCATTTTCATCATATGCCAAAGTTTAGAACCATACCTTTCCTGGTAAAACACACCAATCGCTAATCAAATATCGCCTGGGAGCGTTATCTGATGCATCTATAACAATGCCATATCCTGAACCCAAATTTTTTTAATGAGTCCCTGGTTTTTAATTTAAAAGATAATATGCGAAACGGACATCCTGAACCACAAAAGTACTAATTTAATTGGAAAATTGCAATAGTTCTTGCAAAAGAAGCACAATGACACATTGTGCACACATTTTTTTTGGTATTCTTGTTCTTGCAAAAAACATAACTGAACTATAGCAGCAAACCAAGCATGATGTTTAATATAGTTTGCATTAGCATGTACCTTGCCCAACTTCCATGGCAATCTGTAAAATTCATAGCCTCTAATACCATGACAGAAGAAGCATGACAGTACGTTGCCAACTTCCATGGATGACCTGCAATTGCAACAAAGAAATGCATTATAAGCATCTCATTTTATGGATGACATGTAATTGCAACAAAGAAATGCATAACGCTAAAAAAAGTCAGACCTCAACATGCGGAAATGGAACAAATTTAGTGTTATGTATGATATATATAAAGAGGTCGAAATGTAAAGAGGCGTAACCTTCAGGTTTAAAAAAAAATGAATTCCTACAAATCTACAATTGATCAATATAAAGAGAACCTATAACTTACTTCAGGTTAAAAAAAATTATTTCCTACAATAAACCAAATATTGTAGCCATTATCAAAGAAAACCTATAACTTATGCTTATCAAATGTTTCACACATCTACGCTCGTCACATGCTACAATGAAATATTACATAGCAAGTCAAGACCAACAAAACATCTCAATTCCGGTATCAAAAAAGCATCTCAAACAAACACTAACATATCCCAAACACTGTAACTTGTCCCCAAAGTAGGAAAGCTAAGATTTATGTTGATACAAACACGGAAAAGTCAAACTTCTCATTTGATGTATATGGTATATCAGTCTTATTCATTATTGTTTGTGGTTGTTGAATCAAACCAATCTTATAAATGATGTCAAAAAAATGATTTTACTTTTGCCAAAAGGAGCATCAAAACACTAATTTCAAAAAATAAAAAATAAAATAAAATAAATAAAATAAAACAAAAAATAATCAAAAGGCTTAGCTGCAAACATCATTAGCAAGGCAACCTGCAAAAGAAATCAACAAAAACCCTCAAATTAATGAAACCCTAATTTTAAAATTAAATAAAAAATTAAAAGAAATACCTCAAATAAATCATGAATTAACTAAAAGTAAACCATGATAAAGCATAAAGAGTTAAAAAAAATTAAAAAGGGGAAGTACATATTAGCAGCTCGTAACTGATCAACGAAAAGTTGGCATAAAATTATTATCAGCCACTGGTTTTAATGAACCTTAAACAAATTACATGACCTCTGTTTTATTTTTATTTTTTTTTTTATATATATAAAGACTTTAGTTTGTGGGAAGATGATAAGGACTTACCACCAAAGTTTGATAGGAGGTGAACACACACACAGAGATGGTCTAATTTACGTGGTGTTTGAGATTTTTAAGAAGATGATCAATTCTTTTTAGGGTTTATGGTTTGATGTTTTTTATTGTGATTTTTGGGTGTGTTTCGATATTACCATGGATGAATCTGGAATGAGATGAGAGAGAAGAGATATGTTTTGTATGGTTGATGTTCCATCGTATGTGATAATTAACGGAGCTAATACGTGAACAGTTTAAGTGGATATGTTTCTCCACCAATGGGCTTCCTCCACACAGGCCTGTTAACACTGTTGGGCCTCTTAACTTTCCTAATTACAACTTCTCAGCCAATAGAAACAGAGATTACACACTTAGCATACAACTTAAGCTTAGGAATTAGTGTCACATCATATTCATCTATTAGTATATATATATATATATATATATATATATATATATATATATATATATATATATATATATATATATATATATATATATATATATATATATATATACTAGAAGAGTACCCGCGCAATGCGGCGGCGGGTACCCGATGACTATTTTTATGACGAACAAATTTTTTTCATGTCATCTTTTAAGCATAATAAGCCGACCAACATCTTTTTTTTTTTTTTTCAACCATTACATAATAATTCAAATACATCTAAAACATTACAAATAAAATGACTAAACTACTAATCTATCAACATATTTACCATAACTTTTAGGGATAAAACTACCAGCCCATGTGGATAAACCCATTAATGGTCCAGATTTTCGAATAGTCCAACTACTAATCCATCAACAACTCAAGTAAATGGGTTTTATGAATATTAAAGTGGGCACAATTAAAGACATTTAATTTACATTTGAAGGTTGTCTTGTTAATTTCAATTTTTTAATAAAGAAATGTTTTTGGTCTTAAAATTTTAAGACTTAAAAATAGATGTGTTAAATATATTATAAGGTAATATATATATATATATATATATATATATATATATATATATATATATATATATATATATATATATATATATATATATATATATATATATATATATATATATATATATATATATATATATATAAGTTTAGTTTATAAACTACTCCTATACATGTAGAGCTGGTAAATCAATATTTGATTAATACATCCCTGTGGCGAAAAAAAGAAGAAGAGAAATGTCCAAAATACATACATGTGGTTTGCCCTAATCCCGCTTTACATTCTCGTGTTTTTTTTAACAAAACCATCCACCGTTAGTAAAGTTGGTACAAAAACATCTCTCTGTTAGTAATATTAGTTATTGAGGACTAACGATGCAAATGATTTTCTGTTATCTAATAACAAGAGTTAAAATTTTTGCACCATTAGTCCTCATTAACTATAGAGTTAAAATATTTTCATCATAAGTCCTCATTGAGTTAAAATATTTGCATCGTTAGTCTTCATTGACTATTTTTATGTTTCTATTCTTTTTCGTCCGTTTTTCTTACGTTTTCGTCCGTTTTTATCAGTTTTCGCACGTTTTTCTCATGTTTTCATTGGTTTTAATCAGTTTTTGTTCGTTTTTATACGTTTTCATCCATTTTTCTCATGTTTTTATCCGTTTCTTCCGGTTTTCTCATGTTTTCATACGTTTTTATCCGTGTTCACACACTTTTATTCATTTTCGCCTATTTTTTTACGTTTTCGTCCGTTTTTCTGATGTTTCTATCCATTTTTATACATATATATGTAGGAAACATATTAAAATATATGAAAATAGATAAAAACAAATAAAACTTGATATTTGATAAAAATATTTCTTTATCAATTTTAAATCACGATTTTGACCCCTTTCTGATCCGAATCATCAAAAGTGTAAAACATGAAAGTTGTCCGGAATGATATTTTACATCAAAAATCGCGAGATTTTAAGCTGAAGTTTCAAAACAATGACCGTTTACTACCAAAACTTAAGCGGTTTTTGACTAAATTCATAACTTATAAACTTATAAACTCTTGTAAATCTTATAAGTTATAACTTGTGTAAATTATCAAACTGATAAGATTTACAAGAATTTATAATTGTATAAGTTATGAATTTGATCAAAAACCGCTTAAGTTTTGGTAGTAAACAGCCATTGTTTTGCAATTTCAGGTTAAAATCTCACGTTTCTAAATGTAAGACATTATTTCGGACAACTTTCGTGTTTTACACTTTTGATGATTCGGACTATAAAGGGGTCAAAATTGTGATTTAAAATCGATACAAGAACATTTTTATCAAATATCAAGTTTTCATATGTTTTTATATATTTTCGTATTTTTTTCCGTTTTCATACATAATATATGTATAAAAACGGATAAAAACATAAGAAAAACTAATGAAAACGTAGAATAATAGACAAAAACGAATAAAAGTGTATGAACACGGATAAAAACATATGAAAGCGTGAGAAAAACGGAAGAAACAGATAAAAACATGAGAAAATGGATTTAACGTATAAAACGGATGAAAACTGATTAAAACCAATAAAAACCTATAAAAACATGAGAAAAACAAATAAAAACGGACAAAAACGTAAGAAAAAAGGATGAAAAAGGATAAAAACGTAAGAATTGTCAGTGAGGACTGATGAGTATGCAAATACTCATCATTTCACCACCATTTTGGATACGTAAAAATACAAAAAAGGCCAAAAACAACATAGATATATTTGGTTTCGTGTTTTTATGCATCTCAGGTACGAAGGAATTGAATTCTGGGCGAAAACATGCAATTCTGAGCGAAAATATGCATTTTTTGATCGACTCAATTATGCAACTATGATATTAAAGAAAAGTCGAGTCAACCTTGGAATGTATTGGAAGTGTTCTGTGATATTAAGCCTTAAACAAATTCAATCCATACACCCAGGCCCAATCTATTGGCCCACTCCATACCACCCTAGTTTTAATAAAACCCAAACACCTCTATTTCCTTCACCTTTTCCCAGAACATATCGAGCCAGATAAATCCTCCACACCCTCCTAAACAAATCCAGCATATCCCACATCCTCCAAGTAACTTGTCTCTTCCCCTATCCCCAATACTCTTGCTCCAGCCTCCAAATTATCCCTCAAAGATCCTCTAAGATATTTTTTCTATAGCTGGAGATTTACTCCATTTTGTTGGCACCAAGAATATGATGAAGGGCTGAGATCATTCCAAGATAATTCAATGGGTGGGATTTGTTCTAAGCAAACACAAGAGAAGACCCCATTAGTTTTTAGTATAAATAGGAATCTATGTAAGCCTTGAAGGGCAGTTAGTTTTTCATGTAATTTTTATACTTTTCTTTATGCTTTTAATGTAATCTTAGTTGTAATCTGAATTCGAGTTTTAGCTTCCTTAAATTACAGCCTTCTTGTATTGTACTTCGTTTCTCAGTAAAATTTAAAGATTTCAAGTCGCTCTTAATTTTTCTGTCTTTTATTTCTATAACATAAACGTGCTTCAATTCCTCACTTCCTGAGTTTATGAGTTAATCAATAGCTTAATAAGCTCGGGTCTAGAATTCAGGTTAAAAGTAATTTTTATCAGGTTCTCAAAAACAGCAAGCAAAGAAGATGGAGCCTTGAAAAATGTGGATGGTAATGGTAGACCCCCTTGGGAAGCAGTAGGATGGTTTAGAAAGTAGTTCGGGATTCTTAATAGTTGCCTTAGCTTGTAAGCCCATTTTTCCTTTTTGGCTCTTCTTTACTATTAATTTGGTATTTGTACTCATCACCAAGATTTCAATTTTCTAGTATAAATTTAAGCATAATATGTTTTGATTGTTGTAGTGATAAATTGTTGCTTGATTCTATTTGTATCTGGTTATTTGATTTTTATTCTAACTAGCATAAGTTTGTTTATTAGTCTCGTAGATTAATTTCTCAATTTGTTGAGTATTGTTTGGATTCGTGGTGCAATCTGTGCTCCAGTGCATGTCTGAGGTTAGATTCTACTGGGATAGTATTCACTAGGTTCATGTAGTATAGTGGTAGTAGGAAACCATCACTCACCAGTTTAAAAATCAAGATTACCTTCAATCATTAAAACCTTCATATCTGCTAGAATAGCAAGTAGTATAATATGCATATTAGATATAAACGTTGTTTAGTTCACTAAATCTAGTCTTAAATATAGCCCAGTACATCAGAATCGGTCATTTAGAAGTAACAGAAGCTCGAATTAGCCAACAGTTAGAAAATTTTAAAAGTCAATTTTTTTTACAACTAGTAAAATTAGAGCAACACCAGATCTTTTGTAGGATTCAATCTTGTTTGGAAAATGATTAAATTTTGTTGTTTTATTTACATTAGTGGCTCGTGTATCTGAATCAATAGAAGATCTTAATTTTCAAATCCATTTGCTTATTGAAAATAGGACTTAAAGTAGGCTGTTTTGTCTTTTGTCTCCCCTGCACCAAGTTTTTAATTCTGATCCATTTTCTTATGACCATAACCTATTCAATTTTTTGAACTCTTGTTGTGATTCTTGTTGTTTTGAGTAGCCTGTAGTACTTAGTTGTTAGATGCGTTCCTTGTTTGCCCTTGTTGGTTAATTAGATGTGCTTATTCGAGCACCTAAGTTGCTCCCATAGCAACGTATGTCTGCTGATGGTTCAGAAATTTCTGAGCTTGTTTTGATCTTAATTTTGCTTGTTGTTAGCCTGTGAATGTTTGGACTTATGGTTGGCTGGTTATGTTGTTAGAATTTACTGTGATAGCCTCTAGTTTCGTTAATATCACTCTAGTTATACACCTTGAATCTGTTGAACATTTCAGCTTGCATAAGCTTATTTAAACCCTTTCAACGAAACTCTCTTCACAAAAGTTATTCACCATCTGTTGCAAAGGACTTTTGCAAAAGGTAAAACCAAAAAAAAAAAAAAAAAAAAAAAAAAAAAAAAAAAAAAAAAAAAAAACATTGGAAAAAAGTGCTATTGCTAAAACTTGAACTCTCGTTACCCAGCTCACCACACACAAGCAAACTCCATTCTTCTCTTTGGATACTTTTAGTTATACTTTGAAATAGCTAGTATTTAACCCTTTGTTGTTTGTTGTGCTTATTTTAATTAATCAGTTTTAGAGTATTAAATTTTCTGCTTAATGTGTATTGTGCTCCTCTTTTTAATATTTCTCACGAATTAGTAATAAGCTGTAATATTTACCTAAAAAAGTTTTAGATTTATTTGAGTAGTTGTAATATTTACTAGATTTTAATTAGTGTTAAAAAGCTTTTAAATCATAGTAATTAGAGTTGTAATCTAATAATTAATTTTCTTATTTCTGACATTTTCTTTTGTCATCTAGATTGTAGAAAGTTAGTTGTATGCTCGTAGGGCTAGCCGTACTTAGATTTCACTTTTTATCGTGCGCATATACGTTTATGAAACGCTCGTTTTTTTTTTTTTTGCCTTTTAAGATAGTTTGCTTTGCGTTATTGTTTCATGTACTTTATCTTATGCTCATTCGTTTAGTTTTACCTTTCCACATTTCATGCACCACTATATCTCTTCACCATTCACATCACCCGATCACGAACTTGAACCGATTCACCATTTCACACCTCGTCGGGACTTAACGACCCGGGGAAACCCTATTCTTCACCGGTTATCTTGCACTTTCTCCTGGGTTGACCTATTGACCGCACCCGGTTGACTGGTTAGTTTAGGAGGAGTCAAGGACTAACGATGCAAATATTTTAACTCAATGAGGACTAAAGAAGCAAATATTTTAACTCTATAGTCAATGAGGACTAACGATGCAAATATTTTAACTCAATGAGGACTAATGATGCAAATATTTTAACTCTTGTTAGGAGATAACGGAAAATCATTTGCATTGTTAGTCCTCATTAACTGATATTACTAACGGAGGGATGTTTTTGTGCCAACTTACTAACGATGGATGGTTTTGTTCCAAAAAAAAGCACGAGGATGTAAAGCGAGATTAGGGCAAACCACAAGGATGTATTTTGGACTTTTCTCTTTTCTAAAACAAGTGTGTTAACTACTTCAATGCTTTTTCTTTCAACAACTCTTTCCATATTAATCACTTTAGCTTGTTAACCACCATTTGTTGCTACTGCTACTACAGGTTGAGCTTTGTCACAGTTAACTGTAATACCGTATATATAAAATAATGCCATTTCATGATTACGACAAGTCACCCATCTAAGCTAAGCTAGGAATGACCTCGACCATTAGGCTTAGCATTACAAATAAAAATTGAATACCAAGGGGAACCTGGTTGATTACCTCCTGAGTTTGATCAAGGATGGAGAAACCTGAGTTACATAACGTAGAGATAAGGCTACTCTTCAATCCCAGATCATGACTCGACACTGTTTAATTATTCAAAATAATATATTTAATATCAAAATACCTGAAAGTCTCTATATGGCTTTCCTTGCAGACTTCATACACTGTCCTCAGTCTCTCAATCCCTTATAATTAGCAATACTGAGTGTTATCTATTTTTCTTTTCTCACTTGAGAGTGTCTTACTATGACAAAAAAAGGAAGTTTGTTCGTTGTTCCTAACTAGATATAACCTAATCTCATGAGTTTTATGTTGATAAAGTCACCAAATTCACGTCAAGCCATGTAGCAAATGAGATAATCTGAGTTGGATTACTGTGACATGCAAACAACTATATTTATAATAGTTCTAGTTGCATATAAGGAGAAAAACTGGGGCACAAGAACAAGGGTGTTTTTAATGAAAAGCATGCTCGAACCAAAGGCCTAGCAGTATCAAGGTGTATTTACCTCGCCCAAGGGGTTCTCACATAAGATATGAAATTGTGCACTTTATTCACTTTGTTACAGTTTAGATTTATATAATTCTTACTACAGTTTAGATTCATATACTTCTTACTGAAATCAGGATGTGCATATAGACTTGATAGTAGAAACTACCTTCTCTGGAAATTCAATTTCGCTATACAACACGCAAATAGAGAAGCAAAACCTATGGGATATAGTGCAAGAATAACAAGCACAAGTGGTAAGTGCTCATGATGATACCCAAAGTACTCTCTTAAAAAGGCTTCGACTGATCTAGTTACTCCAAATACTGAGATATCCTTCTTCACATCACCAAATTGAGAAGTAAGCAACGCATTGAGTGTCCATGAAGTAGGAGTCAGGTAGTACAACCATATCCACCAGTTAGGAATTTTCTGCATGAAATAAAAATAATAGTAAGTTCGCCCACAACACCATTCAAAGTTATAATTAACCTGAATTTAATGTAAGGTGATGACCTAACAAGCAAAATGCATTAGATAATAAAATAAATAATAAAGCCTGTAAACATTAATGTATTTTACGATGTCTTTCAGCCAATCATTGATACTGGTATAATAAAATCTTCATCTTAGAAAGGTACGTAAACTATTACACAATCACACTATATAAAATACAAATATACCACACCCTTGTCTTTGATAGAACTTAAACCTTGATGTTAGTGTTATATCACTCCAAAAAATTACATACACCAAGATTTGTAATCTGTTAATGGCAACTGGTACATGTGTTGTTCTTTCCGGATTCCTACTGGGACTTCAAGGGAAGTATGTATCTGCTTTACCATAATATATTCTATTCGGTTACATTGGTGCAAAAAAATTGGTAGGGTTCCTTCTAGGTGTTATCCATATTACTATTCAATATATTTTAGGAAAATGATTGGGAGACCTAACATAGCTTAATTATTAGTTACAATTGTATTAGAGGTGGAAAATGGTCAGCCGGATGGTCTCGATAACGGAATCAAACGGCTAATATGTTTTTTGGGTCAAATGGATCTGGTTGGATCATATCTATACTACTACATAATGTATTTGCTACTATTATGTAATTAGATAGACTTAAAATTCATACTTTTACTTGCTTATTATGGAAGGATTTCAAAATTAATTGGTTAGGAAGCAGGTTAGTTAGGAAGTTCGTTAGGAAGCAAGTTGGTTAAGAAGTTTGTTAGGAAGTAGTTTGGTTGTTCAAACTAAAATTATTTGGCTTAACCATCTTTAACATCTCTACCAATAAAGTATAAATACAACTAAATGTGTAACCGAATAACCGAATAACGTAAAATATAGTCACAGGTACCCGCCGCCGCATTGCGCGGGTACCGTTCTAGTTGACCTAAAACATTTTTGAAGTCATGTGGTGTTCCCAATATGATTGTACCTATTATAATATTTATATGCTTATTTGAAATGTTGATCTAATTTATCAAGCTAACCACATTTAGCAACTACTTCTGATCTTCTAGATCCAAGAAATGAAATTAGTGTCGTCACTATAGACAAACAATTTTTACCATGATCTGATTCTTGTAACTTATCATGTGTCTGCACATGACATGAATTATCCTAATAACACATTATTTAGGTATTATGTTGCTTTCTAAATCTAAATCCACATATTAAAGATATATGTTTCCTGATATTAAAGTGTGTTGCATTAAGTCGTGAGTAAGGTTGTCGGTTTGTTTGTTGGTATTTTGCAGATGTGTCTGCAGTGGCATTGTCACATGTATTGTCATTGAAACTAAATTGTTATTCCACAAACAATCTAGCATAAATTCTTTTTATACTTCTAATAAATATTTAAACATTTGAAAATTATCTCGTGTTTATCTTACCCATTTATATATTGTTATAAAGTGTAAACTCATTATTAGGCATTTTACTTGGTTAGTTTACTTATCAATAGTTTGTAACCATGTAATACGATTATACGGACAATATGAAATGTATAAAAGTACTAAAGATTGTATATATGAAGGAAATTAGTGTTCCACATTCCTTCTGTTAGGATAATTTTATAGCATGCAAAAGTTAATGAGAATGAGGGTTTCCCTTATGGATTTCAAATTACGTAGTCTTGCTGTCTTGGTGATCTCAGATTCTCAGATGCCAACAAGAACCTTATAATGAATGGAAGAATATTTTTTTAACTCATAATGAACTTCTAATATATTTGGCAAGTTGATAGGGACTTACCGGTTTTGGAATTAAAAATCCACCAAACAAGTTAAATATTGTGTAAAAGGCGGACTGTAGAATAGCAGCTAGTGGAAAGCTTGGTGTCACTGCAACAAGCAGCATTCCCAAATAGGTGAAGTACATCAATGTGCACAAGAATGCATAAAAGTACCAGAAAATCTTGTAGGTTGACCAATAATATCCAATCATAGGATATGTTATGCAGACGAATGTAAGTGATTGCACTAACAGATAAGGGAACTCGATTGTCACCTGCAAGATATAAACAATAATATTATACATAAAATAATCACACAAATCTCCATACAAAACATAATAACTAAATCAATTAACTAAAATCTTTTTCATATTACACAGATGATATTGCATTTTAATGTTCTATAAGCCTAGTTTTGGAACCTTATTTTGAGTAACATGCATGTATCCTATTGAATACAAGCAGTGAAAAAAAATGATTTCATACCTGTGCAAAAGCATAAGCCAATGATGCATACATCCCAGAAAACCTTTCCCGATACAGAACTGTTCGCTCCATGGAAACATATGCTATAGCTGATGCACAATTATTTGCACCACCAAAAAGTACAGCAGTGAACATCGAACCAAAAAAATTGAATAAACTCTGCTGGTTATGTCTGGTCACATGAAATATATACGTACATATATAGTATCAGAATATTTAGGATGTATTAAGAAGAATGAACAAAAAATACAAGTTTAATTATAGTGGAGAATCAACTTAGATCTTGATATCCGATTTTTTGGTTAAGCTTTATATCGTGCATGCAACTTAGTAAGGTATCAGGGCACTATATGTAATAGCAACAATTGGTTAGTGCTCAGCAATGCAACTCTTTGTGACTCTCTGTGTGCTAGATGAGGTTATGTGTAAAATGGAAATACTTAAGGAAAACATGAAATGATCGAATACTTTAAACTTACATATTTTTGCCTTGGTTCCAAAAGAGTAACCCGAAAATTAACGACACAAAGATCATATATAAGCAACGCATCAAGTTGTATGATGGACTTCTCCAATACGACAAGTGTTGTTTCCATAAGCAGGCCTTGAACTGGCCCCAACCATTTTGCGGGAAACGTGTTGGAAAATACAAATCTTTTGAACCAGGTGGAGGTTTACTTAATGTGTTTACAAGATCTTTATTGCTCCTAACATCATAGAAAACAGATAGAAGTAGTCAGACAACAAGTATATTATCAAATTCTCAGAAAATATTACAAACGAATGTGACAAGAGTTGGCCAAATGTAACTTGAGAGTTAAAATGATTTAAATGGTTTAGTAGAAACATAGCCAAATATATAACATCATTAGGTTTTAAAAAAATCCTATAATATAGAGATACATATGCGGGGAATAGTAGAATTACACTACAATTCAGATAGTTATATTATGTATGTAAAATACCTACTACCCTGGATCACTGGATCCTAACTGCAGGGAATAATAAATTTGTGTATTTACCAGATTCTGGGTGACTATAAGGCAACTTTAGCTTATTGAGGGTGTTAATTTACAACCGTGATTAAAGTTTTTGACAGCTCATAACAATGATGGTGCTTTTAGGTGTAACTTACTTATATAAAGTTGAATCAGCATAGATTTTTCCAAAATCAATTCCAAGTTCAGATTCCAAGGATGACGAGGTAACCTCTAATATCCATGTTGCTGGATTATATTTTTCCCTAATCTTTGGAACCCCAGGGATGCTCTGTTGCAAAAACATTTCATGTGAGTCTAAGATAAGACATATGTAATTATTTTCTGACTAAGATACATGAAATTTTCATTTTAGACGCTTAAAATGCTCGATAACAAGAGTGATGATGTATATCTAACGAGTGCATCAGTCATGAGTCTGCTAACCTTAAAGTATTCAATGACCTTACTTGACTGGTGCCCGAGTGGCCCATTGTAAATCACATGTCCTCCATTTTTCAAAAGGATTAACTGCAGAAACATGGATATGACAATAAATGACATTTTACAACAATAAATTAACAACACTTATACACATTAAAAAAAGAGAAATGTTACATCCTCATACATTTTAAAAAATAAAAAAAATCACATGCACATGTGGCATGTGATATTTCACCAATCACATCGTGTTAAATTTTCTCTTTCTTTATTTAAATATCCATATTTATTTGACACATGTATATGTGAAAGTTTTTTGTGAATTGTGTGTGAATGTAGCATTACTCTTTAAAAAAAAATACTACCATAGGTCAGAACCCAACATGTAAATTTCAATACACTGAAATGATGCAAACCAAATTTTGTTTTGTAAATGCGTTTGGCAAACAACTTACTACCTGCTGAGAGTCATGCTACCTGGAGTTTATTCCTACCGTATTTCTTGAGTATTAATAATTGAACTTTGGCATAAACATTTCACAAATATAGTGTTACTTTAGTTTTCATGTCAATCAAGGTCATGAAACAAATATGGGACTGTCAATTGAGATAATCAATAATAAAACATAAATGTGTATATGCAGAATATGAGGGAGTAATAGATCTGTACCTGTGGTATCTTTTCTGTAGGCACACGCTTATTAAGTAATTAGTTTTAATTACTTTTCTCTTTTGAGCTTTCAGATAATTATATAAAACTAATATCCTATTATATTATAATTCTAATTAATAATGCTCATTACTATTAACATCTTTATTGATATATTAAGCTTTGTTATATATACTAAAGTAGCTGACATGTTATAGTTGAGATGTTAAACTAAGCTAACTTTGTCCTTTTTCCTGGAGTAATCAGATATAACTCTTACCTCATCAAAAGCCTCAAATATGTCAATGCTCGGTTGGTGAATGGTACAAACAATTGTTCGTCCTGTCTCAACAATATTCTTCACAGCGCGCATGACAATGGCAGCTGATCTGGCATCCAGTCCCGTTGTAGGTTCATCCATGAATATAATGGATGGATTAGCCACAACTTCCACAGCAATTGTGAGACGCTTACGTTGCTCAGTTGATAGACCACTAACTCCAGGAATGCCAACCAATGCATCTTTCATGGCATAAAGCTCAACTGTCTCCAGGATTTGTTCAATAAATCTCTGTAAACGCCATCACAAAATCTTACACCTAGTTACCAAAAGCAATTGAATAAATAATTCATGTAGAAATATTTATTTAATATATCCCATACGTATTTAGTATTTGAATCAATTTCATGATGAAGACGGAGCCAAGCAGAAAATATAACCGACTCCTCAACTGTAATTTGGGGAGTATGTACATCAGTTTGCTCACAGTAACCTGAAATCCTAGCAAACGTGTCTTGAACTTTAGGATAACCACCAATTTTAATCTCTCCTTCAATAGTGCCACTGGTTTTCCTTCCAACAAGAACATCAAGAAGTGTCGTTTTCCCGGCACCACTTACACCCATCAATGCTGTAAGAACACCAGGTCTAAAAGCTCCAGTTATATCATGAAGCAATTGGAGCCTTTTGCCTGTGAATCCTTTCTTTCTCATTTCCTGACATCAAACGAACAATCACCTAGCTATAACAAACTGAGCAACAGACATCCAGTATACAAGATTTGAATATATATATATATATATATATATATATATATATATATATATATATATATATATATATATAGTTTTGAACTTTTACCAGTGGGGGTTCAACATGGTACTGCAGATTTTGAAAGGTAATCGTTAGCGATTCAAATGGTAACACTACTTTTCCTGTAAAATTAGATGCTGAATAATTAAGTATCTATTAATGAGCAACCAACATCCTCTACTTAAACTGATATTTAACTTAGACAAAAACAAAAATTTTATAACATGTCCCAGCCATGCAAATGAAATAATATCTTATAATTAGTGGCTAGTGGAAAGTGGACTCAACTCTAAGGCATATGGGAGTACTATATTTCAAATAGTTATAAGCCCTGTTGAAAACATCGAATAAAATGAAATCTAACACATGAAAAAGAAAATTCTAACCTTCATTAGGCTGGGAGACGGTAGTAAAACAATTTTTAGTTGGTTTATCCTTGTCACTGTATACATCACCTTCGTTTGATTGAGATAGCATTTCCTTCGAAATAATTGCACGCGTACAAGGAGCTAAAGTATGACATGACATGATTAAGTCAGAGAATTCTATACAATATTTACTTGAATAATTATCTCTGCCACAAAAAGGTGCAGGTGGAGATTGAATATTATAAATATTTCAATTAATGTCCATTTACCTTTTTAGTTGCGGGTTCTTTGCATGTTAGTGCTGTTTTAATAATTATAATTTCTTTTATTGTTAGATTCATTCAAAGTGAATTTCTTGATTTATAGTTTTGAATCCGGTAAATTTAACATTTTTAGATAGATGTAACATTATATATGAATTCCTCATTGGTATAAATGTAACATTTTTATATAGATGAATTTACCCTTCAAGTAGCTTAAAGCAATGATGAAACCTATGTTGAATAGTAGTGCAAAACCAAACAAGGCACCAAGTGACTTCCAGAAATAGTATTCATCAAAATCTAGCCCGCGACTTTGAAGTGTTTGCAGCCCTATGGTTGTGTTTGTAGAAATGATAATCTGGTTGAAAAAAAATCATAAAATGAATATTATATCGGAGAGTGATAAATTAACTAATGTGGATATACGGACACAATCCACACCTCACTTGTCACATAAATATTGCAAAGCCAACGATATAATGAAAGGGATACATATATCTAGGGTTGGTATCCAATTAGGAGAAACCAAATAAAAATGATATGATGAGAAATAACTATAATCACACATTTGAGATGCATTGACTTAAATTAGATGTATCTCTATTCTTTTAGTGAAAACGAGACAAAGTAGTACTAGCAAAACATTTATGCAAGAGTACAAAAAATAGTTAGAATTTTCATAACTTGATGAAATACATCTAATATAGGTATCTGTACTTAATTTTAAGGTAGAATATATATTAGGATACATATAAAAGATTAGACATGTATCTAATTTAAGTCGATGCGCCTCTAATGTCTCGTTATAATTATTTCTCATCTTTCTAATTTTAAGAGATTCTTCTCATTTAATCCTTAATATATAATCGAAAATTAAACTAGATATTCATAGATAATAAGGTTAAAAAAAATTAAATAAACAAGCTTAGGATTTGTTTAGCTTAGGTGTTCACTGTAATAAAAGGAAACCTAGCCATTCAAGAGGGATGCACTGCTCTGATTGTTGTTAGTATGAAAAGTCTACTCCGCATACGAAGAGACGAAGAGTTAAATTGCTCACCAATAAAAAAATAAAGGCTTTACCTATTTACCTTGTTCCATCTTGGAGAAAGAAATTCATTTATTGCAAGGCCTATTTCAGCATATGATTGTGGACATACCCAAAATGCCCACTTTAACCAAGATGGCATTGAATCTGCAACAAATTCCCATTCTTTAGTTTTATTTCCAGGTCTTAACAAGTGTATAATTCTTATATGTACGTGAAGAATTAGTCAAGTCAAATAGTAGTAAAGAAGTTGAGGGAGACGGTGATCATGGGTTACCGGTAGTCTTGTATTCTTTCTAACTATATTCCTAGCATAGTTGGTTTCGTGTCTTGTTTAGCAATATACTAGCTAGTTTATTGTTTGCAGACTAATTAATAGTTTCACTTGTTAGCAACTTACTACCTTTCTATGTTTCTTACATTCTTCCTTCCATATCTTCTAAACTTACCAAAATTTATCTATTGAATAGAAGAAAATATACATGCATGGAACTTACTGTGGGGTATAATGAAGCCACCAAATGATAACATAAACAACAATGATATGCTGGCTACCGTTGTCGAAGCAACCACAGTTTGAAATAATGATGCAATGAATCGGAACATGGACATTGACACGAAGTGCATCCCGAATAATAGCACTAGTTGATGGAAGAACCTAGAAAATAATTGAAACAGAAAAACTTACATTCTCTGATCATAGTTTACAAAATGGAAATGGTATGTATCCATGTTACTATCATCATCTGAAAAGGTTTTATGAAATGAATTGTATAAAGGTTTTACTTGTAAAATAGTTGACATTCAGTTTTATAGTTAATTAAAACTAAATCACTTATATATATAGAGAAAAATTAAAGCCTTATGGAAAAGTTCATAAAATGTTCACCTTCCTGGTTCAGGGCTGTATCCGATAACGTAATAAGTGAGACATGTCCACATGATGGCTACAAGCATTGACAAAGGTATCTTAAGAATGGATGCAGAAATTGCATATGCCCATGCTGGATAGAAGTAGATATCCCTCTGCTTATAGAAAACCGGAAGTCTGGCAATAGTCATAGACAATTCTGGGATCCCGTCAAGTAGAAGAAGTAAGAGAGAAAAAAAGAGTGAGCCAAGATAATAATTTGCATCAATGACATCAACCTCCAAGCTAGTTCGCAAATATACGGTCATTGTTATTGTTGCAATTATGAGAAGCTGCACATAGGTAACTCACATCATTAGGCGTCTTTTAAGGTAATAGAAATAAACTATAAAATTAAAAGGTCCATTTTGTGCATTCAAAAAGGAGTGGGAGCACAGATTGTGTCTAAGCTCCCCTCTAATTTCATGTAATTTCCTTGGTTTTCAATGAAAAGTGATGATTATAATAATAAAAAAAAAAATAAAATAATAATAATAATAATAATAATAATAATAACAACAACAACAACAACAACAACGACTATCAGAACAATAGTAACAAAAATATAAAAGAATAATAACAATAATAATAATAACAACGACTATCAGAACAATAGTAACAAAAATATAAAGGAAGGTAGCTAGCTTTATAAACAAACGGATAGAATAATTCATACCTGGACTAATTTGAAGAAGTAGACAAAAGAATTCCTCTTCATGAGAAGAACTTCCCTTGACATGCAAGCTCTAAACATGTCCCACTTAGAAATTGAATACAAATTGAAGGATATTGCATTCACATGGGTCTGCAATCTCGTGAATGGTTTAGAAATATCGTCGTTTATATCTTTTCCCAAATAAGATTCCTTAAATTTCATGGCTAAGGTGTGTACGGAGACATAATTATATTCGTGTTCAGTTCGAAACCAATATTTTTCTTGATCTTTTCTTGACACAACCTGCAAACAAGTCTTTATTTTGTGAAAACTCGGTATAAAAGCAAGAGGATCATAATATATATAATATGTTACACCATTTTGGAGAGTGTCATAAGTGCTTTTTATATCGATGTAGGTTACCATAAATCACTACAAGTATGACATGCCAATTTAAGATTAGTAGGAAATGCAAACTCATCCCTGAGCTATCGTTAGATGATGCCAATTTGCTTTTCCAGACGTATGTATGGTGCTAATAGAATAGTACAAGGATTTTGCCTAAAGTTATTACATTGTAGACATTTTGTAAATTACACTGTAGACAAATAGTGGATCAGCCCTTGGTAAAGACTTCATCAAGACTTCAAGTTGATCAAAGTCTACTTGTTGATGCATCAGCAAAAGTCAATTTTCACATTTAGACAATAACTTTTGTTTTTATTAAGTTCAAGAGAGAAACATATCTGTCACTCAATTAGTATAGTTATAGTTTTACTATTTCCACTGCTATACTTGCAAATATTTTGATTATCTTTTAATAAATATTTTACATTGAAAATTACGAAATTTGTTCATTTACTATGATTTGCTTTCACTTACATTTCTAGGAAAGTCAACCTTGAATTAGTTTATAGTTTGTTTAATCTCGTTTTACTAAAAAGCAAGGGAACAACACATTCAGTTGAGGATCATAATATGACCTTAGAAAAACCATTATGATTACTCCTTACAAAAGGCGAAGGCGTGTAATTTCCTATGACCACTTTATTGTACCAGCTCAGGCTTATGTAGAGATAAGTGCCTGACTATACCAATATATAGTTTCTCGTTGATATAGCAGGGCTACATGCATCCGGTAGATTATGTATGGTTGGGCTGGTAAACTCGCCAGAAGCTGGTCTAACATCTTAGTTAACCAAAAAGATGGTTGTGTGAATTTTTAAATGTTTGCTGAAGCAAAAATAGGACTAGTGGACTAAAAATTCTGGTAGTAACAAATTCTAATGAGATGTTGACATGCATTACCTCTTGCAGGAAGTCAGCAACGCCTTTTCTTTCAGGGCATCTAAAACCTAAACCCTCAAAATAATCCAAAACATCAGTGTGTGGGCCATGATACACAATCATCCCTTCGGCCATCAACATTATGTCATCAAAGAGATCAAATGCTTCCGGCGATGGTTGAAGAAGTGAAATGAGTACAGATGCATCTGTTAAATGTGCCCATTGCTGAAGACAAGCAATTATCTGATAAGCACTGGAGCTGTCTAGGCCATTGGATATTTCATCCATAAATAAAGCTTTTGTGGGACCAACAATCATCTCCCCTTGAAAAAAAAAACATACAAGTTAGATTCTATGTATAAAAAGGTAACAACTAAATTTGTTTGCCTTGACATGGTAGACTAAATTATAGGGAAAATTCTTTCAAAACGTACCATACTTATCAAAAAAATCACTTTTAAGTAACGTACTTTTTATTTTCGTCATTGTGGTACTAAACTTTCATTTTTGGAACATTTTTATGACATTTTTGCCCCTGGATTTTCAAAATTTTGAGGGGCAAAAACGTCCCAAAGTGCATAAAAGAGGCCAAAAATGAAAGTTTAGTAACCCAATAAGGAAAAAAAAAAGTTTGATACTCAAAAGTGATTTTTTGGACAAGTATGGTACGTTTTAATAGAATTTTCCCTAAATTATATGCAATAAACCTCACCAGATAGGGGACTCTGTCTAATATTATGCATCAAATGTATACTAGATGTTACCTGTAGTCAATCTTTTTTTCTGACCACCAGAGATTCCTCTCTTCATGGCATCTCCATGTATTGTATCAGCACATATATCAAGGCCAAGAATCTGGAGCACCATATAATCATGGGAAAATGAACATATTATATGTGTATCCAACTACGAAATTACATGCAAGTTCACATGAGATAAAAGAATTACCTTTAGGACATAGTTTGTCTGAAGAGTTGTCTTTTGTCCTTCAACGGAAATTGCCTACGAAAAAACATGGGTAAGCATGAAAATATATATTACCGATGTACTGAAACTATATATTAATACTAATTAGACAAATACAATCTGATGCCCCATATATTGGGTAACTTTAAAAGTGAGTTTTTCTCGTTTTATGTGAATTAGATCACTATTAACATGCATATAACTTTCAAGAAAATGTAATCGTGGTATATACTACTCCCTCCGTCCTATAAAGAGTGTCCACAAAAAAAATACAAATTATGATATGTGTAATTAATACTAGTTTTGACTGATAAAAAGTCATTTACCCTCATAATTAATATAGAGATATGAGAATTGGGTAATTAATTCATGTTTTGATTATAAGAGTAAAATATGAAAAAATAATAGATGTTAGTATGCTACCTTCATAAAAGTGTCTATATCTGGTTCTGGAACAATCCCTTCTTCCCTCTCCCTCTTGTTAACCTCAAACATAATAGCTTGTTGAAAACAAAACGGCTGTCATTTAGTTATCAAAGAATAATTCCTTGGAATGGAGAACAAAACTACAATATATATTTTGTGTGCAAGAGGAAGAAAATAAATGCATACCAGAACGACTTGTAGTACCCTGACAACGAGACGAGAAGTCAAGTGTTTCTCTCACAGTCATCTGTGGGATATGCAAATCATCTTGGCTTACATAGGCAGCAGTTTTCTGGGGGACAAATTCTTCTAGTTTGTACCCGTTGTAAGAAGTCTCACCACTTATCTGTTTTATTTAATTTAATAGCGAACCACTAGTGAGTGTAAACAGTTCAAAGCTAGCAGTTCTCAACTACAAACCAGAAAAAAAAAAAGATATCGACATGTTTTGAGACATGCATCATCAAATTTGAATATGCGCATAACTCTAGTAGTTCATTGCTAATTATCAAGGAATGAAACAACATCGTTTGCAAATACTTTGACATAAGTAAATATAAAATGAATTAAAGCTGCATGTGTGGAATGGGACATGGATATGAGACAAGATTGAAGCTCGTACTGTATAGATCGTTTAACTTTGTATATGTATATGCCGTTGCTCAACTGTCACTATTCGCAGACTATATAAATGTAATTAGCCATGGCTAGTTGTACATCTACTTCTATATAACAAATTCAGAAATGTTGTGTAAATCTAGGAACTTAGTTTATATAATGGGCAAATCAAGCAGATAACAGTTTTCCATAATAAAAATTATTTATGCAATTCAATGTGGTTTATTCAGCCAATGTCAGTCCATAGGCAGAATTTAATATCTTAACTTAAGAGTATGTTGGGTCAATGACGTCCATAGGCAGAATTTAATATCTTAACTTAAGAGTATGTTGGGTCAATGACGTATTAGATAGATATCGCTCAATCCCAATGTGGGGTTAGGGTCCATTAGGGTTAGCTTATCTTATGTAATGTGGGGTTAGGGTCCATTGTAATTTATAACCTAACCCTAATGGACCCTAACCCCACATCGGGATTGGGCCATATCTATCTAATATGACATACCTTTCTCTTTATATACTGATATAGTTTTTGCATTGGTTATCATGCATGTTAGTGCAGGTTTAATGAAAGCTCAAAACCTTGAAAGATTTGTTTAGGTTCCCTGAAAGTGCTTTCAACAAAGTGGTTTTCCCACAACCTGGAGGACCAAGAAGCAAAGTCATCCTGAAAATTAAGCAATCAAATGTTAGATAGAGACTAGTTATTTTTTTTTGAACGAAAGATAGAGACTAATTATTTTTTTTTTGAACGAAAGATAAAGACTAGTTAAGGGCATGCATAGGTGTGCAATGTACTTCCCAAATTCATGACAATTACTTATATGATCAATGATAAAGAGGTTTAAGCAAGAACACACAAGATAAACTTTTCAATGTGTTACTTTTAGAAATAAAGTGTTTTGTTGAATAAATACTCTATTGAATGACAATAGGATAGCTCTCTGATCAAGAAAACTCAAACATGTGTTAAAGTTTGCAAGTGAACTCTGAGTTTCTGATAGAATCAGGACAATAACAAGTTCAAGGTTTGAGAGTAATGCACTTTTATAAAGTGATAATTAATGTGTAAGAGGTAGCATCTACTCGGACCAAAATTCTCTTTATATAGGCAGACAAACGAGGACATGACGTGTAGGTTGTTTGAGACGTGTTAATCATTTAATGGACAAGTACAACTACCATTAAATGCTTTTATTCTTAGAAACCCAACAACCATGCTTTCGGTAAACAGTCATAACAACTAATCATGTCTTTTCATCAACTCGTACTTCTCTTGTCTTTTTCTAGGTTTTACCATCTCACACTCATTTGTTTTCTTGAAAAAGTCTTGGTTAAATATCTAAAAGGTATTTTGTATTAAACTATGTTGGGTCACGGAGCTAATAGGATCATTAAGGCATTGTCGATCCTGATGATCCTTTGTTCCTCAAGCTTCTAGTTCTTATACATACTCAATGTTGCAAAAATCAGCCTAGGCGCGCCTGATTAATCGCTAGGCAAGGATTAACCACTCGAATTTTCACTAATGGGCCTTATTAATTGGTTTGGTCAAAATTTGGTCAACATACCAATTAATCGGATAAAAATCGGTCAAAACGGGCATAAATTAGCCAAATTGGACAAAAATCGAATAAATCGGCCAACTCGGTTACGGATATAAATCGGTCAAATCACGCATAAATCGGCCAAACCGAAAAAAAATTGGCTAGATCGGCCAAAAGGCATATAGTTTCAAAATTTTATAATTTTATATTTAAAAAATCCAATCCGATTATTCCCTGCCTAACCGATTAATCGTTAGGCGGTACCCTGCCGCCCAGCTACCGCCTAGCGATTTTTGCAACCTTGTACATACTAGATGGTATCACATTATCTAGTAAGTGTTTTTTCAAGTTGTCTTTTGATTTCTTGAAGTTGTCTCTGACTTAAACCTTGCTGAAGTTGCTCGTTGATTTTATTTTCAGCAAGTCTTCTTACACTTAGTATAATTTATGTTTAAATCTAGCGAGATACCATTGGGTACAATATGGCCCAACATGCAGCCTACTCGCAAGACCATGATCAATTAAAGTAGCCGCTAGATTTAAATTGCGGGGAGCCCTGTAAAGGGCACACCAAACAATCTCACGATTCAATTATTATCTAGACTACCACAATCAATTCTATCATGTTATTTATAGATTAGGCTCACGATCAATAATATATGAAACAAATTAGGGTATATATATTGTCCCAAAAAATGAATGATATGGATATAAGCTATTGGGATTGACTAATCCGAAACTAATTCGACGAGCTGATAAAGCATATATGCTATTCAGCTGACTCCATAGTTATAAATGTATCCGGTAATACTCCTGAAATTAAGCATACAAATCAATCATGCCTTGACAAGAACTTGCTACTATATCTTAAGTTGACCCTAAACACTTGCTACTATATCTTCGGTACTACTTCTGCCCATGGCATTGTTATTATATATTAACTATTAAGAAACTAAACCACATCATATAGTGCAACCATGGTGATAGTGGGAGGAAGTTGTTACATTATGAGAACAAGCTGTCATGAGGATGTCCAAACTAGAGGCGAAGAAGAGTATCTTTCATTATACGGATTTTGCATAATAAGTGGTTGAAGTATTAATAAGTTTGTACTCGTACCTTCCTGGCTTGATGACACCAGTGACATCTTTTATGATGGTTGTCTTTGCCCGTTTCTTGAGGCCAGGTATCATGACAATATCCTGTCAACATTAAGAACATAATGGATTGGAGTAAACAAGAATGATATCACCAAAAGGCCATTCCTCAGAACTGATTAACCAAATAAGTAGAATAATCGAACACATATTACACTAGCAATGGGCTGTAACTTGGTTTTGTTCTTGGTAACCCTTACATTTTAATCGGTCTTATGTTATTACCACCCATTGTTTTACTAGTGATATGAAAATTCAGTTGGCTTGAATGAAATCATTTTTTTAGTTATCACCAGAAAATGACATTACATATAAAATGCTATTTCCTCCCTCTAGCAACTTGCTAGTATGTGATCAATATATTGTCGGTAAAAAAACATATTGTCAGAAAATTTACCCACCATATGAGAACATACTCATATTTTCTAAAACTCCTTCATCAAAGAACTGCTCACATCTCAACCACTTTGCCAGCATAATGATATCAAATTTGCCATACTTTACACACACACAAAAAAGATATATACATGTACAGTCCTCGTATATTAGATTAATAATTTTTATATAAACGGTAGGCAATAATAAATACGTAGTAGTTTTTTTTAGACTGAAAACAAGTAGGCAATGATAATTAATTAATAGTCTGTATAAGCAGTGGGATAGAGGAGGGAGAGTGACTTATGCAGTGTGGTCTTCCGAATTAAGAAAAATGGAAGACGGCCAAGTACCAAACATCATCGACCGTCTCCAAATGAATACAAGACGATGACAAGTTTACTGTGGAATGCATAAACAATGAAACATGTAACTTAAACAACAGCTCACATCGACCGTCTCCAAATGACCAACAGCTCACATTGACAACCGACAAACATTACTAGCTATTAGACCCGTTAACTAGGCCATAGTCAAATAGAACGGGGATCGCTCCGGTATGGGATCATGGTATGGGATCGCGGTTTGCTATTTCTCAAAATCCGGTATGACTGGGTAGGCTCATTCCGGTTTGCTTCGATTCGGTGTACCATATATTTCAATTTGGTGTACCAAATACTTTGGTACGGCATACCCAATAAATATATTGTTTAGTCCGAGAACACCCTAAATCCCATATGAAAAACATTTTAATACACTTTTTCCACTTCGCGTGTTATAATTCAGTGTTGTTGTTGGACATGTGAATACACAATTGTCTACAACGGAACAAATAAATTAACATAGTTGCGAATAGAATGATGCTAAAGATCTAAATGCAATGTTCACAATTTTAGGCTTGTAATTATTAGCAAAGCTAGATAGGTAGATATACTTTTATTCTTGTTAACTTGAAACCAAGTGATATAAAAAGTTAATAAAAATGTCCTAAAAATCAATACAAAAATGCCAAAATTAGTTTAACTATAAATATGATAAACAAAAAATTTAACGCTAGTGTATTTAAAAATATTAATGTGAGTCTTTATAGTATCAAGTCTATTTTTACGAATTTTCATGTTAATTTACTAGGCTATCATGCCTTTTTCGAAATAAAGGACCTAGATTTTTATTTATAAATAAATGACTTAGTCTTTTATATTTCTAATACGGCGTATTTTTCTAATACTCGAAGCTTGCAAAAATATTTGAAAACCAATATCAAATCATGTCCGGAAACAATGATAATGTTGATAATGTTACTGGAGATGGTGCTCTAAATTTTAACATCAACAATGCAAACAATGACTTAGAAATGAATGGTTTTTCAAACTAGAAAGAAGGACTTAAAAAATTCCGTAAAAAGAATAATTTTTTTTTTTTTTTTTTTTTTTTTAAGTTTTTGAAAAATTTCACAAGATCAGGTATGTTGGTGCATGAAAAAGTTGTGAAAGAAGTTTTTCTAAAAATGGATAATATATCCGAAAAAAATTATAAAAAAATACGTTTATGCATTAAATCGCTTTTTTGTGCATCAAAAATTCGTTTTTGGATCCAACTTCTTTTGATTTTTTTTATCAAAATAATATTGTGCATCTAACTAAAACAAGTTGAAAATTTTGTGTATTAAAATAACCCTATATATATATATATATATATATATATATATATATATATATATATATATATATATATATATATATATATATATATAGGGAGGCCTTATTTTCAGAACCCTGTTAAGTGCGAGAACTCCAATTTTATATTAGAAAACATGCATGTTCATATAAAACATGTATGTTTTCTTACATACACCTTAATACAAATACCTGTGTAACATACATGTTCATATAAAACCATTTTGCATTGATATGTTGTACTTAATAGGGTTTTATATGAACATGTATGTTACACAGGTATGTGTATTAAGGTGTATGTAAGAAAACATACATGTTTTATATGAATATTCATGTTTTCTAATGCAAAATTGGAGTTCCCGCACTTAACAGGGTTCTGAAAATAAAGACACACTATATATATATATATATATATATATATATATATATATATATATATATATATATATATATATATATATATATATAATGGAAAAATGGTCAAAAGTGAAATGTTGAGTTTTCAAGTGAAATGTTGAGTTTTCAACAATGGTCAAATGAGAGAAAAAGTGAAATGTAATTAATACTCTTATTAAAACACCCCAATACTTAGAAGTACAATTATTTATTCACATTGTACAACCAAATTAAAGCATATCTACCAAATTAAATACAACCAATCAAATACAAATCGGGTTGACCCGGGACGCTTCAAACCCGGCGGGTTGACCCAGTTTAATTTGACCCGTTTTCGACTCAACCTAGCAAGTTGACCCGGTTTAACTCGACCCATTTTTCGACCGGAACGGTTCAACCGGTTGAACCAACCGGGTCGAACCGGGTTTCAAAACATTATCCATTACTTAAAAAAGTACAATGATTTATTCACATTGTACAACCAATTAAAAACATATCCACCAAATTAAATACAACCAATTAAAACACAAACCGGGTTGACCCGGGACGCTTCAAACCCGGCGGGTTGACCCCGTTTAATTTGACCCGTTTTCGACCCAACCTAGCAAGTTGACCCGGTTTAAATCGACCCATTTTTCGACCAGAACGGTTCAACCGGTTAAACCACCCTGGTCGAACCTGGTTTCAAAACATTATGTTTAATTCCCAAATCTTCAAACTTTTATTGTTTTTCGTTTATAACCTATAAACTTTTTTTTATCAATAAACTATTTGTAGCTATAAAATTCCGTTGCTATGCACGGGTACTCGTCTAGTATATATATATATATATATATATATATATATATATATATATATATATATATATATATATATATATATATATATATATATATATATATATATCCCAAATTCCCCTAGATCCATTCTTAAAAACTTTTTGCCTAAGCCACATAATCAATAGACCCCGACACGAGGTTAGCTAACTAAGATAAGAGAATCAAAAGTATTCTTATCTCTAGCCTTCCTAATGACATCATGAGATCTGTCATCAGGTGCAAAGCTTCCAAGGACATGTGGATTGACCTCATTTTAGGTCATGAAGGTGCCTCACAGACCCATGACACCAAGATATCAGCTTTGAGTTAAAATTCGATGCCTTTTAATACACTTTGATTGTGAAAAGATTCCAAGAACCTACATCCGGCTCGAGATCTTGCACAATGACCTTGAAAACAAGGGAGTTGAATTCCTTAAGCTAAAGTTAATGCCACCTTAGAGCACTTACATCAATAATTTGAGTTACAGTTTAACACGGTGTCACGTCAGCGCCACATCAGCTTTAACACTTTCATCTTAACTCACAAAAAAACACCCACATTTATAACTCAGTTTTAACTCAACAACAATTTACGAAAACACTCCTTCATTTAGGGGTAGGAAAGTGAATTTTTATTTATTTATTTATTTATATATATATATATATATATATATATATATATATATATATATATATATATTTTTTACACAACACACCCTTAACTCAACGTTAAGGGGTTAACACAAGGCGTTAACGCCGGTTTAACGCAAGAGGTTGCAGCAGTTAACGTGCCCTTAACACGCATTAAATTCCCTTTAACGCACCCCTTGCGTTACTAATGTAAATGCTTTTAATAAACAACTTTCCTAGGAAATAGCTGAGTCTAAATAAGTCTTGGAGTTGGTGAAAAGGCAGTGAACAACACTAAAGTAAGGTTGTTGGTTTTACATTAATAGAAGCATCTAATGGAAGATGTATTTCTCTACTAAATGCTTGACACGTCCCAAAAACCAACACATGATATCCTCGTAATCAACTATACTAGCAGGGTACCAGCGTGATGCAGCGGCAGGTACCCTATGACTATATTTTATGACAATGTGATGTTATGCGGCCATTCTTTTATTAAATAATTAATTTAAAAATAAAAATAATTTTAGTTAAGGCACTGGTATAATTCTATCTCATGTTCACCGAAGATACTACAAACAAAATATTGATTCGTTCCTTCAGCACAATCACCCTTCGTCAATTTTGGGGCTGACCGACCCAGTTCGAACCTTATACCTAGGTCGGCGCAGCAGTGACTGAACCGGTCGACCGACCACTGCGGGCAGCCTAATGGCTTTATTTTTAAGTTCTTGGATTATTGGCTTTATTAGATTGTACATTGTCGTGGTTAAATGATTGTACATTGTGTTTTATTAATTATAACTTTTACCAAATGGATGTTTTAAATATGACGTTAATTAAAAATGTTAACCAGTCAATATGTGTAGGTGTTTACGCATAAGTTAATTGTACATATAGCTTAATTACTTGTATTTACTTAAAATCTATACATGAAAATCTTAAAAAAAAAAAATAGAAGAGAGATAGTATTAAATACTTTATAAGTAGTATAGATTAGATTACACTGATGGTGTCTCGTGGTTTTGAACGGCGCCCTTTGACCTACTTTAATAATTGCACATGAGGTCCCTAACTAATACTTAAAACTCTACAACTTTATCCTTTCATTTCACTAACCCTAACACAACACCCTCTCTTTCTCTTCTCTTAAAGCCACCGGCCTGCAACACCCAACAACCACCATCACCGCCACTTCTATCATCTCACCTCCACCACCAAAACAACCACCATCACCTCCTCTTTAACCTACTATACCACACGCGCCCTAATAACCACACACCATCCTCTTTTGTTGCTACACCGCCGTCAACAACCCATCACCACCACTCCTATCACCCTCAAATTATTAGATCTACACGCCAAGGTAAGAAACGCGAACACCACGCGCGAGTTCACTCTGTCACGAGTCAAACTCGTGACCAATCTTTTTGTTTCGGGTTATAAACAAACGGGTTTTAATGTTTTGATAAGTAAAAATGGTTGAAAACTAAAACTCGTATCGGGAGTGTGTTTGTGTGTCGAGTTGGGTCACACCGTGAGCTAAGGTCACAGTATTGTTGATGTTTTTGATTTATTTTGATTGTTGTGAGCTTATTTAATCTTGTGTTAATGATAAATATCACTATTTGGCTGATTTTCAGGTTTTATAGAGGGAAAAGTTTGCATTTATTTTTGTTTCTAAGAACAACTATGTGAGTATGGAAAAGAGAATCTGAGATTGTGTTTTGTTTGTGGATTCGCAATCGGTCGAGAAGCTGAATGATGTGTGAAAAATTGAAAAATTGAACCGAGTAGGACCTTTGGGTTGACCGACCCATTTTATGATTTGGGTTGTACATTGTGTTTAGCTAGTTGTACATATTAGTGATGGGGTATTTTAAACTGTCTATTAATTGTATAAAATACATAGTGTTTTTATTTGTGTTTTAAGTACATGTAAATTATGCTTTTTAACTTGTATTAATTGGTTTAGGGGTGTATTAAATGTACATATATGATGACCTTAAAATTTTGTGCTTTACATAGATGTTCTTTTTGCTTTATCACTTGTAATTTACTTAAAATCTAAATATAGAAATCTTAAAAAATTAATAAAAGAGAAGGTCTAATTTGCTTTATATGTAGTATAGATAAAGAGAATGTTGGTCGGAGTAAATGCTTACCAAATCATTTAGAAGTGTATTTACTCTTCTTGAACTCAACTTGGTCCACTACAACAATAACCAAATTTTAGAGGGGACTTTTTCAGCCTTTTGGCGAGGACATGTTTCCGCCAAAAACTTTTAGCGTGGCATGTCCCCGCCAAAAAGGTACCCGTTAATACCTTGTCGCTGAAACTTTTGGCGGGGATGAAATTTTTGTCGTTTAGTGACTTTTAGCGGGGACAAAGTAGTCCCCGCCAAAAATTGGTCGCCGTACGTCCTCAGTTTTGTTGTAGTGGTCCCTGATCCCATCAATGACTCTAAAGTTCAATTGCAAACTTATTTATTTAAGTTAAGCCTAATTAGAGTATATTTATTGTCATTTAATTTAGTGTTAACTATAACACTTTGTAATTCTTTAATTTATTCTAATAAGATTTATAAGTTGAATAATAGTTAACCATGTGTTTGCATTTAAACTCTTTTATACTTTGTTTCTAATAGAAGCCAAGGATTTGGGATCTACAGATACTTACACATATCATACTTTGAAAAGAGTTCCATAGAGTTGGCAGGGGCTTGCCGTGGACAACATCACACTCAGCTTCAACAATGAGATTCTTATATCTCACCTCCACAGATGGCAACTGTATACCAACTCTAAGGAAACAGATTGAAAGGCTTACATCAATAATTAATAATTTAACAAAAGAGTGAAACTACATCCCCCTTCCCCCCAATTACAAGGAAAAGTAACCTTACTTGTCTGTTCGTTTCCTGAGTTTCTGCAATAACTGAAGATTGTCCTTCTCAATGTGTTTGATGAGCTTATTAATAAACTTGTGACGTTCAGGAGCAAGGAGCTTTGTGACATCCACCACCTTCTTTCCTTTAACTGCATCTCCATCTCCATTATCTTCGTCAAACAAAGATGACCTTAAACGTTCAAATGTTGACATTCTGTTGATTGCTGCCCACTGCAGAACATTTTCATCTGTCTCTTCATGATTGTTCACAGAAATTATATCTGAATTAGAACAATCACTTAAAGCGTGTTGACGAAAAGATGATCTAGAACTATTTCCTGTGTCTGGCTGCTCAATTCTCAGTGACTCTATATCTTCGGAACACACTAACTGATCCATGGTAAATGGCTTTGTAGTCACACTTTCAGTGAGACCAATATATTATAAACACATACCAACACACATAAACATAAAAAAAAGGGGGGAGTTTAAAAATAATTTACAACGAGTGATTTAATGGAGATATGTTTTTGTCAACTCGAAACAGGTCCATGCATATATAAAAGGCTGAGCTTTGTGTGTGATTGAGAGAAATAGAGCGAGAGTTTAACTATATATATAGTGAATTCTTTTGCCACTTGAAAAAGAATAAACTACTACTCTCTAGAGGAAATAGTGTTTCTACCAAAAGGAAAAGTGTCTCTACCAAGATCTTTAACTAAAGTTAATCATACATGAGTTTAGCAACCGGCCTCGATCATTTGCCTACATTGCTTGCATCGTACTTAGTCAGTGTTACGTACAAAGAAAAACATAAATTAATTAAGAAAAGACTTTAACAACGTTAATCATGCATGTGAACATGATTTCTGACAGTTCATTAATTAGAATATAATTAGGGAGTAGTTACGATTTGATCGATCTCATTAACTTATAAGACACCTTAAATAAAATAGTTAAATAACTTGCCTAAATGACAACAAACACAATAAAAGGGTGTGTTATGATGTCATCGATGAAGGTTCTAAAGCGAATAATGATGTGGTTGATTGATGGGTTGCCACCCGATTGGCTGATCAATTTCCGTAGTAGTACTATACTACGGTGGATTGCATGCATACAGAGCTTAATTCTATACTTTCATGTGACTTCAGGCTACTTTAAATTTTCGAGAAAATGAGATTGTTGCTGAAGACATCCAAATGAATAAATTACTTTAGCAGAACAATATCTAAAATATCCAAGAAACATAACTAGTCAGCATGACTTGTAACATAAACTAGTTGGAAAATCGCGCGTTGCCGCGGGGTGTTTTCCGAATAGAGAAAGTGTAATAACGGCCGGTAGCTACTTAACGTCTATTTAGTGACTAAGGACTAACTTTGCAATGGACGTATAACATGAATGACCAATCATGTAAATTATGCGAGGACTAAATATGCAACGAACTTTTGAGATGAAGGACCAATTTCGTATGAATTTTTAAAGAAAATGTTAAAGATAACGACCGTTAGCTAACAGGCGTTGAATATCTAACGGCCGTTAGTTATTAACTAACGACCGTTAGTTCCGACCTGCCCCGCCCAAACCCGACCCGGCCTAAAATGGTTTCTACAGTGGTTGCCATGTGAGGTTTGTCAAAACCATCCCAATAAATATATATATGTATAATATAATATAATATAATATAATATGCCTTTTGCTAATTCACCACGATGATATTAAGATCCGTGAAGATCAACAATTTTTTAAATATCAAATAGCGTTCCACTTTAATCCAAGGGCTTACATCAAATCTAAATTTTGCACTACATGAGCAAAATGGTCACGTATAAAGAAACAGGAATTACATATATACCCGCTAAAACTTAAAAATTTGCATATTTCTCTAAAATATAAGTTTTTAATACGATTTACAATGCAAGTTAAGCATGTTTTAGATATATATGCAAATATACAAGTTTTAGTGTGTTACGTATATATGTAATTGCCCAAAAAAAAACCTCAAATAAATACATCTCTCAATTCAAACACACATAATAGAACTTCATGATAAAGTAAACAAGTTCATCACACATTAGTCAATTCATCATCAGAAATCCAGTCAATTAATCATCAATTTCACTCGAAATTGAATCAACTTCACTCCAATTCATCATCGATCTTCATCATCTGTCGTCATCAAGAAAAAAGATCTTAAAATTCATAAAATTCATCCAAAATTGTTGTTTTACACGACTGAACCAATTGAATAACAAACGAATTCAATACTACATATGATAGTCAGACTGTTAGAGAAGTTCATAATGTTAAAAAGTTTAGAATGTTGAACAAATTAATTATGTTATTTCACATTGTGTGGTTGAAGAAATGCAAGTATCGTAAATCACATGCGATTAGTTACCGGTAGCCTAATCATTGTTAATTTTGAGATTCACATTATATTGTATCTGTGAGTGTTTCCACTTAGCTAAGATAAAATATTCATGTGATACAATCAATTTAAGTTCTCAATCAAAAAAAAAAAAAAAAAAAAAAAAAAAAAAAAAAAAAAAAAAAAAAAAAGTTGTAGAAAACATGCAATTAAATAAAGTGTAGTTAACCATTTTCAGACACCGGTGTATTGCACAATTCTTAGAAGGGTGTCGCACATAAATTTTTCAGGAGAATGTGCACAAATTTTTCCGTGAGGGTTTTGCACAATTCTTTTTTTCTCATATGCACTAAAATTTGCACCTTAAGCTAAAGTTTCACCAAAAAGAAATAAATTAGTGCAAAATATACTATTCAGCGTTTGCGCATACCCAAAATTGACACTTTTTAAAAAAAATTATGCTTTGTGACTCGAAATCGGGTGTGACCCGTGCCACACCTAGCTCGCATGTAAGTCCATCCCTAGTTGTAATCATATATTAGCAACCAAATCCGGGAATATAATTATATAAGTGTGTGACAGTTTTGGGACTTATTTATATTCATCATAGGAAGGAATTATTATGTATTATACTTATATTGAAATTGGAGGTTTTGGGATATTCGTAAATAAGTAATTTAAATAATTTCTAAATAAATGAAGTCATTATAATTAAATTAAAATAATTTTTTAAAAAATAATAATTCAAACCTGTAGCAATGACTTTTAACTACCACATGTGGTCGCTATACGTTTGGCAAGCCTTTTAAACCTCCGTGGGAAATTAAATGTACACCAATAAAAAAAATCATCTTGCAAAACCTATAACGACCACATGTCGTCGTTATAGCTAATAGTCAAAGTCAAATATTTGATCTCAAATGGTTTTGTCGTCTAGCTAACCTTTAGCGACTACATGTCATCGATACAGGTAGACATGTAGTCGCTATAGATTTTGTTCAACGACGAGCCAAGAATATGTTTTTTTTGTCATTTAATGGACCATAGCAACAACATCCGTTGTCACTATAGACGGCTGAAGTAATTATGTGCAAAAATCACAACGGCTTTCACACTTGCCTTCACAGAAATGCCAAAGGGCCACACTAGTGCACACTAAACAGAACATGCAAGCGAAAATAAAAAACAAGTTCACGGAATGAAATGGAAATGAGTATCCGGAAGTATTTTCATTGGCATGAAAATATGGCAATATTTTCATAAAAGGGGTTAAACGGTAATTACAGAAAGTCTAATATTCATCCGGGATGAATATTAGAGGCTAATTAATGAAAAAAGACAAAACCTAAACACTAAAAGTGTAGGTAAGTTGTTTGCCCCCCCCCCCCCCCCCCCCCCCCAGGCATTAAGTTTGACTTCTAGTGAAACTAGTAAACTGGTTCTAAAAGTTTAAGGATTTTAGAATGATTCCATGAAGCCTATAGATATAAAGGCTTCCGAAGGGATTCATTCACTCCTACATAACCCTAACAAGGGCCGAAATCCTCTCCCTCCCCTTCTTCCATAACCGATCGAACTTACGGATTTACCCTACGTCGACTAGTCGGCTTTGTGCCGACTTACCCGATTTTGTGCTCGTCTAACTGGCGTAGCTTCGTAGCCTAGTTCTACCTATGCAGTACTGGTGGATACCTGACGCCATCCAAGTTGTAATCAGCCTAAAACCCTAAGGGTTAATCGAACTAAAGAGCATCTCGAAGAAGAAGGCGATTTCATGCGCGCAAATGACAGTAGATTGCGATAGAAGCTTACTACTTGCAGGATTAAAGGTAAGTCTTTTATAAGCACCCTTAATCGTGTTTAGGTTTAGGTCATATCTCTAATTAGGAGATCTGGACTTAGGGTTTGGTCTGCTTGACATTTAATTGTTTATCTTCTGCTATGCATGTTTTATACATCATGTGGGTGACCACCAAATCCCTACAGTGGTATCCGAGCCACCCTAATCATATATAACCAAACTAGGTGTGACAACTGGCAAATTAGGGAGCCATTTTGAAAACCCGCATTACTTTAAAATTTATAATTTTTGGAATATCTGAAAAGCTTATTTGTGATGAGATTTTGTTAACGTTGGAATGTGATTTTCAAATCGTACGTTATTTATGGAATTTGAATTTTTAATTATTGGATTGGTTTGGTTTATTATCGGTGATTTATTTTTGAGATGATTATGTAGCACTACATTGACTCCGGCACTAGGATAACCTAACAATTTTAATTATTTTAAATGTTGGTTCGAGTATATTATATTTTTGGAACGTATCGCGAGATTTTTGATTATTTGGAATGAGTTCGGTTCGAGAGAGTTGATTTGTTTTAAAAGGTTTTGGGTTTGGTCCGTGTATTTTACACCGAGTTACTTAACCCACTCTACCCTTAATAATATTATTATTACTATTATTATTATTATTATTATTATTAAAATCATTTTTTTTTGTTAGAGTAAATAATAAAATCGTCCTTGTGTAAACCCGGAAAAGCAAAACAACCATCACCCTCATCACAAACACTTTCACTCTCTCTCTCTCTCTCTCTCTCTCTCTCTCTCTCTCTCTCTCTCTCTCTCTCTCTCTCTCTCTCTCTTTTTGAAACAACAACACCACCGCCACCTATAACCACCAATAACGCCGCCACCGCCCCCCCCCCTCCTAAACAAACAAATACCACCATCATCACCACCTTGTCCTGATCTATCTTTTGGTATAAACCACGCGCTCTAAAACATACTTTAACATCACGTACAAATTTCCATCACCACATAACACACCACTTTTCTCATATTTTCTTGTTGGGTTTTTGAAGAAACATAGTTTTGGAGTCATTTTGAAGGTGAGTGACCACGAGTTTCAACTCGTGTGTCTCGATTAGTACCCAAACCGTGGGTACACGAATGTTTTCTTGTTGGGTTTTGCAAATCTCTATTGGGAAATGATATTTTGATAATAACAACTCGTTTGGTATCTTGGGTTTCGATTTGACTCGGGTTGGTGCTCGACTTATGATGTTTGGGTCGCGTTTGGTATTGGGTTTAGCTCGTTGGAGCTTGACCGAGACCCATGGTCTCGGTGTGATTATAGTTTTGACTCGTTTGGGAGTCTAAGAGGACCCTTGGTCCGATTGGTTCGATTCTTGGTTGATTTGGTTACTAAATTGATGTTTATGGTTGTCTTAGTATGCCGCGACCCAAGAGGGTCCGTTTGGCAGTTTTGGAACTCTTGTATGAGCTTATGTCGTGGCCTTGTGGCTTTGGTATTGAGTCCTTGTGACTCATGGTTCTAGCCGAGACCCAAGTGGGTCATTTGGCTCGGGTTTTGGCTTGGTAAACCAACCCGGTATTGGTATAACTTGATGTTTACTTGTTGTGATTCATGATGTTATTATGTGATGTTGAGGAGAGGTTTGATGGAGATTCATGAGCATATTGAGAGCTTACAGCGAGGATTTATCACAGCTCGAGAGGCCGACCGCAAGTTATGGCAGAGGAATACCGAGCTAGAGAAGGAGGTGGCAGACCTCAAGAGAGACAGCGACACCCATAGTGTGGAGTTAGGATCATTATGGAGAGAGCTTGATGGCTTGAGGCAGGAGTTGAGGAGCCTCCGCCAGCAGCATGGCTAGATGATTGGGTTATGTTGTCTTGTTGCTTTCTACACCGAGGAGTGTTCGGTTAGAAAAGCTAGTCATCGTATTTTGATGTATTTTTCCGTTGATTATTCGTCTCGTTTGGAACGATTATTATCTTTTGTGTTTTTCGGTAGTTGGAACGATGTTGGATCTCTATTGTATGGCTGATGGTTATTATTATATGGTATTATGTGGTTTTTGGATATTGTGGAAATTTGAGTCCCTATTCGCCTTATTGATGTCTTGTGGTGTATTGTTGACATTCTTTCCATGACTTGGCTTCGTTGATTTAATTCTTGTTGAGCATATGATAAGTTCTATCGGAGACTCATGAACCTTGTATGATGTTTCAGATCAATGGCCCCACGACGAAACCCTGTTTGAGCTACCAGAACTGGTCCTGCTGCGACTACCCCTGGTCGCCGAGGACGCCGTCCGACTCGGAATGTTGAAACCCCTACTCCTGATAACCTGGACGCTACTAATCACATCAACAGGAATCAAAATGTTGAGGTTCAGGGAGACAATGATCATATTCCACCTAATGCACCTACTGTGGATCAAGCAATGATCAACCAACTTGTGGAGCAACGAGTTGCTGAGCTACTAGCTGAGTCAAATCATTCCAACAATTCTGCTGGAACATTTCCAACTGTTCGTGCTAATGGATGTAACTACAAAGAGTTTCGAATTTGTGGACCTATTGAGTTTGGTGGAACTGAAGGAGTGGTCTACTTGGTCAGGTGGATAGAGAAAACCGAGTCAGTGTTTAATGTCAGCGGTTGTGCGGAGAATGCGAAGGTAAAGTTTGCTTCTTTTACTTTCAAGGATGAAGCTTTAACTTGGTGGAACAATTACCGAAATTCGGTTGGGAGTGATGTGGCTTATGCTATGACTTGGGAGCAATTTAAGTCTTTGCTGATTCAGACTTACTACCCAAAGAACGAGGTAAAGAAGCTGGAGATTGAGTTCTGGAATCATAAGGTGAAAGGTACCGATATGGCAACTTACAATCGCCGTTATCGAGAGTTGGCCTTGCTTTGCCCCGATATGGTTAGGACTGAGACTCAAAGGATTGAGCGGTATACCGATGGGTTGCCGGTAGCTACAAGGAACGATGTGATTTCTGCTAAGCCTGCAAACATTCATGAGGCTATCACGATCGCTCAACAATTGATGGACTCGTTGATATTGGAGGAAGCTGAGAAAGACAAGAATGGAAAGAGGAAGAGGGATAATCACTCTAAGGGTAATGATCATTGAAACAAGCGACAAACAACTACTAGAGCTTATGCTATGGGAGATGGAGATAAGAAGAACTACAATGGAGATGCACCCAAGTGTAACCGATGTTATAAGAATCATTCTGGACGATGTACTGTGATGTGCAAGAATTGCTCTAAGATGGGACACATAGCTAAGGATTGTAGAGCTCAACCACTTGCTATGGTTCAAGCTACTCCTGAAACTATGAGTAAGGCAAATGTTACTTGTTATGGATGTGGAAAGAAGGGACACTATAGGAATGAGTGTAGGGAATTGTGGAACCGAGGAAATCAAGGATCGGGTGGTAATGGGTACAATCATGGAAACCGTGGAGCTGGAGGAAACCGTGGATGACAAGATAATGGGGACTAGCGTGTGGAAGCTGGAGCTGCTCATGGAAGAGTGTATGCACTTGGGAACGAGAGAGGAGAAGATCCGAACGTTGTTACTGGTACGTTCCTTCTCAATAATCGTTATGCTTCCATACTATTTGATACTGGTGCCGATAATAGTTTTGTGTCCACTAAGTTTGCACCCTTACTAGAGAAACCCCCGATGGCCTTAGAAATTGGTTATGATGTAGAGTTAGCTAATGGGAACATAGAAAGGATTAGGACCATCATTCGCGGTTGCACGTTAAACTTTATGAACCGTCCTTTCAACATAGATCTTCTACCCGTCACGTTAGGAAGTTTTGATGTCATTATTGGTATGGATTGGTTGTCAAAGTATCGTGCTCACATACTTTGCGATGAGAAGATTGTGCGTGTGCCTTACGGAAAGGAGATTCTAAATATACCAGGAGATCGAAAGGAATTGAGAGGCCCATCTAGATTAGCGGTTATATCTTGCACTAAATTACCGAAGCTAATGGAAAAAGGATGTTGCCTTTTCTTAGCTCAAATTTCTGAGAAAGGAGGGAAGGAGAAGACGGAAAGATGCATTGGAGATGTGCCTATAGTTCGTGATTTTCCGGATGTATTTCCCGATGATTTGCCGGGAATCCCGCCTACTAGACAAGTAGAGTTTCAGATCGAGTTGATACCTGGTGCTGCACCCGTGGCACGAGTGCCTTATCGTCTCGCACCTACTGAACTGGAGGAATTGTCGAAACAATTGGCGGAGTTAGCCGAAAAGGGATTTATAAGACCAAGTTCTTCGCCTTGGGGAGCCCCGGTCTTATTCGTGAAGAAGAAGGATGGATCGTTTCGTATGTGTATTGATTATCGAGAGTTGAACAAGTAAACGGTGAAGAATAGATACCCGTTACCGAGGATCGACGACTTGTTCGATCAGCTTCAAGGATCGAGTGTGTATTCGAAGATCGGGATATCATCAGCTTCGAGTTCGTGAGGAAGATATTCCGAAAGCGGCTTTCAGAACCCGTTACGGGCATTACGAGTTTTAGGTGATGCCGTTTGGGTTGACTAACGCACCGGCGGTATTCATGGATCTCATGAATCGGGTGTGTAAGCCTTACTTAGATAAGTTCGTGATTGTGTTCATCGATGACATTCTAATTTATTCGAAGAGTGAGAAAGAGCATGAGGAGCATCTAAGGCTTATCTTAGAATTGCTCAGGAAAGAGAAGCTGTATGCCAAGTTTTCTGAATGTGAATTTTGGATTCCGACGGTACAATTTTTGGGTCATGTGATTGATAGGCAAGGAGTTCATGTAGATCCTACTAAGATTGAAGCAATAAAAGATTGGGCTGCACCAACGACCCCAACAGAAGTTCGTCAATTTTTGGGATTAGCCGGTTATTACCGAAGATTCATTGAGGGATTTTTGAAGATAGCAAAACCGTTGACCAAATTGACTCAAAAGAGTGTTAAATACAAATGGGGAGATAAAGAAGAGGAAGCATTTCAATTACTTAAGGAGATGTTGTGTAGTGCTCCTATCTTAGCGTTACCTGAGGGTAATGAGGACTTTGTCGTCTATTGCGATGCTTCTCATAAAGGTTTAGGAGCTGTGTTAATGCAACGAGAGAAGGTAATAGCTTACGCTTCCCGACAGCTCAAGAAGCACGAGAAGAACTACACCACCCATGATTTGGAGTTAGGTGCTGTGGTTTTTACCTTGAGGATATGGAGACATTACTTGTATGGAACCAAGTGTGTTGTGTTTACCGACCACAAAAGTCTACAACACATCTTGAATAAAAAAGAGCTCAACATGAGACAACGACGTTGGATTGAGTTGCTAAGTGATTATGATTGCGAAATTCGTTATCATCCTGGTAAAGCAAATGTTGTTGCTGATGCTCTTAGTCGAAAGGAGAGAATACCACCGTTACGAGTTAGGTCATTGGGAATGACTATCGTATCGCCGTTACCGTCTCAAATATTAGAAGCTTAAACGGAAGCGTTGAAGGCAGAAAATCGACCTGCTAAGAACATATTTGGGATGGCAGAAAATGAGAAAGGATTTGTTAAGCATGCTGATAGAGTATCGTGTTTTGGAAACCGAAGTTGGGTACCTTTGTATGGAGGAATTCGAGAGTTAATTATGCACGAGTCGCATAAGTCAAGGTACTCTATTCATCCTGAGTCTGACAAGATGTACCAGGATCTTAAGAAATTATATTGGTGGCCAAATATGAAGGCAGATATAGCCTTGTACGTTAGCAAGTGTTTGACATGCTCTAAGGTTAAGGCTGAACATCAAAGACCGTCAGGATTATTGACGCAGCCAGAACTCCCGGTTTGGAAGTGGGAGTGGATTACGATGGACTTTATTACCAAATTGCCAAAGACATCTAGCGGTTGTGACGCTATCTGGGTAATTGTGGATCGTTTGACTAAGTCTGCTCATTTCCTAGCGATTAGTGAAGATGATAGTATTGATAAACTTGCGAGGTTGTATGTGAAGGAGATAGTTTCTCGTCATGGAGTTCCGATATCGATTATTTCTGATCGCGACAACCGCTTCACGTCAGCGTTGTGGCGATCACTTCAAACCGCTTTGGGGACGAGACTTGATATGAGTACTGCATATCACCCCCAAACCGATGGTCAAAGTGAGAGAACTATTCAGACTTTGGAGGATATGCTTCGTGCATGCATAATAGACTTTGGTAAAGGCTGGGAGAAGTATCTACCCCTTGCGGAGTTTTCTTACAATAATAGCTACCACACAAGTCTTAAAGCTGCACCGTTTGAAGCTTTATATGGCCGAAAATGTCGTTCACCTATTGGTTGGGCTGAAGTTGGGGATAGCCAACTCACATGCCCTGAGCTTATTTTGGAGACTACAGAGAAAGTGACGCAAATTCGAGATCGTTTGCAAGCAGCTAGGGATAGACAGAAAAGTTACGCCGATCAGAGACGTAAACCCCTAGAGTTCCAGGTTGGAGACAAAGTGATGCTGAAAGTCTCGCCTTGGAAGGGTGTGATATGTTTCGGGAAACGTGGGAAACTCAACCCCCGCTACATTGGACCATTTCTCATTTTGGAAAGAATTGGGCCCGTGGCTTATCGGTTGAAATTACCACAGGAACTGAGTAAAGTTCACGATGTGTTTCATGTTAGCAATTTGAAGAAGTGTCTTTCGGATGAAACGCCGGTTATACCGATCAAAGATATTCGTGTGGATGAGAGTTTGAATTTTGTGGAGGAGCCGATTGAGATATTGGATAGAGAGATCAAACGACTTAAGAGAAGTCGTATACCACTCATCAAAGTTCGTTGGAATTCGCGACATGGACCGGAATTCACGTGGGAACGTGAGGATGAGTTTCGAAAGAGATATCCGAAGCTTTTTACTTCGTAGATGGTTTGTTATGAGTGAAACCCGGGACGGGTTTCTTCGGAGGCTGGGAGGATGTGACAACTGGCAAATTAGGGAGCTATTTTGAAAACCCGCATTACTTTAAAATTTATAATTTTTGGAATATCTGAAAAGCTTATTTGTGATGAGATTTTGTTAACGTTGGAATGTGATTTTCAAATCGTACGTTATTTATGGAATTTGAATTTTTAATTATTGGATTGGTTTGGTTTATTATCGGTGATTTATTTTTGAGATGATTATGTAGCACTACATTGACTCCGGCACTAGGATAACCTAACAATTTTAATTATTTTATATGTTGGTTCGAGTATATTATATTTTTGGAACGTATCGCGAGATTTTTGATTATTTGGAATGAGTTCGGTTCGAGAGAGTTGATTTGTTTTAAAAGGTTTCGGGTTTGGTCCGTGTATTTTATACCGAGTTACTTAACCCACTCTACCCTTAATAATATTATTACTATTATTATTATTATTATTATTATTATTATTATTATTAAAATCATTTTTTTTGTTAGAGTAAATAATAAAATCGTCCTTGTATAAACCTGGAAAAGCAAAATAACCATCACCCTCATCACAAACACTTTCACTCTCTCTCTCTTTTTGAAACAACAACACCACCGCCACCTATAACCACCAATAACGCCGCCACCGCCCCCCTCCTAAACAAACAAATACCACCATCATCACCACCTTATCCCGATCTATCTTTTGGTATAAACCACGCGCTCTAAAACATACTTTAACATCACGTACAAATTTCCATCACCACATAAACACCACTTTTCTCATATTTTCTTGTTGGGTTTTTGAAGAAACATAGTTTTGGAGTCATTTTGAAGGTGAGTGACCACGAGTTTCAACTCGTGTGTCTCGATTAGTACCAAAACTGTGGGTACACGAATGTTTTCTTGTTGGGTTTTGCAAATCTCTATTGGGAAATGATATTTTGATAATAAAAACTCGTTTAGTATCTTGGGTTTCGATTTGACTCGGGTTGGTGCTCGACTTATGATGTTTGGGTCGCGTTTGGTATTGGGTTTAGCGCGTTGGAGCTTGACCGAGACGCATGGTCTCGGTGTGATTATAGTTTTGACTCGTTTGGGAGTCTAAGAGGACCCTTGGTCCGATTGGTTCGATTCTTGGTTGATTTGGTTACTAAATTGATGTTTGTGGTTGTCTTAGTGTGCCGCGACCCAAGAGGGTCCGTTTGGCAGTTTTGGAGCTCTTGTATGAGCTTATGTCGTGGCCTTGTGGCTTTGGTATTGAGTCCTTGTGACTCATGGTTCTAGCCGAGACCCAAGTGGGTCATTTGGCTCGGGTTTTGGCTTGGTAAACCAACCCGGTATTGGTATAACTTGATGTTTACTTGTTGTGATTCATGATGTTATTATGTGATGTTGAGACTTGGGCATTTTATGGTTATTATTATTGTTGTTGGCCGAAGTGGAGTTGAGGCCGTAATCTCATGGTTTCGGCAAATGAATTAACTTTGATATTGTGAAGTTGTGTTGACGAGTATGATATTGGGGACCGATTGTGAGACGGTTATTTAGATTGATGGAGATAGGTTAGTCGGGTGCCGTAGTCGGACCCTATTGTTGTAGCACGTGGATTGGGATTGATTTTGGACGGAGTTGGATTATTTATTTTTGACTCGGTTATTTTTATTTTTGGACTTGGACTATGAGCCGAGAGTGATGACTTGGACATGTGACCAACTCATATGACTCGATAAATATTCAAAATCAAACATTAATAATAAAACTCGTAATAATATTATTGATAATATAATCGTTTATATACGTATATAGACGTGATAAACATATGTATATATATATATATATATATATATATATATATATATATATATATATATATATATATATATATATAAATGCGTATATTAATAATAAAACGATCACGAGTAAACATTATAATAATATAACGACAAATATTGTACTATGCGAATAGTGCAATAAATGTCGGGAGTATTATTATAAATAAATAACTATAAATAATGACGAGAACTAATACGTTGAGTAATTAATAAATGAAAACATGATTTTTGTAAATTTGGAAAAACTTATCGAGTTATACGAGTTGTGGTTACTTAAGTCCAAGTGGACTTTATTATGTGACTTTTGTGTTGTCACGGATATATGACGATTACTATATCCATTTTCTATAACTACGTAACTTATTTAATCGACGGATTAAATCGAGTTCATTTAGCTATATAAAATGAGTATATTAATGGGCATCATATCCCACGACGCCCATAGGTTGTGGTACGTGTATTAGGATAATAAATTACTAAATATCTCGTGGAGTTGGCTAAATTGACGAATTTGGCAAATTTGACGATATATCTAGGGAATTTATTGGACTACGATATTTACCATATAATATTCTTTGTGCTATGTGATTTAGGTTGGGTATAATCTTGGAGCGATATATTACGTAAATAAATATGGGGGATTACCAAATCGACGGATTTGATAAACTTCGATGATTTATTTAAATAATATATTGGGCTAATATTAGACCTATAGACGGGTTATTATTTCTTTCGTTGTGGCTTCTTGGTTTGAGTTGTGTCGACCCTCCACCCATATGGATACCAAACGTCAAACTTCAAATTAATATGAAGATAATTCGAGGAATGGATATTTTTGGAAAGTTAAATGGAATACGTTCGGGATTTGGGAATATTTGATTTTGAGGAAATGATTTCTGAACGGGTTTGATATTGTTAGGAAGTGCCGAGTCTGTAGTTGTCGTTACTTGAGTTTGCTTTACGTCTTTCATTTATTGATTTCTTTTGCGGATTGCTGGACTTGAGGTGAGTCATAGCCCCACTTTTACTCTTGAACTTTGTTTTCAATACTTGGGGTGAGAAACGTGCAAATGTTTTATGTGGACTACTATCGCTTTGTTTATTTTAAAACTTGCTATGCTTATAGAACTAGGTAGGATTTAGAGCGAGGCCTAGTCCCGAACTAGGTAAGCTATTGATTTGTTGTTGAGCGAGGCCTAGTCCCGAACTAGGTAAGCTATTGGATTGGTTATAGAGCGAGGCCTAGACATGATCTAGGTAAGCTATTGATTGGATTGATTTGAGCTATAGCGTGCACCTATAGGGTTGGTTAGATTTGGTTGGATTATTTGGTTGGATCATTTTGGTTGGATTATTTTGGTTGGATGATTGAGGCCTAGTCTAGCTAGCAAGCGTTTTTCGTATATGTCCACCCTATTTAGTTATGAATTTAAACCTATGATCTCACCAGCGAAAGCTGACTTTTAGCGCGTTTTCTCAGGTAATTAAGTGATGCCCTTGGATGCTTGGATTGGAGGCTTGGCTATGGCACCTGGTTATGGATCTATTTTCTAGAACTCTGATAAATAATTGTGGACCTATATTTACTTCTTTTGGGCCTGACTTTGATTGATTTTGGGATAAATGTAAACTTTAAAACCCTGCGTGGTTGAATTCTTCTCTTGTTTACTTTATCTCGTTCTTTTATGTCTTGTGTTGGATACCAATCCCCGTAGCACCCCGAAAGCTTGTTGAGTCTTCCGCTGTACCAAATTTTGGGGGTGTTACACTAGGGTTCTTAGTAATTACTTTTATTGCCATAAAAATCAAGTTTTCATTTGGTTATGAGGTTGCTTGTGTCGATTTTAGCGATTTAGGGTTTGTAGGGTTTTTGCAATTCGAATGGCAACTAGGGTTTAATCACCATTGTAATTAATTAGATTTGTACTATTTTATCAATGATTGAAATCCAAGAGGATTTTATCCTTGAGGTTGTCGATCTAGAGTTGGGTGTATACTATAATTTTCTCCCACGATAAAACATACAAATTCTTAATTAGTGTTGTCATGATTAAAAAGACTATGTTCTTGTAATCAACTTAGGGTTTTAGGTTTTTGGTTACATAAAGTTTGAATCTTTAGGGTTTCTTAAACCCTAAAGTTGTCAATTTCATGTGGATACAAGTGTCTGGGCTTAAACCTGTGAGAAAAACTAATACAGGCTAATCGAAAACCCTAATCCGGAAGAACCTTAATTCTTGTTTGCAAGCTGTTTTAACTTTTATGATTTGGTGTTTTAGATATTTTTGATAAGGTGCAAACTTTACAAAAAAATATTGTAAAACTATATTTGGAAACCAAAAGTTACCATATTAAAAATGAGTAAGGTTGATTCCTCAAAATACCTTTTAAAATAATTAACTTACATAAATCTTAGATGTAAAATTACGATACATGATTAAACAATAACGGAGACATCTTATTAATAGAAACTTTGGAGTCCTTTTAATACCCCTTAAAATAAATGACTTAAATAAATCTTAAATATGGCTCATGGATGAACAAATTCTACATGGTTTAAACAATAATGGAGAACTTTTGCTAAAGAAAACTTCAAATACCTTTTGATGAAATACACGGTTTAAACAATATAAATTAACCACGGATGTATGACTAAATAATGTCAAGTGAAACTTCAAATACCTTACTAATACCGTTAAACGTTTCTTCTTAAACTTTAATAATAAATGGTAACTTGTAAAGGAAATAAAAACTTTTTTAAGCATTTTTTTAAAATAAATCTCGAATGCGTTAATGCTATATACTGTGTCTTAGTAAATCAACATGTGAGTCTCAAATGCTATAAATTGTGTCTTAGGAAATCAGCATAGGAGGCCCAAATGCTATAAGCCGGTCTTTAGTGCCAAATGAAAGTTTTTTTTATCGGTTTATAAATTTTGAAACACACATTTATATATTTAGTTTTTATTTTTATTTTTAATTTTTATATATATCAAATAGTTCCAAAACATTATCTTAATTTATACCATATAAACACTATAAACTTTTTCTTATTCTTGTGGTAATTGATAGTTAAGTTGATGGAAAGAAATTTTAAAATATTTTTGCTAAAAATGGTAACAACATCAATCACTAAATTAATATCGTAAATATTATTTAATCTTCAAACTTTTATCATTTTTCGTTTATAACTCATATATATTTTTTTCGCAATAACTAAAAATTGGACTCGTAAGTATTACATTAAAGGTCACACTAAAATACAAGTTTGCAAGTATAAGAGCATTCACTATTAGAGGTTTAAGAATATGTCAAAAAAACTTGAAAAAGTTTATGTATTATATTAGTTATAATGGAGTAATATTTTATACACATGTGGCATTAAAAAAATCCTAAAATGTTAAACCTTTTCATAATCTCAAGACATTTACTACTTATGTATAAAACTTTAAGATATTTATGCCATAAGTAGAAATAGATTTATTAGCTCAAAAGGTCTAAAACTTAATGATGTAACATACAAAAATTAATTTATAAAGCTTTATAATATATTTTATTATAGTAAATGTCCTAATTATTTATCGATATAGACCTTCGCTTTACGGGATGTTCGTCTAATACTTAGTGACGAAAAAAAATGTCCAATTCATGGTTTCGAGAAAATTTAGTTTTCATGAGCCGGCGTGACTGGACAAGCAATATCTTACGTGGTCACTTCTTATTATCTCTTTATCTTGGTTACAATACCCATCTCTTTTGAGCCTTCTTTACTCTTTTCTTATTTTGCTTTTTTGTGCTTCAATCTTTTTCAAATAAATAGTCTACTGGACAAAAAAAATCTCCTTTAAATCTTTATTAAAAATGAACACTTTAATAATGGTTCCGTCTCAAAAACAAATACTCCCTCTTTACAAAAGCAAAACATAAAACTTTACATTTTAACTTTGAGATATATGAATTAGTGTTAACTAGCATGGTAATGCTACAGTAACTGCAGAAACAAATACTCCGTAATACATAAAGCAAGAATAACTGACGCCGATATATGACAATAGTAAAGAAAAAAAAGTCGATGGTGATTGTTGGCAGTGGTAACTGTTAATTGCTGCTATAAAAAAAGAGATTCATGTGTCATTTATTTATAACGTAAAAGTGAATCAATATACTTGATTATATTATTCAACTCGGCATGAAGATAAATTTAATAAAAAAATATGAAATATAACTCTATACAAAATATATATTAAAAAAAATCACCAATCATAGTAATTGTGTCTTATAAATTACGTGAAACTTATTGATACACTATTGAATCATAGCATCTTCAAACTCATCAAAGAAGGTGTGATTAATAATGAGAACCTTAGGTGCCGTTTAGTTGTAAATTTTTTTTTTCTTTTTCTGTTTCTAAATTCTTTGAAAAAGGAATGATTTTTCTTCTTTAGAGAATAGTTAAGAATTTTAAAAATCCGTTTAGTTGGAATTATATTTTCTTTTTTTAAAAATGATAAGAAAATTAACTCAAATTGCGACGGTAGCGGCAACGGCGGGCGGTGACGGTAGGCGGTGGAGGAAGACACGAGATATTAAAAAAATGAGAGAAAAAAGTGAGAATAGTATAATGTGCTTTTCAATTTCTTAACTAAAATTTAGGAAATGAGATTTTATTTTTTTTATTTTTTATTTTTTAATTGTGAAAAAAAGTTTGACTAAACAGATTTTCTATTTTTTCATTTTCAAATGAAAAATTTTCTAAAAAATTGGGATAATTTTCACCAACTAAACGCGCCCTTACATTCGCTTAGCAATTTGTTATTTCAAAAATTATGACTTACATGATTAAGGTTAAAACCATGTTAGCCTCGACGTCACAGAGAGAATAAAACAACAAAATCACTCCTCTTGATTAAAGCAAATATCGATGGTGTTAATGAATTAAGCATGCATAATAATAATAATAATAATAATAATAATAATAATAATAATAATAATAAGTATTGGAGGATAAATAGGCCCGGCCCGGCTTGTGGGCTCAGGGTTATGTATTGCCTATATATATCGTATCAATAAAACATATCACCTACGGGGTTCAATGTAGTCCAACATGGTATCACAGCCAGGTTGAACCCTAAATATTTTTTTTCTCTTCCGCTGCCTGTAGCCAAACCTAAATTTTCCTCCGTTTCTCCGTTGCGTAATACTTTCGTTGCATTTTTTCCCCACCAGTTACAATTCTCCATTGATTGATAGTGCTATAATTCTATTGGTTACTTATTTGATGGTGGAATTATGCATGTCATACCTTTTCATTCATCAATTGTTTAATTAATCAATTCATTGCTGCCTACACCGTCTGCCATGTGCCTTTGATTGCTCAGGATCTTACTACTTGATGGGGAAGTTAATTCATATTGTCTAAAAAAAAAAAAAAAAAATCTAGTTGTTTTATGTTTGTTTGTTAGTCGATTGTTCGTACGACTTTGTTACCAGTCGACTAAAGTTGACCGTTGGTACCAGTCCCTAAAGTCGACCGTTAGTACGGTGTTGTTACCAGTCGACTTAGCCGACCGTTGGTACCAGTCGACTAAAGTCGACCGTTGGTACGGTTTTGTTACGAGTCGAGTACTAAAGCTATGTTTTTATTATGTTATGTTTTTTTTTTCTAGTTTACAACTCCAGTCCGAGCTTTCGCGATTTCGCCGCTCGGACTGCGGGGGAGTATTAGAGGATAAATAGGTCCGGCCCGGCTTGTGGGCTCAGGGTCCATTAGGGTTTCATTATGTATTGCCTATATATATATCGTATCAATAAAACATATCACCTACGGGGTTCAATGTAGTCTAACAATAAGAAAGTATGAAACAAAACATTCTTTATAGAAGATAAAGATTAAATGAAAACTATAAGTTTCTGATCGAAGGTTTGTAGCTCGATGTTTACGTGAAGAAGTGTTGACAAACAAAATCTAAAGTACACACGTAGAAGTGTGAAAAATAATATAAATACATCTACACTCACAAGCGTGAAAAAATCATATTGCAAAAGTGTGACTGTTTGTTACTAGGGCAAATCGCATAAAAAGGTATCCATCTTAGGTCCAATTTCAATTAAAGGTACTACTCTTTTTTTTTCTCAATTTAAGGTACCCGACTTTTTTTTTGGCCGATTAAGGTTTTTTTCTAACTTTCGTTAACTATTTCGTTAGTAAATTACATAATTGGTCATTGAGTTTGTATAGGCATTTCATGTTTAGTAAATTACATGATTTAGGTTTTTTTTCTAACTTCCGTTAACTATTTCGTTAACTTTTTACGTTTTCGTCAGTTTTTTTACGTTTTCGTCCGTTTTTTCACGTTTTCGTCCGATTTTTTACGTTTTCGCCCGATTTTTCACGTTTTCGTCTATTTTTTACGTTTTTCGTCCGTTTTTTCACGTTTTCGTCCGTTTTTTCACGTTTTCGCCTGATTTTTTACGTTTTCGTCCGTTTTTTTACGTTTTCGTCCGATTTTTCACGTTTTCGTCAGTTTTTTCACGTTTTCGTCCGTTTTTTTACGTGAAAAGACGGACGAAAACGTGAAAAGACGGACGAAAACGTAAAAAAAATGGACGAAAACGTGAAAAAAACGGACGAAAACATGAAAAAATGGACGAAAACGTAAAAAAAACAAAAAGAACATGAAAAAACGGACAAAAACGTAAAAAAAACGGACGAAAACGCAAAAAAATCGGGCGAAAACGTGAAAAAACGGACGAAAACGTAAAAAAAACGGACAAAAACGTGAAAAAAACGGACGAAAAACGTAAAAAACAGATGAAAACGTGAAAAATCGGGCGAAAACTTAAAAAATCGGACGAAAACGTGGAAAAACGGACAAAAACGTAAAAAAATCGGGCGAAAACGTGAAAAAAACGGACGAAAACGTAAAAAATCGGACAAAAACGTGAAAAAAACGGACGAAAACGTAAAAAATCAGACGAAAACGTAAAAAAACTGACGAAAACATAAAAAGTTAACGAAATAGTTAACGGAAGTTAGAAAAAAAACCTAAATCATGTAATTTACTAAACATGAAATGCCTATACAAACTCAAGGACCAATTATGTAATTTACTAACGAAATAGTTAACGAAAGTTAAAAAAAAACCTTAATCGGCCAAAAAAAAAAGTCGGGTACCTTAAATTGAGAAAAAAAAAAGAGTAGTACCTTTAATTGAAATTGGACCTAAGATGGATACCTTTTTATGCGATTTGCCCTTGTTACTACACATTGATAAGTGTGCAGGTTTTCAAATATGGTTCACTCTCTATTTGTCTTTGTTATATATTAGTAGTAAACTTAAACATAGATTAGGAGCTTAAGTGTACTTTGTAATTAGATTAGGTGTTAGACATAAATTAGGATTAAGTAGCTTGGAGTGCAAGGCAAGCTAAGGTTTCTACCCCCTCATCTCTATAAATAGAGATGAGGGGGGATGCTAGTTCTTAACATTCTTCTTCCTCTTTGTAATAACTTTATTTGGTTTTTAATAAAGGTTTGGTACGAGGGCATATCGTGTGCAATATTCTTGTCGGTTCTTTGTAGTCTCTCGTGTTTGCTACTTGTGCTCGATATAACTCACGATCTAGTTTTCTGTGATCGAACTTCAGGTTTGTTGTCAAGGTATTTTCCAACAAGTGGTATCAAGAGCCGCGGTTATTGTGATCTTGAAGTTCGAGTGTTAGATCGAGGTTTCGAGTTGGTTCGAGGTTTCGAGGTTCCGTCGATTGTAACAGTAGCAAGTAGCGACGAGAGGAAGAATACGAGTACACTTTTGATATCACATTAAGAAGAAAAGTAAAATAAGGGTGACCAGTGATTGGTTAATTATTTTTTCCCTCACGTGATTGATATTTGATACATTACTTGAAAGGTAACATATTGTTTATATTAGACTTTGTTTAATTGTTTTTTGGGTTTTCTAAAAGACGATTAAATTGAAAGTTCGACTTATTGCGTTTTCTTGTGGTTCAAGTTTGATCATGGTTTGCTTGGGTTTCAAGTTTGCGATTGGTTTAACTTGTTTGTGATCGAGGTTTTAGAGTTTTTCTAATTAATTCGATTTGCAAGAAAGGTTTATAGCAACAAGGTGGATATTGCACACGGCTTGTGAGATTTGTCGGTAAAGTTGGTTAAGAAACAACTTGACAAGGTATTTAGCAAGGTATAAGAAGAATGGCTAGTTCTATAACTAGGTTTGATATTGAAAAATTCGATGGGAAGAATGACTTCGGGTTATGGCAAATAAAAGATGCGTGCTTTAATGGTACAACAAGGTTGTGATGCTGCATCAGAGACATTACCCGCGGACATGAAAGCAGGAGAAAAGACTGCTTTGATGAAGAAGGCATACAATACATTGATTCTATGCTTGGGAGACCGGGTTTTACGGGAAGTTACCAAGGAAACATTTGCTACAGAAATTTGGACGAAGCTAACTAGTCTTTATATGACTAAGTCCTTAGCAAACAGATTGTATCTAAAGAAGAAGTTGTACACATTCTATATGAGTCCAAGTACAAAACTGGCTGATCATATAGATGAGTTTAATAAGTTTATACTTGATTTGGCGAATATTGATATCGAGATTGTGGATGAAGATCAGGCACTTATGTTACTTACGTCGTTGCCATCATCTTATGAAAACTTTATGGAGACATTGTTGTATGGGAGGGAATCCTTGACAATAGAGGATGTTCTGGCGACTCTGAATTCACGAGAGTTAAAGAAAAGAACTAAAGGCACTGATGAGGCGAAAAATGATCCGTTTTTAGGGGGTCATTTAAGCCCGAATTCGACTTTATTTGATCAAATATTGCCCTAAATCGTTCCTTTTGTGATTTTAGGTGTTTGGAGAGTGAATTCTGGAAAAGAGGCTATTTTGGACGTTTTTGGAGCATAAAGTGAAGAAAACGACAAAGTACCAAAAATCCAAGCTGAAGATACAAGGTGACGGCGTCAAGACTTCCTTCTTGACGGCGTCAGACATGAAGAATAATTTACCGTAGCTGGTGACGGCGTCAGATGGAGAGGTGACGGCGTCAAAGTGGCCAAGAATAAAATACCGTAGGTGGTGACGGCGTCACATAGGCCGTCACAAGTGGATCTAGGGCGTCCGAGGAAGTATATGGCGGCGAGTTGACGGCGTCAGATTTAACTCTTGACGCCGTCAGAACGATTTTCCTATATATAGTTTTCTAGTTTTTTCATTAAGAAGGAGAGAAGTTTTGGTGAAACCCTAAAGACGATTTTGGTGCCTCTTTTACAGGTTTTTCAAGGGTTCCAAACCCTTGAGACCTTGCATTGTAATTGAGATAAGTGTATTTTCAATTCAATCAATATGTCTATGTGTTGGTTGTTTATCTCTTGTTCTTGTCTCAATTCTACTATGCTAGGCTAGATCTCTCTTGTGTTTGCTTAGATCTAATGAAACCTAGATATTGATTATGTGTTGATTACTTGTCTATTCTTGTTTTGAATGAATGATTTATATGTTAGGCTTAAGAAAACTGGCAGATCTCCAAATGGTAACATGCTTGAACGTCTTAAGAAACATGAACCGAGGCGTACTAGGTCTTTATTGGTTGTATTTAATGCATGAGCCACTGTTTACAATCCCTATAGTTGTGCTGGGTCATGGTGTAGGAGGAGATAAGAGCTCATAGAGTTGGGGAGTTATGTATGCCACCCCACGAATGGTATTAAGGAATACAATCCGTCATTCATACAAGTGTAACAAGTAATTAATATGTAAAAGATATCTAGGGAGTAGTGAAGTCTAAGTAAACACAATTTCTCCAACCACTGCTCACAACTTTAGTTTATTTAGTTTAATTTCATTTTTATTATTTTATTTTGATTGCATCTTAGCTTTGGGTTAGTTGAATAGCAACTAATTCCGCCCACTCCTTCAAAACCCGAGATTTTACTTGCTTTCATAAAATATAAAAACACAAAAATAATCATCTCTCATCTCTAGAACTATTAATTAGGTTTTCTAATCCTAGCGACACTATTCCTAAGCTGAACGATCAATCCCCCGGTACTTGTCACTATACTATACTACAACGATCAGGTACACTGCCTGGTGGGGGTTGTAAGCCTCGCGAGATCCCTCGAGAGGTAAAGCAAGGTGCGATTTCCACGCATCAAGTTTTTGGCGCCGCAGCCCGGGGAATAGTTATTGTCTAGGTTAAGATTTCTTTTTATTAGGTCTACTTGCTAGATTCCTATCTAGTAAGATTTTTATTTTTATTTTTAGGTCTTCTTTAGTCTATCTCATTTCTTTGTGCCTTTGTCAGTAAATTAACCCCATTGACTATTCCGTTGACCATTATGGAAAACGCGAATCCACCCCTTTCCCCTGAAGAAGTGGCTGTGTTACGTGAACAGATTGAGAGTGAGATTAGAGAGCTTAGAGAGCTTAATAGGTTGGTTAAGATTGAACTCAAACATACATTTAGTGACCTAGCAACCGCCTTGTATTCAAATAAGGACCTAGGGCCTAATGACTTTGTGAATATTGTTGAGAGACTAGAAGAGGAGGCAATGGATCCGAGGCTTAACGACTACTTTAATCTATACCCCACTAAGGAGGAGATTGCATACTATAATAATCTTATTGATAACCCGCGATCTCCTTTCACCATAATTGAACCTAAGATCAAGAGAGGCGATCCTAAGAGTGCTAAGATACCATGTATGATTGGATATAAGCACATTAGCAATGCTTACATTGACTTCAAATCTCCAATCAACATTATGTCCTCAACTGTTTATAATGATATAATGGAAACAAGACTTGAACCTAGAAGGGATCCCAAGTACCCCGGTGGAGTTTGTAACTTTGTCGGGAGAGTTAAAGGTTTACGTGTCTTTGTCGGTAATTTCACTTTTGTCACCGACTTTATGATTGTGGAGGATCTTGCTAATGTTATTGATTGTCGATTATCCAATGTTGTGTTTGGCCAACCATTTGTTGAGGAGTCTAAGTTAGAATATGATGAGGTAGAAGGCACGATCCGGTTTGCAAGTAACACCGATAGTATCACTTATAGGATGCCAAATAGGATGAAAGAATTTCGCTTTATATCTCGTTTTGATAGTGATAACGTTGGTGCTTTTGAGGATATTGATGAGGAGGATAAGAAAAAGGGCATGGACTATGTTTGGGAAAAAAAGAGTCTTTACTACAAAGATTGCTTGGCCTTTGGACCAAGGTATAAAGTCGATGAAGAATTTGCCCGAATGATTATGGGGGCGATTGAGAAAAAGGTGATTGGTTTCTACAAGGAATATCTACAATCGGAGAGTGGAACCAATGATGAAATCACGTAGTAACCCACGACTTTGAGTCTAGCTACAAGACTCGTAAATAAAGAAAAGCGCTTCTTGGGAGGCAACTCATGTTTTGTGTGATTTTTATTTGTTTGATTGTTATTTGCTTCCGTATGCATGTTTTGTTTTTATTGTTGGTTGATCATGTTTCTCAATTAAAATGTGAAATACTTTATTATGTTGTTTAGCCTAGTCTTAACTTCAACCTAAAGGTATTTTTGCAAAAGATAAGTGTAATGGGAAACCCCAAATATGTTTTTAAGAAACAAACCGATCATGATTCTCCACAATATTAAATGAACATGTATATTCGTATTTGTTAGAGTCAAATGCTTGTATCGAGTCATAATGAAGTTTTGCAGGATTTTCCAGGAAGTAGGACAAAGTTTTTCCAGAAATTTTCCGGAAACTTAACATAAGGATTTCTGCAGGTTCATTCTGACGGCGTCAGGGAATTGCTCTTGACGGCGTCAGGAGTCAAAAATCTGGAAATTTTACCGATTTTGTTTTTCTAACGGAGTCTTATGGTTTTTGTGAATTATTAAGTTTTATAATCTTCAGGAAATCTGCAAACTTCATTCCACAAGCATTATATCTTACTTTGTTTTCTAGGATTTAGTAACTTATATAGGATGCCGCCGATTTTACGCGAGGTTGCCTTGTCTACTTTTGTCAGGATTTACAGGTTATTTATGACAAGAAGATGATTTATATTCTGGAAGGGAAGCTTTGATTGTTCATTTTCTTGGAAGAAGATTTAACCTGGCCAACTAAAATCCATACCGAGCGAATCAGGGGAGTATTTGATTTCATTCTCTTTACTTTTTAACTTTTACATTCTTTACTTGAACATTGGGGACAATGTTCATCTTAAGTGTAAGGGGAGGGTAAAAAGATGATACCTTACATATGCACTTTCGCTTGAGTTTGTTTTGTTTAATAGTAGATGTGTAATAAAACTATGAGAAATACTTGTTAGTGTAATTTTAGCGCCAAATTTAAAATTTTTTACAACATTTAGGAGTGAAGCTTTAGCCATAGCAAGCGTCTCATGGATAGGAGATTGTATGACTAGCACATAACCGTATATTCAGAAAAATTTTCCACCCAAAAATGTGAGGTTCGCCTTTAGATTTGATAGGAAAAGCATTTACTATTAGTGCTTATGAGTGTACCGGTAGCATTTAGATTCTAGAACTTGCGTTAGTGATGCATCCCGAGACCGCTAGTGAGACTACATTCGTGTGGTAGGATTTACTACATGATAAGAGGCATTAGGATCACCCTTGTGTTAAACCCGTATTATAATTACTTGACCATTTAAGTCATATTACTTGGCTAGTTAAGTCAACTAATTTTTCCCACACCCTTAGCGTTGTACTCATTTTTAGTACACGATACCCCTAGTACACCCCTCCGAGCCTATCTTTTCGTTTCTAACTTTAAGCATCTTACTTAAAGGAAGAATTTGTTACACCCAACTTAAATGTACACCCAAATCGCCTTAGCCTTCCGTGTATGCGCTCATCTTTAGTGCATTATTGTTATTTGTTAAACCCTAAGTTAACTTTCTAATTGATTACATGGTTGCTAAGTCGAGTCATATCCTTGTACATATTGTTTTGGGACGATTGGGACTCATGGGTAAGTACTTATTTTATGGAGTAATGGGGAAGAACATCACTTATTACCCCCATATGTACGTTAATCTTAAAAGTGCTCCAAGTGTTTTGATTTTCTTAATTCGAGTCATTAGATTAGTTAAATGTAAAGTATGTAAAGATTCAAGTGTAAGGGGAACGTTTATACCCCTATGATGTATTATTTTGGATGGTAGGGTAAGAGTGTATGCAAAAAAAAAAAAAAAAAAAAAAAAAAAAAAAAAAATAGAGAAAAAAACAAGAAAAAGAAAAAAAATATAGAAAAAAGAAAAAAAAAAAAAACATACGGACTACCATCCCGTTTTTATTCTATGTTCATTTTATGTTTTTCATTTATTAGCTTAAGTCGAGTCTAGTCTTGGCTTAGCAACGCCATCTTGTATATGTAATTAACTAAGATTGTTAACTCGCCACCAGTAAAACTTCCTTTATCCAACAAAACCGTGTAATTCATATCCCTACACCTAACGTTATAACCCTTTAAAAAGACCTCTTTGATAGTTTATCCTAGGTGCTTACGCCATGTGGTGGAGGTTTGATCCTTTCCCAAGCCTATGGTAATCTATTTTGCTATGACAGGTAGTGAGAGATATCTTCCATTTCCATAATGTTATATTACTTTATTACACCCGAGAGATGTGAGTATCTAAACACTATTTATGAGGTGCTTGTATATAACCTCCGTGCTTGTCTATTGGTCTTTAGTGGAACGATTATTTGTTGTAATTACTTTTATATTAGTGTTAAATGACCCCTAACTTGTCTTTTGAGTAGAATAAAAGCTCATTTGCTTGAGGACAAGCAAATCTCAAGTGTAAGGGTATATGATGAGGCGAAAAATGATCCGTTTTTAGGGGGTCATTTAAGCCCGAATCCGACTTTATTTGATCAAATATTGCCCTAAATCGTTCCTTTTGTGATTTTAGGTGTTTGGAGAGTGAATTCTGGAAAAGAGGCTATTTTGGACGTTTTTGGAGCATAAAGTGAAGAAAACGACAAAGTACCAAAAATCCAAGCTGAAGATACAAGGTGACGGCGTCAAGACTTCCTTCTTGACGGCGTCAGACATGAAGAATAATTTACCGTAGCTGGTGATGGCGTCAGATGGAGAGGTGACGGCGTCAAAGTGGCCAAGAATAAAATACCGTAGGTGGTGACGGCGTCACATAGGCCGTCACAAGTGGATCTAGGGCGTCCGAGGAAGTATATGGCAGCGAGTTGACGGCGTCAGATTTAACTCTTGACGCCGTCAGAACGATTTTCCTATATATAGTTTTCTAGTTTTTTCATTAAGAAGGAGAGAAGTTTTGGTGAAACCCTAAAGACGATTTTGGTGCCTCTTTTACAGGTTTTTCAAGGGTTCCAAACCCTTGAGACCTTGCATTGTAATTGAGATAAGTGTATTTTCAATTCAATCAATATGTCTATGTGTTGGTTGTTTATCTCTTGTTCTTGTCTCAATTCTACTATGCTAGGCTAGATCTCTCTTGTGTTTGCTTAGATCTAATGAAACCTAGATGTTGATTATGTGTTGATTACTTGTCTATTCTTGTTTTGAATGAATGATTTATATGTTAGGCTTAAGAAAACTGGCAGATCTCCAAATGGTAACATGCTTGAACGTCTTAAGAAACATGAACCGAGGCGTACTAGGTCTTTATTGGTTGTATTTAATGCATGAGCCACTGTTTACAATCCCTATAGTTGTGCTGGGTCATGGTGTAGGAGGAGATAAGAGCTCATAGAGTTGGGGAGTTATGTATGCCACCCCACGAATGGTATTAAGGAATACAATCCGTCATTCATACAAGTGTAACAAGTAATTAACATGTAAAAGATATCTAGGGAGTAGTGAAGTCTAAGTAAACACAATTTCTCCAACCACTGCTCACAACTTTAGTTTATTTAGTTTAATTTCATTTTTATTATTTTATTTTGATTGCATCTTAGCTTTGGGTTAGTTGAATAGCAACTAATTCCGCCCACTCCTTCAAAACCCGAGATTTTACTTGCTTTCATAAAATATAAAAACACAAAAATAATCATCTCTCATCTCTAGAACTATTAATTAGGTTTTCTAATCCTAGCGACACTATTCCTAAGCTGAACGATCAATCCCCCGGTACTTGTCACTATAATATACTACAACGATCAGGTACACTGCCTGTTGGGGGTTGTAAGCCTCGCGAGATCCCTCGAGAGGTAAAGCAAGGTGCGATTCCCACGCATCAGGCACGAAGGAAGAAACTGGTGACGGGTTATACGTAAGGGGAGGGTCAGATCATTCAAGGAAAGCTCATTCTGGTGGAAGTTCGCAGTTAAGTCAAGGGGTGGAACTGGTAAACTCAAGTGATTCATATGTCATTCAGAGGGTCATCTGAAGAGAGAATGTCCATTAAAAAAGTCAAGTGGGTTCGTCAAGAAGGGTAAGCATGATCAGGATTTTGATTCTTCTGATGACGAGGGTAATGCCTACTTTGGAAAAGCCTTGATGGTAGTCGGGAATGATGAGATGACTGAATTGGTAATTGATTCAAGTGGGTCTTATCATATGACACCTAGAAGGGATTTCTTGTATGACTTCAAGGATATTGATGGTGGTTCGGTTTAGTTAGGTGATAACAGGACATGCGCTATCAGACAGGAAAAGTGAAGATACAGTTGCATGATGGTTCAAGCTTTATACTGGAAGATGTCAGGTATGTTCTAGGGTTAAGAAAAATCTTGATTTCATTGGGTACTCTTGAAAAAAAGGGTTATACTGTGAAGATGCAGATGGGTAGAGTCAAGGTGATCAAAGGTTGTTGGGTTATGATGACTAGAATAAGGAAAAAGAACTGTGTGTATACTCTTGAAGCAAAAGTGACGACTTTTGGTGTACAAAAGTATGGAGGTTCAAAACAAGTTGGATTCAAGCAACTTGGCAATAAACAAGTTGGGTTCAAACAACCTGGCCATAAACAACATGGGTTCAAACAACGTGGTCCTGGTGTTAAAACAGGAGTCCATGGAGTACAGGTTGATGAAGTGTTTGGTTTGAGGTGGAACTGCAGGGAGCTCAGGGGAATCGTGAAGCTGAGGATGTTCAGGTTAGTAACGATGATGCTGCAGTGGCTCAAAGAAAGTTGGAGGACAAGCAACTTGAAGAAAAGACAAACACGGACTGCTTGGTAAAAGAGCAGGAAAATATACACCTTGGTATAAAGGTAGGGGCAGACATTACGGTAACTGGAGTACCTTGTCAAGAAGGTACAGAGGGTAATGTTGCTGAAAAGAAGAAAGTGAAGGAGTTTACGGAAGCTAATCTTGGAAAATTACTGAAGTACAATGCCTGGTCGACAAGGTGGTTCCCGGTCCGAGGTTCCAGCACGAGGAAAAGCTGCTAAGTATCGGTTATGTTTAAGTGTTACTCATAAGGTGGAAATTGTTATATATTAGTAGTAAACTTAAACATAGATTAGGGGCTTAAGTGTACTTTGTAATTAGATTAGGTGTTAGACATAAACTAGGATTAGGTATCTTGGAGTGCAAGGCAAGTTAAGGTTTCTACCCCCTCATCTCTATAAATAGAGATGATGGGGGATGCTAGTTATTAACATTCTTCTTCCTCGTTGTAACAACTTTATTTGGTTTTTAATAAAGGTTTGGTATGAGGGTGTATCGTGTGCAATATTCTTGTCGGCTCTTTGTAGTCTCTCGTGTTTGCTACTTGTGCTCGATATAACTCACAATCTAGTTTTCCGTGATCGAACTTCGGGTTTGTTGTCGAGGTATTTTCCAACAGTCTTTTACCTTTCTTTTAAATAATTTTTACACGCTTGGAAGCGTGATTAGATATTGTGATTGTTTGTTACTAAACATTGATAAATGTGTAAGTTTTTCACACACCTATAACTGTGGGGTTATAGATAAACTCATGTTTCTACACGCAGGGATGGAGTCAGGGGGTTCCCGCGGGTGCCTGGCCACCCTATGGATCTTTTCAATGTAATGTTAGTTTTTGAAAAAATATCGATTTTTCATAAAGTTATCTTAAATGCACCCGGTCCATCGAAATATGTTTATAGTATTAGTGTTCAATTTTTTTGTGCACCCGATCATCTTTAGTCGTAGTTCCGTACCTGTGACTACACGTTTGTTATCGTGTTCATTTTATACACATCTTATAGTGTATAAATGTATAAATAAAAGTACACGTCTCCATAAGACATGTAAAAATAACCGTGTAGAATTTGACTTTTTCTTGTAGTGATATTGCAACTTGTAAAATCTGAACCAAGATGGCACCAAATAATACAAGAAATTAAGAAAATGCTAAGTCTTAAGTCAATTAGTACTCATACTAGAACTAGAGTTAACAAATGAATACAAGTCAAAATCAGATAAACTGACTTTTAACACCACTCCATTGCACATTTTGTTCACTGCATTAGGTAAATATATGTGTTCTATACATTTTTACTTACATACTGTATATTGCATTATACATACTTCCCTATAAATACCACCACTCTTCAAATGTTCTAATTTGATATATGAGTAAAGGTGAGAAATATCTGTTGTGTAAAAATGAATTGTTGTTGTGTAAAGAAGATATCCAGTACATGATGGAATTGTGACTGGGTTACAATTCCAAAGGTGAGAAATATCTGTTGTGTAAAAATGAATTGTTGTTGTGTAAAGAAGATATCCAGCACATAATTCTTACGAACTTCATGATACAGTTAATTTTAACTTCAAAAGTTACCTTCTCTGGAAGTTTAGCTTAGCTATACAATAAGCAAATAGAGAAGCAAGAACGATTGGATATAGTGCAAGCAGAACATACGCAAGTGGTAACTCATCATGATTAAACCCAAAGTAATCTCTTAAGAACGCTTCAACGGATTTAGTTTCTCCAAAAACTAAGATGTTCTTTTTCACATCACCAAACTGAGAAGTAAGCATTGCATTAAGCGACCATGAAGTAGGAATCAGATAGTAAAGCCATTTCCACCAATTTGGAATTTTCTGCAAGAAAGAAAAAAGATGAGTTCCTCAAAGCACTCAAGTCCACAATTTTATAATGTAAACATGCGACTAAATTTTGTTTTTCATGCTCATTAGGTCAAATTGCATCAAGACTTGCATTTATTTGACATGCAGTCATTCATTCTTAATATTTCTGAATGTACTACCCTTAACATTGAGGTCACCACCCACATCGAAATTTGAGTACAGGTTCATTCTCAGAAATTGAGGAAGAATTATAAAACTGTACTCTTGGTGACCTCAAACAACAGTATGGACTCTGAATTAGAGGTTGAAAATTGGGTGGGTTAGTGGGTGTGGTAAACATTTCAAACCGGGTAATTTGGGGTATGGGTCAAGTGGGTCAAGGTGGGTTGGTTCAAAACATATTATGTCTAATGTTTTAAACAATCATATGATTAATTTATTAAATAAATATGATTATACACTAAATATTACAGCATTGCAAACTTTTTCAATGTAAACTAGTAGGTTATATGCAAGTTCAATACTTTTTTGGACACTTTGGACCCATTTCACTGCCTTCCACCCTTTCGATTGTTTTGAGATAAAACATAACCTGAATCCACCCGTGTATACCATAAGGGATCAGATTTCCACCTAATGAATAGAATTTGCTATTAAGAATGAACTTCTGAAATCTGTACAAGTTAAGAGTGAATAGGGATATACCGGTTTAGGAATTAAAAATCCTCCAAACAAGTTAAACATCGTGTAAAATGCGCCCTGTAGAATGGCAGCTACTGGAAAGTTTGGAGTCATAGCAACAAGCAGCATTCCCAAATAGGTGAAGTACATCATCGTGCACAAGAATGTATAGAAGTAAAAGAAAACCTTGTAGGCTGACCAATAATATCCGATCATAGGATATGTGATGCAGGTGAATGCAAGTGACTGGGCGAATAGATAAGGGAATTCGATTATCACCTACAAGGTATAATCAAAACAGTTTTTATACATTATAAATAATCATATAAATCTCTATAAAACAAAAGTACAATCTGCTTCATAAAGCACATATTTCTCTTTTATAGTCAACAATATCCTATTATAGCCCTCGTGTGAGTAACTTACATATATCCTATTGCGTATTAGTAGATAAGAAGAGCTGCATACCTGTGCAAAAGCATAAGAGACTGATGCATACATCCCAGAAAACCTTTCTCTGTACAAAACAGTCCGCTCCATGGAAACATAGGGTAAAACTGAAGATGAGTTGTTTATGCCACTAAAAAGTACAGCAGAGAACATTGAACCAAGAACATTGAATAAACTCTGCTGGTTATGTCTGTCATGTGGAAGGATATTATATCAGATGATTTGAAGCATATTTTGAAGAAATATAAAATTGCTAAAATTCATTAAAAAGGTGTAGACTTTCAAGGGGAGGCAGAATATGGTTCTTGGACTTTCAAACATATTTAACTAATGACCCATACGCTCTTAGATTGTTCAGTGTTTATTTCTAAGTGATTATCAGGCTTTAGACAAAGTGCTAATATTAGCGTGGGTAATAGCTGATAAATCCTTTGTGGGTTTGAGAGTAGTTCCTAGCTTCCTATACTTGACCCTTAGTGTTTTATGGTGGTGACTTGTTTAATCAAGCTTCTATTTCATGATCCTAATATTGTAACTATGTATTCCATCTAGAGTTAGAACTATTTGACATTCAATCCACAGATTGTTATGCATTCCTGATTCCCCCAAGGTAATTCCAAATTTATCAAGGAATTAAAAACTGAATATATAGGCATAAGAGTGTTTGCATGTGTGTCGGCCCATCTATATATGCTTATTAATGCGCGTATATGCACATGCATATTGGCCACAGAGAACCATACTAGAACACGCATTTCAAAATTTACTTTGATCATTATCTGCACCAAGCAACGAATTATGAAAAACGAAAGCAAAATTCACATGAAATGCATAAATGCTTAAACTTACATTTTCTTCCCTTGGTTCCAAAAGAGAAGCCCGAAAAGAAACGATGCAAAGAGCATATGCAGGGATCGCATTAAGTTGTATGAAGGACTTCTCCAATATGACAAATGTTGTTTCCATAGACAGGCCTTGAACTGGCCCCAACCATTTTGCGGGAAACGTGTTGGAAAATATAAATCTTTTGAGCCAGTAGGTGGTTTACTTAATGTATTTACAAGGTCTTTATTGCTCCTGACATAATAGAAAGCATATAAAAGTAGTCAAACAGGAGTTATTTGATCAAATTCTTAAAGAAGCTACAATACATGTAGATAAAATAGACACACATGTAACAAGAGTCAAATAAACCAAATTCAGAGTTAAAGTGCTTGACATGGGTTAGATAAATTTATATAGAAATATTTGATAGGTCAATATCTTAATAAGATAGATTAATAACTTAATTAGACCTACGATGATGGGGCTTTAGTGTGTAACTTACTCATACAAAGTTGAATTTGAATAGATTTGTCCAAAATCGACTCCAAGTTCAGATTCTACTGATGCTGAAGTAACCTCCAACATCCATGTTGCTGGGTTATAGTTGTCTTTAATCTTTGGCACACCAGAAATGCTCTGTTACACAGAAATTTCACGTGAATGTAAGATAATACCTGTGTCATTATATATATAGAATCCGGACCGATTGAGAAGGTTTTCAAAAACGATAGATTTTTAACTTTGATTCATGTTTTTCAAGTGTAAAACTCATTTTAATGTGATAAAAATTCAAAATGTGTAAAAAAAAATTGAATCAATGTTCAAAATCTCTCGATTTTGCGATATATGTAGAATACTGAATCATCTGTACAAATTTAATGAATCATCATCATAACTCGATTTAACAATGATTTGTGAATCAATTTGTGATTTACAGATTCGATTCACCATAAAATGATGTTTACTTGTAAATCAAATCAAAAACATGAATCAGTTTATTCAAACGAAGATTTCTCAATCTTCTCAAAATAAAAACCTTGTATATATATATATATATATATATATATATATATATATATATATATATATATATATATATATATATCAACCAACATGTCCATCTGTTTGATCAGAGGTCAACTAACCTCAAAGTACTCAATGACCCTACTTGAATTGCGACCAAGTGGCCCGCAGTATATCATCCGTCCACCATTTTTCAACAGGATTAACTGCAGGGATATGGATGAGGCAATTTATGAGATTATGTTTATCAAAATAAATTAAGAAAATTATGCCTAAGGAAAACTATAGTAACAATAAGAACACAAACTTGTAGCAAAAAAAAAAAAAAAAAAAAAAAAGTGTTAGAAAACATTTTATTTCAATTATAGATTCGAACATAAGATTTGCCAATTACATGGTGATATTCATGAAACAAATAACAACCCTTTTATCCTCACTATTTAAGATAGGTTTTTTAATTTTAAGAAACACCATGGTCCATGGCCAGGTTATAAACACTATAGTATAAATCTGTTTCATTCTAAATCACAAACTATATTAGTCTCATGAAAAAACATCTTCATGTTCTCTTAACACTTATATCTTTAGCGAATTCAGATATCATAAAAGATGTGTTTCCATATCACAATCCTAAACTAAAAAGCTGTAAAAGGGTGTTGTGTTAAGTAAAGAGTTACTGAATTCAGCTTTATTAGTTCCATTCTAGAAGCTAGTTTTAATTGTATATACCAGACTAGTTTAGCATCTAAACAAGTAGGGTTGGATCAGTTGGAAAACCCCTTGCCTCTTAACCTAGAGGTCAAGGGTTCGATCCTCACTCCCTACAAAAGGCCAGAGGTCCTTTTCTACCTTAGGTAGAACCGGAAGCAACCTCTCTACCTTAGGTAGGGGTATGGTTGTCTACGTCTCAACCTCCCCCATACACCGTGGAAGACGGTATTGGGACTCATAACCCGTGGAAGACGGTAATGGGAGTTACTTTACTTTTTTTTAGACTAGTTTAGCATCTCCTTCGTACCTCATCAAAAGCCTCAAATATGTCAATGCTAGGTTGGTGAATAGTACAGACAATTGTTCTTCCTGTGTCAACAATATTCTTCACAGCCCGAATCACAATGGCAGCTGATCTAGCATCCAGTCCCGTTGTAGGTTCATCCATGAATATAATGGATGGATTAGCAACAACTTCCACAGCAATTGTGAGCCTCTTACGTTGCTCTGTTGACAGACCACTTACCCCAGGAATGCCAACCAAGGAATCTTTTATTGAATAAAGCTCAGCGGTTTCCAGGATTTCCTTTATGAAACTCTGTACATTTTATCAGAGAAAGTTGTATTTACTAACCAAATAATTGTGAAAGTATGTATGTGTAAATATTTCATAAAAGTATTTCTTTACATATTTTGTTTTTGAATCAATATCAGGATGAAGACGGAGCCAAGCAGAAAATATCACTGATTCTTCAACTGTGATTTGGGGAGAGTGTACATCAGTTTGCTCACAATAACCGGAAATCCTAGCGAAAGTATCTTGGACTTTAGGATATCCTCCAATCCTAATCTCTCCTTCAACAATACCACTGCTTTTTCTTCCAGAGAGAACATCAAGAAGTGTTGTTTTGCCAGCACCACTTACACCCATCAATGCTGTAAGAACACCAGGTCTAAAAGACCCTGTGATATCATGAAGAAGTTGAAGTCGCTTTCCAGTGAAGCCATGCTCTCGCATTTCCTAACGTAAAATGAGCAGGGAGGGATTTTTTTTATTTTTTACCATAACATAATCTAAATAATAGATGCAACATATAAGATAACTTTGATCAATACCTGTGAAGGCTCAACATGATACTGTAGATCTTGAAAGGTAACCGTTAACGGTTCAAAAGGTAACACCATTTTTCCTGTAAGATAAGAGGAGGAATAACTATCTATTGATGCATAACAGGACACCCTTTACTCCCATATGTGAATCAACAGATCCAAAACAGTTATATAACGAATTCCATTTGGTACAATTGTCACAATTGCAAGCTCCACAAACCAGACTGTAACTATGGAAGCAAAATTTAAGAAAATGATAATTTTCGAACCTTCATAAGGCTCTGAGACGGTAGTATTGGAAATTTTAGCTGTTTTCTCTTTGTCAGTGTGGTGTTTGGTTCCTTCGTCACCATTTACTTGAGATAGCTTTTCCTTTGAAATAATGGCACGAGTACCCGGAGCTGTAATATTAAATAAGATTTTTAAATAATTAAAACATGGCATTCTCTAATTTCAAATTTGACTTATAATAATATTAAGATGAAGTTACCCTTAAGGTAGGTTAATGCCAGCACGAAACCTATGTTAAATAGCAGTGCAAAACCAAGCAATGCACCGAGTGATATCCAGTAATAGTATTCTTCAAAGTCCAAACCACGGCTTTTAAGTGTCTGTAGCCCTATGGTTGTGTTTGTAGATGTCATCTGCTTGACGAAGTTTAAGAAATGAATAACATACCATTGAGTAATATATAAATTGTTCTTAATAAAATACGGATTCTTGTTCTCTACCTTGTTCCATCTGGGAGCATGAAATTCATTAACTGCAAGGCCTATTTCTCCATATGAAAGTGGACAAGCCCAGAATCCCCATTTCAACCAAGCTGGCATTGAAGCTGCATCAAGTTCCCATCCCTTAGTTTGACCAACAAGTCTTTTAAGTGCTACTAGTACATGTCAAATTAAAAAGAAAAAAAAAAGGGAACTTACTGGGTGGTATAATGAATCCACCAAATGATAACAGAAACAGTATTGATATACTGCCCATAGTTGTCGAAGCAACCACCGTCTGAAAAGATGATGCCAAGAATCGAAACATCGATACAGATGTGAAATGGGCTCCAAAAAGTAGCATTAGGTGGCGGAAGAACCTTTAAAACATGTCCAAAATGAGAAGTTAGATTCTAGCTAGTGTTGCTACTATAAATGATGATAGAATATATAAGATGCTCACCTCCCTGGTTCAGGACTGTAACCAATAACATAATAAGTGAGACACGTCCAAATGGTAGCCTCCAAAATTGACAGGGGAATCTTAAGAATGGATGCAGGAATTGCATATGCCCAAGCAGGGTATAAATACATATCCCTCTGCTTATAGAAAATTGGAAGTCTCGCAACCGTCATAGCTGATTCTGGGAACCCGTCAACAAGAAGAATTACAAGTGCATAAAAGAGTGCACCAAGATAATAGTTTGCATCAATGACATCAACATTCAATCTAGTTCGGATAAATACAGTCATCGTGATAACTGCAATTATGAAGATCTGCACAAAAGTAACCCGATTTATTTACACGTTTAAAAGAAAAGTACTAATGGAATAAGAGTTTATTGCCATACATTGGTAATTTTATAAACAGTATAATAGTACCTGGACTGTTTTAAAGATGTAGACAAAAGAGTTCCTTTTCATTAAAAGAATCTCCCTAGACATGCAAGCTTTAAAAAGAGCCCATTTAGATAGAGAATACACATTGAAGGAAATCGCATTCTCATGGCTTGGCAATCTTGTGAAGGGTTTGGAGATATCCTGACTTACTTCTTTTCCCATATAAGATTCCTTAAATTTCATCGATAAGGTGTGTACCGAGATATAACTATATTCTTGTTCCGTTCGGGACCAGTAGTTTGCTTGATCTTTTCTTGACACAACCTGCAAATAAGTTCTTATTATAGTGACAAAACACTGCATACAAACATGAATAGTATAAAGCTAAGTCAGAATTTGTATTAGGGGTTTGCTAATCACTAAAGGCTACAAAAGGTAGTTTATTTGTTTGAGTAGAGTTTTTGAATAAATATAGCATTGTGTACTGGTGGAAGAGAGATTCAGAAAGAGTCTGAAAAAGTGGTGAGGACATGGGAGGTCTACTGTACATCGAGGAACAATCAGACTCCACAACTCAACAAAACGTTAATCGGGCATCAAAAAAGAATGAAGCAAATGGATGGTTTTGTGAATGGGTGGCACAAGATTACATATTTAAACCCCATTGGTCTATGGGATAATACTTGGAAGTTGGAACACCATCATTCCTTTTATAGAAGGGAACCTTTCAATAAACAGATGACTCTTTTACCACCTAAGTCTATTTCACAATGAGATGCAAATCACCTCTTGGAGGAAGTCAGCTACACCTTTTCTCTCAGGACACCTAAAACCCAAACCCTCAAAATACTCCAAAATGTTACTGCGCGGCCCATGATACACAATCATCCCTTCTGCCATCAACATTATGTCATCAAAGAGATCAAATGCTTCTGGTGATGGCTGAAGAAGTGAAATAAGTACAGAAGCATCCGTTATATGCGCCAACTGCTGAAGACAAGCAATAATCTGATATGTAGTGGAGCTGTCGAGGCCATTTGATATTTCGTCCATGAATAAAGCTTTTGTGGGACCGACAATCATCTCCCCTGCAGACAACCACACAAGAAATATACATGACGGTTAACATTTGCAGTTATTATTGGCATGGTAGACTAACTTTTTGCAACAAATGTCACCAAATAGGTTGATGTATAGTGATGGAGTAAATAGGCATCATTTGCAAAAATTACCAGTAGTTAATCTTTTCTTTTGACCACCAGAGATACCTCTCCTCATGGCATCTCCAAACATTGTATCAGCACATATATCAAGGCCAAGAATCTGCAGTACAATGATAATGTTCATTTTCTGCGCCCCAAATGCGAATAGTTATATATAAAAAAAAGTTAACATCAGATGGAGGTTACCTTCAGAATGTAGTTTGTCTGAAGAGTTGTCTTTTGACCTTCAATAGAAATTGCCTGTGGTAATTAAACACGGTTGCGTGTGACAATAAATATCAGTATATCACCATCAGAAACTATTTAAAAATAATAAGGGAGTAGAAGTGTCCTCTTAAACTTTTGAAACTATTTTCTGCATATTACATTAGCTTTATTTCTTGATTTGAGGGGTACACTCCACGTAACTATTATTAACATTTTCTCTTCAAAAAGATCCCATTTTTTTTTTTTTTTTAAAATTAGAATACACTTATACACATACAAATATTAATACTTTACCTTCATAAAAGTATCTATATCTGGATCAGGAATAATCCCTGCTTCGTTCTCCCTCTTGTTAACCTCCATCATGATCTCTTAATGAGACGAAAAATATTATCAGTTCTCAAATGCACATTCCTTGGAAGGGGATAAAAAGCAACTGTGTGTTTGTTTTTACATTGCATAGACATACCTTGACGACTTCCGGTACCCTGACAACGGGAGGAAAAATCAAGTGTTTCCCTCACTGTCATCTCTGGGATGTGCAAATCATCTTGGCTAATATAGGCAGAAGTTTTTTGGGGGACAAATTCTTCTAGATTGTATCCATTATACGAAATTTCACCACTTATCTGTTTTAATCAACGAAGAACCATTAATTAGTGAAACAGTTCGAAAGTAATACATCCAAACTACATACAAACCAGAACAAGTGTCTATGATGTTTCTCATACATGCATATTCAATTTGAAATTAGGCCCAAACTCCTCCAATTTTAGTATGAGTATATCCTATTTATTTCGTTAAGGGATGAAATGCCATTCTTCCCGAAGGTCACTTCACTCTTTATAGCAAGGAGCCAAAGAGCTGACCTAAAAGCAGAAGCTGCCTTGATCTTCTACTTATTGAACGCCAAATGAGACAAGTATAATACCGGCAGAAATTATACCAAGTTTGTGGGATAACAAATGTATGACAAATCTCAACCTTTCTGTTAGCTGTAAACTAGCAAAGATTAACTTCTCATTAACTCGCTTATCAGAAGCATTCATAATAAGTTTTTCGAGAAATTATGTGTAAACCTGACTCCACAATAATGGATAGATAATGAGAATATTAACTAAAGGGCAGGAGAAATTTCCAAAACTTGTCTTATAATGATAATTGACTTGAATGACCACAATCCTTTATAACATATAATGAGGTCCTTTCAAAAAAATTATTTTCTTAGGCAACTTAATTGATCTACCAAACCTTAGGTACTGTGACATCATCGTTTTGCATGTATATAGTATTCTTATAGAATTTGGCAAATAGAAAGTTCAAAACCTTGAGAGATTTGCTTAGGTTCCCTGAAAGTGCTTTCAACAATGTGGTTTTCCCACATCCCGGAGGACCAAGAAGCAGAGTCATCCTGCAAAAAGTTGCATGAACTGATATCAAACTTAACTCGGTATTCATCTAAAGAATCTTAAAACAACGCCGAACAATGCTGTTACTCAATTTCAGTTGACCACAAAAATTTCTGGCCTTTTAAGCAAACAGCCCTAATGTATTAAGTCTACCCATAGATCATTTATCCAGAAATTTAGGTTATCGTAAGTCCTTTCTATAGCGTGCTAGAGAAGAAGAGTGTGTATCTTTCATTATTTGGATTCTACATCATATGATCTTCAGAAGTCAGAGTTGACTTTTGTGAAGAAAAAAAAAATCACTATACTGGGAGAATTTGGTGAGAAATTTTTTACAACCGACAAGAGAAGAAGAAATGACCAAAAAGCTAATTTCTAGGTCTCTCTTAATTAATATAATCATTTGGCTAATTTTTAATGCAATTATCTTCATTTTGTGTTCTTGATTAGTCGTTGACTATCTTCAAATCCTTTTTGATTTCTAGAAGTCATTATCAAAACATTACAGGATGTTATAATTATAAACTGAAGTTGTATTCTCACCTTCCTGGCTTAATGACACCACTGACATCCTTTATGATGGTTATCTTAGCGCGATTAGAAGTTATACCAGGTATCATGACAATGCTCTGTCAGAGAAAATGAATGATTAGATTTGGAATATTACTAATCAACCAAGAACGATATTACCAATGACCAGACCTACAAAGTGAATAACTAGATCTGTATATTCTTTGTAATCCATAGGCAAGTGATTTGGTTGGGTCTCGATCCATCCTAGTGATATGGTAATGAACTGGGATTAAAAAGTAGATTGACAGTGGCAGGTTAGTCACTTACAGAAAGAAGACTTTGCAAGGAATTCCAGAGAGTTGGCAGGGGCTTGCCATGAACAACTTCACACTCAGCTTCTACAAAGAGATTTTTATACCTCACCTCCACAGAGGGCAATTGTACGCCAACTCTAAGAAAACAGATTGAATTAAAGCATACATTGATCGAAAGTTACTACTAACAAAACAGCAGAGCTAGTGCACCTAATGCAATGGGAAGGCAATTAAAACTCCGGGTACAATTATAGTGAAAAGTGTTACACAGAAAATGAAACCTTACTTGTCTGTCCGTTTCCTAAGTTTCTGCAGTAACTGAAGATTGTCATTCTCAATGTGTTTGATGAGCTTCTCAATAAACATGTGCCTTTCAGGAGCAAGGAGCTTTGTGACATCAACCACCTTCTTTCCTTTAACAGCATCTCCATCTCCATTATCTTCATCAAACAAAGATGACCTTAAACGTTCGAATGTTGACAATCTATCAATTGCTGCCCACTGTAGAAGCCTCTCCTCATCTGTCTCGTCATTATTATTTAAGGAACTTATATCTGAATTAGAACGCAAGCTAGATGTACGACGACGAAAAGATGATCTTATACTTCTACCAATCTCGGACAACTCGTTTCTAAATGACTCTATTTCTTCAGAACCAACTAGTTGAGCCATATCAGATGGCTTTATGAAACATTGTACATTGGGTCAGACAAATATATATATGCAGAGCAGTTTATACACACATATTTTATATTTTTATTATATATATATATATATATATATATATATATATATATATATATATATATATATATATATATATATATATATATATAACAAAAGCGCACGTATATGCAACTATTTGACGAGGCTTTGTTCCTTCAGACATAAGGTAAATACAGAATGCATCATGCATTACGCATTACTAACTTAAAAAAAAGAGTATTCATAGAAGAAAATATAAAATCTATATATTAGTTTCAGTCAACTGCCTGTGGATATAAAAAATGAGTGTTTGTATGTATATGATAGATTAAAATACAGATTGTTAACTTAAATCATGTATAATAAGAGCAAAAATACTTGAGTTTCTTTGAATACCCCATATATAAAGTCCATTTGCTACCATCATCGTAGTTGGTGTATACATTAATAATGAACCCTCAACTTCCGCCTGGAAATCCTAATAATGCAGATTAAGATATTCATTTAGCTACAAACTCCCACAGGAGCAGAATCCTTATGTATTGTACCATATATATACTACGTAATATTTTAAATATATTTATAGAATCATAATGCTAAGCTTGGACAAAAATGAAATACAAAAGTTGAGTTAAAAGTGTGAACATGATTTTGCTCCAATAGCACTAACTTATCTATCAATATATTCCCTTTGCAACAATGAAATGAAGAGGCTCATTAATCATCAATTCACCAGCATTATCTCATTCCATATAGACAGCAAAACAGGTGCATTGCTTGTTTCCTACTCAGCTAGTTTTCATAACAGAAATATATATATATATATATATATATATATATATATATATATATATATATATATATATATATATATATATATATATATATATATATATATATATATATATATATATATATATATATTTTAATGGAGTGAACAAGAGGCAAAGTTAGATTAGTCATATATAAATATGTACACGATTTCCTTAATCTACAGCATAAACGCCATATAAATTACAATCAGTTATGGCCTGATTAAAAATATAATCAAGATGTTGTGTATACACACTCACAAATAAGTCAGATAATTAAATCGCAACCAATATATGATTAAAACACAAACTAGACATTGCACTATAAGTTTATGCTTGCCAATCACATAAAAGTGTAAGATGTTATTGTTGAACAAGTCATAACACAAATAATGATATGTGGGTTGGTTACCCGACCAATAACCACAGTTCTGTAATGGTGATATGCATGCCTAGCTAAAGCATGATTGTGTACTTTGTAGTAATTTAAGCATGCCCCTTTGAAAATGTGAACTTGTTGCCTAAGAATCCAACTGCTTCATCCTAACCACTTACATACAGAAAACAAAATAAGAATAGTCAGCATGATATAAATTAATTAAGGGTATATGTATATTCAACCATATATGCACTGTCCTAGAATCCTGACTAACAATGTTATGTTCCCACATGGTCAATGCCGCTTTCTAAGCAAAAAAATATATAATAGAAAAGAGACTTAGTTAAGAAGAAAACATTTTTCTTGTTAAATTTATAAACATTGCATTATCTAAACCCATATAATAAACTGTTTTGCTAATGATGACGTCATCTATGACATGACAAAAATACATGATGTGGCGTGCCATGTCATATTTGTATAATTAAAAACCCGGCTTATCATTCTTTTCTTTTAAATGCAAGTTAGAATCCAATGAGAAAAATCTTTTATTTTTTATATAATAAAAAAATTACATTATTTAGGAGTGATTTTGCAAAATCATTCTAATTGAAAAAAAATTAGACCAATAAGAGAACTCCATTTTGACACATAGACGAAATCAAACAATATGATTAGCCAATAAAAAAATTAAAATTAAATTGATTTCGGTCAAACTTAAATACATTTTGTGGAGAATTTGGTTGAGGAAAAAAACACATAAAAATATAGATGTCAAATTTATGAAAACAAAAATTTGAAAAAAGAGAAAGAATTAAGTAAACTTTAGTGGTTCAATTTTAAATATACTGTATATAGAGTTAAGTGTAAAATTATAATTATTCGTATTTTTTAATAACTTTAGATAATAAACAAATAACCTCTTACACTTTATACCCCCTAAATTTTATAATATGAACTTTGTTTACAACTACATCAGTATTAGTATAATTAGTTTGAAACTTTTATCCATTAAAATTACAAAAATTTTTGTAAACATACGAATTATTTTAATATACATTAAATATTTTTAAAATAAATATTAGTTTTAAACTTTCATATATTAAAATATTTTTTTACAATATACATTAAATAAGGAATCATGTTATCATATTTAAAAGTTTAATTTATGCGTACATGGGTTTGAATATTAAATACGACTAAATTATATTAACGGTAATATAAATATCAAATGGTAAGCACGAGTTACTGTGATATGAAAATAAATATACGCGATTGTACTTATAACAACGACTTATGTAATTATTATTTGAAGTTTATATACGGATATCCGGAAAAACATTTTTAAAAAACTTAAGGAAGTATATTTTAACTTCATCAACGCTCATTATGTGCTACTAAAGTCGCACATTTTGTATAACATGATATCAATAGTTAAAGTTAAACAATGATGTGTCTTTCGTTGTAGGTATAGATTTTAATTATCAAGTTTTAAACTTATATTTAACCAACTTAACCTATAACAAACACTAACGGACACTGTACCCGATCTATAATAAAGTAAATATCAGTTTTAAGCTTTCATCTATTAAAATATATATTATTTTACTATATACGTTAAATAAAGACTCATGTTATCATATTTAAAAGTTTAATCTATATGTACACAGGTTTGAATATTAAATACGGCTAAATTATTATTAATGGTAATATAAATATCAAATGGTAAGCGCAAGTTACTATGATATGAAAATAATATACGCGATTCTACTCATAACAACGACTCATGTAATTATCATTTAAACTTTTTATACGTATATCCAGAAAAACATTTTTAAAAAACTTACGGGGTATATTTTAACATCATCAACGCTCATTATGTGTTACTAAACTCGCACATTTTGTACAACATGACATCAATAGTTAAAGATAAACAACAACATCAACATCAACCTCAACATCTATGTTAGTTAAACAAAATTAAATCGTTCCTCTAATAAAAAATTTTACAAAATATTAATAGATATTAATATATAATGAAAAACTCATCATATTTATTAGTTACTTATATCACAATTTTCACGGGTAAATTCTTATATGTCCATATAATAAACTAAAATTTTAAAATAAATTTGATTTATGTGTAAATCTCGTGCACAGGACTTATAACTGGTATAATAATAAAAGAATTACATTATTTCGGAGTGATTTTGCAAAATCATTCTTATTGAAAAAAACTGAACCAATAAGAGAGCTCGATTTTGACATATATGCGAAATCAAACAATATGATTGGCCAATAAAAACTCAAAATCGAATTAATTTTAGTCAAACTTTAATAAATTTGGTGAAGAATTTGGTTGAGGAAAAAAACACATAAAAATATAGGTGTCAAATTTATGAAAACAAAATTTTGAAAAAGAGGAAGAATTAATAAAACTTTAGTTGTTCAATTTTAAAAATATATTATATAGAGTTAAGTGTAAAATTATAATTCTTCATATTTTTTTTAATAACTTTAGATAATAAACAAATAACCCCTTACAATTTATACCTCATAGATTTTATAATATGAACTTTGTTTACAATTATAAGTATTAGTATTAGTTTGAGACTTTCATCCATTAAAATTACAAAAATTTGTAAATATACGAATTAGTTTTAATATACATTAAATATTTTTAAAATAAATATTAGTTTTAAACTTTCATCTATTAAAAGACTTTTTTTTTTTTTTTTTTACAATATACATTAAATAAGGACTCATGTTAAGCACGAGTTAAATACGACTAAATTATTATCAAATGGTACGCACGAGTTACTGTGATATGAAAATAAATATACGCGATTGTACCTATAACAATAACTCATGTGGTTATTATTTAAGCTTTATATACTGATATCCAGAAAAAACATTTTTAAAAACCTTACGGGGTATATTTTAACTTCATCAATGCTCATTATATGCTACTAAACTCGCACATTTTGTAAATATGACATCAATAGTTAAAGTTAAACAACAACAACAACAACATCAACCTCAATATCTATGCCAGTTAAACAAAGTTAAATCTTTCATCAAATAAATTTTTTTACAAAATACTAATAGATATTAATATATAATGAAAAACTCATCATATTTATTAGTTACTTATATAATAATTTTCACGGAAAAATTCTTATATGTTCATATAATAAACTAAAATTTTAAAATAAATTTGAATTTATGTGTAAACCGCGTGCATGCATAGGACTTATAACTAGTAACTAAAATAAGAAGGACGAGAACCACAACCACACATTTTAGATGTACATAAAAAAAATTGATGCATTTTCTTTTAAATTTTCCCTATTCATTTAAAATGTATAGTTAAAATTACTTCTCAACTTGTCAACCTTTTATAACAATCCACAAAATCTCATCACTATCGTTTCCACTACAAACACCTATGTCAGGTATTTCACAGGTAAATTTTTGGTTTTTATGTGCATTCATTACCTGCATGACTCTCTAGACTTGCTCACGTATCCACACAAGCCAAATATCTCTACCCACAAATCCTATAAACCTCCGGTATGTCAAGCATAAGATCACAACAACTCAAAAATAAGTAATCTACCAACCTAACACACTGAACATATCACAATATCATAATAAACCCTAATCTAACCCTAATTAAGCCCTAATCAAACCTATATGTTTACAAAACCCTAATTGCTTATCTAAACCAATTTAAAAGTGTTCAAGGCTTATGTATGAGTTACCTTAGGAAAATTAGGATATATTAGCACCCTTAGACCATAGTACAACCCCTTAGAGCTTAGGTACAAGTCTCTTAAGCACAAAACCATAACTAGGTCACAACTTCCCGGAATTAGGTCTAAACTATCCCAAAACATCACCATAAGCTACCACCACTTAGTATAAGCTTCTTAAGACTTAGGATTAGTCACTACGCATTCATAGGACCCTAATCTAGGCACTAAACCCTAAGCTAGACCCTAATCACTAACTAAGCAAGATTAAGTCTAAACTAAACCTAAACTAGTTAAAACCTAAACATAAGCACCTTAAGCACCTAGAATAGCACCTAAGTCACCCTGAGCACACACCCTAGCACCTCAAAAGCTAGCAAGCAAGTAGGTGCATCACCTACTTGTGTTTTGGCTTCATTTCCACCACAAACACCCCTAGCCTCTTATTGCCACCATGACTCACCAAAATAGCTTTCATTAGTCACATATAGCTGAGATTAGTCACCCCATCCTCCTCTTGCCACCTAGCCCCGTTTTCCTTGGCCTCGAAGGTTAACGAGGGCTATAAATACCCCTACACCCCCATACACTTCAAACCATACCATTCGCTTGAATCCTTGTCAAACTAGTTTTGCCCTAGAAAACCCTAAAACCCATGTAAAGCCCTAGCAGGTCAAGTAAGCTTTTAACTTTGCTTCTAATATTCTTATTATAGTATTAGATTAGTATTAGGATGCCTTAGAACCCTTGCCTAAGCCTTGATCATTTTTTTAAGTCTTTACATTTTAAAACCCTAATTATGTACTAAATGCTAAATATATGCTATAAACCCTTATCATAAGCTATAAGCTAGTTTAGGAAACTTAGTTAAGCTAATATTAGTTGGATCAAACTCGCATCCTTTAGTTGGATCAAGATATGATTTATAAAAATATGATTTGCATGGAATTAGGACTAGTTTTGTAAAGTTTTCCATTCATAGGGGTGTATATGGTAACTTTCTGAAAATATAAAGTTTAGGGACTGTTTTTGATATTTTTTAGAAGTTATAAGTATAAGGACCCTTTTTAAAAAGTTATATAACCTTAGGATAAAAAGATAAATAGTTATAAACTAATAAGGACTAGTTTTGCAAAAGTGATAAAGTAAAGGGTAAAAATGGTAAATTTTGAAAACTTATAAGTCCAAGGGTCATTTCTGCTATTTTCCTAAAATATATAAGGATAAGGACTAAATTTGCTAAATTTAGATAGTTAATAATATAAGTGAATAAGTCTAGGGTAGATTTTGTAAATATATAAACTATAAGGGTATCAAGTGAAAGTATTTTTATAAATATAAAAACCTAATTTAACTTAGAAGCATAACACAATACTAGGGAGCTTCATGTGAGGAGTACCATGTGGATATTTCGTTTGAACGAGTTTGCTGGGTTTACGAATTAAAGTGCCCTGGCTCCTCAAACGATTATTGCATGTACTTCTGAATTATGATGGCCCGAATGGTGTTATGTTATAACTAAACTTAATAAAAACATAGCTCAATAGTAGGGAGCTTCACGTGAGGAGTATTAACTTCTAAATTATGATGGCCCGAACGGTATTATGTTGATAACATGATACAATAGTAGGGAGCTTCATGTGAGGAGTCTTATACTTCTGGATTGTGATGGCCCGAACGGTGTTATGTTATATCTAAAACACTAACAAACCTAAGAATGATTACTTAAGAAACTTAAACAAGATAACTAAAGCTTGACATACATCCACACCAACAATACCACCAGGATACGTGAGTAGGCAGTCTAGTCTCAGAGTCACTTTTCACATCAATTAGATTTCCCTAAGCCCAGGTGAGTTCATAGCCTCACATCTTTTTAAACTTTCACTCTAAATGCTTTACAAACCCTGTGAGGGGGATACATGCTACTTGCTTTCTTTAAATCGAATACAAGTCTTTTTCTTTGGTTGTTGCACGAGTAAACTATCTGCCACCCCTACACAACAATTCATGAATCTAATCACTTGTGATATTTTACACAAGTGAACGCGAATATAATTGATATATCTATTGGAGTTTGACGACTCCCGTTGGTACTACCTCTCACTGGAGGGTACCTATAAGTATTATATTTGAACCCTCTGAAGGATTAACTTTGGGAAGTTATCCATCCCGTCCCATCATGGATTGGTCTGCAGACCCCATGATCTGGACTGTTAACGTGTGGTTCATGAGCTTAGTGCAACAGACCAACTGACCAACTCTTGATAATTGTACATGCATTGCAATTATCACACACACTACATTTTCCTTGAAGGGTGTAACAACTGAACCCTGAGGAACTTGTATTCACTAACACCTAAACCTATGACTCTCACTCAACACCTAGTGTTGACTTTTTAAGCATGTATCCTAGGTAACAGAGCTCTGTGGAAATTATGGCATGGAGTTGCACGAGACTTGAACGACTTTCTATTTGGTTATCATTCAAACATAACATCTCACACTTAGATTCACGGGACCTCATCTTATAAAACTGTGATAATTTTAATGAATGATAACTCATTTTTATAAAATGTGTCTTTTCGAGTCATTTTCTATTACTGTATCTGTGTTCCTTGAGGTAATACCCCAAACACTTAATTCGCTGCGATCAGTGAAAAATGAGGGTGTTACAGATTGGCATCAGAGCTTTAGTTGTAGAGAATAAGGTCAAAACCTAAACTACAACTACTTTTCCTAATATCCGAGAAAGTCTTTTGTGCCACTACACTCCCCAATGCCTACTTCCCAGAGCCATATGTGCATTAGATGTGCCTAATAGGTATTCTTTAACTTATATGCTAGCTTATATTATTTTATCGGGTTATTAGATAGTTATGCCTGCTCCCCACAACTCTACCTTTACCCCACCCGAATTACATACGGAGAATGCTCTTTCCTCTCTGAATGATTCGGATCTTAGTTTTAAAAATCTTTTTCCCAATTCCCCGGAAAGCCCTAGGAATAGTATAGATACACCGTCACCCTTAGGTTTTACACCTTTCGTAGATGACCCACACTTAAAACGTATAAGAGAATTCTATGCTAAGACATCACCTATTACTCCCCCAAACACTATTTTACACCCACCATTCCCCTCCCCTAGATTTGAACAACATGGGTTCTTTCTTCCTAGAGAACCATATATACCTAGGGAACCTATCCCTGCCTATATCCCTAGATATGAACCTAGACAACCATATACCTTAGCACCCACACCTTACTTAGTAAACTCTCCCACTTCATCTTGGAAATTTGAATTAGGAGAAAAATCCACTAGGAAAACTTTAGAAAATCAGGAAAATTAGGTAGAAGATATTTTAAATAACTTAGATGAAATATTCCTTAACCTTATTGAGAAGATAGAAGAAGGTCATGATAATAACCTAGGCACCCGACCTAATTATAGCAGTTTAAGAAACACCCTACAACAATCCCGTTTTAAGACAACTAAATTACAGAAAAATCAAATGAGACACCACCATAAGATAGCCTTTTCCCGTTTTAGGATTTGTACCTTAGAAAAGATGATTGATGATGATGAGGAATGTCATCAATCAAATCTAGGAAACATTACAACCCTAAACCCTTAGATTTAAGAAAACCTCGAAAGAAATCCCTAAGTAGTATGCCTTTAAAGCTTTAGGAATGTTACCCTAGAATAATACCCTAGTACTTATAGGATATGTAAGATAGGAAGTCAATAACATAAGTTATGCCGTAGATACCTCCTACTCTCACCTTATAGTGCCCCTTAATTTAGGATAACCTAGCCAACCTAGAATTAGGTATGCCTCTTCTTGATTACCCTAGGTCATCCTAAACCCTATAGTAACCCCTAGGAATTTAGACATAAGATATGACAAGTTGGGTACTTGTTATAACCTACCTTAAACCCTTACCCGACTATAACCCTTAGGAACTTAGGATGAACCATCCCGATGCCTTAGGTTCATAGATTCTCAAAACTTTTAAACCTTAACTCGTTTGGGTTTCGATTTCAAACCCAAAACCTTACTGAGAACCGTCTCGTATGGATATTTATTCTTGAACTTTACGCATTATAGGGAAGCCTAAAGTGCCATTCTATAGAGTCTGTTCCCTATTCCCATTTTCTATCTGCCTAAAATCCCTATCCTCTTAAATCTAACAATAAGACATTTTGCATAAATAGTGACACTTATTGAAAAACAAGTTATTTACGTATGACCTTATGTAGTTGTAACTTTCACTCCCGTTATTTCATGATATTATATGTCATGAATAACAACTTTCCTCGAATTTCATCTCTTTTCCACCTCCTAAAAACCAAATCCCTTAAAAACACTCCCTTATCATTTCATATAATACTAATGATGAGAATTCCTATTCTACATCATAGAGATCTGAATTCTTTCCAAATTCATTATCCCTAGCCGTCACTACTTCCTTAGCCTTCTTTCCCAATCTTCCCTCTCTACACCTCTAAATTACTATGATTCCTGAAATAGTTATTCCCTCTTAGAAAGCCGTACTACACTCTAGGATTCCCATACTTGAGGATAGAAATAACTCTAGGATTCCCATACTTTAGGTTAGAAATAACTATAGGATTCCCAATTTGAGGTTAGAAATAACTCTAGGATGCCCTTAGGTAAACATAAGAATAGACATAGGATACTTTGAATAGACTATCTCTAAGAAATCATTGAGGAAATAGAAAAATAAGATTAGAAATCTTCGAGGTCTTAATAACTAGAAATCAAACTAGAGAAAAACCTATGCCCGATAGATATTACAATAGGATAAATTTAGCCTAAGATAGGAATTTTACTTAATATCGAGGATATTAGAATTAGTTATAGATTAGACATAAGAAGTCTTTAGATACAATCTAGGAAACTTAGGAATAACTAAGGATGAGATTAATAAACCACCTTAAGCCTTTAGCACCTAGTCTAGTTACAGAGTAGAAAGACTAATTAAGATTTCACTATATAAGCCATTTTGAGGTTATAGTTTACCTACACCTAGTTTCATAAGTAGCCTACCACATACTAAGATTTTCTACATACATTTGAGGATTTAGAATTTCCTAAGAATGATATACCATTAGGATAACCCAGACTTATAATTTGAGGTTACTAGTTATAACTAGGAATAAAACATTTGAGGATTTTAGTCTACCAATACTTAGTTTCTTAGGATTTGATGTTTTATAGGACACACATTAGGAATTATACTTAGAGGATACTATGGATATTACCCTACCCGGTTTCAAATACTTAGGATATAAGATAGACAACATAGGTAAAAAGACTAAGCGTGAAACCCAACCTAAGAATAGTAATACTCCTAGTAAACCCTTAGACAAGAAATCACCTAGCCCTTCTCCCAACATAGGATCTTCCTTACAAATTAAGATTAGTACACCACTTTTAGAACCTTAGGACTAGTTATAAAAACTAGAAGAACCTTAGGGGGAAAACAAACTTTGAAGGAATCTAGTAAATCTTAATTCCAAATAGGAATACCATCTTTTCAGGTATCCTATACTCTCACTCTTCCATTTAAATCTATTCTCCCGTTTCCTCTCATTCTACCATTTAGATCCCGTTAAACCTCATTCTCCCGCCTTTTTCCAGCTCTCCCGTTTAAATTTCATTCTCCTGCCTTTTTCCCGCTCTCCTATTCAAATCTTACTATCTAACTTTCCTCACTCTACCATTTAATCCTATACTCCTATCCTTTTCCCACTCCACCTATTCCTACTCTTCCATCCTTTCGTTATCTTCCACTCTTTCATACTTTCCTATTTCATCCCTTTCCTTCCCTCTTTCTCTTCACTCTTTCCTATAAAATCCATCTTTCCACTTCCTTCCATCCTTTCTTCCCTCCGTCATTTTTCACTCTATTTTTCTTCACTCTAAACTCTCTCCCTACCTCATCTTACAATGTTCTAAGAGTTAGAACTTGTATTTCTCGACATATCATAAGATTCTATTAGTTAGAACTTGTAAGAATATCCATGTCGAACTTTAATCCTCATTATGTTCGATAATGATATTAAATCTCGCTTTGCAAAAGTTGCAAGAATGAGATCTTCGACGTCCGTCACTCTGTTGATCCCAGTTGAGCAAATGATTTATATAGAAGTTGACTTGATTAAAACACTTAAACTAAAATGCGGAATATTAAAGTTTAACTTAAGAAGAATAATTCACTATCAACACTTCAATATATTCATAATACGAGCACTCGACAATGCTAGGGTTTTACAACCTTGAAGTGTAAACGAAACTAAAACAATACGTACACAAACTAACCCTAGGATCCTCCTTTTATAGGCCAAGGAGTCCTACTAGTTTTACAATACCTTTCTACACAAGATAAGAATATTCTAGATACATAAGATATACACACAATCTATGCCATAATTATCTATTACGTATACATGCATATCTCTTCAGCTGTAGATTCACTAGCAGTATTTTCCATAGCAGCACTTTGAATGATAGCAGCAGAATCTTTATCCTTAGCAACATTCTCAACGTAGCAGCAGTTTCATCTAAATAGCAGTTTTACCAAGCAGCATAATTCAAAACCCAACAATCCTCCCCTAAACTTAATATTTATTTCTAAATCATTAAGTTTCTTCAAAGATCAACTAAACACCAAGAGGATGCTTCCAAACACTCAATTCTTGGGATGTCTGTTGACCAAGTATCTTCTTATATTTTGCCAACAAATTAAATGCTAGATCATCAGAATCATAATCATTCTGTAAATTGAGCAACCCAGTACCATTAACCATCTGATAGACAATCTCCAAATAATTTGCCAATGGATAATCCTTCTCAGCTAACATGTATAGAGTGTGTGGCCCAAGTTCTAAGACATGAACCCAGAACTTTGAAAAAGTCTCCATCTTTTTACTTTGCATCCTTTTATCTCTGTCCATTCAGAATCTTCCATTGAAGGATCAAACATAAGTTTCAGAGGTCTCCAAAAGAACATTATCAGCCATAGATTTGATATAATCAAATGTCTCCTTTCCCTCCTTCTTAGCTTCAAACTTTTTAGCTCCAAATTTTTCTTTGTATATCCTCCATAATGTACAAACATCCTCTCTATCAAAGTAATACAACATCTGTAGAAATCTAAGAAACCTATGAGTCTTCCCATCAGATCTCTTGACATCATGAAATGTTCCAATGTTAGTATGATAATCTGTAGTTACTTGAATGATAGGATAACTGACTCCTATTGGTTCAGTATCAACTACTTCAGGTTCATCCTTCTTAGCAACCATTGTTAGAACTTTCAACTGTTGCTTTAAGTGTTCAGGAGGAATATGATCACAATCATTCTTGAAGTCATTATGCTCATCTCCTTCAGGTTTAGAACTGCTTTCTGCTTATGCTTTTCTCTTCTTTCTAGCAGAGGATTTATGAACAACTCCTTTTCTTTTACCACTCCGACTAGAAGAAATTTTCTTTTCTGCTACATCCTTATGCTGTTCATTAGCATCTGCTTCTTTTACATGCTCTGCTTCAACAACTCTGTCAGGTAACAACTTCTTCATTTGAGCAATATGTTCTAAATCTTCAGCACAATCCATAGGATAGAAGGTATCCATCTCTTTCTTAGCTTGTTGATACAAGTTAAAAATCTCTTGATCAGACTTAGGCTTCAACTGCACCAATTTCCATCCCTTCATATTCTTTAGGTATCTTTCTTGCTCTCTTCTTTATTGCAATGCTGTTGGACCCCTGAGAATTTTCTTCTTTCTCCTAGCAGCAGCATCTTCTTTTCTTTTCTTTGCTGAGAACTCTCTCATCCAAGCTTGAACATCAAAAGTTGGAGTTTCTTTTTCTTTAATTTAAACCAACTTGGAGAGTTCTATGTCAGCATCTATTCTTATCTTTTCTTCCACCCACTCCTCATACCTCTTCAAATCTTCAGTTTCTTTTTCAACCTTTTCCTTTTCTTCCTGAATCAACTGTTGCTCTTCTTGATCAATTAACTCTTGCTCTTTCATTGCAACAATTGAATTATGTTCAATTTGTAATTCTTTGGGCCAGAAATGAAAAGGTATCTGAGAGTAATCAATCCCTTTATGCATTATCTTAGGATCTTTAACCTGCTTACCCTTTCCTTTATCAGTAGAAGATGATGCAACAATCTTCTTTTGTTGAGCAGCAGGTTCTCTGATTATTACTCCTTTTTGAGGTATTCTTGGTGCAGATGTTGTGATTGTAGATATTGATTGTTGTGGTAATGGTTGAATTTGTTGTGATGTATGTTGTGAAGATGATTCAGATGGAACCTCTGTTGTCTTCTTACTTAACAAAACCATAACCTCAGCAACAACATTGTCACTAGATCCAGCAGCAGAGTTTTTTGCATCAGCAGAATTGACCTTTTCACTAGCAGCAGGATCAGTAAAATCCTTAGCAGTAGAGTCTTTAGCAGCAGCAGAGTCATCAATTTTGTTAGTAACAGCAGCATCATTTACTTCTTTTGCCACAGAGTCACCCAAAGTCATCAATGCTTCACCCATCAACCCTGTTGCCTTCACTAATTGCTCAGGCCCCAAAGTCTTAAGTTTCTCCACCACTTTTTCTTGAGTAGCAGCCACTTCTTCCATTACAACCTCATTACCCAATTTATCAGTAATCACAAAACTATCCACATCATCAGGACTCTCCACCTCCATATTTTCAATTATTGGAACTTCTTTGACTTGAGCACTATCAGCATTTTGCAAATTAGCCTCCCTTGAACCCATTACATCTTCCTGCTCCTCATTCCTCCCCTGTTTGGAAGCATCCTCTTCCAAAGGAACAGAGTGTTCAAATGAACTCACAACTTGAGAAGTGCCCACTTTCTTCTTCTTAAGGAGGTTGAAGATCTTGATTTCCTTAAGTTCTTGATCTTATTTTGCAATTTTGTAATCAGTTTGGCTTGTCCATCAACAATAGTAGAAAGACCAAGAACATTTTCCTCCAATGTATCACACTTCAGCTCCAAATTTGTACAAGTAACCGTCAATTTCTTAATAAGTTCCATTCTAGTCTCATCACTTCGACCTGTGTGACTTGGTCTGAGAGGTGAATCACTGACATTGTCATCATCTACAATATTTTCCATCAATTCATTTGTCACTGTCCTGTCCTCATCACTTTGACCTGTGTTACCTGGTCCGAGAGGTGAATCTTTGGACATAAACTCAGTATCAAACCTAGTTTGATCATCTGAGCCCCCTATGTTTTCCATTTGGCTAGGGTTACCATCATTGGAATTAGATTCATCAGAATCCTCTTCACTAGATGTTGCCTTGGTTTGGATCTTAATGATGTTATCACTGTCCTGCTCTGCTGCTAAGCTAGAAGTAGTAGTGATAGCCCTTGCCAACATGTCCCCTTCATCACCTAGGACAGCCTCGTCTGGTACAGCCATACTAACACTATCCTGAGGTAGATCAGTGTTCTTTTTGGTTTTCCTAAGGGTATAGAGTATTTTAGGTTGTGTAGCAGATGCAGAAAAATTGGGTGTGTGATGGGAATCAGTGGGATTTCCTGATTCTTCACCCTGAATATTTTGCACAATTTGCACCATCAAAGGTGTAAGAGCTGTATGTGTGCCTGAAAAACCTTTTCCATTTTTAATCAAGAAAGTAAACATTTTTGAAACCAACTTAGGAGCATCATAAGTGGCAGTATGTGATCTGAATTTGGAAAGTTGGTTTTCTATAAAGAACTAGATAAATCTTGGATAAAGTAAATAAGAACCAGACTCTTTGACACTTTTTGCAATCCCCTCCAAAATCATATTTGAAAAATTAAATGGATGTCCTTTGCTTAGGCATACCATAGCAGAAGCAATAGTAGCACTAAACTCATTCCACCCCAGAAGTTTTAGGACTCAAACAATGAAAGAGATTGTGTACCAAAAATTTGTATTGAGGACATAGGAGAGCTTTTTGAAATTTTAAATTAGTATGTCTTCCCTCATATCCCAAATCATTTAAACCTTGAAAAATAGCAGAATTAACAAGACACGTGGTCTCTGTTTCATCATCTAAGAGAAGAGTTTCCCTTATAGAAGATTCGGTTACACGAACTTGTTGACCATCTACTATGGCTTTAACATATTTTTCCCCATTCCTAGTTTTAGCTTTAGCAGTAAGCCAAAACTGTTTGATGTAGGAAACAAATATTGTAGGATTCACAGTTAATGCATACCTAAGAGAAGTAGCATTCAAAAATTTTACCATATCTGTGAAACCTTCAGGAACCAACTCTTGATCCAAAATAGCAACATTATTGTGATGCTCTGCCTAGGTACGTGTACAATCCATTAATTAGGGTTTTAAGAAATTGGGGATTATTGACTTTGAGAGTAATAGGGTGTTAGGGTTTGAGAGAACTTCAATTTAGAGTGTGTAAAAACCAATTGTGGATGTCAATTAGGTTTTAAACTGATTTGGAGAAGTTACACATTCCACCCTCACACTTACAACTGTAGCAGCACAACTAGAATATCAACATAACTAGCAGCAGAATGAAACGACTAGCAGCAGAGTGAATTTGGCCAGCAGCAGAGTTGACTAATCAAACTTGGTCAAAAAGTCAAAGAATCCTTAACAATAAATGCACTTGATACGCCGTGATCCCTATAAATACGGACTTAATCTTTCCCTAATTTAGCACACTCAAACCCTAATTGCAATCAAAAATGCCAATCACCAAAATCAAATCACAAGAACAATGAAATCCACTCCCGAAATAATTAACATCTCTTCTGATTCATCCTCTGATGATGAAGCACCACTCCCCACATATGTACCACCATTCTGTCCTCCCTACAATGGATGTAGGACAAAAGAGCAAGCACGTAAAAGAAAACATGATCTTCCTGTGTTTAAGGATCTGTTGAACTTTAATCAGACCCCAAGCACATCCAGGGGTAAAGAGGTTTTGTCCCCTAAATCTCCAACTTCTTCAGAATTATCAGAAGACCCATCTTGGATTCCCAACAGACCTCCATCTCCAATGGAACTTGTTTCCCCCTTTATGTGCATTCATTACCTGCATGACTCTCTAGACTTGCTCACGTATCCACACAAGCCAAATATCTCTACCAAAACATCCTATAAACCTCCGGTATGTTAAGCATAAGATCACAACAACTCCACAATAAGTAATCTACCAACCTAACACACTAAACATATCACAATATCATAATAAACCCTAATCTTACCCTAATTACGCCCTAATCAGGCCTATGTGTTTACAAAACCCTAATTGCTTATCTAAACCAATTTGAAAGTGTTCAAGGATTATGTATGAGTTGCCTTAGGAACAATAAGACAAAACCATAACTAGGTCATAACTTCCCGGAATTAGGTCTAAAGTATCCCAAAACTTCACCATAAGCTACCTCCACTTAGTATAAGCTTCTTAAGACTTAGGATTAGTCACTAAGCATTCATAGGACCCTAATCTAGGCACTAAACCCTAAGCTAGACTCTAATCTCTCACTAAGCAAGATTAGGTCTAAACTAAACCTAAACTAGTTAAAACCTAAACATAAGCACCTTAAGCACCTAGCCTAGCACCTTAGTCACCCTAAGCACACACCCCAGCACGTCACAAGCTAGCAAGCATGTAGGTGCATCACCTACTTGTCACCTACTCGTGTTTCGGCTTCATTTCCACCACAAACACCCCTATAACCGCCTATAGCCACTATGACTCACTACCATAGCTTTCATTAGTCACATATAGTGTTGAGGAAACATGATCAAGATCTCTTTATATTTTAATGATGACAAACAAACCATCGAAACACATAAAATAACAAACGTTAGCCCAAAATCGCCGGAGCCAATGTCTGCTCCAGGCGCGCAGCCCGCGCGTTAACGCGCGGGTGACACACCAGGAGTTTGTATGGTTCTGGGAGAATTTTGAAAGTCGGATTTCCCCTTACCCGACAAATGTGGATCTTTCAATACAGGTATGAATATGTTATGTGCTTAATTGAGAACACTCGAAATGAGTTTTGAGACTTGAGAGATCCCACTTTTAGAACACCCATTTACGGGAAAACGCCAACTCATGTTTTCTAACTATCGCCTCTATCCAAGGCTTTTCTAAACTCAGGGAGCTTATATATTTTACGTGACATCGTGTTGAAGCATCCATATGCTTATATCCCGTGCTTACGTCTTCTCTAATTACGTAACGGGTTTACTCCCTTATTGGTCAAACTAAGTCAAAGGTCACTTTGCGTAAACGCATCCTTTCCCACTTGGGTTATGCTTTACGTCAAGGCAAATCACTTAACTTGTTTGAACCAAGGTATTAGTTGAGAACGTCGAGTTGTGGAAAGTCACGAGATATGAAACTATGGATTCTCGACGTTGTGTTACTTGAACTTATAAGTAACCTATGATTTTCTCAACCTATAATCTTAATTGTCTAAACCTTTTCTTCTTAATGAAAATTAGATTATGCCTTAATCCTCTCCTAATCCCATTTATACTAAAGACAAAACCAATCATATCCAATCATATCCAAATCAAATATTCTCTTACACAATCTCTTACACCCTTACATATTCCCTTACACACTACATCCTAACCATCCATTCCCTTACAACACATCTCAACCCTTCATATTCAACACATGCTAATTGTTGGAAACCCTAATAAGGATCCATCTCATCCTAGCCATTGAATTCAAATCAAACTCATCTCAACCATCCATCCAATCTCTCCTATCTATGCCACCACATGAGTTTGATCTCCACCATCTATTTCAAATGAAACCATCTCAACCCTCCATTTCTCCTTTCCCCCCAAGTAAAGAATATTCCCTTGAAATATCCTTTCTTAACACTAATCTATGCATGTTTGATCCTTGCCATCCATTTCAAATGAGATCATCTTAACCATCCACATTCCACATATGCCAAATTGTTTGAAAACCAAGGGAGGCTCCCTTTGATCCTGTCCATCCAATTCAAACCATTTCATCTCAACCCTTCATCACATTCTTCCCCCAAGCATTGGAATATTCCTTGGCATATTCTTTCTCTCTTTTCTATGCCATGTGAGGAGATACATTTCTACCCCTTCTAAATTACCCTATCAACACTTTAAACCCTTGGTAATTTGGTTTCTCTTTAAACACTTGACAAATGATTTTCAAATTGGCTATTTGAGTTGGTAAACCTTAGATTGATTAATGTTAAGGTTTAGTGTGAAGTACAATTGGGGGTTTAGCAAGGATAGGTATTCACAAGGTCCAACACCCAAGTTTTGGGAAAAACTTGAGACAGAGTCCTGGCGTGCTGCCCGCGCGTTGACGCGCGGGTGACGCGCCGGCCTCGGTAAATTTTTCCCAAGTTTGGGTTCTTGGCCTATAAATACCACCCTTGCCTCTTGTATTCCTCACCCCTTGCCATTATTCTTTCTCTCTAAACACTCTCAAATCTCTCTATCTCTTTATCTCTAATCTTGTGTTCTTGATTTTCATACTAACATCTTTGAAAGAACACATACCTTTGCAAGGGAAGAATCACAAGAACCTAGTCCACTCTTGTGATTGTGTCAAGGGTCTTCTTTCTTATACCCTTTCTATTACAATCGAGTCTCTAGGTTAGGTTAGGACTTGATTGAACAAACATTCATTCATTCATTCATTCAATTGTTTGTAAGGGAAGTCTTGTGTCTTGGTGACCAAGCCTAGATCATTGGGGATATAGTTGGGGTTTGATACTTCCGGGTGAAGTCTTGGTAGAGATCTTTGTGATCCTTAGGTGAAGTCGAATCACGAGATTCTTTTGGGTGGTTTCCGAGGGCGGAATACCGTTTGGGAGTAACTCCTTCTTTGTGAGCATCAATATTGGTGAATATTGGTGGAGTGAATTGTAACGGTTTGTAGTCTACCGAAAGGATTATACTAGTGAATAGTATCAAAGTCGCGGATTCGCAACTGGACGTACGGATGGTATAAATCCGCCATCTCGAACCAGTATATATCATGGTATCTTTCTTTACTCGCATTATATATTTTGGTTGTGTGTATGGTTGTTTGGATTGATTATACAACCACTTGGTTTTCTTTGAGGCTTAAAGTTTTTTAAATTTCTTAAAAGCCTAAGAAACCGTATTCACCCCCCTCTACGGTTCTGCAATTGGTATCAGAGTGGTATAATCAAGTTTTTGAGTGTTAAAGCCTTCCCGAGAAGTCATTTTAAGTCAAAAACTTCTTTCCCAAAAATCTAAAATCCTAACTAAGAATTTTGGTAAAGTAGAGTATAGATCCATGGCTCAAGAGAACTATGTAGAGGGATGTCCTATGCAAAGACCACCTTTGCTAGAAACCGAAGGGTTTTGTTTTTGGAAAACCCGGTTTGAGACCTATGTTAGGTCCAAGGACCTTGACTTGGGGGAGGTCATTCAAAACGGAGACTTTGTTTTCATGATGCTTGATCCGGAAACCAAGTTGATGGTTGAGAAGCCATATTCGGAACTCAAAGAAGATGAGAAGAAGAAGATTGTCAAAAATCAAGAGGCTAAGATGATGATTTACAATACTCTACCTCGAAGGGAGTTCGAGAGAGTCCATGTGTGCAAAACCGCCAAGGAGATTTGGCATTCTCTCATCATCACTCATCAAGGGAACTCACAAGTTAAGGATTGCAACATTGACTTACTCATTCAACAATATGAGAAGTTTGTAATCTTGGAAGAAGAAACCATTGACAATGGTTATACACGATTCAATGCTATTATCACAAGCCTTACGGCATTGGATCCTAGCTTTTACAACAAGAATCATGTTAGAAAATTCCTTCGTGCTCTTCCGGTGAAATGACGACCTAAGGTTACGGCTATTGAAGAAGCAAAGAACTTGACGGAGCTTCCTCTGGATGAGCTTATCGGGAATCTCAAAGTTTATGAAATGATTCTTGAAAGTGACAAAGTTGTGACCAAAAACAAAAAGGAAAATGGGAAGTCTTTGGCACTTAAAGCTAAAGTCACTAAAAGTCATACAAGTGAAGTTGGTAGTAGCTTTGAAGAAAGTGATGAAGAAGAAATGAACAATAAAGAATTCAACCTCATAGCTAAGAATTTTAGAAAGTTTTTTAGAAGAGGTGGAAAGTTTCAACGAAGGAATTGGCTTGATAACCGCACTAATGATCGTAGAAACAAGAATGGTCAAGGCTCAAAGCGTGATGATGGATGCTTCAATTTTGGTGAAAAGGATCACTTCATTATTGATTGCCCAAATCCTCTACATTACAAAGCGTTTGTTGGTGATGTTTGGAGTGACGATGAAGATGGCAATCAAGCAAACAACGAAGCAACATGTCTTATGGCGATTGAGTCTCATGAGGTACAACATAACCCTACTACTAGCAAAACTTCTTTTATAAATGAATTGCTAGAGGAAAATGAGGAATTACTTAATAATTATGAGGAGGTTTTTAGAAAATTAAAATTAACTATGAAAGAAAAATGCTCTTTTCAAAAAGAACTTTCTAAAGCACTTCACAAAAATAATGAACTTGAAATTGAAATAAAGAGACTTGTCACTCTACATGAGAATGTTGAACCATGTAAATATTGTGAAAACCTCATACTTAAGGTTGTCTCTTTGAGTGAAGAAGTCTCGGAACTTCAACAAAAGTCATTAAATGTTACAAAATTCAAAAAGAGTGATAATGATTTAAATGAGACGTTGAATCATCAAAAAGTTTACCAAGATAAGGAAGGTCTTGAACTTGCAAACAACGAGAAAACCACTTCCAAAAATATAGCTAAAACCCTAAATTTTGAGAAAGTAAACGAAGATAAAACTCTTAAATCCTCCGAATCTGACGCGCTAGTTGACGCGTCAACGCGCCAGAAGCGCGCCAGGATTCTGAGAAAAAGAGGTGTTCATACTAAAAATTTTATCAAACCTATCAATACTCAAGTTCCTCTTGCAAATACTCTATATAATCAAAGACCCATTGTATGGAAAGAAACCACAAAACCATACTACAACCCTGGTCCATACAATGGTCTTAAATATACTCACGCTAGAATAGACCAAAGACCTCTCTTACCTACCCCAAACATGAGACCATATTCTTTAGATCAAAGATATGTAAGACCCAACTTTTAAAACAAAACATATTTTCAAAACACTCCTTGGTCTACCCTTTCAAAATATGGAATCGAACAATTGTATTTATTCCTTCAAGATCCAAGAGTTTTCAACTTGGGCTTTTTATGTGCTAACCATGTCGGACCCAAGAAACAATGGGTACCAAAATTTTGAGATGCACTTCAAATGTTAGGTATGCTCCAAGGAAAGGCCACTTTCAAGATCTCAACCTAGTAAAGATATTGACGTTATGCATACCGTACTTGAAATCACCTCTAAGGAAAAGGATACAAAACTAGGTAATGTGTCTTGCAATCACACTATTAATCTTTCATCCATTGTAGATAATTCAAATCTGTGGCATCGGAGATTAGGTCATGCTAACATGCGATTAATTCACAACATTGCATCTAAGGAATTAGTTAGGAAATTACCTAAAGAAAATTTTGATAATCATTTTTGTGATGCATGTAAAGTAGGTAAGCAAGTCCATGCAAGTCATAAGCTTATAAACATGATTTCTACATCAAGAGTTTTAGAACTATTACATATGGACTTGTTTGGACCATCCGCTATTCAAAGCTATGGAGGAAACTTCTGCACTTTGGTAATAGTGGATGACTACTCAAGATTCACTTGGACATTATTTCTTAAAACGAAAATTGAAGCATTTAATAAATTCAAAGCCTTAGGGAAAAATTTGCAAAACCTACTTGGATGTTCAATTGTTTCAATTCGAACAGATCATGGTAGAGAATTTGATAATGAAATTCAATTTGGAGTCTTTTGTGATAAACATGGTATTTCTCATAACTTCTCGGCTCCTCGTACTCCTCAATCTAATGGGGTAGTTGAAAGGAAGAACCGGACGTTACAAGAAATGAGTCGCACTATGTTAAATGAACAATCCATACCTCAAAAGTTTTGGTGTCATGCCGTACAAACCGCATCTTACATACTTAATAGGGTCTTGATTAGAAAAATCATTAATAAAACACCTTATGAGATTCTTAGAGGTAAAAGACCATCCCTAGAATACTTTAGAGTTTTTGGTTGTAAATGCTTAATCTTCAACTCATTAGAAAACTCTAACAATACTAGTAATTACAATGGGATCTTTCTACGTTATTCACTAACATCAAGAGCCTACATTGTGCTAAATAAGGAAACCTTAAAAGTTGAAGAATCATATAATGTAATCTTTGAAAAAACTCCCCCAAAATCTAGAACATTGCCTTTAGTTGATGATGACATCATAGAAGAAGATGCATGTCAAAATAAGATTGAATTGTCTAATAATGATCTAGAGGAAATACTACCTAGAGTGGAAAATATTAAGGAAATAAGAGATCATCCCATAGATCAAGTCATAGGTGAATTAGATGAAAGAACCCTTAGGTCACATGCCTAAGACAAAAGCAATGACTTTGCATTTGTATCAACCATAGAACCTAAGAACATTAAGGAGGCCATAAAAGATGAAAATTGGGTCATGGCAATGCAAGAAGAACTAGATCAATTCTTAAGAAACGATGTATGAATTTTAGTCCCATATCCTAGTGGTTACACTATTATAGGAACTAAGTGGGTCTTTAAAAATAAACTTGACGAAAATGGTGTAGTATGTAGGAACAAGGCTAGGCTAGTAGCTCAAGGTTATAACCAACAAGAAGGTATTGATTATGATGAAACATACGCACCCGTTGCACGATTAGAATCTATACTAATTTTGCTTGCTTACGCTTGTAGTCATAATTTTAAACTTTTTCAAATGGATGTAAAAAGTGCATTTTTAAATGGAGTCATCGAAGATGAAGTGTATGTTGCACAACCTCTCGGTTTTATTGATTTTCAAAAACCTAATCATGTTTATAAGCTCAAAAAGGCTTCGTATGGACTTAAACAAGCTCCTAAAGCTTGGTATGATAGGTTACAATCTTTTCTCTTGGTTAATGAGTACAAAATGGGTATGGTAGATAATACTTTGTTCACTAAAACAAAAGAACAACATCTTATTATTATTCAAATCTATGTAGATGTATCATTTTTGGGTCAACATGCCAATCGCTTTGCGATGAATTTGCAAACTTAATGCATAATGAGTTCGAAATGAGCATGATGGGTGAACTTAGTTTCTTTCTAGGATTACAAATCAAGCAATTAAGTGATGGGATATTTTTCAATCAATCTAAGTATATTGGTGAAATGCTTAAGAGGTTTGGCTTGGAAAATTCTAAGGCTACAAAAACCCCTATCTCTAGAAAAAGAGTTCTTACCCTTGACAATGACAACAAATCCGTTGATAGTACTAAGTATAGGGGTATGATAGGAAGCTTGCTCTATCTAACGGCAAGTAGGCCCGATATAATGTTTAGTGTTTGCCTTTGCATTAGGTTTCAAGAAAATCCAAAAATCTCCCACTTAGAGGTCGTTAAAAGAATATTTAGGTATATTAAGGGAACTCAACATCTAGGTCTTTGGTATCCAAAGGATTCAGGGGTAAAAATATTGGTTTATGCCAATTCGGATCATGCGGGAGATATAGTTAATATGAAAAGCACTAGTGGTATATGCACATTTGTAGTTGCTTGTTTAACATCATGGTTCTCTAAGAAACAAACTTCCTTCGCCAACTCCATAACGGAATCCGATTACGTTGCGGCCGGAAGGGCTTGGCAACAAGCGTTATGGATGAAGCAAGCGTTTGTTGATTATAACGTCATATTAAACGAAGTACCTATACTATGTGACGATACGTGCTCTATCAATCTAAATTCAAGCCCAATTGATTACCCTCGCACAAAACACATTGAAATTAGACATCACTTTCTAAAAGACAACATCACTAAGAACTATATCACCATAGAGAAAATTCCTTGTGATGACAACATCTCTAAGATCCTAGCAAAACCCTTAGACAAAGATCAACTCAATTATTTAAGATTAGGATTAGGAATGAGATTACTAGAAAATGTTGAGGATATAAATGATAAATAGGAAATGGTGGAAGAATCTTTTGTACAAGTCTTTAATTATGATCCACCAAACTCCTACTTTTCACAAATAATCATACAACCTTTTGTTTTAACCATTGGACAATAACCTCCTTTTTCACATCTTCATCTTCTTTTAAATCTCTAGTGACTTCTCTTAGAACACATAACTTCCTCCACCATACTTTAGAAAATAACTCTCACAATAGAAATCATGTCTCATTCGGAAGGGTCCGTTAACAATAATCAAGGAAATCAATATCCGGAGAGCTCTAAGAGATTGAAAAGGTTATTCATGGATATGATGAAGAAGGAAGGTGATGATAGGACTAAGTTTGAGTATGAGTTAAGGACATTCGCGGAAAGTGAAGTGTGGGACTTAATCAAGGAACCATTAAGTCCAAGATTGTGTGAAGATGAATACTCCATTTGTTGTGAAAACACCGCACACATGGTCAATGCTCTCAAAGAATCAAGGATTGAGTTTAGGGTAATGCTCTTGTCCATCCATGAAGGAATCATGGAATTGCTTGCCACTATGTCCAAAATGAATAGGAAGTTGGAAGATGATAAGGTGAATGGGAAAGGGAAGATAGTGAAAGAAGAGTTCAACCTAGGCACAAACCTAGGAATTTAGACATCAAATCTTTATGTTGCCATTAAGTACTAGTATAGTGCTTTTAGATAAAGTACTAGGATAGTTCTTGTTTAATTAAAATGTGTAGCATATTTTGTTCATGTATGCTTGGAATGAAATGCAATCTTTTGGAACTTATATAACTTGTCATATTATTGTGAACTAACCCATGTTGCAAGTCTCCAAATGGTAACCTAACCCATTTTTGAACTTTCACATGTGAGGATTTCTTGTTGGTTGCATGTTGTGATTTCTATGTGTAGGTAGGCCACCGCAAAGGTGAGGCTCTTGACCCATGGATCCCCGACTTAAAACAAAGGGGAGCAACGATCTAGGGGGAGCTTTGTTCAAGGGGGAGCACATTCGGGTGCACATACAAGCCTACCCATTATCCCGCCTTTTTGATTCGACAAAAGGGGGAGAAAGAAAGGAAGAGGCGTGAAGACCATTCAAGAAATGTTAAAGGCTTCACCAAATTACAAGGCAAAGGTCAAGACACAAAGCTACACCAAAGGCGCGCTTTGTCTTCGCTAAGTTTGGTAATTTTATTTGCTTTCGGTTTTTATTTGTCATAATCAAAAGGGGGAGATTGTTGAGGCAACATGATCAAGATCTCTTTATGTTTTAATGATGACAAAAAAACCATCAAAACACATAAAATAACAAACGTTAGCCCAAAATAGCCGGAGCCAATGTCTGCTCCTGGCGCGCTGCCCGCGCGTTAACGCGCGTGTGACGCGCCAGAAGTTTGTATGGTTCCGGGCGAATTTTGAAAGTCGGATTTCCCCTTACCCGACAAATGTAGATCTTTCAATACAGGTATGAATATGTTATGTGCTTAATTGAGAACACTCGAAAAGAGTTTTGAGACTCTTGAGATCCCACTTTTAGAACACCCATTTACGGGAAAACGCCAACTCACGTTTTCTAAATATCGCCTCTAGCCAAGGCTTTTCTAAACTTAGGGAGCTTATATATTTCACGTGACATCGTGTTGAAGCATCCATATGCTCATATCCCGTGCTTACGTCTTCTCTAATTACGTAACGGGTTTACTCCCTTATTGGTCAAACTAAATCAAAGGTCACTTTGCGTAAACGCATCCTTTCCCACTTGGGTTATGCTTTACATCAAGGCAAAGCACTTAACTTGTTTGAACCAAGGTATTAGTTGAGAACGTCGAGTCGTGGAAAGTCACGAGATATGAAACTATGGATTCTCGACGTTGTGTTACTTGAACTTATAAGTAACCTATGATTTTCTCAACCTATAATCTTAATTTTCTAAACATTTTTTTCTTAATGACAATTAGATTATGCCTTAATCCTATCCTAATCCCATTTATACTAAAGACAAACCAATGATATCCAATCATATCCAAATCAAATATTCTCTTACACAATCTCTTACACCCTTACATATTCCCTTACACACTACATCCTAACCATCCATTCCCTTACAACACATCTCAACCCTTCATATTCAACACATGCCAATTATTGGAAACCCTAATAAGGCTCCATCTCATCCTAGCCATTGAATTCAAATCAAACTCATCTCAACAATCCATCCAATCTCTCCTATTTATGCCACCACATGAGTTTGATCTCCACCATCTATTTCAAATGAAACCATCTCAACCCTCTATTTCTCCTTACCCCCAAGTAAAGCATATTCCATAGGAATATCCTTTCTTAACCCTAACCTATGCATGTTTGATCCTTGCCATCCATTTCAAATGATATCATCTCAACCATCTACATTCCACACATGCCAAATTGTTTGAAAACCAAGGGAGGCTCCCTTTGATCCTATCCATCCAATTCAAACCATTTCATCTTAACCCTTCATCACATTCTTCCCCCCAAGAATTGGAATATTCCTTGGCATATTCTTTCTCTTTTTTCTATGCCATGTGAGGAGATACACTTCTACCCCTTCCAAATTACCCTATCTACACTTTAAACCCTTGGTAATTTGGTTTGTCTTTAAACACTTCACAAATGATTTTCAAATTGGCTATTTGAATTGGTAAACCTTAGATTGATTAATGTTAAGGTTTAGTGTTGTAACAACCATGATTTTAGCAGGTTAGTTAGACTTTTACCCTTGAGTTAATCTAACTTTGTTTGGTGTGGTTTGAGTAGCTATATGGGTATATGGGTGTTATTGTGTGTTATAGTGTGATTAGTATTTGAGTTAGCACTAAATCCCTTCGCGTTATGGTTGTTATTGTGATTTCTGATGATGTTGATTTTGGGAAAGTATATTTTGATCACCCGTGTGGTGTAGAAATGGCTTGTGTATATTTGGTGTTTTGAGGTTTTGTGTGACGAGTCTTCGTTCAGGTATTTGAGCATTAGTAAGTTACGGGAATGTTGTTTTTGTGAGAAATAGTTATGGAGTGTGTGAAAATCTATTTTTGGAAACTTTATTTTGAAAATGATTATTTTCCGGTTTGTCATAAAATTAAGGTTTTTCGCGAAAGACGTTAGGTTTTGTTATGACCCAAAACTTATATCATTTCACACATATTATAAAGATTATAAGAAAGATGTTAATAGATAGAAGAGATAGAGAAAGATGGTAACTTCTAGAGAGAGAAAGAGAGATGTATTAGATTAAAGAGAGAAGAATACAATGAGAATAATAACCTAGAAGCACCACCTCCAAATGGTAGCATTTGGAGGTTTATATAGTCAAGATAAATAGATGGGCCGGGCTTGGCTTATGTAATGGACAAGACCTAAACTAATACAATATTAGATTAAACCAAGCCCGTTTACCCTTAACTAAACTATAAGACTATTACAACATTATTACAAGACTCATTGATACAATAATGATCGTCACTTCTATTTCTAACAATCTCCCCCTAAGGGGCGATCATTGAGATCTCTCTTTGATTCCATTGATGATCAACACTTCTATTGCTAACAATCTCCCCCTAAGGGGTGATCATTGAGATCTCTCTTTGTGATCTTGATCTTTGAACTTTGAAGCTTGTTGTCTTGAACTTTGAGTCTTTGTAGAATAGTCTTTAAGTCTTTCTTCCTTCATGCTTTGTGATCTTTGATAACTGACTTTCCTTCGTTCTTTGTTCTATTGTGATGTGGTGTCATCTAGCTTTCGTCACTTCTGCGTCTGTGGTGGTTGTCTATCATTCCAACATGCTCATACGTCTTTGAACTTTGAGATTCATACATTAGCAGTTCCTTTTCTATCACTTTGATCTTTGTCTCTTTACTTTGTAGATTCTTCTTTTTGGCGTAGAATCTTTCTTTGAACATTGTGTTGCTTAGATCTTTGAGGGAGCTTTCATTGACTTAGTGACGTAAGTTATGAGCATGTGGAATCTATCGTCATGGAGGTGATATGATGCTACAAGTAAACAGTTAGGAATAAATCAACCGGTACGTACAAGTTAGAATTAGAGATTGTCAACAGCATAGTGTGAAGACTCCTTCTAACCCTTACCAAGGCCGTTCCCAAATCGGATACTCCCGAGAGAGCTTACGAGACCTACTAAGTAGATCAACGAATGGGTGAGTCGCTGGGGATCACTCCACGACTGTAGACCGTTTTGGAACCATCGCAAATACTAAGCGTAACCCATAAAGATTTACCGAAGTGACCTGCTGTAAGGGCTGTTTGATGTTGACCCTGGCAGGAGTTTCCATTCAATCATTTAGAAATACATAAGTAAATCCTCTCATAAACTTTCTCGGTAGATTGCTAAGATCTGCGTAGGACTTTTAAGTTTACATCTAGCGTCCTTAATGATAAACAACCAGTGTAGAAATATCATGTGTTCCTATGAGATCTTTTGATGAATCTCGGGGCTCTAGACTCGATAAGTGCACATATGGTTTCCTATGCGGAGATTAGGGAGAGGTCTCCTGTTTCAATATCAACCATCTCTAAGAGACAGGTCGATAGATTACACCGGTTCCCCGTGAGAATGAAACAAGCTCTTTTAAGAGAACTTGAGTGGCTAGAAGGTTAAGTGCAGTGCATCACTGGGTCCATGACGTCTTTATCTTCAATACCGGTGACACCTTGGTAACCACCAGTAGCATATGAACTGAACCCGGTGTCTGCCCTAAGGTTGAATATATGGAGGGCTATTTCTTTTCACCCTTTTCTTTACTTTTCTTTTTAATTCTTCAACCCCTTCTTTCTCATTTCTCATTTTCTCCTTTTTCAATTATACCTAAGGACTTCTACTTCTAACTATTGGAATTGTCCTTGGGTAGATCCCTCCGGCTCTGGCGGATCATAGGACGGTTATTCCTAACCTTAGTCATCTTATATCTTCATGACTATCCTATTGTTGCCATAAAACCATTCATTTGAAAATCTTCTCAAAGTGTTTATGATAATGAAACATGTTTTGTTAACACTTTGAGAGTTTTGATTTCATTTTAAGGACTCCCCCTTCACAAGTGCTCATGTGTGTGTGTGTGTGTGTTTTTTTTTTATTTTTTATTTTATTATTTTTTTATTTTTTTTAAAGAAATTTACACATGCGAATTGATCCACTTTCAACTAACATGATCGATTCGAGACACGCTTACATCACTAGTTAGACTAGCTTGAAATTATTACCCGTCCTGGTCAAGTCCAAAGAAAGTCTCTCGATACGGTACATTCTACTCAAACAAGTCCTATTCGAGACACGCTTACATCACTAGTTGGAGTAGTTTGAAATTATTACCCGTTCAGGACAAGTCTTTTTGATTACTGACATTTAAAGCTTTATCAATTCATTGGTACTTTCTGAGTCGAGCTCTTTTGAGATTCAGTCACAATCTTTGATCACATTTTAATCATGTCTTCTCCCCCTAAAAAATAGCATATCGTGATATTTTTGATATCAACTGATTGAGAAAAATACTTTTTGAGAGAAAGACAGATTTTTTTTTTGCATGAAATCGGAACATTTTTGTTTTTATGAAATACTCCCCCTCAAAACTTGCAAATGTTTTGATAATTTAACCTTTTGTAAACAGTTTAGAGGGATGGAGTCTTCTTGAGCAAAATTCTAAAAAAGTGAGAAATTTCATATTTGTTGAATTTTGCATCAAGGTTTTTGAAGAACAAAGACTTCTCTTTGTTTGAATAGGAATGTCGCACTGAGGCATACAACAGTGTCTATTTTTAGGATAAGTGCACTTTTTTGATGAAAACCATTTTTGCGTAGCACTTTCCTTTCTTTGAGAACTTGAGTTTTGCACTATAAGGTGTACACAAGTCATTTTGATGATGAGCACCGATTTTGATAGATTTTGAAAATCTTTTTGAAAAATCTTGAAAAGGTGGTGCTCAGAATGTAAGAGAATTTAAAAAATCTAATTGATCATTAGATCAACAATCATGGTCTTGAGCTTAAAGATTTTGAAAGTTTTTCTAAAGAAAACTCAAGCCAGATAAGAGTTTGGTTCTCGTTTTAGGATAAGTGCTCGAAAAATATTTGAAATCTTTGTTTTGATTAAGCACTTTCCTTTCTTTGAAGCGCGGGTCCTGAACTGATGTGTCCAGAAGCCATTCGATTAAGTCCTTATTTTAAATCTTTTCGAGTTGTTATACCCAGACTTAAGTTTTGAAAAGATTTCACTTTGAAGCACGGGTTGTATGCTGAAGTACTTACAAGCCATTTGAAGAAAATTTTGAGAAACGACATGTTTTAGAAAACATTTTCGAGAACTCTCGCTCAAGCATTTGTACATATCCGTATCATTGTTGAATGACATTTCTAGAAACGTACAGAATATCGATTATACAAGAGACATGTCGTGAGAAGAATATTTTTGGATTTTTGGTTTTATATTGTTTTTGATTTTTTTTTCAGAGTTTATATTTTTGTATTTTATTTTTGTTGGTTTTTTAAATTTTGTATTTTGTTTTTTCAAAAAAGTTTTTACAAAGAAAAGATTTGAAGAAAGAAAGAAAAATTAAGGTTTGACAAGTAAAAGTGGAGTTACGATTGGAATTAGAAAAGGATTTCCACATGCGATGTTGGCGTAAAGTTCTTCTTTACCACATTGGGTGTATGAACCCTCAACACTTTCACAAGTACCTGCATCCACAGAAGAAGAATTCTCACAAATAACAGTGTTAGAAGTACATGTTTCCTCACATTGAGGGTGTTCACTATCAACGGTTGTAGTGATTTCTACTTCCTTATCCTGATGATTTTCACTATTATTTGTCTTGGTGTAAGCATCGAAAATGTTCCCTGTGGGAATCCATCTAAGACCAACTGTGTTAAAAACTTTTCCCGTGGGAGTCCACCTAAGGAAAGATCTAGGAGTTGTTTTCTTTTCATAAGCAGCAGAAGTCTCATTTTGAGATAAACTATGTCCTGTATAGATCCACCTATTAGGTTTCTTAGCCTTTTGCTTCTTATCAACGGGTGTGTTTCGATTTGGTTTCTTAGTGGATTGTACCTTAGCACGTGCATTTTCCTTCTTGATATATTGTGCAACACATGCATCATGATTAGCTGAAAAAACACATTTTTGACATGTATGACAGACAAATTCAACATTTTTGTTTAAAACTGCAACATTAACGTTGCCACTACAGTCATTTGGCGATTGATTTTTATTCGAAGAAGACTTTGAATTCATGGTGTTTTGATCTACGTGCCTAACATTCTCTTTTGCGCAACTACTCTTAGATGCAAGCCACTCCCTAGTGTATTGTTGATAGTCCCTAGGTAATGGTTTACTACTACTAGCAGTGCTTTGGAATGTTGTAGAATTCATCACACTAGGTTTTGCGCCTAAAATTCCGTCTTTTCGAAGTTGTGCCTTTTTCCTAGCTTCTTCTAGATGGTGATTGTGGACCGTGTCATTAGAACCAACAGACTCGTTAACAGTTTTTGTAGTCACATTTGGTGTACTATTCCTAGAAGTGCTAGGTGCACTCACATTTGTGTTTCTTTCAACAACCAATTTTTGTTTATCAACAATCTTTTCAATTTCCTTTTGCTTGGGCAAGGGTTGTGGAGTGACTGGTTTTGTCAAATCCTTTTTCTCATCGACTTTTGGAGCAAACCGGGAAATAGACATTTTTGGTTATTCAAACATTTTTGAAACATTTGGTTTCTCTAAAGTCGATGGTTTTGCAAACTTAGTATCCGCACCCTTCCCTTTTATACTTACAAGCTGAGCTCTCAAAAGATCATTTTGCTCTTTCATGTCCTTGTAGGCATGCTCATACGACAATTTGTCATACTTGCATTCCTCTGATTTTCGATCAAGTTGTTAGAAAAATGACATGTTTTCTTTTTCAAGTTTTACAAGAGCATTTTCATATTTTGAAACAATTTCAGATGTCTCAGCTCGCAGTCTTTCATCGTCCTCAACATAATATGTTTGTAAAATGATGGACATTATATCAGTAGTCATAACTGCTTCGAAGAGAGAATCATTTAACCTTTCCAAAATATTCATTTTTTCACGAGTTTCATTAGCTTCGTTTACCAGGGATTTGTGGTCCTTGAAAAAGTCGGCCATTTCTTTTAAGAAAGCGTTTTCAAAATGGATTACCCTCGCACTGATGTTATTCAGTGGGATAGTAATTTCGTTTTCAAACACCTTTTTCTGTTCGATATGAAAACTAGAATGCCATTCGTTAATACTGATAGTAGTTTTAGATTTAACAATATTTTGAAGTTCTTGAATTCTCTTTTAACGTCATCACGAATGTCTCTAGCCTCACTTGTATTAAAAGTGTTGTTAGAGGACATTTGTTCCATTTTTGATAGAGAGTTGGAAACAACTATCTTTTTAGAAAAGAATTTTGCAAATGGTCGTTTTATGGAAAACACAGATGGTTCTGTTTATGGAACAAAAATAATTCCCGAAAGTTTGTTCAATTTGTTGTAATCAATAGGTTTCAAATCCTTTTGTTTCATTTTAGTTATGCTCTCTTCGACAAGTTCCATCGTTTGCACAGAATCCCGAACGACGGGAGGATCATGTTTAGTGTAAATAAGATTACCATTATACAAAACATTCTGTTCTTCCTGAGCTTTCTTGAGATTACAAGGAGTTTTGTTCCCTAGAGCCATTTTATGTTTTGTGTGGTAAATCGGATTAGTTTGATTAGCAATCATATTCATTGTTTTACTTGACTGACCCTTTTCAACCACCAATTCTTCTAATTTAGCAATCTTGTGTTCTGACTCTATGATTTCATCCAAAAGTTTGTCTTCTTTCTTTGAAAAGTCCTTTTTCAACTCATCCATTTCTTTTTCAAGATTGGTATAAGCTGATTTTTGTTTAGAAAGTTGGTTTTGCAAATCAGAGAATTCCGCGTTTAAGGATTTTATCTTCTTGAAAGAATTAACATCAAGTGTGTCAAACTTGATTTGCAAAAGTTTTTCCCTTGAAACGGAATTTTGATAACCAGTTTCTAATTCTGACAATCTTTCGTTATGAAACTCAAAAGCTTTAATGTTTTTCTTGTAACTCTCAAGCTCAGCGGTCAATTTAACATTCGCAGCTTTAACATCGCGATTGACCTTTTGCACATTTTCAATTTCAATACGACAATGCTTCAATAATGATTCAAATAAAGCACGGGTTTCCTCATCATTAGCACCATTTTGTGCAACTTGAACTCCATTAGGATCCATATCTGGAGTTTCATAGTTAACATTGATATTAACTTGTTCCCCCACATATGTATCATAATTAGGTTCATGTGGCACATAATGTGGCTTCTCATGAGCAAATGGATTAGCATCATTACCATAATTTGGTACCTCATGGAATGGATCTGAATCATAAGAAGGAGGAAGATCAGAATCACTGCTTGATGTTGTTGCCTGCTGATTTGCCATAAAGTTGTAGGTTTCATTAAGATTTGCTGAATTGTCATTAACTCTTGTTGTAGCTGTAAACTCATTTTCCTCAGCAGTCAACGGTATTCCCGATTCTTCTTTATTGGCTAGCATCAACAAGTACTGGATCTTTTCAACCTGGTTGAAATTTCTACCAATGACACTGCTGTGAATTGTTGATGTAGGTTTCTGAATCGAAGTCATGAAACAACAATCATTCCCATTATGATTGACCACATTCTGACTCACAAACTGATCCATCAGATCTCCAACATATTCCTGTATCTGAATCCCTGTCTGTGTACTCATAGCATATCTATGTTGATTCCCAATAACATGTTCATTTGCCAGTGTACCTTGATTCCGAGTAAAGTCAGTTGGAAACATTTCTGCTAGAACCTCAAGTGCTTTGTTCTTTTGTCTCAACATTGCTTCATCAAACCTAGCCTTGTAGGCAAGTTGCTCTTCCAACTGTTTCTGCTTCACATTCTCAGAATATGGGGAAAAGGTTGGTTCTGGAAGTTTCGTATGAGTTGGTGCAAAGAGATCGTACCTAGGTTCAACCGTCTCAGCTTGTGTTTCTTGCATAGTCAACTTCTCTTTTGGTGTGTCGGAGTCATAGGACGGTTCTGCATTTTCAGGTTCTTTTGACTTATGTTCACATGATTCTTCACCATTTTGTGCCTTTACAGTCAATAGTGGTCGTTTCATATGCTCAACGAGTGTGAATGGAAATCTGAGGTCAAGATATTTAACGTAATCTGGAAGCTCATTTTCATCAACGTCTTGTTCATTATCAGTTACCGGCTTCTCAGTCTCAGTCAATATTTCCTCAGTCTCAGTCACCGACTTCTCAGCCTTAGGATATGGAGCGAAGAATTGAACAAGAGGATCCATATCAATTGATGAAAAGAAATTTGTAAGAAAAGACATTTTTGAACGTGTGAAATGAATACGGATCTTGTAGACGATAAAGAAGTGATTTTTTGTTTTTCAATAACTAGCACGGTAGTTATATTCAACGAACCCGAAAGATTTCACCCAAAATTAAAATTAATCTCGGATAATTGAAGTTCAAGTAAAGCCTTTATCCAAAATTATATGCCAAACAATAATTAAAAAAAATCAATAATTAAAATTAAAAAAAATCGACCCCTTCTTCTTTTTCTTAAAATCCGAATACAAAACAATAATTCTCAATGATTTATCTTTCCTGAAACTTGAATCGAATCGAAATAACATGCACCACTTGAATTGTATCTTGTTTCGATTTACCCACAAAGAACTTCAAGAATATTCGACACCAATAGCAGGACACAGGTAGGTTTTATTGTTGTTCTTTTTGTTTTGAATTTAAACTGAAATAAAGGAATGATGAAACAATTGCGTTTTGTTATTTCTTTTTGATTCGGATATTAAAGAAGAAGTTTATGCTTCTATATGGATCTATGATGTAAATCTCTTGATGGCTCTTGTCTTTTGGATGAGTTGTAAATGCAAAAAGAGATACTGAGATTCTTTTGTTTGCGTAATATCTTCTAAGTGTCGAAGTTGTCTGTGAAATGGGTTAGGATTAAATGTTGTGGACTATTTGTTGTTGTAGACGTGAGTTTTTGTAGCTTTGAAAGAAATAGGTTATGATGGGGTTAATAGGTTCGGATTTGGTTGGGTTCACTTTCTTTTTGATTAATTTTACTTCTGTACTCGTTTTTATTTATTTATTTAGAAAATGTTTTGCGTAAAATCTTAAGCGTAGAGATCTTTTGGGTAAAACCTTTTGTGTAAAATCTTATGCGTAGAAACTTTAGGCTACAATCTTTTGCGTAAGAACTTTAGCGTAAACTTTTTGCGTAAAGTTTGGTCTTACGCGTAAGTCTTTTGCGTAAATAAACTTACTAACTTTCCAAGCTAGAAGTTATGCGTAGGATGGAGTGTTTTGCGTAGCTTTTGTTGTTTTGCGTAAGAAGAGGGTATTTTGCATAAGTTTACGCGTAAACAGTACTTTTGTACCTTTTTCAGCGAAAAAGTTGGGTAGTGGGTGTACGATTACGGGTAAATAGGTTATTTCAACTTTTTTCGACCAGATTCCGACGTCCTTTTCCGACCACTTTTTGGTCTAGCCTTTTTTCCGACAGCTTGTTGACCAGTTTTAGGTCATCAAAAAAAAAAAAAAATACAAATAAAAACAAGACACTATTTGGACTAAAGGATGTATGAATGGACCTTTGGACAACATAATATAAGCTCGAAAGAGAGTACTTTTATTGGACAAAAACTACTGATGAGACAGAAATAAGCAATTAAATATGGATGTATAAAAAGCAACAATTTTGACTAAATAGGCTCTAAATAAAACAATATGACAACTTGTTAAGCTTTTATTTGACCAAAGTACGCTTTAAAAAACATGTAGAAAGCAGAAATAAGAATAAGAGGTGCCAAAAAAAAAATTTTAAGATTCAATTTTTTTGTTATTAAACACGATTTTTGACAATAAAAAAGACTTCTAAATCATCTTATGGCTCTTGATACCACTTGTTATGACCCAAAACTTATATCATTTCACACATATTATAAAGATTATAAGAAAGATATTAATAGATAGAAGAGATAGAGAAAGATGGTAACTTATAGAGAGAGAAAGAGAGATGTATTAGATTAAAGAGAGAAGAACACAATGATAATAATAACATAGAAGCACCACCTCCAAATGGTAGCATTTGGAGGTTTATATAGTCAAGATAAAGAGATGGGCTGGGCTTGGCTTATGTAATGGACAAGACCTAAACTAATACAATATTAGATTGAACCAAGCACGTTTACCCTTAACTAAACTAAAAGACTATTACAACATTATTACAAGACTCATTGATACAATAATGATCGTCACTTCTATTTCTAACAATCTCCCCCTAAGGGGCGATCACTGAGATCTCTCTTTGATTCCATTGATGATCAACACTTCTATTGCTAACAGGTTTTGTTATGGGAATACATAAAATATGAAAAGTATGAGGTTTTGAGTGTAATAAATAAATTTAATAAAAAAAATAATAAAAAAATAAATATAATTAAGGGGGGCGGCCGAATATATAGATTAGGGGGAAAAAGGAAACCAAATTTGATACCAAATACAACTCTAAGCCTTAAGGGTTATCCAAAATAATTATAAATACAAAACTAAAACCTCCCTACCCCATTTTCTTGAATGTACGGTCGACCAAGGAGGGGGAAACAAGAGAAAAATTTAGGGTTTTGTTTTTGAAGCTAAAACCAAGATCAAGGTATATTTTTAATACTAGTTTTCATGTATTTAATTAATTATTGTTATGATTCATGTAATATTTAATATGATGGAATCTAGGGTTTATATACTTCTGTAAATTAATGAAGTAAAACATGTTAGGATCATTAGTTGTTAATAATTTGGTTATTGGATATGAGAATTAAGTGTAAAACGCGTTAGATTATGTGTTAGGGTTTGGGCAGAAAATTATGGCTGTAAAGATGTGAGTGTAAATAACAGATGGTGAAGAGTTAAGTCACGAATTTTAGGTCTAAATGGAATTTTAATTAAAGATCTTTCCAAAAAGTCCAGCCACGATTGATTTCAAGGTCGGGAAGTTGGTCTTTTGATTTTTCTTTGTTAAGGTGTCAAAGCTGTCAAACCGGGACAAATTTTAGGTAAAATTTTGAGGGTGTTTTGTGGTTGTAAAAGTGGTATTTTGACTAGGAATTCTGGAATAGTTAAGTATTAGGTTATATTAGACTACCACGAAAAGGATTCGTGATAAAAACTTGTGGAAGTATTTTATGTTAATCAAAACGTTTTGGTGTGCGTTCAGATCCGAATTTGAGTAGTTGACAAGTTTGATTTTCTTTTGAGTGCTTGTGTGTGTTATTGATCCATGGCCTTCTGGGATTAGCTTCTATGCTTATGAGAGACCATGGTAAATTTTTGGTGTGAGTTGTTGAGCTTTATTTGTTGTGATTTTATGTGGGCGAATGTACCCAAAAATTCTGCGTTTTCTGATTTTAAAGGTGCAAGAGATTTAGTGAGTATTAAGTTATGAAGGTGGTTAGTATGGTGTTTAGGAGATCCATGGTGGGTCATGTGAGTCTTATACATCCATCATATGTGTATTACATGGGTTGTAGCTTTTAGCTTGACCTTGTGTAATGTGGATTATTTTTGTGTGCTTTAGATTATGAGTTGTTTTTGTGGAAGCTGCGGAGTTTAAGGTGAGTTCATAGTCCCATATTTTACTTTGTTTTTAAACTTGGGATGGAAATGATGCTTGTCTTAAATATTTGAGTTATTGTGATTATTTGTGGTTTAAAAGCTTGGACTTATATGTTATCGTAATAATGCTATGTGGTACATGAATGTGTGATTCCGATTAGGTTAGCGACCTAATTGATGTTGTGTGATATGTGACTCCAATTAGGTTAGCGACCTAATTGTTGTTGTGTGATTTCCAATTGGGAGGATGCTTATCTTGTTGCTCGCGCATGCGACCCAATTGATGATGTGTTTTGGAGCGGGGGTCACGTTCCGGCCCGATGTTTGCCTTTTTGTGTGATGATTGGTTTATGGATACATGTAGCTTGTATGATAACTATATTTATTTGTCTAGCTATGTTTTATAATCACAGTGAACTAGTTGCCTTGTGAGTGTATGTGTGTCTAAACCTATGAATCTCACCAACGTATTGTTGACATTTTGAGCATCATTTTCAGGTGAGCATTCTAAGGCCAAAGTTGAGGGCAGCAATTAGGCGAGACTTAGTTGCATATGGAGACTTTTGTTATGTTTTTGGGATTTGACTTTATTTGGATTTGGCTTTGATATATTTATGTATTCTGTTTGGTACTTTCATATCTATTGAAGATACCTTTTGGATTTTGTTTTGGTTATTTATTTTATCTTGGGGTATTGTTACAACACTGTGTGTTGGTACATTGCTCTATTTATGTGCATGTAGTTGTTCTCTATTTTGACACAAGGTGTTGTGATGATATCGATGAAGTTACACCCGCGCGTTTCCGCCGTGGCGGGGTGTGACAGATTGGTATCAGAGCCTTGGTTATAGAGAATTAGGTGGATTAACCTAGTCTATAGCTTAGGAGTCCCTCATATAGTTGCATTTAGGACCTATGTGTAAGTGTAATATCTTTACATGTCTATTTTCCTAAATTATGAGTTATTTTACCGAGTTTTTGAACGTCTATCGAACCCTGTACTTATCATCGTGTGTGTGTCATTTATAGAATGGCACCTCCTGCGCGAAAGACACTTCGTTGGACCACAGTAGTCGCTAAGGGACGTAAGAGAGTTGGGAAGATGAAGAGAACCAACCGGAAGATATTGGTCCCCGCTAGCATGGTACCATGTGTGATTGAAGAGAAGCTGACACTCGAAAATGTGAATGGGGAAATGGTGGAGAGATATGAGACAAAGGTAGCTGATAGAGAAGGTTTCGCCACCAAGTACCCGTGTAGGTGTCCTCAGTTTCTTGAAGATGATGGGGTAGTTTGGGCTAGACCCCGAGGGTTGTATGATTTTGTGGATATGATAGATGAAGAGTTAAGAAATCATGAATATGATTTTGCAAGACATCCTCTACCACAGAATCATGGAAATAAGAATAGATGGGTGAGCGAGGAGGAGGAAGTGGATTCGGGCTTGGAGTCCACTGCGCGTACACTGTTTTAGGTCTTAGATGGGACTCGAACCGCGTATGACTTGTTTTCAATGTTATGTTTTTAATGTTTTATGGTTTTGTTGAGTTATTTTGACGTTGATTGTATGTTGGAATGTGAATTCCTTCGGATTTTGGGATTTATCCCATTTTCTTTAATAAGAAGCCTTGGGCAAGTTTGAATATTTTGGTGTGTATATTATGTGTATTATGGGAGTATAGTTTGGATGGTATTGATTGTGTGTTATTTGTTATAAGATGTTACTATTGTTAGGTGTGGCTTTGGAAGTAAGTACACATGTGGAAGGATACATCTAAAATTGTGGGTGGCCAACACAATTATAAATGTATCACGACATGTGTGGACTTACAGCCAATGTTACATTGAACCGATGGTGATATGCTTATGTGTGGTAGAGTTGAGTTAATTTGGTTATATGATTCAGAGTGTCTCATGTGATGGGAGGTAGATGATTGGGTATGATTACGGAAATTGTGGAATGTTGTGAATGGTCTCTAATGGTTCTATTGTCCTGCGTGTTTAGGAAATGGCGCCAAGGAAACCAAGACGACATATCACTAAGTCACCTATGAGTGGAGCTTTCCGGACACCGAAGAAGTCCAAGAAGTCGACACCCATTATTGGGGATAGCAACCCTATCTTTCAGCAAATGATCAATCAGCAGCTAGAAGCTTTAATGCCTGAACTTGTGACTCAATTGAGTGCGCAGATAGGCAGTGGAGCTCATCCTGATGGTGCTGGGAGTGGAGGAAGCAGAAATAATGGGTGTACTTATAAGGAGTTTATGGCTTGTAAGCCCAAGTAGTTTGATGGGAAGGGTGGGGCGATTGCACTCACTCGATGGATAGAGAAAATGGAGTCGGTGATGGACATAAGTGGATGTAGTGAGGGCCAGAAAGTTAAGTATGCGGTTAGTTCCTTGGTTAACAAGGCGTTGACCTGGTGGAACACGCAATTGCAAGCTGGAGGACGAGTTGCGGCTTTGGGTATGACTTGGGAGGACTTCAAAGCCATAATGGTAGTGGAGTTTTGTCCAACCAATGAAATGCAGAAATTGGAAGAAGAGTTGTGGAATCATACTATGGTTGGGGCTAATCATATGGGGTACACTGATAGGTTTCATGAGTTAGCTAGGATGGTTCCTCATCTAGTAACTCCTGAATTGAAGCGTATTGAGAGGTATATCCGTGGGTTGGTTCCACAGATTCGCTCAATGGTTAGGGCGACTGAGCCGAGAACGCTTCTAAGTGCTATTCAAAAGGCTGGTGCACTGACAGATGAAGCGGTTAGGAGTGGAACACTTGCAAAGTCAAGAGAGAAGAAGCGAGAGGAGGTTGATACCACTAAGATAGTTGGTTTTAGTGGTGACAATAAGAAAGAAAGGAAAGGGAAGGGGTTCGTAGCAACGGATCCTAGGATGGCAGTAGGTTATGTGGGAATAGCTTCTATGGCTGTGACTGGTAATCGCAGGGCACGTTATGAGTGTGGTAGTACCGATCACCTGCGAAACTGGTGTCCCAAACTTGTTGGAATGTTTGGATGGCTTGGGAATCAACTGGCTATTGAAGGAGGACAAGGACAAGGGTTTAATAGAAATGCGGCTAAGGGAAAGGCATTTACAATGAATGCAAGCGAGGCACGCCAAGACCCGAACGTTGGTACTGGTACGTTCTCTGTCAATGGTCATTATGCTACTACGTTATTTGATACTAGTGCGGATTATTGTTTTGCTACTACTGAATTTGCTAGAATATTGGGAGTTGAGTTTAGTGAACTTAGACCTAGTATTTTGATTGAAATAGCTAGTGGTATAGAAATAGAGGTTGATAAGGTTATTCGTGGGTGTGTTATCGTGTTAAAAGGTGTTACGTTTAAGATTGACTTAATACCCTTAGGACATGGTAGTTTTGATGTGGTAATAGGGATGGATTGGTTGACTAGGCATAAGGCAGAAGTAGTATGCCATGAGAAGGTGGTTCGAATTCCATTAGAGAATGGTGAGGTACTGCGAGAACAAGGAGAAAGTGTGGAGAAGAATTCGAAATCCCTTATGAGTGCGAAGTCTAGGGAACTCAAAGTGGGGGATATTCCAGTAGTGTGTGAGTTTTCGGGCGTTTTTCCTGAGGATTTGTCCGGATTACCGCCGATACGACAGGTGGAGTTTCGTATTGAGTTAATTCCTGGAGCGACGCCGGTAGCGAAAGCTCCTTATCGATTGGCACCTACGGAGATGCAGGAGTTGGCTGCACAGTTGAAAGAACTTCAAGATAAGGGGTTTATTCGACCTAGTAATTCCCCGTGGGTTGCGCCTGTTTTGTTCGTTAAGAAGAAAGGTGGTTCGTTTAGAATGTGTATTGATTACCGAGAGTTGAATAAGTTGACGGTGAAGAATCGGTATCCTCTACCTAGAATTGATGATCTTTTCGACCAGTTGCAGGGTGCTAGATTTTTCTCAAAGATAGATCTGTGATCTGGTTATCATCAGTTGAGAGTGCATGAGGAGGATATTCCCAAGACAGCTTTTAGAACTCGTTATGGACACTTTGAGTTTACGGTTATGCTATTTGGGTTAGCTAATGCACCTGCGGTATTCATGGATTTGATGAATCGTGTGTGTAGACCCTATTTGGATAAATTCATAATTGCGTTTATTGACGATATATTGATTTACTCCAACTCGAAGGAAGAGCATGGGGAACACCTGAGGGTAATACTTGGCTTGTTGGAGAATGAGAGATTGTACGCTAAGTTCTCTAAATGTGAATTTTGGCTGCAAGAGGTGCAATTTCTTGGTCATATAGTGAATAGTGAAGGTATACATGTAGATCCTAGCAAAATAGAAGCGGTCAAGAATTGGAAGGCTCCTATGATACCTTCTGAGATACACTCTTTCTTAGGACTGGCAGGATACTACAGGAGATTTATAGCAAATTTTTCAAAGATTGCTAAGCCTCTCACTATGTTGACTCAAAAGAATAAAAAGTATGAGTGGGGAGATGAGCAAGAAGTGGCTTTTCAAACACTAAAGGATAGTTTGTATAATGCACCTATTCTGACATTACTTGACGGGACAGATGATTTTGTTGTATATTGTGATGCGTTTAATCAAGGTTTTGGATGTGTGTTAATGCAAAGGGGGAAGGTGATAGCTTATGCATCACGAAAACTCAAGGTTCATGAGAAAAATTATACCACTCACGACCTAGAGCTTGGTGCGGTGGTATTTGCTCTCAGGAATTCGAGACATTATTTGTATGGTACGAAGAGTACGGTCTATACCGACCATAAGAGTCTTCAGCATATTTTTAATCAGAAGGAGTCGAATATGCATCAAAGAAGATGGATGGAGTTGTTAAGTGATTATGACTGCGACATTCGTTATCATCCTGGAAAAGCGAATGTGGTGGCCGATGCATTGAGTAGAAAAGAAAGAATTAAGCCAAGACGTGTGCAAGCTATGAGTATAACATTGCAGTGAGGAATTAAGAGTAAGATATTGGTAGCACAAGAGGAGGCTCTCAAGGATGAGAACCTTGTGGCTGAAATGTTGCGTAGTTTAGATCAGCAGATGGAGAGAAAGGAAGATGGTGGACTATATTTCTTAGATCGAATATGGGTTCCGATGACGTATAGTCTATATTTGGGTCACGAGCCCAAATGATAAACATTACTAAAGCCCAAACCCACCACGAGTGGGCTATCATACCAGTGATTTGGGCCGTGTTACAAATGGGATTGGGCTCACGTAGGCCCAAGCCCAACCAAACTATTTATGGTCTAGATAAGGATCTTCTATTTACGGAAAAAGATCCTTGGACTGGATAAGCACCATGCGTGCGAAGAGTAAGGGGCACGAAACCTACAAGGATTCTGCGCCTATATATAGAATGACATAATTCTCATTAAAGGTACGATCTACAAAACCCTAACTCTTTAATATAACCCCAAACCGATTACTTACTCTCACACCGGAGGATAATCGTGGGAGACAATCCCATGATAAGCCTAACGGTGTTTGTTTACTTTCTTAGTGCGCATGTTTCAAGCAATAAGAGCTAATTGGTACGAGAGCAGGAGTCCAAACCAGCAACGCCCAACTTTTGTATCAACAAGTGGGGCCATCCGTGGGACCCTACACTAAGAACTAAGAACTAGAATGACGAAGAACAAAAACTCAAGCCAGCGGAGTCCGCAATTGGAAAAAACACGTGGTGACCCCCAGAGGAAGAACCCTCAAGACTCGACCTCTAAACATGCCTCTGGAACAACCAGTGCACCTGGTCACCAAGAAGCGGGACCAACCCAACCTCTCCCAGCGGTAGAATTGTCTATAAGAACTACTCAAACCACCACGGTGGTCCCAAGCGTTGAAGAACTTCAGCGCACCATCTTCAATACTCCCCACCAAACGGCACCTATAGTGGACAACACTGTGCCACCTGGCGCACCCAACCGAGAGAGGGCGTCTAATGTTGAGGCAGAAATTCTTGCAGCGGATGAGGACGCACCTGATTTAACGTTAAGTAATTTTGTATCCCAAAATTACGAAACCCTAACCGCCCTCTGTCACACCCCCAAAATACCTGAATGGCAGCGGAATGGAATACCTGGGGGTGACTGTCATAGCACCACAGTTACAGTTATATTGAACGACCTAAAGGGCGTTTTGAAAATACATCGTTTGATTCATTCCAAATATTCAGAGTTATAAAACATAGGTCCCAAAAGAGTTGGAAAGTTTAAGTAAATAAGTTTAGTACAATCAAACGATAGTTCATAAGTGCATGAAATCCAAAATGAGACGCGTCATCCTTGATACTCAATGAAATGAATCCATGCATGTCAAGAGGAATATGTCTTAGTTACCTGAAAATACATTGCGAAAACGGTCAACAATAATGTTGGTGAATAATCATAGGTTTGTAAATTAAATCGTATGTACATAAGCCACAAGTATAAAGTAAACCGATAAAAATGTCAAAATGCTACATTGGCTCTTAAGCTCATGACCCCGAAGCTAGACGTTACTTGGCCCCAAATGAGTGTTTACCAGACACCCTAATATATTAGACATGAAATGCATTCGTACCCGTTAGAGCAACCGAAACACGAATGGAGGAGTCACCCTCAATAGATCTATTCACTCACTCTCGCTTGTAGACTAATTAACGGTCCATGATAATAAAGGGGACTTGTCGTGACATGGTAATAAGGCAACTTAAGCAATGTAAGGAATTTAATACTTTGGCATGTACAGAAAAATAAGTATGCAATGTATTCTCCCCCGTGGGATTTGAAATCAAATATGTAATTGAAAACGGGGCTATGAAAACTCACCTTAAGTGATAGTACGATGAGATGATATGATCGGGACAACAAGGCACGTACACTAGCCGCAACCTAAATGAATGAATATGTTCTAATTTAGATCATGAAATGTTGTAATGAATAATCATGCACATGATACCTATACCACTCGTAACTTGAAAATACTTGTTATCGTCAAAGTAGGAAATTTCTATACTTAGGAAAAATAAGTCCAATCAGGAGTATAGAAACTTGTCGTAGTACATCGTATATAAAATGTTAGTGTTAATTTTTCGTCTTGAAAACCTTAAAATAACGTCTAGTAGTCGTATAAATAAACCTTGAGTCGTACGTACTTTGTTAGTAAAAAAATAAACTCCTTGAATAAGAAATCTAGAAAATATATCATTTAGTACGTAGTTATATTATTTTCTAGTAGTGACTAAATATATATATAGTTTTGACGATTTTAAAACGTGTATAACTTGGTCGTTTTAAGTTCATTTTCCTCGTTCTTTATATCCACGGATTCGTCTTAGTATGTATTAATATATTTTCGATAGCTCGGCTCCACTAGGTTACGTCTAACGCCTCTATTTGTCCGTCGAAAAATGTCAAACAGCATGCAGTTTTACAGAAAATTAGTTTTCGTCAAATAACTTGCAAAAATCATAACTTCTTCGTTATAAGCTCGTTTTAATCCGTTCTTTCGCCCACGGCTTCGTTTTTGAAAGTATTTTCTAAATCTTTGGTCAAAAATTACCCATCACCTACTGAGTTTCCCACGTTTTAAAAATGGTGACAGTAGGTATTTGTTTTGTTTCAAAAACCACTTCTAGGGTTCCAATCTAGTTCCAACTTCAACCAAACCACTTTCAATCACCACAAAACTAGTCTAATCCTACCATACACCTTCTTAGGGTGTCATGGGTTCCTAAACATTATAAATCAAGTGGATCTAACAAGGATCTAACTATAATCAATTTCTAGGGCTCAAAAGTTAGATATGTTTAAAATGAAGTGGTATAAATAGCATATGCATGTAGATCTAGTATATATATCATATGACTCTTGTAAAAACTTGATAAAATCATAAGGATGAGTTTCTTACACTTACTTGAAGGATGAATGAGATTTGAGGATGAAAACCTATGTAAACCTTGAGTTTATCTTTCAAAACCCTAAAAGGAGTACAAACTACACTTAAATATTACTAGATCTTGAAAAACTAATGGTTCCTTTTTGTTTTCTTGATGAGGCCGAGCACAAGAGAAGAGAGAAAAAAGAAATACTAGTTTTACTTGCACTTTTTAGAATGAGAAAAGATAAGTATACAAGTATGTATTATTGACTTATGGTAGACAAGATCTAATTTCATTAAATGGGAGTAGTGGTATTTTCAAAATGTGTTAGAAAAGGGTAAGGAGGGGGAGGGGGGGGGGGGGGGGCGGCATATCATGAAAAAGGGAAGAAAAGTAGAGATTGTAAGATAGTTGGTAAGTATTATTATGTATATATTATTAGTTTTAGGGAATACCGGGTACCGAGTTAACTAAAAATAAATTTTAACCGAGTTAACCGGGACATAATAAAGTCGTAAAAATTGTAAAAATATGTTGGGTATAAATATTGAGTGTTTAGATAATTATTATTTAATTTCTACGAAAACCGTCGAAATTTTAGTAAACTTACGATAATAATTCAATAAATTTTCAAAACACCGGGTAAATTAATATTATAATTTTTATATTATTAAAATGTATATAAAAATATAATGGGATCATAGTCGGGAGTGTCGGACATGTTAGTTACATTATTGATCGCGTGTTAACGTTTATTTGGAAATAATTAAACGTAAAAGTTAATTATACCAAAAGTACTAATTTAAATATCCTACGAGTGGAATAGTATGCAAGTGCCATAATGATGATATGCAGACTATTTCTAGTCCGTATGAAATGTCCCAATGATAATTCATGAATTCGCTCCTGAACCAATACGGTTACGCGAATTTGAATACCCGTGAACTAAGTTTACGATGAAATCACATGAATAGTGGTTTTCTCTCGGAAAAGAATAGTGTCATGTGAATAGTAAAATTTTTGAATGTTTCTCGGAATGTCAAATTGACCTAAAAAATGATGAATAGTGATCGATGAATAGTAATTGGTGAATAGTAAGATGTTGAGGTTTGGAAAAATGACCTGAAATCGTGGGGTGTGATAGTCGCCCACCCAAAAAGGAATTCAGTCCCTGAATTCAGCTAGTGTTGGTCTCGAAAATTGGCTTGGTGAAAAGTTGTGGATACTTTAGTCGCATTTGGTCTTCTTGTTCCCATGTAAACTCGGGTCCTCTTCGAGAATTCCAGCGAACTTTCACGATCGGAATTCGACTCTGCTTCAATTGTTTGACCTCGCGGTCCATAATTTCAACTGGTTCTTCCACAAAGTTAAGCTTGTCATCGAGTTGTATTTCTTCTAATGGTATAATGGCAGACTTGTCCGAAAGACATTTCTTGAGGTTCGAGACATGAAACGTGTTGTGTACGTTGCTAAGTTCTGACGGAAGTTCAAGTTTGTAAGCTACCGGACCAATCCTTTCCAGTATCTTAAATGGACCAATGTATCTCGGGTTCAACTTCCCGCGTTTCCCAAATCGTATTACGCCCTTCCAAGGCGAGACTTTCAACATGACTTTGTCTCCGACCTGAAATTCCAATGGTTTGCGTCGAACATCTGCGTAGCTTTTCTGTTGACTTCTAGCAGTTTCGAGTCTTTCTCGAATCTGAATTATCTTTTTCGGTTGTTTCTTGTACCATCTCTGGGCCAGTACATTGTACATCACCGACTTCGGCCCAACAAACTGGAGATCGACACTTACGACCATAAAGTGCCTCGAATGGGACTGCTTTAATGCTCGAATGGTAACTATTGTTATAGGAAAACTCGATCAACGGCAAATGGTTAGCCTAACCATTTCCAAAGTCAATCACACATGCCCTAAGCATGTCCTTAAGTGTCTGAATAGTTCTCTCACTCTGACCATCGGTCTGAGGATGGTAAGCAGTGCTCATGTCTAACTTGGATCCAAAAGAATCTTGTAATGACCGCCAAAAGTTTGAAGTAAAACGACTATCTCTGTCGGAAATGATGGAAACTGGTGCACCGTGTCTTGAGACTATTTCTTTGACATAAAGTCTAGCAAGTTGTTCCATGGAATAAGTCTCTCTAATGGGTATGAAATGAGCTGATTTGGTAAGACGATCAACAATTACCCAAATAGCATCGTAACCTCCTGACGTCTTGGGAAGTTTAGTGACAAAGTCCATTGTAATACATTCCCACTTCCATTGTGGAATCTCTGGTTGTTGAAGTAACCCTGACGGTTTCTGGTATTCGGCTTTCACTTTAGCACAAGTAAGGCATTTGCTGACGTACGTAGCTATTTCCGCTTTCATGTTCGGCCACCAATAAAGCTTTTTGAGATCCTGATACATCTTATCAGAACCTGGATGAATAGAGTACTTCGAATTGTGTGATTCATGCATAATCAATTCTCGTATCCCACCATAGAGTGGTATCCAACTTCGGTCCTTGAAGCATAACACTCCATCTGATCTCTTTACAAAGCCATTTTTGTTTTCTGGCATACCATAAAGTTTCTCATGTGGTCGATTTTCTTCTTTGAGAGCCTCAATCTGAGCTTCTAAAATTTTTGATGGTAATGGCGAAATGATTGTCATTCCCAATGACCTAACTCTCAAAGGTTTGAGTCGTTCTTTTCGGCTAAGTGCATCTGCTACAACATTCGCTTTTCCTGGGTGATATCGGATTTCACAATCGTAATCACTCAAAAATTCTAGCCAACGACGTTGTCTCATATTGAGTTCCTTCTGATCAAGTATATGCTGTAAGCTCTTGTGGTCGGTAAAAATTACGCACTTGGTACCATAAAGGTAGTGTCTCTAAATTTTGAGTGCAAAAACTACCGCACCCAACTCCAAATCGTGTGTAGTGTAATTCTTCTCGTGTGTCTTAAGCTGTCTAGATTCATAAGCTATCACCTTCTCGTTTTGCATTAGTATAGCTCCAAGTCCTTGATGCGAAGCATCGCAATATACCACAAAGTTCTCAATACCTTCTGGTAGTGACAAAATCGGTGCGCTACAAAGTTTCTGTTTCAATAACTGAAATGCGGACTCTTGTTTCTCTCCCCACTCGTACTTTTGATTCTTTTGCATCAGCTTAGTCAACGACTTCGCTATCTTAGAAAACCCTTCAATAAACCTTCTGTAATATCCGGCAAGTCCTAGGAATTGACGAATTTCCGTAGGAGACTTGGGCGTAACCCAATCCTTAACTGCCTCGATCTTTGTTGGGTCGACTTGTAATCCTTGGCTATCAATGACATGGCCAAGAAATTGAACTCTTCGTATCCAAAAATCACACTTTGAAAATTTAGCATATAATTGCTCCTTCTTGAGTAGTTCCAGGATTGTTCTGAGGTGTTCTTCGTGCTCTTCCTTACTCTTGGAATAAATCAAGATATCATTAATGAATACAATCACAAACTTATCAAGATACGGTTTGCACACCCTATTCATGAGATCCATGAATACTGCAGGTGCGTTGGTTAATCCGAAAGGAATTACTTGAAACTCATAATGGCCATAACGTGTTCTAAATGCCGTCTTCGGGATATCCTCTTCCCGAACTCTAAGTTGATGGTAACCGGATCTTAAATCAATCTTGGAATAAAAACTGGAACCTTGTAACTGGTCGAACAAGTCGTCGATTCTGGGGAGTGGATAACGGTTATTCACCGTTAACTTGTTCAGCTCATGATAGTCAATGCACATTCTGAAAGTTCCATCCTTCTTCTTCACAAACAAAACCGGCGCTCCCCAAGGCGAGGAACTCGGTCTAATGAATCCTTTGTCCAAAAGTTCTTGTATATAGTTTTGACGATTTTAAAACGTGTATAACTTGGTCGTTTTAAGTTCATTTTCCTCGTTCTTTATATCCACGGATTTGTCTTAGTATGTATTAATATATTTTCGATAGCTCGGCTCCACTAGGTTACGTCTAACGCCTCTATTTGTCCGTCGAAAAATGTCAAACAGCATGCAGTTTTTCAGAAAATTAGTTTTCGTTAAATAACTTGCAAAAATCATAACTTCTTCGTTATAAGCTCGTTTTAATCCGTTCTTTCTCCCACGACTTCGTTTTTGAAAGTATTTTCTAAATCTTTGGTCAAAAATTACCCATCACCTACTGAGTTTCCCACATTTTAAAAATGGTGACAGTAGGTATTTGTTTTGTTTCAAAAACCACTTCTAGGGTTCCAATCTAGTTCCAACTTCAAGCAAACCACTTTCAATCACCACAAAACTAGTCTAATCCTACCATACACCTTCTTAGGGTGTCATGGGTTCCTAAACATCATAAATCAAGTGGATCTAACAAGGATCTAACAATAATCAATTTCTAGGGCTCAAAAGTTAGATATGTTTAAAATGAAGTGGTATAAATAGCATATGCATGTAGATCTAGTATATATATCATATGACTCTTGTAAAAACTTGATAAAATCATAAGGATGAGTTTCTTACACTTACTTGAAGGATGAATGAGATTTGAGGATGAAAACCTATGTAAACCATGAGTTTATCTTTCAAAACCCTAAAAGGAGTACAAACTACACTTAAATATTACTAGATCTTGAAAAACTAATGGTTCCTTCTTGTTTTCTTTATGAGGCCGAGCACAAGAGAAGAGAGAAAAAAGAAATACTAGTTTTACTTGCACTTTTTAGAATGAGAAAAGATAAGTATACAAGATATGTATTATTGACTTATGGTAGACAATATCTAATTTCATTAAATGGGAGTAGTAGTATTTTCAAAATGTGTAAGAAAAGGGTAAGGAGGGGGGGGGGGGGGGGATATCATGAAAAAGGGAAGAAAAATAGAGATTGTAAGATAGTTGGTAAGTATTATTGTGTATATATTATTAGTTTTAGGGAATACCGGGTATCGAGTTAACTAAAAATAAATTTTAACGGAGTTAACCGGGACATAATAAAGTCGTAAAAATTGTAAAAATATGTTGGGTATAAATATTGAGTGTTTAGATTGTTGTTATTTAATTTCTACGAAAACCGTCGAAATTTTAGTAAACTTACGATAATAATTAAATAAATTTCTAAAACACCGGGTAAATTAATACTATAATTTTTATATTTAAAATGAATATAAAAATATAATGGGATCATAGTCGGGTGTGTCGGATATGTTAGTCACATTATTGATCGCGTGTTAACGTTTATTTGGAAATAATTAAACGTAAAAGTTAATTATACCAAAAGTACTAATTTAAATATCCTACGAGTGGAATAGTATGCAAGTGCCATAATGATGATATGCAGACTATTTCTAGTCCGTATGAAATGTCCCAATGATAATGCATGAATTCGCTCCTCAACCAATACGGTTACGCGAATTTGAATACCCGTAAACTAAGTTTACGATGAAATGAGTAATGCACATGAATAGTGGTTTTTCTCTCGGAATGAATAGTGTCCGGTGAATAGTAAAATTTTTGAATGTTTCTCGGAATATCAAATTGACCTAAAAAATGATGAATAGTAAAATGATGAATAGTGATCGATGAATAGTAATTGGTGAATAGTAAGATGTTGAGGTTTGGAAAAATGACCTGAAATCGTGGGGTGTGATACCCTCATGCAAGAAGAAGCAAGGAGAAGGTCAAGTATGAGCCTGCAAGCCCGTCTCAACTTTGGTCCTGAACGCGAAGTATCACCACCGCGCTACCAAAGAGGGGGACGCGAAAATATCGATAGACGTACCAATATCCATGATAGACTTGGTACGGTATCTGACTCACAATACTCGGAGGAATATGAAGATGGTGAGAGGCGCACCAATGTTCACTCCAGATTTGGTAGTCGAAGGATACAAGGTAGACTTGGACGTCAACATTCACCAAGCGAAGGCTCCTCCAGGTCTGGGAGCTGAAGAATTCACGACAGATTAGGAAGGAGAATTTCCCCAAGTGAAAGCCCCTCAAGCTCTTCCTCTGAAGGAAGCCGGCGCAAGCGCCGCAAAAGAGATAACCTCTCCTCTAGTGATTCCTTGGACAACGAGGACAAAGAGACAGGACACTGGAAGTCTAAAGGGAGACGTCGCGAGGAAGAGGATGAAGACATATCTCTTCCTTGGCGTCGTCAAAAAGTTGACGCATTTACAAAACGCATCAGCGATTACTCTGATCGTAAGAAAAGGCGCATGCCCACTAATGTTAAAACATATGATGGAACAGGAGATCCTGATGACCACCTAAAAATTTTCGAATCCGCTGCTACTATCGAAAATTGGCCACAACCTGTGTGGTGTCATATGTTTAATTCCACATTAGTAGGGAATGCGCGCACTTGGTTTAGTAAGCTTCCACGTAGGAGCATAGACGGGTTTGAAGAATTACGGAAAGCATTCCGCTTAAACTTCACCCAAAGAAAGAAGTGCGCTAAAAACCCTGTTGAATTAGCCAGAGTAAAGCAGTGCCAAGGGGAATCAACCAGTGCTTACATGGAACGCTTCAAAGATGAATGTATACATGTCAAGGCGTGTCCCGTAGTTCTAAAAATTTCAGGATTCATGAATGGGATTAACAACCCAGAACCCATTAGGAAGTTAAACGACAAGGTTCCCCAAACCTTCGATGAACTAATGAAGCACACAAGATCCTTCATCCAAGGAGAAGCAGCCGCTGCGGACAGTAAAAAAGGCTACCCAAATTATAGGCAGCAAGAATAGCCTAGGAGACAATCCAATGATCAAAGCAGCAATCGCAGCAAAAATTATCGCAATCAGGGAAGTGGACGGGATAATGACAAGTATACCCCCCTCACAAAGACTCCGAGGGAAATATTTGTAACAGAAGGTGAAAACTTCCCAAAACCCCCACCAATGCGCACCCCAGAGGACAAGCGTATAGGGAACGGATACTGCGAATACCATGGCCTAAAGGGCCATACCACCAACGAGTGTGTCCAGCTACGACAACTAATTGACAAATTAGTAAAGGAGGGTAGAATGGATCACCTTGTTAAAAACATTAAAGAGGGGAAGGACAAGCAAAAGAATGGAGGTAAAAAAGAGCCTTCCAAAGATAAAGCGGACATCATCTACATGATACAGTCATGGCAGTGCAAGACAAAGCAAAAAGTCAGCCAAAAATTCTCTTCAGAGAATGAGATATCCTTCCCCACTCTAGCTGCGGATAACGCAGTAATAGAGCCACTGACCATTGAGATACATACTGGGGGACACGATATTTGCCGCATGTATATCGATGGAGGAGCATCCGCAGATATACTGTATGAACACTGCTTCAAAAGGCTATGACCTGAAATACAAAGCCAATTAATACTGGCCACGACGTAGCTGACGGGCTTTACAGGAGAAAAGATATGGCCTATGGGGCAATTACGTTTACTTGTAGTTGTGGGCGATGAACAACACTCTACAGCAACGTGGATAAAATTCATGATAATCAAGTCTCCTTCACCGTACAACGACATCATTGGGAGACCTGGAATATCATCCATGCGTGATGTACCATCCACAACACAAGGAATGCTCAAATTTCCAGTAGAAGGAGGGATTGTCACCCTCTACAATACCACAGTACCGCCTAAAGAATGCAACGCGGTAACCAATGAGGTGGAGGAGGTTCCAGAACAGCGCACAGTAAAAATACCAAACCTAAAAGTTGCCATTCACCCTGATTACCCAGATAAACAAATATCGATTGGAGGATCTCTATCTGACAAAGGTAAAGCAGCTGTATGCGCACTCTTGCAAAAGAACCTAAGTATCTTTGCGTGGGAACCAAAGCACATGAACGGAGTGCCACGCTCTATTACGGAGCACAAGCTACAAATCCGACAAGGATTTCCCCCAATACGACAGAAAAAGCGCGGCCAAGCTCCTGATCGCGCAAAGGCCATCTTGGAAGAAGTGCACAAACTGGTAGACGCAGGCATCATGCAGGAAGTCTACTAGCACGACTGGCTTTCCAACCCAGTAATGGTAAAAAAGAGTGATGGCAATTGGAGAATGTATGTAGACTTCACTGATCTTAATAAAGCATGTCCACAAGACTGCTACCCGCTACCAAAAATTGACTGGAAGATAGAATCCCTATGCGGATATCCCTTTAATTGCTTCCTAGATGCATACAAAGGGTACCATCAAATTCAGATGGCTGAGGAGGATGAAGAAAAAACAGCCTTCCACATAAGTCAAGGGGTATATTGCTACACAAAAATGCCTTTTGGTCTAAAGAACGCGGACGCAACACACCAGCGATTGGTGGACATGGCTGTTGCAAAACAAGTAGGTCGCAACTTGGAAGTTTACGTTGATAACCTTGTCATCAAGAGTCACACAGAGGAAGAATTGGTGCGCGACATCGAGGAAACGTTCAAAACATTGGGAAAAATAAACATGAAATTAAATCCCAAGAAGTACACATTTGGCGGGAAAGAAGGCATGTTCCTAGGGTATTTAATCGAACCTGACGACATCAAGCCTTGCCCAGAAAAAACAAAAGATGTCATCGATCTTCCCTCACCACGCACATTGATAGAAGTCCAGTCATTAAACGGAAAGCTAGCTGTCCTAAACCGTTTTTTATCCATGTCAGCAGATAAATCACTCCCTCTCTTTAAAACACTCACGAAGTGCACAAAAAAGGGAGAATTTCGTTGGACTAAGGAGGTAGAGGAAGCCTTCCAACAACTAAAAAAGCACCTTGCATCACTTCCCAAACTTGTCGCACCGCGGCCAGGGGAAGAGTTGATCATGTACTTATCTGCAACCCATGGAGCAGTTAGCGTAGTATTATTGACATATAGGAACTCCGTTCAAACCCCCATATACTTTGTAAGCAAGGCACTGAAAAAGACAGAGACTAACTACAGCGCTATGGAAAAGCTGGTCCTAGCTCTGGTATTCGCATCTAAAAGACTGCGCAGATACTTTCAGGCGCACCCAATAGTTGTAATCACGGACCAGCCTATCAAACAAGTTATCTCTAAACCTGACGCATCAGGACGGCTACAAAAGTGGAATGTGTTGTTGAGTGAGTATAATATCTCGTATAGGCCACGCACTGCAATCAAGGGGCACATATTAGCAAACTTTATTGTTGAAAAGCCAGATACCGATACTCCACCTTCAACAGGCAAGACAGAGTTACAAGAACCGTGGGTTCTATTCACAGATGGATCCTCATGCGTAGATAGATCAGGCGCTGGCCTTATCCTTACTAATCCAGAAGGGGTAGAATTCACCTACGCACTACGCTTCGAATTCACAGCCACAAACAATGAGGCAGAATACGATGCCCTACTCGCTGGACTGTGTATTGCAATCCAAATGGGTGTACGCAACCTAGAGGCAAATGTGGATTCCAGGCTAGTAGCTAACCACGTGCTAGGAGAATATGAAGCCAAGGATGAACACATGATCCAATACCTTGAGAAAACCAAGTATTTAATTCAGAACTTTGATAAGTTCACAATCAAACAAGTACCCAGAGGAGACAACAGGAAAGCTGACACACTTAGCAAGATCGCATCTACAAGCTTTGCACACCTATCAAAGCAAGTATTGGTAGAAACTCTAAAAAATAAATCAATCTTAGAGATGGAAATATCCACGGTGATAGAGGAACATGATCCCACGTGGATGACACCTATCATTGAATTCATAAGCAGAGGAATCTTACCACAAGATCAGAAGGACGCTCGAAGGGTGCGGCGCACAGCGCAGAGATTTGAACTTCGAGATGGCATCCTATATCGACGCTCATTCCTACAACCTTGGCTCTGATGCGTTGGACCTCTTCAAGAAGATTATGTACTCCGAGAAATTCACTCTGGATCATGTAGTATGCACTCAGGACCACGGTCCGTAGTGGCGCGCGCCCTATGATCAGGATATTATTGGCCTACTATGCACCGCGACGCGCGAGATATGATAAAGAAATGCAGTAATTGCCAAGTCCACAGGCCAATTCCGCGCCAACCACAACAAGAGTTAACCCCCATTACCTCACCATGGCCATTCTATAAATGGGGCATCAACATCGCATGCCCTTTCCCAGTTGCAGTAGGAGGGCTGAAATTCCTCATCGTAGCCATAGACTATTTTACAAAGTGGATTGAGGCAAAAGCAGTGGTGAGCATCACCGGCAACCAGGTAAAATGCTTCGTGTGGGACAATATTGTGTGTCGCTTCAGACTACCTGGGGAAATTATCTCAGATAATGGAAAACAATTCTGCGATAACCCATTCAAAGATTGGTGCACGCAATTGAACATCACACAACACTTCGCTTCAGTGAAACACCTACAAACCAATGGCTTGGTTGAACGCGCGAATCGCAGTCTAGGCGAAGGAATCAAAACGCGCCTTGACAGATACAAAGGAAAATGGGTGGACGAATTGTCACATGTTTTATGGGCACACAGCACAACAATAAAAACCAGTACCAGAGACACACCATTCTCCCTCGTCTACGGGACAGAAGCCGTCATACCAGCCGAAATTGGAATGCCAACTATACATACAGCAGAAATAAACGTCACAACAAATGACGAGGAGTGGCGCATAAACTTGGACTTGCTGGAAGAAAGGCGTAATGCGCAGCTATACGCGAAGCGAAGGCTAAAGCAAAGATGAAGAAGTAGTATGATGCAAAGGTCAAACACACTTCTTTTAGGCCAGCAGACTTTGTATACCGCGCTAATGATGCAAGCCACGCAGAATATATGGGTAAGCTTGGACCTAAATGGGAAGGACCCTATGAGGTCACGGATGCACTAGGCAATGGTGCATACTGTAGGATCTAAACCTTGATAGATCTCGAGCCAATAGATCGTTAGCCTACTAATGTAATCACTAGTAAGACTAAATAGATAATCTCCGTGAGCTTGTAGTTATTGCGGAATATAAAAACAAACTGTATACTAAACTTTGATCCTCTATAGATCAATATTCTTTTACTAGCAATGTTATGAAAAAACTCGTACATAAAACAATGACCTAGGGTTCCTTATATAATAGTGGAAACCCTAATCTCTTCTACAAGAAACGTATATTCATAAAAGTCTAGAAGATATACTAAAGATCTTATCTATAAATAACTAATGTTTATCCATGGATTAACTACATCCGCAGTAACACTATGTGTCAGCAGGAACCAGTCATCGGCAGAAATAACTATAAGCTTCCGCAGGAACCTGTCAGCAGTATCCGTCAGCAGTATAAATTCTGACTTCAATAATTTCTTACAATCCTCCCCTAATCTTGAAGTTGACATGGTTAACTCCAAGATTTCTTGATAGATATTTAATAGCATAAATAAGAGGATTGAGGATGAACTTCAGTAGCAAAGAATCTTCATAAGCAGAATCTCTATGATCAGCAAAAACTTGAAAAACACCATTCTTTGCAGCAACAAATGACCAAATGTACATCAAAACATATTAGTTTCATACTATTCTCATCACATCCAGGTGTGTTAACTCCTAGGAGAGGTGAATCATTGAAAAAAATGGATTTGATGTCTCTTTACCAATAGCCATCACTACTGGAGTAGCCACGTGTTTTCAGTTAACTAACTATGGTACACTGATGACCATATGATATGATTTTTAGCAAATCATCAGCTATAAACGGATTTGACATGTCTTTACCTGTAGCCGTTTGCTTAGGACTAGTCAATTATTTGATGAAAAATCATCTTGGTCAACTGAATACCAAATATGGTTTTCCACTGCCTTTACCACAAGCCATACTCTTGTGGGCTAGCCAATTATTGGGAATCTATAAAGGAAAAATCCATGGTCAATTGACAACCATTCAATTCTCAGCTGTGAAGCATGGGCAAGTTGAGTACCCAATAGTTTTTAGCAAACTATTACAGCTATCAACAGATTTGATGTGTCTTTACCAAAGCTGTACCCTTTGGACTAGCCAACTTTTTGATGGAATAGTCAACATCAGGTAAGTTGATAACCAGAGAAAGTGTGATAAGAATCAGCACCAAACCTGCAAACAACATACACAAAACTATACAAATCTGCTAGTTTTTTTTTTTTCTTTTTTTTTTTTTTTTTTTTTTTTTTTTTTTTTTACTATATAAAGAAAAGAAAGAAAATATACAACAAAATACCATACCAATACCAGATCATTACAGATATGTGTCCATTTGAATACCATGCTTAGTTTTCAGTTCCTGCTTAACCAATATACTTCTCCTGATAAACCTAATCAATTTTTCAGCAAGATGCATATCATTCTCAGTCATATCCAGAGGAACAGTGAGTTTTGCCTCCAGCATGAGATTCATTACTTCAATGGTAATTGGATATAGTGCATCTGCCCAGCAATATAAGTTCTTGCCAGTGGTAGTGATAATCATATGAACATTAGAAAGAGGAAAGAATTTCGAATAATCAACCACCCAAGTCTTTTGTCCTTTCCACACTTGAAACTTAACACCAGTATCACTAAGATGAGAATCACAAAGAATTTGTAAATCTCCTTGCAAATACATTCCAATCCCTTTAGGTTGATGAGTTTGATAATAAGAGACAACCCAGCCATAGAGAGAAAGAATATCTTGCCTATCCACCATGTGTAATATTTGGCTAAGAAAACTAAATGTTTTGGTAGAACCATCTTGTCTATGAATGACATTTACTTATCCTTGACCAAGTGAAGAGTCAACAAGTTCCCATTTAACAACTTTTTCCCAAACAACAGGATCCAGCCCATCATCAGAATCATAGTCAATGAAGGTACTGTCCTCTAATGATGCATCCTTAGAAGCCTTCCTCTTTTTAGCAACAGTTTTTCTCCTAGGGCCATAAGTAGAAGGAAGTGAAGGACCATCAGCAGTTTCTTCTTTAGGAACTTGTCTTGAAGCATCAGTAGGAACTTGTTCTGAAGCTTTAGTAGGAACATCTGCTGAAGCATCAGCTGTTTCTTCTATAGGAGCATCTGCTAAATCATCATGAGAGACATCAGGTTGAGCTTCAGTAGAATCAGGGTGAGAAGCTTCAGTATGAACAGACCCTGGAACAACATCTGAAGGATCAGCATCAGTAGAATCATCCACCTGAGTTAACACTGAAGGAGAGTGTACTTTCTCCTGATCACCAAATGATGACTCAGTGGTTCAGTAGGTTGATCAGCAGAATCATCAAGCCTAGTTCTCTTAGCAATAGGCCTATCCAAAAGTCTGCCACGCTTCTCTTACACATCTTGGACATTAATGCCAGAAGAATGAAGATTAGAAATAATTTTGTCATAGTAGTAAGTGAGCTGAGAATCTGAAAAGCCCCAAACTTTCTTTTGAGTCCATCCTGACCCAAACATAGAACACCCTTGATTCTTGACAAAATTCCTCATATATTCCTTGATTTCTCCTTTTGTCCAAGGTCTTTCCCTTAGCTCTTTAGCCTTTCTCTCTTCCTCTTCTTGTCTCTGCAACTTACCTCTTTCAACCATCATCTTGGCAAAATCAGTGGCCTGATAATTAACTCCAAGCACAGATTCAGCCAAAGTAGGCTTAGTAGCAGCTTGTTTAGCCAAATTTTCCCATTGCTCTGCAGATAGACTCTTAGCAATTTCATCTAGTTCCCTTTGTCTTTCAGCAGGTAGAGTACTAGTAATTGGAGGTCCCATTCTATCCAAATCAGCCTGTATTTTCCTAGCAAGTTCTTCTGATGCTTTCATATCTAACTGAATCTTTGTTGCTGCAGCATCCTCTTTAGCTTGCCAGTGTGCAGCAACAATCTCAATAAGCTTTTCATTAACAAGTTCCTCTTTTGACTTCTCTCTTGAAGGAATGTCCTGGTCAACCATAATGGACTTTCCTTTATCTTTCTGAGTTGAAGCAACCTCAGGAGGAACATACTGCTTTTCAGTAGAAACAGCAGGACACTCAACTTATATATCTGCTGATGTATCATTAGTAACCATTTCTGGCATAGGATTAGGAAATACTTCCTTCCTAGAAGCATCAGCAGAAGTCTTATCAGCAAAATGCTTTCTCCTGACATAAATTACTCTTGGATCTTTTTGAACACTTTTATCAGCAGAATGAGGAGGTGGTGCAGGCATAGTATCAGTAGCATCCTTCTGAACACTATCTAGTGTGGTAGTAGCAAGAAGTTCAAGTCCTTCCAAATCAATTGTGTCAGATGCTTTTGTAGTCTCATCATTTGAGTCACACACATCACCTTTTCTCTTCCTGTTCTTGAGCTTAACCTCCAACTTCTTGACTCTTTTAATGAGAGTCAGAACAACTCCTCCAAGATTCTTTTTGGTGAGATTCAGATCCTTTTCCAACTTGTCCACCATATTCACATAGCTATTCAATAAAAGAGACAAATAAGTGAGAGTAACAGGACCTTCAGTTCCACCAACAGGGATATCTATGGCATTGGAAGCATCATTGGTCCTATGAGTAGAATGATCTAAGTCTACATCTACATCAACATTATCCTCAAAGTTAGGTCTCAAGGGACTAGGTGTTGGAAGTCTTGTAAACTGTGGATAATGTACAGGTTGGTCAGGGCCTAAGTAGTGAGCACATGCTCATGAGAAGTATTAGCCATGGGTGAAGGTATAGGTGTGGGTGGCCTAGGAGAGGGTGGTGGCTGAACATCAGTAGCAACTGATGCACTTGCATCAGTAGCAACTTCAGTCCTGTCAGGGGAATCCTCTAGTGCTTGAGCATCAGTAGGATCCTGTCCACCAGCAGCTACATCAGTAGCTACACCATCAGGGGCATTGCCAACAGGCAACATAGCAGGGAGTAAGGGTCTGTGTTCTCCTGTATAGTTGGTTTTCATTTGAGCAAAAAGCTTCCTTGATAAACCCATAACAGGCAAATGGGTAGGATCAGTGGTATGAATATCTAAAATAATTTGAAGAAACCTAGGATACATTAAATATTTATGTTTGGTATCCTTAACATTACCAAGCATTTCATCAAATATATACTTAGAAAAGTTAAAGGTTCTTCCCTGAGAAAGACACATTGGCAAGAGCAATGTCTGTTGAAAATTGATCCCATCCACCAGACTTAGAGCTCATATACTGAAGCAAAGTGTGTGTCAAAAACCTCCATTTAGGGCAAAGCAAATTCTTGTACCACACTTTCCCATCACCACTATATCCGACAGCCTGAAGACCTGCAAGTATTTCTTCCTTAGCCAATTCACGCACCCCACCTTCATCATCCAATTGTAGTTGAGTTCTGTCCAATGACTCAGTGACAATACATTCTTCCCCTTCTACCATAGCAACAATCTCTGTGGGTCCATTATCAACAGACCTCGTCTTTGCCGTTCGCCAAAATTGTGTAACCAGAGATTCACGAATAATATTAGGATATTGGGTTAAGGCATAATGAATCTTGGATCTTTGGAGAAATTGCATCATTCCCACATAGTGATCATCACCCTTACCACGACCTAGAAAAGCATGCTTGTTATGATCACCTTTGAAAAGTAGTGCAGCCATTGATTGATAAGAAGAAATTAGGGTTTGGAGTGCTGAATAATATTGAAATGGTTTTTAAATGTTATAACAAGAGGGAATCAGTTAATTAGGAGTGGGATTTGCACGTCGAGGTTAAGTATGGTAAGTTACCAAACGTGGAGTGTAATTGGCATAAATTATGGAAACCAATCTTTGACGAATAATCGACTTTATAATATCCCAATTAAACTGACTCTTCAGCAGAAACCAAGTCAAATGGTAGAAACTATATGGTCAATCCGCAGAAATCAATCAATTGTTGACTTTGGTCAACCATTCATTAAGCAGCAGCATCCGCAGAATCAAACAACAGAATCACAACTTCAGTGGTAACCAAATATCTTTGAAAATCTCTTTATTCAAATTTCGATTCACTCTTAATTATCTATAAACCACCTCGCATTTATGGTAATAAATACACACGGTTTGGATGGTCTTATAAATATAGGGTAATGATTCCCAAATATCACTACACAACTTGAACAATACAAATCCCTAATTACAAATCCACCAAGCAATTAAGAACCATGGCATCCAATCCGAGTATCATCAACCTTGCTTCTGACTCATCTGATTCATCAGAGTCACTAACATCTCCATCACCACTCAGAATGCCAACCCTCCCACGGGGTCTAACAAAATAGCAAGCCAAAAAGAAGCGACATGATGTACCTGCTCCAAGTTCATCATCATCAGAGGATCTTCTACCATATCCATCTGAAATTGATGATCCTGAATACCAGAGAGAGATAGAGAGACAGTGGAATGCATTGGAGAGGACAAACAGAGTCCCCAATCCTAATGAGTCTCCCTTCATCTTCACTTATTCTGATGAAGATGATGATGAGAGTGATGCACTCTACAACCCTACACCACCTGAGAAGCCCCAATCCTCTCGTCCAAAGCGACCATCAAGAGTAAGAAGGTCAAATCCACCATTGCCAAAGACAAGGAAAGTGGTGATTGGGTTGCCTTGTCCCCAGCAGCAAGGAGTCTTCAACAACAACAAATGCAAGGAGAAGATAGCTGAAGGAAAGGGCAAGAGCAAAGTAGAATAGGAAGTGTAGGATTGATAGGCTTGTTTTACTTGTATGAATCTTTCAATCTTATTCCTTTTTGTACTTATGAAGATTCAATAAACATGTTGCCTTGTTTGTCTTTATTTGATTGTTATTCTTCTAAAAAATTTACATTCCCCTGAACAAAATAATCTATTATAAACCATCAGCAGGAACAAACTTAAGAATAAAGTTGGTGTTATCAGCAGTAATTGGTCAAACTCTAGTGACTTTCATCCGTAGAATCCACATAAATGGACAACTTGCACAATTAGTAATTGCTACTGACTCAACTACCTCCCATTAACTTGCATTTACTCATATTAATCCTAAATCAAGTCTATATAAAGAAGTCTTCAAGGCATAAGCTACTCACAACTCAATAGTACACTAATATCAACACACCAAAGTCTTCCTAAACACACCAATCATGAAATCAAACCCCAAAATTATTCATATTTCCTCTGATTCTTCTTCTGATTCACCTTTGATATTCCCCAAATACAAAGAGCATACTACTATCTTGGTGAAGGACCATCAGAGTTTTGTCCATCTCCATCCTCATCAGAAGAAACAGAGAAAGCTCTAACTCCTCCTGCTGTTGTTGTCCCAGATTTTACTCCTGTCACAGCATTCCTTACTAGTGAGATGGAAAGGGTTTGTGCTGATATGAGGAAGATCTCTGTCCCTGATGAGCCACAGTCCTCTCAAAGGAACAAGGGTCCACTGAAGGTTGTCCTTGGACTTGCTGCTCCCAAGCTCTGGAACAAAGACATGCAATCCAGAGGGGTCCACAAGAGGATACCTGACCCCAAGGACATGGGAAAAGGGAAGAGGAAGATGGAGTAGGATTTTGGGCTGTTGAAGGTGGTAGTGTTGTGGTTTTGGAATGTTGCTGGTTGTTAAGTTGTTAGGTTGTGTCTGTTGTAATCCTGATGCTTGGTAGTTTTGATGATGTACTTCCAGTATCTCAATAATAAAAGAACTTTTTATTTTGTCTTTTACATCTTTTTCCACTGATATAAGTTGAGTAGATCTTTGTTCATCAGCAGGAACATAACCTGCAAACCAAACATTCAAACAGAACACAAAAGACAAACATAATGATATACAGAGTTAGTAAGAAACCTGCAAAACAAAGTTAGTAAACATAATAATATACATAATATACAACATGTACAATCCTCCCTCGAGGCATATGCCTCCCCTCAAACATAGCATTCAAGGGTTGACCATCCCAATGTTGACAACTAGGTGATTAAACCTAGGTCCATCAAAAGCCTTTGTTAATAAATCAGCCACATTATCATCAGTATGAATTTTAAGCACTTGAATTAGATGCTTCTCATTTGCATCTCTTATAAAATGGTTCCTAATTTCAATATGTTTAGTTCTTTGATGAAAAACTCAATTTTTAACAATAGAAATACTACTTTGATTATCAATGTAGATTTTAGTGTTCATGAAGTTAATTCCAAAGTACCTGACCACAACAATTGGCAGTAGCAACATATTCTGCTTCAGTAGTAGAAGTAGCCACAATGGTTTGTTTCTTGCACTGCCAAGAGATGAGTCTTCTACCAAGAAATTGACAACCTCCTGTTGTGGATTTCCTGTCCAAATTAGATCCTGCATAATCACTATCACTGTAGGCTTCCAGCACAAATGGTGATTCCCTTGGGTACCAAAGGCCTAACTTGGGTTTTACCTTTGATGTACTTGAAAATCTTCTTCACTGCATTTTAGTGGGAAGTCAATGGAGTGACTTGATGTCTTGAGCAAGAAGTGACAGCAAAGGTAATGTCAGGCCTAGAAGCTGTGAGATACATGAGTGATCCAATCATGGATCTATAAAGGTGAACATTCACATCCTCATCTTGTTCATTTGTATTTTTAAGCTTGGGTGGTTCATATGGAGTAGTGGCAGTCCTTAAAAGTTCAAAGTCAAACTTCTTCAAGATATCCTTAACATATTTTTCCTGATGGATAAAAATCCCTTCAGGTTGTTGTTTGACTCGTAGCCCTAAGAAAAGGGTTAATTCCCCCATTGCATTCATTTGAAATTCACCTTTCATCAAATCTTCAAATTCCCTGCACCATGCTTCCTTTGTGGAGCCAAAAAAATATCATCCACATAGACCTGTACTAGAATGATGTCCCTGGAGTTTTTCTTAATAAAGAGGGTCTTGTCAATTGCTCCTCTTCTGTAGCCATGCTCCAAAAGAAATTTAGACAATCTAGCATACCATGCCCTTGGTGCTTAGTGAAGTCCATAAAGTGCCTTGACAACTTTGTACACCTTCTTAGGATGCTGGGGGTCTTCAAAGCCTTGTGGTTGAGTGACATAGACCTCCTCTTCAATTTTTCCATATAGGAAGGCACTCTTGACATCCATCTGATATACCTTAAACCCAATGTATGAGGCAAATGCTAAGAATAATCTAATTGCCTCAACCCTAGCAACAGGTGCAAAGACTTCAGTATAGTCAATCCCTTCTTCTTGTCTGAAACCTTGAGCCACCAATCTTGCTTTATTTATGACCACAATACCTCTTGCATCCCTCTTGCATTTTAATATCCACTTGGTTCCAATAGCAATTTTCCCTGCAGGAAGATCAACAAGGATCCAAACATATTGATTCTTGAATTGTTGCATCTCTTCCTGCATAGCTTCAACCCAACTAGGTTCACTCAAAGCTTGTTTAATGCTTGTTGGCTCAACTTGGGACAAGAAACAAGCAAACAAACAATGCTTCTGATCTGTGTGATTGTCTCTCTTCTGAGTAGACACATATATTAGAAATGCGCATTGTCCAAACTTGGTATTCTTAATGGCACTCCTGGTGAGAACCATAGCATTTGGATCACCAAGTATATTATCTTGTGGATGAATGGTGTTGATCCTTTTAGTGGTAACGGGATTAACATCAATGGAGGTATCAAGATTGGTTAGTGCAGGAGCAAAGTCTTCATCATAAGAAGATGATTGAAAAATTCCATCACTTTGTTCAACATTAGTAAGATCTGAGGGAATGGGAAACTTGCCATAAGGTTCATCTAAGCTTGTGGATGTGTCAGTGGAAACAGGTACTGCAGCAGAATTGCCTTAAGCAGAATTGTCAGCAGCTTCATCAGCAGATTCATCAGCAGAAATAGATTGACTGCTGATATCAATAGCAGCTTGTTTCAAGAGTGCTTCAGTGTCTTGAGCAAATTCAAGACCAAGTCTTTTAGCTTCTTCAGCAGCTGCATGTTCTTGCTTTTTGAGTCTAGAAATATCTTCTGCATGGGTTGAGTTTTCCACATCATCAGCAGTTTGGGCATCAGAGGCTTCTTTGTTAGGAGGACTGATGAGTGTGTAAATACTCATCATTTTTATTGTAATCTGAACTGCAAAACATACAAAAACACTCAGAAATGCATCAAAATACTAAAAAATATTTCAAAATTGTGTTTTATATGTTTTAGATGCAAAATGAGCAAAAACATATGAAAAACGTACAAAGTTTGCAAAATTGGTAGTTTCAGTCCACCAACTTTCAACATTTAACAAAATCAGTCCCTGAGCATTAATTTTGAAAGAAAATTCAATACAAGTCCTTTACAAATCAAAAGTTATCAAAAATGGACTTTGGGTGAAAAGTTTGAGAAAATTGCAATTTAGTCCCTGAAGTTTCAAAAATGGCATATTTGGTCCCTGGGTTTTCAAAAATGGAAAATTATCATTCAAAGCCCTTGTACTATTTTAACTTGGCAAAGTAAACCCTTTTTGATAGTTTTTGGAAATTTGCAATTTCACCCCCTAAAAATCCAAAAGTTACATATTTGGTCCCCGGTGTCTTAAAAATAGAAAATTTACATCTTTGGTCCTTGGGTTATTGTTATTTGGCAATTTTGTTCCTCATAATATATTTTGGGAAATTACGTAGCAGGTGTTAGCATTAAAAATATATATATAGAAGTGATGGTCATTCTCATATTGTAACTTTGTATCGTTTGTTAAGATTAGTAATAGTTTAGTCATTGGGCCTTGGACTTAGCAAGCTAATATGTCATGTGCTATGTTTCATAGGCCTTGTTATGTACTATGTAACCAAGTCCAAGCCCAAGCCCATAGAAAGCCTATGTTTGGAACTATAAAAGGCACCTTACCTCTCATTTGTAAGGTGTGCTTGTGTGTGTATTTGTGTGTGTTTCTCTTGAATAAAAGTTATCATTTCCATCTCTCTCTCTCTCAATACATACGAAATACATTTATACATATCAAGTCACCATCTTTCATATCTACTTCATCTTTGCTTCTATATTGGGGTGATAAAGTTGTGAAATCTAAGGTCCGACAAGTGGTATCAATCGCCTAACAATGATTTAGGAGTGTTGAGAGTTTGTTATGTTTCATTTTTTTAAGCTTTCTTCACGTTTTGTTTTCAAAAATTCTTGCTTTTCTTGTTTTTCTTGGTTTTTAACACTTTTTTGATTACAAACTAGTGTTATAAACCTTCTCTAACAAGAAAGTTTAAATCTTTTTGAAGTTTCATAGCTTAAAAAACTCGATTTGGTTTTTGTACTTGTTTTCTAGAACACGAAAAAATTTTATAAAAATCATCAAGTTTGGAACTTTCTTCAAGTTTTGGTGTTTTTTAGCATAGAAGTACAAGAATATTGGATTACAAACTTCATTTGGGTGTGCTTTAAGCGAAATCAAAAAACTGCCATAATTTCGAAATCCTATGTACCTGTTTTCGAAATCCTGACTACTTTTCGAGAACACAAGAATCGGCTCCTTTCGTGATCACCGTTGGATACTCGGTATTTTCTCTCTTGTATAGGAAAGAAATTACTTCGACTTGTGGCTAAATTTCGAAATTGTATAATTTCGAAATTTGTTTGTGTGATTGGGTTTTCAAAAAAATCACAATTTTCGAGAACATTGCAAGGTTTTCGAAAAATCAAAATTTTCGAGACACTGTGAAAATTTTCGAAAATTCAAAATTTTTCGAGATCACTCAATATTTTCGCAATCACAAGGATTTCGCAATTACCTAAGTTTCGCAATCCCAAAGTTTCGAGAACACAGCAAAGTTTCGAGAATTTTGACAAAAGTGAGGTTTTTGACAATCAAACTTCAAACGGCCATAACTTTTGAACCGTAACTCCGTTTTCGACGAATCAGCTGTCAAAACGACCGTGAGACCGAGAAGAAGGACATGTTGAATATTTTAAAGATCATTCAAGCCAAGCTTCGAGGCCCAAATCCACTCCGAACGGAAGTTATTGAGGTTTCAAGGTTTTATATCAAATTTTTCACCATAAAAACTTGCATCAACTCACTCTAAACACAACTCCTATTTCGTTGGAACGATCTAAGAATCAACTTTATCCATCTACAAATCATCAATGGCAACTCAGAAAGACATTCATGCAGTCGGTGCCGAAAACCGACTTCCCATGCTGTCAAAGGGTGGATACTCACAGTGATCTAGTCGTATGATGTGCTATCTTAAGAGCAAAACAAATGGAAATCTTCTCATCAAATCCATTGTGGATGGACCCTTCAAACCAGCACAAGTACTAGACCCTGGTGATCCAAATGGTACCCCCAGTACAACCATAGTACAGAGAACAGAATGAGACTGAATACACTGTGGAAGACAGAAAACAGATTGAAGCTGATGATCAGGCATTTCATTTCGTCGTTCTTGGTTTACCTGAAACCATCTATGCTACTGTTGATAGTGAAGTAAGTGCTCATGCAGTCTGGGAAAGAGTCAAGAGGTTAATGTATGGGACAGACATCGGGAAACAGGAAATGGAAATACAATTGCTTAAGGAACTTCGCAAGTTTACTTCAATTCCTGGTGAATCCATAGAGACGTACTACCACAGATTCTGTAAGATCATGAATGATTTATCAAGACACAACCTCAGTCAGACAAATATTGCTAACAACACCATTTTTCTGAATGAGTTACAACCAGAATGGGGAAGATACGTCACTATTGTTTATCAGACAAAGAATTTGCATGAAGTAACTTATGATCAGGTGTATGACTTCTTGAAGCAAAATCAAGATGAAGCTAATGAAGTAAGAGCTGAATTACTAGCTAAAAAGCATGATCCTCTAGCATTATTGGCTGATACACCAACACCTATACCAGTGAACACACAACAACAATCATCATCATCTTCCACTCACAACTACTTACAACCATCCTACATTCAACAACCAACACCGGTCTACCAACAACAGTTCTACCCACAGCAACAACAACATCTTATTCCACAACAGCAATACCCACAATTCCAAGAACCAGAATTCACTGAAAATGATGAAACTACTGCAGCAGTGACTCAAGCGTTTGCTTTTCTGTCAAAGGCATTCCAAGGACGCTATTCTACACCAACAAACAACAACCAAAGGATTTCATCGAACACTCGCAACAGGCAAATCGCTCAGCCGAGTTTCAATATGGGAAACGAAGGCCAAATGGTTGGAGTTTATGGGAATCAGCAAGGATATGCTACTGGATTTAACATGGGTAATCAGAATATGCAGAACCAGAATGCAGGTCAGTATGCAGGGAATCAGTATGGTCAGAATGTAGGGAATCAGTTGGGTCAGTTTGTTGGAAATCAGAGGGGTCAGAATGTTGGTAATCCGGCAATGGGTAATCAGAATAGGCATGTTGCAGCTCCAGTTGTTGGGATTAATGGAAATGTGAATCAAGGTAATCCGGTAAAGTGTTTCAACTACCAGGGTGTAGGTCATATGGCAAGGAACTGTCCTACTAAGCCGAACAAGAAAGATCTAGAGTACTTGCAGAAAGCAGTGATGTTGGCAAAAAAGGCAAAGGCAGGGTTTCAGTTAAATGCAGAGGAGAATGATTTTATGGCTCTTATGGATGACATGGAAGATAGAGAGGATATCGATGTGAACTGCATATTCATGGCGAATCTTTTGGAAGCTAAGTATGACACGGATTCTGACACACTTCCTGTTTATGACACCAATGCACCATCTGAGGTATCAAACTTCAACACATGTCACAATAATGATATATTTGATATGTCTCCTCATGAGGAACAACATTCTGAGAAGCTAGCACCCACTTATGATACATACCTGGACACGCCAAGTAGTAGCAATACTTCTTCAGCAACTCCAGATGTGAATCATAATGGAGGCTTCGTTTCACAGCATGCTGAAAATGATGAGGAAACACATGCTTTATTTGAATCATTATTAAATAATTGTGGTATTGAAATCGAGAAAGTGAAAAAGGTCAATCGCGATGTTAAGGCCGCGAATGTGAAATTGACCACTGAGCTTGAGAGTTACAAGGAAAATGCAAAAAGTTTTCAAATTCACAAAGAACGCGAGTCAGAATTTGAAATTGGTTATAAGAAGTTGCTTGTTAAAGATAGGGAATGGAAAAACAAGTTTGCTAATCTCGAAATAAGTTCAACAAAAACCATTAACTCTTTAAAACAAGAAATTTCTGAATTAACAAACCAACTTTCAAAACAAAAAACAGCTTATACCAATCTTGAAAAAGAACGGGATGAGTTGAAAAAGGACTTTGCAATGAAAGAAGATAAACTTTTGGAAGAAATCGTAGAGTCAGAACACATGATTGCACATTTAGAAGAATTAGTGGTTAAGTCGGGTCAGTCGAGTCAAACTATGAAAATGATTTCAAATCAAACTAATCCGATTTACCATACGAAACATAAAATGGCTCTCGGTAACAACACCCCTTGTAATCTCAAAAAAGCTCAGCAAGAACAGAATGTTTTGTACAATGGTAATGTGATTTACACCAAACATGATCCTCCCGTCGTTCGGGATTCTGTGCAAACGATAGAACATGTCGAAGAGAGCATTATTAAAATGAAACAAAAGGATTTGAAACCCATTGATTACAACAAATTGAACAAACTTTCGGGTATTACTTTTGTTCCACAAAAAGAACCATCTGTGTTTTCCATAAAACGACCATTCTCGAAAATGTTTTCTAAGAAAGTAGTTGCTTCCAAATCGCTTTCAAACATGGAACAGATGTCTTCAAACAACACTTTTAACACAAGTGCTGCCAGAGGATATCTTGATGATCTTAAAACAAGACTTGGGCAACTTAAAACGACTTTAGAATCTAAAACGAGACTTAATGAGATTAACTGGAATTCCATGGTTCATTTACAGCTTAAAAAGATTCTTGAAAGTGAATTTGCTCCTCCAATTAATAACATACATTTGAACAAGCATTTTTGAAAGAAACAGCTGACTTCGTCACGGATCACAAATCCCTGATAAAGAAGGATAATGAATCTTTTGAGCAAATCAATGTTTTGGAAAACCTAAATGATTCTCTCTTCGAAGCTGTTATGACTACTGATATTATGTCCATCATTTTACAAACATATTCTGTTCAAGACGATGAACGACTAAGAGCTGAGACCTCTGCAATTGTTTCAAAAATATGAAAATGCTCTCATAAAGCTTGAAAAAGAAAATGTGTCATTTTTTAAACAACTTGATCGAAAAAAGGAAGAATGGAGGTATGACAAATTGTCGTATGAGCGTGACTTAAAGAAAATGAAAGAGCAAAATGATCTTTTGAGGGCTCAGCTTGAAAGTCAAAAAGGAAAGGGTGAGGAAACTAAGTTTGCAAAACCATTGACTTCGGAGAAACCAAATGTTTCAAACATGGTTCAAAAACCTAAAATGTCAATTTCACGGTTTGGTCCAAAAGTCGATGAGAAAAAGGATTTGACAAAACCAGTCACTCCAACACCCTTGCCCAAGAAAAGTGAAAATGAAAAGATTGTTGATAAAGGAAAAGCGGTTGTCGAAACTCCTAAAGTGTTAGCACCTGGCCTTTTTAGGATTAGTCCCACTAGTACGTCTGCCTTAACATCTAAGACAAATGACAAGTGCATAAAGGCTAATTCTAAAGAATCTAGGGATGCTAAAATGGACAACAATATAAATCCTAATGTGTGTGTCTTACCTTCTACAGGATTAGAAAGCACCTCTAGGAGCAGCAGACTAAAGCATAAGAGCAATACAAGGAACAATAGAGTCTCGCCTGCATCTAAGAGTAGTAGCAAGAATAAAGTTGAAGAAGTAGAAGAACACCCTAGGAATTTATCGCTTTTTAATAAGAAACATGATTCATCTGAATGTAATGTCGAAAGTATTGGTTCTAATGCATGTAATGACTCTGTTTGTTTAATATGCAAGAAATGTTTAATTAATGATGTTCATGATGAATGTGTTTCTAAGAATGTGTATGTTACGCCTGAACAGAAGAATGTTCCAAAAAGACCAAGTGCTAGATCCAGATCTATAGAACGATTAGTTTCACGATTTAGGACTACCACTATTAGTCGAAGGCCTAGGAACTATCTTAAGTTTTGTATGTGGATTCCGATGGGTAGAGAGTTCACTCTTCAGGACGGCAAATTAGAAATAGCTGAAGCTAAACAAGTAGTAACTGTCTATGAGTGTGATTTAGATTCTACTCCTAACCCCATGGAACCAAATTCAAAACGGTTTCCAAATACAAACTCTTCTGTTCTTGGCAGGTTATCGAAATATGTCTTTGGATCGTCGACTCGGGTTGCTCCAAGCACATGACCGGGAATTTAAAGCTGCTGATCAATTTCGTTTGGAAATTTATGGGAACTGTACGCTTTGGAAACGATCATGTAGCAGCTATTCAGGGTTATGGAGATCTACAATTTGGGAATTTTTTAATCGCTCGAGTTTACTATGTCGAAGGGTTGGGACACAACTTGTTCTCAGTTGGGCAGTTTTGTGATGCAGATTTAGAAGTGGCATTCAGAAGAAACACGGTTTTTATAAGAAATTTGGTTGGTGATGATCTCTTAACTGGTAATCGTAGTACAAACTTATATGCTATCGACATCAACCAAATGGCTTCTACATCACCAATTTGTCTTATGACAAGGGCAACCGAAACTAAGCCCTGGCTGTGGCATAGACGTTTATCCCATCTCAATTTCGACACCATCAACAAGTTAGCCAAAGACAACATCGTCACCGGACTTCCTAAGTTCAAATACACCAAGGAACACTTATGTCCATCATGCGAACAAGGAAAAAGTAAAAGAGCATCATATAAACCCAAAACCGTACCTAGTTTGGAAACAAGTTTACATATGTTGCACATGGACTTATGTGGCCCAATGAGAGTTGAAAGCATTAATGGGAAGAAGTATATTCTTGTTATTGTTGATGATTATTCAAGATATACTTGGGTAAAGTTTTTGAGATCAAAAGACGAAGCACCAGGCATCATCATCACCTTTCTGAAGCGTATTCAAGTTCTACTTCAAGCTCCAGTAAGGATTATAAGAACAGACAATGGCACAGAATTTACAAACCAGGAGTTAAGAACTTACCTTGAAGATGTTGGAATCACACACCAAACATCAGTTGTTAGAACTCCACAGCAGAATGGGGTAGTTGAAAGAAGAAACCGAACTCTTGTGGAAGCTGCTCGCACAATGCTGATTTTTTCTAGTGCACCACTATTCTTATGGGCTGATGCTGTAGCCACTGCTTGTTTTACTCAAAACCGATCCCTAGTCCATCCGAGATTCAATAAAACCCCATATGAGCTAGTGAACAACCGTAAACCTGACATCTCTTACCTTCACGTGTTTGGCGCTTTGTGCTATCCAACGAATGACAGAGAAGATCTAGGGAAGTTAAAAGCTAAGGGTGATATTGGAATCTTCATTGGATATTCAAAAAAATCGAGGGCATTCAGGGTGTATAATAGAAGAACGAAAAAGATAATGGAGGCGATGAATGTGAAGTTTGACGAGATTTCACAAATGGCTTCTGAGAGATACGCTCTAGAACCCGCGCTTAATCCGATGGCTTCTAATCAAAACGGATTAGGACCCGCACCAAACCAGCAGACTTCTGGACACATAAGTTCAGGACTCGTGCCTCAAGGAGCTCAGTCAACAAACACGGATAAACCTTCAGAACAAGAACTGGAAAATTTCTTCGAGTTAATGTTTGATGAATATTATGGTGGAACTTCGACAAATGCATCTCCAAAACATTCCGCTGCACCCGCTCATAACCATCAACCACCACCACCATCACAAGATGCATCCACAACAATCGAAGCTGAAGCACCAACTACATCAACATCATCTACATCTACTCAAGTAACTCCAGTACTTGAAACTGTTCTACCAAGCGTTGATAAGCAAAACCAAAACACAAATTTTCAAGAAGAACCAACAAATAATTCAAACGATGTTACGTTAGAAGAAGAAGAAGTATTTGAAAACCCGTTTGCAACAGACTCTGCTGAATCTTCTTCAAGGTTACAAGAACCATCTAACACACATTCGTTACACCCAAGGTACCTTTCTACGTTTCAATGGACAAAAGACCATCCAATAGAACATATTATTGGTGAACCTTCAAAGCCAGTTCAGACAAGGAGACAACTTGCCACCGATCTCGAATTGTGCATTTACATTTGCTCAATCAGCCTCAAAGAACCAAAGAACATTCGGGAAGCAATGGCAGAAAACCCTTGGATTGAAGCGATGCAGGAGGAATTTCTTCATTACCTGTTACATGATAGTTGGGAACTTGTTGAACAACCACTTGACAAATGTGTTCTTGACCTCAAGTGGTTGTGGAAGAACAAACTGGATAAGGAAATGACTGTTATTCACAACAAAGCTCATCTCGTGGCTAAAGGTTATCCACAAGAAGAAGGGATAGATTTCGAGGAATCATTCGCGCCTGTAGCTAGACTTGAAGCAGTCCGGATTTTCTTAGCGTATGCCGCTCACAAAAACATCACAGTCTATCAGATGGATATTAAGACTGCCTTCTTAAATGGAACTCTGAAAGAAGAAGTGTATGTGAGTCAGCCAGAGGGATTCATCGACAAAGATCATCCAGACTACGTCTACAAGCTTAAGAAAGCAATTTATGGTTTAAAACAAGCTCCAAGAGCGTGGTATGACGAACTATCATCTTTCTTGCTTAAAAACAATTTCACAAAAGGAACGGTTGATGACACATTGTTTATCAAAAAATTCAAAGATGACATTTTGATCATTCAAATTTACGTGGACGACATTATTTTTGGATCAACCAATCCTAACCATTCAATACATTTTGAAAATCTCATGAAAAGTAAATTTGAAATGTCCATGATGGGGGAACTAAAATTCTTTCTTGGTTTACAAATACATCAATCCCCTCGTGGTATTTTTATCAATCAAGCTAAATATACAATAGAGATTTTGAAAAAACATGGAATGGAAAATTGTGATTCTGTTGGTACACCAATGGTCACTTCACCAAAAATAGGTGCTGATTTGTTTGGGAAACCTATCGATCCGAAGAAATATCGGAGCATGATCGGTTCTCTCATGTACCTAACTGCTAGCCGACCCGATATTTAATTTGCTGTATGCTTATTAGCACGGTTTCAGGCAAAGCCTACCGAACTTCACCTCAAAGAGGTTAAACGGATCTTTCGGTACCTACGAAGCACCTTTAACATGGGACTTTGGTATCCGAAGGATTCGGGGTTTCATCTAACAGCATTTTCAGATGCAGACCATGCTGGTGATCAAGTTACAGCAAAGAGTACATCAGGTGGAGCACAATTTTTGGGTGAAAAGCTAGTAAGCTGGTCGTCAAAGAAACAGGATTGTACTGCGCTATCAACCGCCGAAGCCGAGTATGTGTCTCTATCTGCGTGTTGTGCCCAAGTTCTTTGGATGCGGACACAGCTCACAGATTATGGCTTTACTTTTGACAGAATACCTATGTATTGTGACTCAAAAAGTACCATAGCCATCTTGTGCAATCCCGTTCATCACTCTAAGACGAAGCATATCAAAGTCCGCTACCATTTCATCAAAGAACACGTGGAAGAGGGTACTATTGAATTATTTTTCGTTAAGACTGATTATCAACTCACCGATCTATTTACTAAAGCCCTTCCAAAAGAACGGTTTTACTATTTAGTTCGACGAATTGGCATGCGAAGCCTAACTCCTGAGGAGCTATAACGTCTTCTCGAATCTTCTTGAAAAATATTTTCAAAATCGCTTCGCTGTAAATATTTTTTTGAAAAACAAAATACAAAATTTGAAAAACCAACAAAAACAAAATACAAAAATATCAAATTTTTCAAAAAATACAAAAACAATATAAAATCAAAAAATCCAAAAATATTCTTCTCACGACATGTCTCTCGTATAAATCAATATTCTGTACGTTTCTAGAAATGTCATTCAACAATGATACGGACATGTACAGATGCTTGAGCGGGAGTTCTTTTTAATGTTTTTCTAAAACATGTCGTTTCTCAAAATTTTCTTCACTATGGCTTTCGTATACTTCAGTACGAAACCCGGACCCTAATGATGACTTCTGATTATGTTCAAATCAAGGACTCGTACGTTCAATGACGAAATCTTTTTCAAAAAGTTCGAGTCTAAACAAACGAAAAAGATTTCAAGCATAAACTCCTTTTCAAACAAAATTCTTGAGCACTTTTTCAAGATTGTTCAAAAGATTTTTTAAATCTCTCAAAATTAGTGCTCAAGATAACTCCCTCAAAACCCTTAATTGATTTTAAATGCGCTATCATTAAGGGGGAGTACAAAAACAAAAATGTTCCAAATTCATGCAAAATCTGTCTTTCTCTCCAAAATCTTTTTCTTAATCAGTTGATGTCAAAAATATCACGATACGCTATTTTTGAGGGGGAGAAGTGATGAGGCGAAAAATGAACCACTTTTAGGGTGTCATTTAAGCTGGAATTCGAATTTATTTGATCAAATATTACCCTAAATCGTTCCTTTTGTGATTTTAGGTACTTTGGGAGTGAAATCTGGAAAAGGAAGCAATTCGGACGTTTTTGGAGCATAAAAGTGAAGAAAACGCCAAAGTCTTAATTTTCCTTGCTGGGAACAGTAGGTGACGGAGTCAAGAGTAACATCCTGACGGCGTCAAGAGTAATTTCCATGATGATCCAGTACAGATTTGACGGCGTCACAAGGAAGGGCGTCAAGAGGAAAATGCATGACGGCCTGGAAATGAATAACACATGACGGCGTCAGAAGTAGATCAAGGCAGTCCGAGAATTATTTTGGCGGCGAGGTGACGGCGTCACCTATTTGGTCTTGATGCCGTCAGACCCTATTTCCTATATATAGTTTTCTAATTTTTATACATAAAAAAGAGAAGTTTTGGAGAAACCCTAGTACGAACTTGGTGCGAATTTTACAGGTTTTTCAAGGGCTCCAAGCCCTTGATACCTTTCATATGTAATTAAGATAAGTGTTCTTTTAATTCAATCAATATGTCTATGTGTTGGTTGTCTATATCTTGTTCTTGTCTTAATTTCATCATGCTAGGCTAGATCTATCTTGTGTTTGCTTGGATCTAATGAAACCTAGATGTTAATTATATGTTGATTACTTGTTTATAGTTTGTTTTGGATGAATGAATTTATATGTTAGGCTTAAGAAAACTGGCAGATCTCCAAATGGTAACATGCTTGAACGTCTTAGGAAACATGAACCGATTGCACTAAGGTCTTTATTGATTGTATTTAATGCATGAGCCACTGTTTACAATCCCTATGGTTGTGCTGGGTATGGTATAGGAGGAGATAAGAGCTCATAGAATTGGGGAGTTATGTGCGATACCCCATGAATGGTATTAAGGAATACAATCCGTCATCCATGCAACTATAACAAGTAATTAACGTGTAAAAGATGTCTAGGGAGTAGTGAAATCTAAGTAAACACATTTTCTCCACTTATTGCTCACAACCTTAGTATAATTAGTTTATTTTCATTTCTTGTATTTTATTTTGATTGCATCTTTAGTATTGGGTTAGTTGAATAGCAACTAATTCCGCCCAAATCCTTTAAACCCGAGATATTTACTTGCTTTCTCAAAAATATAAAAATACAAAAATAATCATCCCTCACCTTTAGAACTAGTATTTAGGTTTTCTAATCCTAGCGACACTATTCCTAGCTGAACGATCAATCCCCCGGTACTTGTCACTATACTATACTACAACGATCAGGTACACTGCCTGGTGGGGGTTGTAAGCTTCTCGAGATCCCTTGAGAGGTAAAGCCTGGTGCAATTCCCACGCATCAAGTTTTTGGCGCCGCAGCCTGGGGAATAGTTATTGTCTAGGTTAGAATTTCTTTTTATTAGGTATACTTGCTAGATTCCTTTCTAGTAAGATTTTATTTTTATTTTTAGGTTTTCTTTAGTCTATCTTTTTCTTTGTGCCTTTGTTAATAAATTAAATTCATTGACTATTCCGTTGACCATTATGGAAAATGCGAATCCACTCCTTTCCCCTAGTGAAGTGGCTTTGTTGCGTGAACAAATTGAGAGTGAGATTAGGGAACTTAGGGAGCTTAATAGTTTGATTAAGGTTGAGCTCGAACATGCATTTAGTGACCTAGCAACCGCCTTGTATTCAAATGAGGACCTAGGACCTAATGACTTTGTGAATGTTATTGAGGGACTTGAAGAGGGGGAAATAGATCCGAAGCTTAATGACTATTTTAATCTATACCCCACTAAGGAGGAGATTGCATATTACAATAATCTTATCGATAACCCGCAATCTCCTTTCACTATAATTGAACCTAAGATAAAGAGAGGCGATCCTAAGAATGTTAAGATACCATGTATGATTGGATATAGGCACATTAGCAATGCTTACATTGACTTTAAATCTCCAATCAACATTATGTCCTCAAATGTTTATAATGATATAGTGAAAACAAGACTTGAACCTAGAAAAGATCCCAAATACCCCGGTGGAGTTTGTAACTTTGTCGGGAGAGTCAAAGGTCTACATGTCTTTGTTGGTAATTTCACTTTTGTCACCGACTTTATGATTGTGGAAGATCTAGCTAATATTATTGATTGTCGATTATCCAATGTTGTGTTTGGCAAACCGTTTGTTGAGGAGTCTAAGTTGGAATATGATGAGATTGAAGGAACGATCCGATTCGCAAGTAGCACCGATAGTATCACGTATAGGATGCCTAATAGGATGAAAGAATTTTGCTTTATATCCCGATTTGATAAGGATAACGTTGGTGCTTTTGAGGACATCAATGAAGAGGATAAGAAAAAGGGCATGGATTATGTATGGGAAAAAAGGAGTCTCTATTACAAAGATTGCTTGGCCATTGGACCAAGGTATAAAGTAGATAAAGAATTTGCCCAAAAGATTATGGGGGTGGTTGAGAAAAAGGTGATTGGTTTTTACAAAGAATATCTACAATCGGAGAGTGGAACCAATGATGAGGTCACGTAGTAACCCATGACCTTGAGTCTAGCTACAAGACTCGTAAATAAAGAAAAGCGCTTCTTGGGAGGCAACCCATGTTTTGTGTGATTTTATTTTTGTTTGTTTGTTATTTGCTTCCGTATGCATGCTTTATTTTTATTGTTGGTAGATCATGTTTCTCAATTAAAATGTGGAAATACTTTACTTTGTTGTTTTGGCTTAGTCTTAACTCCACCTAAAAGTATTTTTGCAAAAGATAAGTGTAAGGGGAAACCCCAAATATGTTTTTAAGAAACAAACCGATCATGATTCTCCACAATATTAAATGAACATGTATATTCGTATTTGTTAGAGTCAAATGCTTTTATTGAGTCATAATGAAGTCTTGCAAGATTTTCCAGGAAGTAGGACCAAGTTTTTCCAGAAATTTTCCGGAAACTTAACATAAGAATTTCTGCAGGTCAATCCTGACGGCGTCATAAGTTAACTCTTGATGGCGTCAAGTGTAAAAATCTGGAAATTTTACCGGTTTTGTTTTTCTAACGGAGTCTTATGGTTTTTGTGAATTATTAAGTTTTATAATCTCCAGGAAATCTGCAAACTTCATTCCACAAGCATTATATCTTATCTTATTTTCTAGGATTTAGTAACTTATATAGGATGCCGCCGATTTTACGCGAGGTTGTTTTGTCTATTTTCTCAGGATTTACAGGTTATGTATGACAAGCAGATGATTTATATTCTGGTAGGGAAGCTTTGATTGTTCATTTTCTTGGAGGAAGATTTAACCTGGCCACCTTATTATCCATACCGAGCGAATCAGGGGAGTATTTGATTTCATTCTTTTTACTTTTTAACTTTTACATTCTTTACTTGAACATTGGGGACAATGTTCATCTTAAGTGTAAGGGGAGAGTAAAAAGATGATACCTTACATATGCACTTTCGCTTGAGTTTGTTTTGTTTAATGGTAGATGTGTAATAAAACTATGAGAAATACTTGTTAGTGTAATTTTAGCGCCAAATTTAAAATTTTTTACAACATTTAGGAGTGAAACTTTAGCCATAGCAAGCGTCTCATGGATAGGAGATTGTATGACTAGCACATAACCGTATATTCAGAAAAATTTTCCACCCAAATATGTGAGGTTCGCCTTTAGATTTGATAGGAAAAGCATTTACTATTAGTGCTTATGAGTGTACCGGTAGCATTTAGATTCTAGAACTTGCGTTAGTGATGCATCTCGAGACCGCTAGTGAGACTACATTCGTGTGGTAGGATTTACTACATGATAAGAGGCATTAGGATCACCCTTGTGTTAAACCAGTATTATAATTACTTGACCATTTATGTCATATTACTTGGCTAGTTAAGTCAACTAATTTTTCCAAACACCTTAGCGTTGTACTCATTTTTAGTACACGAAACCCCTAGTACACCCCTCCGAGCCTATCTTTTCGTTTCTAACTTTAAGCATTTTACTTAGAGGAAGAATTTGTTACACCCCACTTAAATGTACAACCAAATCGCCTTAGCCTTCCGTGTATGCGCTCATTTTTAGTGCATTATTGTGATTTATTAAACCCTAAGTTAACTATCTAATTGATTACGTGGTTGCTAAGTCGAGTCATATCCTTGTACATATTGTTTTGGGACGATTGGGACTCATGGGTAAGTACTTATTTTATGGAGTAATGGGGAAGAACATCATTTATTACCCTCATATGTACGTTAATCTTAAAAGTGCTCCAAGTGTTTTGATTTTCTTAATTCGAGTCATTAATTTATTGTAAAGTATGTAAAAATTCAAGTGTAAGGGAAATGTTCATTCCCTATGATGTATTATTTTGGATGGTAGGGTAAGAGTGTATAAAAAAATAAAAAAAAAATAAAAAAATAAAAAAAAATAAAAAAAAAAAGAGAGAAAAACATACGGACTACCATCCCTTTTTATTCTATGTTCATTTTATGTTTTTGTTATTTTTCATTCATTAGCTTAAGTCGAGTCTAGTCTTGGCTTAGCAACGCCATATTGTACATGTAATTAACCAAGATTGTTAACTCGCCACCAGTAAAACTTCCTTTATCCAACAAAACCGTGTATTTCATATCCCTACACCTAACGTTAGAACCCTTTAAAAGACCTCATTGATAGTTTATCCTAGGTGCTTACGCCATGTGGTGGAGGTTTGATCCTTTCCCAAGCCTATGGTAATCTATTTTGCTATGATAGGTAGTGAGATATATCTTCCGTTTCCATATTGTAATTTGTACTTTATTACACCCGAGAGATGTGAGTATCTAAACACTATTTGTGAGGTGCTAGTGTATGACCTCCGTGCTTGTCTATTGGTCTTTAGTGGAACGATTGTTTGTTGTAATTACTTTTATATTAGTGTTAAATGACCCCTAACTTGTATTTTGAGTAGAATAAAAGCGCATTTTCTTGAGGACAAGCAAATCTCAAGTGTAAGGGTATATGATGAGGCGAAAAATGAACCACTTTTAGGGGGTCATTTAAGCCGGAATTCAAATTTATGTGATCAAATATTGCCCTAAATCGTTCCTTTTGTGATTTTAGGTACTTTGGGAGTGAAATCTGGAAAAGGAAGCAATTCGGACGTTTTTGGAGCATAAAAGTGAAGAAAACGCCAAAGTCTTAATTTTCCTTGCTGGGAACAGTAGGTGACGGCGTCAAGAGTAACATCCTGACGGCGTCAAGAGTAATTTCCATGACGATCCAGTACAGATTTGACGGCGTCACAAGGAAGGGCGTCAAGAGGAAAATGCATGACGGCCTGGAAATGAATAACACATGACGGCGTCAGAAGTAGATCAAGGCAGTCCGAGAATTATTTTGGCGGCGAGGTGACGGCGTCACCTATTTGGTCTTGATGCCGTCAGACCCTATTTCCTATATATAGTTTTCTAATTTTTATACATAAAAAAGAGAAGTTTTGGAGAAACCCTAGTACGAACTTGGTGCGAATTTTACAGGTTTTTCAAGGGCTGAGCCCTTGATACCTTTCATATGTAATTAAGATAAGTGTTCTTTTAATTCAATCAATATGTCTATGTGTTGGTTGTCTATATCTTGTTCTTGTCTTAATTCCATCATGCTAGGCTAGATCTATCTTGTGTTTGCTTGGATCTAATGAAACCTAGATGTTAATTATATGTTGATTACTTGTTTATAGTTTGTTTTGGATGAATGAATTTATATGTTAGGCTTAAGAAAACTGGCAGATCTCCAAATGGTAACATGCTTGAACGTCTTAGGAAACATGAACCGATTGCACTAAGGTCTTTATTGATTGTATTTAATGCATGAGCCACTGTTTACAATCCCTATGGTTGTGCTGGGCATGGTATAGGAGGAGATAAGAGCTCATAGAATTGGGGAGTTATGTGCGATACCCCATGAATGGTATTAAGGAATACAATCCGTCATCCATGCAACTATAACAAGTAATTAACGTGTAAAAGATGTCTAGGGAGTAGTGAAATCTAAGTAAACACATTTTCTCCACTTATTGCTCACAACCTTAGTATAATTAGTTTATTTTCATTTCTTGTATTTTATTTTGATTGCATCTTTAGTATTGGGTTAGTTGAATAGCCACTAATTCCGCCCAAATCCTTTAAACCCGAGATATTTACTTGCTTTCTCAAAAATATAAAAATACAAAAATAATCATCCCTCACCTTTAGAACTAGTATTTAGGTTTTCTAATCCTAGCGACACTATTCCTAGCTGAACGATCAATCCCCCGGTACTTGTCACTATACTATACTACAACGATCAGGTACACTGCCTGGTGGGGGTTGTAAGCTTCTCGAGATCCCTTGAGAGGTAAAGCCTGGTGCAATTCCCACGCATCAAGTTTTTGGCGCCGCAGCCTGGGGAATAGTTATTGTCTAGGTTAGAATTTCTTTTTATTAGGTATACTTGCTAGATTCCTTTCTAGTAAGATTTTATTTTTATTTTTAGGTTTTCTTTAGTCTATCTTTTTCTTTGTGCCTTTGTTAATAAATTAAATTCATTGACTATTCCGTTGACCATTATGGAAAATGCGAATCCACTCCTTTCCCCTAGTGAAGTGGCTTTGTTGCGTGAACAAATTGAGAGTGAGATTAGGGAACTTAGGGAGCTTAATAGTTTGATTAAGGTTGAGCTCGAACATGCATTTAGTGACCTAGCAACCGCCTTGTATTCAAATGAGGACCTAGGACCTAATGACTTTGTGAATGTTATTGAGGGACTTGAAGAGGGGGAAATAGATCCGAAGCTTAATGACTATTTTAATCTATACCCCACTAAGGAGGAGATTGCATATTACAATAATCTTATCGATAACCCGCAATCTCCTTTCACTATAATTGAACCTAAGATAAAGAGAGGCGATCCTAAGAATGTTAAGATACCATGTATGATTGGATATAGGCACATTAGCAATGCTTACATTGACTTTAAATCTCCAATCAACATTATGTCCTCAAATGTTTATAATGATATAGTGAAAACAAGACTTGAACCTAGAAAAGATCCCAAATACCCCGGTGGAGTTTGTAACTTTGTCGGGAGAGTCAAAGGTCTACATGTCTTTGTTGGTAATTTCACTTTTGTCACCGACTTTATGATTGTGGAAGATCTAGCTAATATTATTGATTGTCGATTATCCAATGTTGTGTTTGGCAAACCGTTTGTTGAGGAGTCTAAGTTGGAATATGATGAGATTGAAGGAACGATCCGATTCGCAAGTAGCACCGATAGTATCACGTATAGGATGCCTAATAGGATGAAAGAATTTTGCTTTATATCCCGATTTGATAAGGATAACGTTGGTGCTTTTGAGGACATCAATGAAGAGGATAAGAAAAAGGGCATGGATTATGTATGGGAAAAAAGGAGTCTCTATTACAAAGATTGCTTGGCCATTGGACCAAGGTATAAAGTAGATAAAGAATTTGCCCAAAAGATTATGGGGGTGGTTGAGAAAAAGGTGATTGGTTTTTACAAAGAATATCTACAATCGGAGAGTGGAACCAATGATGAGGTCACGTAGTAACCCATGACCTTGAGTCTAGCTACAAGACTCGTAAATAAAGAAAAGCGCTTCTTGGGAGGCAACCCATGTTTTGTGTGATTTTATTTTTGTTTGTTTGTTATTTGCTTCCGTATGCATGCTTTATTTTTATTGTTGGTAGATCATGTTTCTCAATTAAAATGTGGAAATACTTTACTTTGTTGTTTTGGCTTAGTCTTAACTCCACCTAAAAGTATTTTTGCAAAAGATAAGTGTAAGGGGAAACCCCAAATATGTTTTTAAGAAACAAACCGATCATGATTCTCCACAATATTAAATGAACATGTATATTCGTATTTGTTAGAGTCAAATGCTTGTATTGAGTCATTATGAAGTCTTGCAAGATTTTCCAGGAAGTAGGACCAAGTTTTTCCAGAAATTTTCCGGAAACTTAACATAAGAATTTCTGCAGGTCAATCCTGACGGCGTCATGAGTTAACTCTTGATAGCGTCAAGTGTAAAAATCTGGAAATTTTACCGGTTTTGTTTTTCTAACGGAGTCTTATGGTTTTTGTGAATTATTAAGTTTTATAATCTCCAGGAAATCTGCAAACTTCATTCCACAAGCATTATATCTTATCTTATTTTCTAGGATTTAGTAACTTATATAGGATGCCGCCGATTTTACGCGAGGTTGTTTTGTCTATTTTCTCAGGATTTACAGGTTATGTATGACAAGCAGATGATTTATATTCTGGTAGGGAAGCTTTGATTGTTCATTTTCTTGGAGGAAGATTTAACCTGGCCACCTTATTATCCATACCGAGCGAATCAGGGGAGTATTTGATTTCATTCTTTTTACTTTTTAACTTTTACATTCTTTACTTGAACATTGGGGACAATGTTCATCTTAAGTATAAGGGGAGAGTAAAAAGATGATACCTTACATATGCACTTTCGCTTGAGTTTGTTTTGTTTAATGGTAGATGTGTAATAAAACTATGAGAAATACTTGTTAGTGTAATTTTAGCGCCAAATTTAAAATTTTTTACAACATTTAGGAGTGAAACTTTAGCCATAGCAAGCGTCTCATGGATAGGAGATTGTATGACTAGCACATAACCGTATATTCAGAAAAATTTTCCACCCAAATATGTGAGGTTCGCCTTTAGATTTGATAGGAAAAGCATTTACTATTAGTGCTTATGAGTGTACCGGTAGCATTTAGATTCTAGAACTTGCGTTAGTGATGCATCTCGAGACCGCTAGTGAGACTACATTCGTGTGGTAGGATTTACTACATGATAAGAGGCATTAGGATCACCCTTGTGTTAAACCAGTATTATAATTACTTGACCATTTATGTCATATTACTTGGCTAGTTAAGTCAACTAATTTTTCCAAACACCTTAGCGTTGTACTCATTTTTAGTACACGAAACCACTAGTACACCCCTCCGAGCCTATCTTTTCATTTCTAACTTTAAGCATTTTACTTAGAGGAAGAATTTGTTACACCCCACTTAAATGTACAACCAAATCGCCTTAGCCTTCCGTGTATGCGCTCATTTTTAGTGCATTATTGTGATTTGTTAAACCCTAAGTTAACTATCTAATTGATTACATGGTTGCTAAGTCGAGTCATATCCTTGTACATATTGTTTTGGGACGATTGGGACTCATGGGTAAGTACTTATTTTATGGAGTAATGGGGAAGAACATCATTTATTACCCTCATATGTACGTTAATCTTAAAAGTGCTCCAAGTGTTTTGATTTTCTTAATTCGAGTCATTAGTTTATTGTAAAGTATGTAAAAATTCAAGTGTAAGGGAAATGTTCATTCCCTATGATGTATTATTTTGGATGGTAGGGTAAGAGTGTATAAAAGAATAAAAAAAAATAAAAAAATAAAAAAAAAAAAAAAAAGAGAGAGAAAAACATACGGACTACCATCCCTTTTTATTCTATGTTCATTTTATGTTTTTGTTATTTTTCATTCATTAGCTTAAGTCGAGTCTAGTCTTGGCTTAGCAACGCCATATTGTACATGTAATTAACCAAGATTGTTAACTCGCCACCAGTAAAACTTCCTTTATCCAACAAAACCGTGTATTTCATATCCCTACACCTAACGTTAGAACCCTTTAAAAGACCTCATTGATAGTTTATCCTAGGTGCTTACGCCATGTGGTGGAGGTTTGATCCTTTCCCAAGCCTATGGTAATCTATTTTGCTATGATAGGTAGTGAGATATATCTTCCGTTTCCATATTGTAATTTGTACTTTATTACACCCGAGAGATGTGAGTATCTAAACACTATTTGTGAGGTGCTAGTGTATGACCTCCGTGCTTGTCTATTGGTCTTTAGTGGAACGATTGTTTGTTGTAATTACTTTTATATTAGTGTTAAATGACCCCTAACTTGTATTTTGAGTAGAATAAAAGCGCATTTTCTTGAGGACAAGCAAATCTCAAGTGTAAGGGTATATGATGAGGCGAAAAATGAACCACTTTTAGGGGGTCATTTAAGCCGGAATTCAAATTTATGTGATCAAATATTGCCCTAAATCGTTCCTTTTGTGATTTTAGGTACTTTGGGAGTGAAATCTGGAAAAGGAAGCAATTCGGACGTTTTTGGAGCATAAAAGTGAAGAAAACGCCAAAGTCTTAATTTTCCTTGCTGGGAACAGTAGGTGACGGCGTCAAGAGTAACATCCTGACGGCGTCAAGAGTAATTTCCATGACGATCCAGTACAGATTTGACGGCGTCACAAGGAAGGGCGTCAAGAGGAAAATGCATGACGGCCTGGAAATGAATAACACATGACGGCGTCAGAAGTAGATCAAGGCAGTCCGAGAATTATTTTGGCGGCGAGGTGACGGCGTCACCTATTTGGTCTTGATGCCGTCAGACCCTATTTCCTATATATAGTTTTCTAATTTTTATACATAAAAAAGAGAAGTTTTGGAGAAACCCTAGTACGAACTTGGTGCGAATTTTACAGGTTTTTCAAGGGCTCCAAGCCCTTGATACCTTTCATATGTAATTAAGATAAGTGTTCTTTTAATTCAATCAATATGTCTATGTGTTGGTTGTCTATATCTTGTTCTTGTCTTAATTCCATCATGCTAGGCTAGATCTATCTTGTGTTTGCTTGGATCTAATGAAACCTAAATGTTAATTATATGTTGATTACTTGTTTATAGTTTGTTTTGGATGAATGAATTTATATGTTAGGCTTAAGAAAACTGGCAGATCTCCAAATGGTAACATGCTTGAACGTCTTAGGAAACATGAACCGATTGCACTAAGGTCTTTATTGATTGTATTTAATGCATGAGCCACTGTTTACAATCCCTATGGTTGTGCTGGGCATGGTATAGGAGGAGATAAGAGCTCATAGAATTGGGGAGTTATGTGCGATACCCCATGAATGGTATTAAGGAATACAATCCGTCATCCATGCAACTATAACAAGTAATTAACGTGTAAAAGATGTCTAGGGAGTAGTGAAATCTAAGTAAACACATTTTCTCCACTTATTGCTCACAACCTTAGTATAATTAGTTTATTTTCATTACTTGTATTTTATTTTGATTGCATCTTTAGTATTGGGTTAGTTGAATAGCCACTAATTCCGCCCAAATCCTTTAAACCCGAGATATTTACTTGCTTTCTCAAAAATATAAAAATACAAAAATAATCATCCCTCACCTTTAGAACTAGTATTTAGGTTTTCTAATCCTAGCGACACTATTCCTAGCTGAACGATCAATCCCCCGGTACTTGTCACTATACTATACTACAACGATCAGGTACACTGCCTGGTGGGGGTTGTAAGCTTCTCGAGATCCCTTGAGAGGTAAAGCCTGGTGCAATTCCCACGCATCAAGTTTTTGGCGCCGCAGCCTGGGGAATAGTTATTGTCTAGGTTAGAATTTCTTTTTATTAGGTATACTTGCTAGATTCCTTTCTAGTAAGATTTTATTTTTATTTTTAGGTTTTCTTTAGTCTATCTTTTTCTTTGTGCCTTTGTTAATAAATTAAATTCATTGACTATTCCGTTGACCATTATGGAAAATGCGAATCCACTCCTTTCCCCTAGTGAAGTGGCTTTGTTGCGTGAACAAATTGAGAGTGAGATTAGGGAACTTAGGGAGCTTAATAGTTTGATTAAGGTTGAGCTCGAACATGCATTTAGTGACCTAGCAACCGCCTTGTATTCAAATGAGGACCTAGGACCTAATGACTTTGTGAATGTTATTGAGGGACTTGAAGAGGGGGAAATAGATCCGAAGCTTAATGACTATTTTAATCTATACCCCACTAAGGAGGAGATTGCATATTACAATAATCTTATCGATAACCCGCGATCTCCTTTCACTATAATTGAACCTAAGATAAAGAGAGGCGATCCTAAGAATGTTAAGATACCATGTATGATTGGATATAGGCACATTAGCAATGCTTACATTGACTTTAAATCTCCAATCAACATTATGTCCTCAAATGTTTATAATGATATAGTGAAAACAAGACTTGAACCTAGAAAAGATCCCAAATACCCCGGTGGAGTTTGTAACTTTGTCGGGAGAGTCAAAGGTCTACATGTCTTTGTTGGTAATTTCACTTTTGTCACCGACTTTATGATTGTGGAAGATCTAGCTAATATTATTGATTGTCGATTATCCAATGTTGTGTTTGGCAAACCGTTTGTTGAGGAGTCTAAGTTGGAATATGATGAGATTGAAGGAACGATCCGATTCGCAAGTAGCACCGATAGTATCACGTATAGGATGCCTAATAGGATGAAAGAATTTTGCTTTATATCCCGATTTGATAAGGATAACGTTGGTGCTTTTGAGGACATCAATGAAGAGGATAAGAAAAAGGGCATGGATTATGTATGGGAAAAAAGGAGTCTCTATTACAAAGATTGCTTGGCCATTGGACCAAGGTATAAAGTAGATAAAGAATTTGCCCAAAAGATTATGGGGGTGGTTGAGAAAAAGGTGATTGGTTTTTACAAAGAATATCTACAATCGGAGAGTGGAACCAATGATGAGGTCACGTAGTAACCCATGACCTTGAGTCTAGCTACAAGACTCGTAAATAAAGAAAAGCGCTTCTTGGGAGGCAACCCATGTTTTGTGTGATTTTATTTTTGTTTGTTTGTTATTTGCTTCCGTATGCATGCTTTATTTTTATTGTTGGTAGATCATGTTTCTCAATTAAAATGTGGAAATACTTTACTTTGTTGTTTTGGCTTAGTCTTAACTCCACCTAAAAGTATTTTTGCAAAAGATAAGTGTAAGGGGAAACCCCAAATATGTTTTTAAGAAACAAACCGATCATGATTCTCCACAATATTAAATGAACATGTATATTCGTATTTGTTAGAGTCAAATGCTTGTATTGAGTCATTATGAAGTCTTGCAAGATTTTCCAGGAAGTAGGACCAAGTTTTTCCAGAAATTTTCCGGAAACTTAACATAAGAATTTCTGCAGGTCAATCCTGACGGCGTCATGAGTTAACTCTTGATGGCGTCAAGTGTAAAAATCTGGAAATTTTATCGGTTTTGTTTTTCTAACGGAGTCTTATGGTTTTTGTGAATTATTAAGTTTTATAATCTCCAGGAAATCTGCAAACTTCATTCCACAAGCATTATATCTTATCTTATTTTCTAGGATTTAGTAACTTATATAGGATGCCGCCGATTTTACGCGAGGTTGTTTTGTCTATTTTCTCAGGATTTACAGGTTATGTATGACAAGCAGATGATTTATATTCTGGTAGGGAAGCTTTGATTGTTCATTTTCTTGGAGGAAGATTTAACCTGGCCACCTTATTATCCATACCGAGCGAATCAGGGGAGTATTTGATTTCATTCTTTTTACTTTTTAACTTTTACATTCTTTACTTGAACATTGGGGACAATGTTCATCTTAAGTATAAGGGGAGAGTAAAAAGATGATACCTTACATATGCACTTTCGCTTGAGTTTGTTTTGTTTAATGGTAGATGTGTAATAAAACTATGAGAAATACTTGTTAGTGTAATTTTAGCGCCAAATTTAAAATTTTTTACAACATTTAGGAGTGAAACTTTAGCCATAGCAAGCGTCTCATGGATAGGAGATTGTATGACTAGCACATAACCGTATATTCAGAAAAATTTTCCACCCAAATATGTGAGGTTCGCCTTTAGATTTGATAGGAAAAGCATTTACTATTAGTGCTTATGAGTGTACCGGTAGCATTTAGATTCTAGAACTTGCGTTAGTGATGCATCTCGAGACTGCTAGTGAGACTACATTCGTGTGGTAGGATTTACTACATGATAAGAGGCATTAGGATCACCCTTGTGTTAAACCAGTATTATAATTACTTGACCATTTATGTCATATTACTTGGCTAGTTAAGTCAACTAATTTTTCCAAACACCTTAGCGTTGTACTCATTTTTAGTACACGAAACCCCTAGTACACCCCTCCGAGCCTATCTTTTCATTTCTAACTTTAAGCATTTTACTTAGAGGAAGAATTTGTTACACCCCACTTAAATGTACAACCAAATCGCCTTAGCCTTCCGTGTATGCGCTCATTTTTAGTGCATTATTGTGATTTGTTAAACCCTAAGTTAACTATCTAATTGATTACATGGTTGCTAAGTCGAGTCATATCCTTGTACATATTGTTTTGGGACGATTGTGACTCATGGGTAAGTACTTATTTTATGGAGTAATGGGGAAGAACATCATTTATTACCCTCATATGTACGTTAATCTTAAAAGTGCTCCAAGTGTTTTGATTTTCTTAATTCGAGTCATTAGTTTATTGTAAAGTATGTAAAAATTCAAGTGTAAGGGAAATGTTCATTCCCTATGATGTATTATTTTGGATGGTAGGGTAAGAGTGTATAAAAGAATAAAAAAAAATAAAAAAATAAAAAAAATAAAAAAAAAAAGAGAGAAAAACATACGGACTACCATCCCTTTTTATTCTATGTTCATTTTATGTTTTTGTTATTTTTCATTCATTAGCTTAAGTCGAGTCTAGTCTTGGCTTAGCAACGCCATATTGTACATGTAATTAACCAAGATTGTTAACTCGCCACCGGTAAAACTTCCTTTATCCAACAAAACCGTGTATTTCATATCCCTACACCTAACGTTAGAACCCTTTAAAAGACCTCATTGATAGTTTATCCTAGGTGCTTACGCCATGTGGTGGAGGTTTGATCCTTTCCCAAGCCTATGGTAATCTATTTTGCTATGATAGGTAGTGAGATATATCTTCCGTTTCCATATTGTAATTTGTACTTTATTACACCCGAGAGATGTGAGTATCTAAACACTATTTGTGAGGTGCTAGTGTATGACCTCCGTGCTTGTCTATTGGTCTTTAGTGGAACGATTGTTTGTTGTAATTACTTTTATATTAGTGTTAAATGACCCCTAACTTGTATTTTGAGTAGAATAAAAGCGCATTTTCTTGAGGACAAGCAAATCTCAAGTGTAAGGGTATATGATGAGGCGAAAAATGAACCACTTTTAGGGGGTCATTTAAGCCGGAATTCAAATTTATGTGATCAAATATTGCCCTAAATCGTTCCTTTTGTGATTTTAGGTACTTTGGGAGTGAAATCTGGAAAAGGAAGCAATTCGGACGTTTTTGGAGCATAAAAGTGAAGAAAACGCCAAAGTCTTAATTTTCCTTGCTGGGAACAGTAGGTGACGGCGTCAAGAGTAACATCCTGACGGCGTCAAGAGTAATTTCCATGACGATCCAGTACAGATTTGACGGCGTCACAAGGAAGGGCGTCAAGAGGAAAATGCATGACGGCCTGGAAATGAATAACACATGACGGCGTCAGAAGTAGATCAAGGCAGTCCAAGAATTATTTTGGCGGCGAGGTGACGGCGTCACCTATTTGGTCTTGACGCCGTCAGACCCTATTTCCTATATATAGTTTTCTAATTTTTTCACATAAAAAAGAGAAGTTTTGGAGAAACCCTAGTACGAACTTGGTGCGAATTTTACAGGTTTTTCAAGGGCTCCAAGCCCTTGATACCTTTCATATGTAATTAAGATAAGTGTTCTTTTAATTCAATCAATATGTCTATGTGTTGGTTGTCTATATCTTGTTCTTGTCTTAATTCCATCATGCTAGGCTAGATCTATCTTGTGTTTGCTTGGATCTAATGAAACCTAGATGTTAATTATATGTTGATTACTTGTTTATAGTTTGTTTTGGATGAATGAATTTATATGTTAGGCTTAAGAAAACTGGCAGATCTCCAAATGGTAACATGCTTGAACGTCTTAGGAAACATGAACCGATTGCACTAAGGTCTTTATTGATTGTATTTAATGCATGAGCCACTGTTTACAATCCCTATGGTTGTGCTGGGCATGGTATAGGAGGAGATAAGAGCTCATAGAATTGGGGAGTTATGTGCGATACCCCACGAATGGTATTAAGGAATACAATCCGTCATCCATGCAACTATAACAAGTAATTAACGTGTAAAAGATGTCTAGGGAGTAGTGAAATCTAAGTAAACACATTTTCTCCACTTATTGCTCACAACCTTAGTATAATTAGTTTATTTTCATTTCTTGTATTTTATTTTGATTGCATCTTTAGTATTGGGTTAGTTGAATAGCAACTAATTCCGCCCAAATCCTTTAAACCCGAGATATTTACTTGCTTTCTAAAAAATATAAAAATACAAAAATAATCATCCCTCACCTTTAGAACTAGTATTTAGGTTTTCTAATCGTAGCGACACTATTCCTAGCTGAACGATCAATCCCCCGGTTCTTGTCACTATACTATACTACAACGATCAGGTACACTGTCTGGTGAGGGTTGTAAGCTTCTCGAGATCCCTTGAGAGGTAAAGCCTGGTGCAATTCCCACACATCAAGAAGACATGATTAAAATGTGATCAAAATGTGTAAAGATTGTGGCTGAATCTCAAAAGAGCTCGACTCAGTAAGTACCAATGAATTGACGAAGCTTAAAATGTCAGTAATCGAAAAGACTTGTCCTGGACGGGTAATAATTTCAAGCTAGTCTAACTAGTGATGTAAGCGTGTCTCGAATAGGACTTGTCTGAGTAGAATGTGCCGTATCGAGAGACTTTCTTTGGACTTGACCAGGACGGGTAATAACTTCAAGCTAGTCTAACTAGTGATGTAAGCGTGTCTCGAATCGGTCATATTCACTGAAAGTGGATTAATTCAAAAAAGTGCAAACTCCTCTCGCATGTGCAAATTTCTTAAATATTCATGAGCACATGTGAAGGGGGAGTCCTTCAAAAATGCAAAACTCTCGAAGTGTTAACAAAGTATGTTTTACTATCATAAACACTTTGAGAGATTTTTACAAATGGTTTGATGGCAACAATAGGATAGTCATGAAGTTATAAGGTGACTAAGGTTAGGAAAAACCGTCCTATGATCCGCCAGAGCCGGAGGGATCTACCCAAGGACAATTCTAATAGATTAGAATTAGAAGTCCTTAGGTATGATTGAAAAAAGGAGAAAATGAGAAAGGAGAAAGAAAGGGTTGAAGAATTAAAAAGAAAAGTTATGAAAAAGGGTGAAAAGAAATAGCCCTCCAAATGTTCAACCTTAGGGCAGACACCGCGTACAATTCATATGCTACTGGTTGTTACTAAGGTGACACCGGTATTGAAGACTAAGACGTCATGGACCCAGTGACGCACTACACTAAACCTTCTTAACCACTCAAGTTCTCTTACAAGAGCTTGTTTCATTCTCACAGGGAACCGGTGTAATCTATCGACATGTCTCTTAGAGATGGTTGATATTGAAGCAGGAGACCTCTCCCTAATCTCCGCATAGGAAACCAAATGTGCACTTATCGAGTCTAGAGCCCCGAGATTCATCAAAAGATCTCATAGGAACACATGATATTACTACACTGGTTGTTCAACATTAAGGACTCCAGATGTAAACTTAAGAGTCCTACGCAGATCTTAGCAATCTGCCAGAACATTTATGAGAGGATTCACATTTGTGATTCTCAATGATTGAATGGAAATTCCTGCCAGGGTCAACATCTAGCAGCCCTGATAGCAGGTCACTTCGGTAACTTCTTATGGGTTACGCTTAGTGTTCGCGGTGGTTTCAAACGGTCTACAGTCGTGGAGTGATCCCCAACGACTCACCCAGTCATTGAGCTACTTAGTAGGTCTCGTAAGCTCTCTTGGGAGTATCTGACATGGGAACGGCCATGGTAAGGGTTAGAAGGAGTCTTCACACTATGCTGTTGACGATCTCTAATTCCTTATCTGTAAGTACTTGATGTTTTATTGCTAACTGTTTATATGCAGGGACAATTCATCTCCATGGCGAAGGATTCCACATGCTCATACATGCATCTTGAATTCAAAGGAAAGTTCTCACAAAGATCAAAGCAAAGAAAGGTTCAAAGAAAGATTCTACGCAATGTGAAAGAATCTACAGAAGTAAAGTGACAAAGATCGATGTGAAAGAACGGGAATAACAAATGCATGTATCACAAAGACTGAAGATGTATGAGCATGTTGGAATGGCAAACAACCACCACAGACTCAGAAGTGACGAAAGGCAGATAACTCCACATCACAAAAGAACAAAGAATGAAGAAAATTCAGTTATCAAAGATCACAAAGCATGAAGGAACAAAGACTAAAGACTATTCTACAACGACACACAAAGTTAATGACAAAGAACACGGAAGACCCACTCACATGGAGCATCATTCGAATGACCACCCCTTAGGGGGAGATTGTTAGCATTAAAAATATATATATAGAAGTGATGGTCATTCTTATATTGTAACTTTGTATCGTTTGTTAAGATTAGTAATAGTTTAGTCATTGGGCCTTGGACTTGGCAAGCTAATATGTCATGTGCTATGTTTCATAAGCCTTGTTATCTACTATGTAACCAAGTCCAAGCCCAAGCCCATAGAAAGCCTATGTTTGGAACTATAAAAGGCACCTTACCTCTCATTTGTAAGGTGTGCTTGTGTGTGTATTTGTGTGTGTTTCTCTTGAATAAAAGTTATCATTTCCATCTCTCTTTCTCTAATATACACGATATACATTTATACATATAAGTCACCATCGTTCATCTCTTCTTCATCTTTGCTTCTATATTGGTGTGATAAAGTTGTGAAATCTAAGGTCCAACAGCAGGTCCCACAACTTTTCAGTTTTACATAATTAGTCCTTGTGTTTTTGGGCTATGATACAAACGGACCCTTTTATTCCACCAATACCAAAACCAATCCAATTCCCAAAACGCTTATACAAGTCAAGCCCTTTACCCCTTATATCCCCTAGCCCAATCCACAACCGGGCCCAAATAAACAAAACCACCACCAATACCCATTCCCTGGTTTTATTACTCCACCCCTAGGTCAAACAAAGTCAACCCCCACCTCAAAACCATTCCCCCCTCCCCCGCGACCTTTATAAATGCCTACACCCAACACCATCATCACACTTGCTCTGCTCACTGCCACCCAAACCCACTCCCTTTTCTCACTTTCCTCCCCTAAACACCAAAACTTGCCCTCCTATGTACAAGTTATTAGAGATATAGTTGTCAAAAGCTTCTTGGCGCCAAAATCAATTGAGGGTCAGGATTGATACCATCCCATCCAAAGGCTGAAAATGAAGACAAGAAACATAGCAGAAGAGGACAAGGAATAAAGAGGAACCCTAGTTTTATTTTCTAGTATAAATTAGTCTATTGTAAGCCAAAAAATGGCAGTAGGGTTTTTAGGGTAGAAATGGTTAGTGTAATTTAATTTAGTTTAAGTTTTTAAGTCTTTAGAAGCTTCTGTATTTGTTAAAAAAACTCAGCTCAATACAATTTCAGTTTTTTCTTTTATTACTTTGCAAAGTCTGCGTTTTGCTTATTAGCTTATATAACTGCTTATTCACTGCTTACTAGTGCTTATTTAGTCTATACTCAGCTTAATTCATGTCATATATTTAGAATTTTAGCTTTAACAATGCTTGTTTGCTTCAGGTTATTCATTAGTTCTAGTTATAAGTTTAAAATTTACATTAAACTGTTTTTTTAGCATTCCTATTTGTAGCTAGTTAACTGCTTATTTTTCAATCATTTTAGCTTTTACTACTTCATTATAGCATGACTGATCCATTTCCATCAATAGTATAGTTTTGATCATTGAAATGCTTTCAAAATCTCAACCTCATATCAGTAAGGGTGTGTTTGGATTAAGTGAGTAACCTGAGCTTTTATTGTTCTCTTGGCAATCCTCTGGTTCACATAAGTTGGTTTAGTGTTAAGTAAGTCAATGTGAGCCTCAGTTTCATAGGTCTCACTTAAAAAGTCAATTGTGGACATCCACTCTATCAACAGCTTAACAGTTGTGAGATTTACATACTAAATCTTTGATTTCAACACATAAGTAGTTAATATTGGTAGAATTAGGTTCATTTAGAGTTAGTACAACATAATCAAGCATCTAGGATCTGTCAAAATTCAAGTTAGTCAAACTTGTGCACAAATATTCAAAAGTCAAAATTGCCCATAAGTGTAGAATCTCACTTTTTGTAAGATTTTTCATGAATTTTGTAGGATGAATTAGGGTCTGGAATTTCTTGCACTTGAAATACCCATGCTAGGCTATAGGAATCTAGGGTTTTCTTATTTTTTAATTTTTATTCAAGCTTATGCAAGAGCTTGAAGTGACTTGTTTGACCACTGCATGCCCTGCTCCTTGCATTCCCAGAATTGGTACAAATTTCACTGGATCATAGATTGATCATTGTTTGAACTATTTCCTTAGTTTTTGCTGTTTTGAAATCTCAAATAGGTGATGTTTAAGAGTACACTTCTTGTTTCTGTCAAACTGCTTATTTGATTGCTTATTTTTGGCCCAAAACTTGCCTCTTGGCAACTGTCTCTGCTGGTGCATCAGTGAACACCAACTGAGCTTGTTGGACCTTTGAAACTGCTTGTAGAAAGCTCATTAATTAGAGTTAGGTTTAGCTCTTTGTAGGCTTAGATAGTCCCCTAGGTAGGTTACTTAGGATTGCTTTTAGTTTTGGCCCAATTTCTTATTTACTGCTTGTTGATAAGCCTTCTTTTGGCCTGACTTTTGACCACTGCTGCTACTAAACTTGCTTGTTCATATGCTGAATTTTCTTGGATTTCTTGATTTTGAGGTTGTTATCTCTGGTTGTTATTGATCTTGTTGTTTGTTATTGTTGAATTGTTTAGCTTATAGCTTGTTTGAGCTTATGTGGTTTAGTAGCTTATTTTGGCAGTCACAAAAAGAAAAGGGGAACAAAAACTTTGAAACTTAATCTGATTCTAAAATCTGTTCTAAATTCAAAAAATTTGTTTCAGTTGTTGTTAAGTTGAGTCTGTTTACAAGTTTTTGTTTGTGTTTAATGTTGTGAACAAAAGAAAATTAGAAAAAGAAGTAAAAAAAATAATAATAATAATAGCAAAAAGTCAGGGTCAAACCCCTGACCTCTTGGACACTCACACAGACACAACACACCACAGCCAAATGCCCTAGGGTCTTTTTTTGTTAATACCTTGCACCCATTTCCTTTAAACCCCATTTTTCCCTTTTTGTCCAAATAAGCTTTTTCAGCTTATTTCTGAGCTTATCCGTACCAATTCCCCCCTCCTCTAATTTTTCCTAGGTTTCTGCTACTACATAGTATTCGTGTAAATTTTTCCAGAAATTCTACTATTCATTTAATAGTTATAATAATTAATTTTAGTTTTAAATAAAAAAGCCAAAAAGAAATCTTTGTACTGCTTATTTATAAGCACTCATAAGTTTTTATAATTTTTTTAAGTTTCTGTTAGTATAAGGTATTTGTAGAAAAAGTTTTATAAATTTAAGTTTTCATTTAGTATATATAATAATTTAATTTAGTATATTTAGTCTAAATAATATAAATAGTTTTTAATTAATAATAATTAATTAAATAGTTATAAAAATTATTTTCTTTTTCTAATAATTTTCGTTTATCTTTAGGTCCGTCAAAATATAATTTTCATGTTCGTAGGATTAGCGTAGCTCAAATTTTATTTTTTATTTCGCGCACTCGCGTTTATTTTGATTTTAACTCGCGTTTTATTTAAATAACTTTTACGTTTTTAAATTTAGATTACGTTTGTAAAAGTAGTTTGTAAAATAAAGAAAAACTAAAACATAAAAAAAAGTGATAGCTTCTATTTAAGCCCTTTTGGCTTATTTTTCTGCTAATTTATAAGCAAACTCTGATTTTAAGTTTTTAGATTACGTTTTAGGTTAATTAGGTTTCGCGTTATCGTTAATATAGTTTGTTTAGATTGTTCTCATTCGTATTTCCGTAGCGTAATCATTAAAATCACTCAAACCCTATTCCTGTCCAAATTCACCCGATCACAAACCCGTTTTGATTACCATCACACCTCGTCGGGACATATCGACCCGGGGGAAACACTGTACTTCCACGAAGATTTGGGCTGGGACGTTTGACTTAGTTGACCATTAACCTGGTCAATTTAGGTTGACCGTTTGGGACCAATCAAATTTTGGCGCCGCTGCCGGGGAGGTCGTGCGCGTTATTCTAAAACGGTTTTCAGATTAGTGATTTTGGAATTCACTTCGTTGTAAATTTACCATCCTTGTGTATATTTTCATAAAAACGGTTCCCGAAAACTTTTTAAAATTAGTTTTCAACGAACACAAAAAACCCAAAAAGATTTTCCTTCTTATTTGTACAAAATGTATTTCAAAAACACCAAAAATATTCACCTTTACCCTCTCACATCTTTGATTCTTCATTCCTTACCCTCCCAAACCTTTTGATTCTTTCTATGTCTTATCCACACCTTCTAATTTGCCAGTGGTGTGGTAGTTCTTATAATGGTGGTAATTGCCCCAGTTGTAGCATGGTAGAGTCGGGAAACGGGTCTGTCTATAACCAAGATCCCTATTGCTACCATGACACGACTGATTTATTCCACCAGCTACCACACCATGAGACTCAACAGTTTTACTGTTGTGAGTACTATGGTGGTTCACACTACAGTTATGATTGTCAATCGGGAAACACGCTTATCTATGAGCAGTTCCCTGATAGCAATTATGACTCTAGCACATACAACCCACAGCCACATCAGTTTTACTGTTGTGATTACTGTGGAGGTCCACACTCTAGCTCGGATTGTCAAACAAGGAATCCATTTCCTTGTAACAATTACGACTATTCGTTTTCAGACCCACCTCCACAGTACCAAATTATCCAAGCAACTCCTCATGATACTGAGCAAGACCTTTTACTAGAGGCTCTTGAGATATTGCAAGAACTTAAGGAGGAGTTGGCTACTACATCGTTTCAAAACTCTCTTGAGAAATCTATGGCAGAATTACTTGCTGAAGAACGAGATGCTAGAAACGAATTGAGCATGGAAGAATTGCTAGTCTTAGAACAAGCAGCTAAAACACGTGCCGTATTTCGTAATGCTGCTCTTCTCGACGATGATGATAGTGATGATGAAGTTACCCTTGATATTTCTCAATTTTGTAAGGGTTCATCAGGTTCATCTGTTGTGATTCCTTCCTCGGAAAATCAGGGAGAAAAGACTATAATAGAATTACTAGCAGAAGAACAAATGAAATTTATAAAACCCATGTCTGTTAGTCTTTCTCAACTCCCTCAGTTCCTTGTTATCACACCTGAAGTTCACACTCACTCTCTGAACATGGGGGGTGAGCACCTTGACACTGTTCCTGAAAAGGAATCAGTCGAATTCATAAAGTCTAGTGTTGAAATCCTTGTCCCAATCCCAAGAGAGTCACAGGGAACTTTTGATCATGTGTGTGATTTACCTTCCCCTCTTGAGTGTTCAAACGATCATTTTGAAACTTTCTCAGATTTTAATGATGATTGTACATCTCATGGAGACATTGAGTATATTGAAGCATCACTCCCACAGTCTGATGCTGATCCTCTTCTTGAGGAGTTCGCCGATGAACTTACTCACATCAATCCACTTTCATTGGAAAGTGATGATGGTCTCCTTTATTTCGAAGCCGATCTGGGAGAAATTGAAAGTCTCCTATATCATGATCCACCACTCAGTTCTTATCCCAACAGTCCAATTGAGAATGTTAATCATTTTGTTCCCGAAGCATTCAATACTACTCTCATCAATCCTCTTTTTGAATTCGAATCTGAATTCACTTTGATTTCTGATAATCCACTCTTTGATATTCAGAATGAGGATTGTGATGAGTCTATTCCGGAACATGAATTCACAGATTCACATCTTGTGAATAATTCTCTTCATGAGGAGTTCTCTGGTGAACTCACTCATCATATCATTACTCCTCCGGAGTTTGATAGCCCGGGGGAGATGCACTCAATCATGAGGATTTGCAAATTCCCACCCACCCTCCCGGGATGTTTTTGAGCTTAATCCTTGAAATCCAAAATTCAGGCTAATGAGCCTGATCTCGAGGAAGAATATCAAATTATGATTTTCATCATGGTTTTTTTCCTTTTCTTCACATATAAGGTGACTTCTCCTGTTCTTCATTCCTTCGGGAATGAAGACATCATCTTTGACCCCGGCATCACCGCTTATAGTTTATACTATTTACAGCCGGGATTATATCTCATCGGTGTGGAACTTTCACGTGCTTCAAATGTTTGTCCAAAAATCTTGAATGAAAGTCCGATTGAGATTGTCTCTTCCACATCATGCTTCCCCAAGGACTAATGAATTCGGGGATGAGTCAAGCTAGCGACTCGGTAAACAAAAACAGTAGCACGTACTTAGGGTTTTCACCCGAAGTGTGGGGGAGTTACCCCTACTGTGGTTACCAATAAAGTGAAAAACAAAATGGTTTTCCACATTTAGCTTGTAATGTTGCCCTTTTACGTTCAAAGAGTCGGCATAATAGCAGGGACTTTGAATATTGAGGTCAATATTCATTCTAAGTGTGGGGGGTATTTCGCTATTCTAGCGAATTTTATATCATTTTACTATCTAGTACCCCCGTTTTTGGCCAAAATTTTCAAAAATTTTTCACTAAAGTTCAAAATTTTTTGTGGTTATCAGTCCGCCATGTCTAACCGACAAAAGGATTGGCTAATCCAGGAGCAAACGGCTCTTGGTAAAGATATCTCAAATCCGTTGATGGCTTGCAATTTGCCCAAAATTGTATGGTAAATCAACTCGCCATATCCCATAAAGTGAATGAGTTGGCTAGCCCGTAAGATTATGGCTTGTGGTAAAGGCAGTGGAAAAACCATAATTGGTAATCAGCTCACCAAGATGTTGACTTTGTCCATCAAGAGTTGGCTAGTCCAGAAGCAAACGGCTTTTGGTAAAGACAAATCAAATCCGTTGACAGCTGGTGGTTTCCTCAAAATCACATGGTTATCAGGTGGACCATAGTTCTTACTTGAATCGATACATCTGGCTACTCCAGAAGTGATGGCTTTTGGTAAAGAGTTTCAAATCCATGAAGTTTTTCTCAAAAGATTGCTAGGGACTAGCAATAGTTTAGTGTGGAGGATTGATGAGTGTGTAAATACTCATCATTTTTATCGTAATCTGAACTGCAAAAACATACAAAAACACTCAGAAATGCATCAAAATACTAAAAATATTTCAAAATTGTGTTTTATATGTTTTAGATGCAAAATGAGCAAAAACAGATGAAAAACGTACAAAGTTTGCAAAATTGGCAGTTTCAGTCCCCCAACTTTCAACATTTAACAAAATCAGTCCCTGAGCATTAATTTTGAAATAAAATTCAATCCAAGTCCTTTACAAATCAAAAGTTATCAAAACTGGACTTCGGGTGAAAAGTTTGAGAAAATTGCAATTTAGTCCCCGAAGTTTCAAAAATGGCATATTTGGTCCCTGGGTTTTCAAAAATGGAAAATTATCATTCAAAGCCCTTGTACTATTTTAACTTGGCAAAGTAAACCCTTTTTGATAGTTTTTGGAAATTTGCAATTTCACCCCCTAAAAATCCAAAAGTTACATATTTGGTCCCCGGTGTCTTAAAAATAGAAAATTTACATCTTTGGTCCTTGGGTTATTGGTATTTGGCAATTTTGTTCCTCATAATATATTTTAGGAAATTACATAGCAGGTCCCTCAACTTTTCAGTTTTACATAATTAGTCCTTGTGTTTTTGGGCTATGATACAAACGGACCCTTTTATTCCACCAATACCAAAACCAATCCAATTCCCAAAACCCTTATACAAGCCAAGCCCTTTACCCCTTATATCCCCTAGCCCAATCCAAAACCGGGCCCAAATAAACAAAATCCACCACCAATACCCATTCCCTGGTTTTATAACTCCACCCCTAGGTCAAACAAAGTCAACCCCACCTCAAAACCATTCCCCCCCCCCCCCCCGTGACCTCTATACCTGCCTACACCCAACACCATCATCATACTAGCTCTGCTCACTGCCACCCAAACCCACTCCCTTTTATCACTTTCCTCTACTAAACACCAAAACTTGCCCTCCTATGTACAAGTTATCAGAGATATAGCTGTTAAAAGCTTCTTGGCGCCAAAATCAATTGAGGGTCAAGATTGATACCATCCCATCCAAGGGCTGAAAATCAAGACAAGAAACATAGCAGAAGAGGACAAGGAATAAAAAGGAACCCTAGTTTTATTTTCTAGTATAAATTAGTCTATTGTAAGCCAAAAAATGGCAGTAGGGTTTTTAGGGTAGAAATGGTTAGTGTAATTTAATTTAGTTTAAGTTTTTAAGTCTTTAGAAGCTTCTGTATTTGTTAAAAAAACTCAGCTCAATACAATTTCAGTTTTTTCTTTTATTACATTGCAAAGTCTGCTTTTTGCTTATTAGCTTATATAACTGCTTATTCACTGCTTACTAGTGCTTACTTAGTCTATACTCAGCTTAATTCATGTCATATATTTAGAATTTTAGCTTTAACAATGCTTGTTTGCTTCAGGTTATTCATTAGTTCTAGTTATAAGTTTAAAATTTGCATTAAACTGTTTTTTTAGCATTCTTATTTGTAGCTAGTTAACTGCTAATTTTTCAATCATTTTAGCTTTTACTACTTCATTATAGCATGATTGATCCATTTCCATCAGTAGTATAGTTTTGATCAGTGAAATGCTTTCAAAATCTCAACCTCATATCAGTAAGGGTGTGTTTGGATTAAGTGAGTAACCTGAGCTTTTGTTGTTCTCTTGGCAATCCTCTGGTTCACATAAGTTGGTTTAGTGTTAAGTAAGTCAATGTAAGCCTCAGTTTCATAGGTCTTACTTAAAAAGTCAATTGTGGACATCCACTCTATCTACAGCTTAACTGTTGTGAGATTTGCATACTAAATCTTTGATTTCAACACATAAGTAGTTAAGATTGGTAGAATTAGGTTCATTTAGAGTTAGTACAACATAATCAAGCGTCTTGGATCTATCAAAATTCAAGTTAGTCAAACTTGTGCACAAATATTCAAATGTCAAAATTGACCATAAGTGTAGAATCTCACTTTTTGTAAGATTTTTCATGAATTTTGTAGGATGAATTAGGGTCTGGAATTTCTTGTACTTTAAATACCCATGCTAGGCTATAGGAATCTAGGGTTTTCTTATTATTATTTTTTTTATTCAAGCTTATGCAAGAGCATGAAGTGACTTGTTTGACCACTGCATGCCCTGCTCCTTGCATTCCCAGAATTGGTACAAATTTCACTGGATCATAGCTTGATCATTGTTTGAACTATTTACTTAGTTTTTGCTGTTTTGAAATCTCAGATAGGTGATGTTTAAGAGTACACTTCTTGTTTCCCTCAAACTGCTTATTTGATTGCTTATTTTTTGCCCAAAACATGCCTCTTGGCAACTGTCTCTGCTGGTGCATCAGTGAACACCAACTGAGCTTGTTGGACCTTTGTGACTGCTTGTAGAAAGCTCATTAATTAGAGTTTGGTTTAGCTCTTTGTAGGCTTAGATAGTCCCCTAGGTAGGTTATTTAGGATTGCTTTTAGTTTTGGCCCAATTGCTTATTTACTACTTGTTGATAAGCCTTCTTTGGGCCTGACTTTTGACCACTGCTGTTACTAAACTTGCTTGTTCATATGCTGAATTTTCTTGGATTTCTTGATTTTGAGGTTGTTATCTCTGGTTGTTATTGATCTTGTTGTTTGTTATTGTTGAATTGTTTAGCTTATAGCTTGTTTGAGCTTATGTGGTTTAGTAGCTTATTTTGGCAGTCACAAAAAGAAAAGGGGAACAAAAACTTTGAAACTTAATCTGATTCTAAAATCTGTTCTAAATTCAAAAAATTTGTTTCAGTTGTTGTTAAGTTGAGTCTGTTTACAAGTTTTTGTTTGTGTTTAATGTTGTGAACAAAAGAAAATTAGAAAAAGAAGTAAAAATAATAATAATAACAAAAAGTCAGGGTCGAACCCCTGACCTCTTGGACACTCACACAAACACAACACACCACAACCAACTGCCCTAGGATCTTTTTTCGTTAATACCTTGCACCCATTTCCTTTTAACCCCATTTTTCCCTTTTTGTCCAAATAAGCTTTTTCTGCTTATTTCTGAGCTTATCCGTACCAATTCCCCCTCCTCTTATTTTTCCTAGGTTTCTGCTACTACATAGTATTTTTGTAAATTTTTCCAAAAATTCTACTATTCATTTAATAGTTAAAATAAATAATTTTAGTTTTAAATAAAAAAGCCAAAAAGAAATCTTTGTACTGCTTATTTATAAGCACTCATAAGTTTTTATAATTTTTTTAAGTTTCTGTTAGTATAATGTATTTGTAGAAAAAGTTTTATAAATTTAAGTTTTCATTTTGTATATATAATAATTTAATTTAGTATATTTAGTCTAATTAATATAAATAGTTTTTAATTAATAATAATTAATTAAATAGTTATAAAAATTATTTTCTTTTTCTAATAATTTTCTTTTATCTTTAGGTCCGTAAAAATATAATTTTCATGTTCGTAGGATTAGCGTAGCTCAAATTTCATTTTTTATTTCGCGCACTCGCGTTTATTTTGATTTTAACTCGCGTTTTATTTAAATAACTTTTACGTTTTTAAATTTAGATTACGTTAGTAAAAGTAGTTTGTAAAATAAAGAAAAACCAAAACATAAAAAAAAGTGATAGCTTCTATTTAAGCCCTTTTGGCTTATTTTTCTGCTTATTTATAAGGAAACTCTGATTTTAAGTTTTTAGATTACGTTTTAGGTTAATTAGGTTTCGCGTTATCGTTAATATAGTTTATTTAGATTGTTCTCATTCGTATTTCTGTAGCGTAATCATTAAAATCGCTCAAACCCTATTCCTGTCCAAATTCACCCGATCACAAACCCGTTTTGATTACCATCACACTTCGTCGGGATATAACGACCCGGGGGAAACACTGTACTTCCACGGAGATTTGGGCTGAGATGTTTGACTTAGTTGACCATTAACCTGGTCAATTTAGGTTGACTGTTTGGGACCAATTAAGGACCTGCTATATGAATAGGTAGAGAAGATACAACAATAGTGGGTTCATCACATTCTGAATCACTGTCTGAGTCATCTTTTAGGGTACCTACACTGTTAGTAGGTGACACTTGTATACCTGCAGAGGGGTTAGTTTTATGTCTTGTATACCCCAAATAATCTGTTAAGTAATCAAGGTCAAAATACCATTCATGACCTTTTCCCTGAACATTTTCATTCTCCTCTAGAAATTTCAGGTTAAGAGTCTCTTCTATCTTCTTTGCAGCCAAGTTATATACCCTGTAGGCCTTGCTATGAGCTGAGTAACCAACAATATACCCTTTAGCAGCTTTTGCTTCTAATTTGCCTAAGTGATCACTTGTGTTCAGAATAGTCGCTTGACATCCAAAAGGTTTCAAGTATTCAATGGTAGGTTTCTTCCCTGTCAAAAGCTCACAGGGTGTCTTATTATGAGGTTTAGTAATCAACACCCTATTCAACACATAACAAGCAGTGCCAACTGCTTCAGTCCAAAACATGGTAGGAAGTTTAGAGTCAGCAAGCATAGATCTTGCAGCCTCTAAAAGGGTTCTATTCTTCCTTTCTGCAACTCCATTCTATTGTGGAGTCCTAGGAATGCTATAGTCCCTTTTAATACCCTTTAACCCACAGAGTTCAATAAGATTAGCATTTTTGAACTCTGTCCCATTGTCACACCTTATACCTTTAATCTTCTTGTTTAGTTGGTTTTCAATGAGAGCCATAAATTCTTTAAGTGCCTGAAAGGTTTGATCTTTAGTCACCGAAAAGAATGTCCAACTAAATCTACTGAAAGCATCAGTGATTACCAAACATAAGTGCTTATGGTCAATACTCCTGATGGATGTTGGACCAAAAAGATCCATATGAAGTAGCTGCAATGGTTCTGAGATTGTGCTCACAACAGTAATGGCCTTATAGGAAGCTTTGTGTTGCTTACCCTTGTTACATGAAACACAATTGTGTTCATTAGTGAATATCTTGGAAGGAAGTCCATGAACAAGTCCATCTTTAGCAAGCTTGTTCATAACTTTGAAATTAACATGTGCCATCCTTCTGTGCCATTTAGTAGATTCATCCAAGGATGCTTTAGCCACCAAGCATGCTAGATCACCGTCTGGCTTGACATCATTCAAGTCGAATGTGTAAAGATTATGATTTCTTGGAACCTTTAGCAATACATGACTGTCTTCAGGTATTTTGAAGTCAGGTGAAACTGTGAAAGAATGAGACAACCCTCTTCAGTAAAAAGCACAGGAAGCTTTTTGTCATAGATTTATGAAACTGAGAACAAATTGAATCCTTGAAGTTCCTTCACATAGTAGACATTCCCAAAATCCACCTTTGGAGTTCTAATGGTTACCTTACCAGTGATTCTTCCTACCCTACTTCCAAATCTCATTATTCTTCCATTAAAAGGCAAAAAATCATGTAGCTTCTCCTGATTCCCAAACATGTTTCTTGAACAACCACTATCAACTATACCTAAGTCTTTATTAAGAAGAGGATGTTCCTACAATAAAAAAAGTTAATATACAACAACATGAATATATGGAAAGACTTAAGTCATGAAAGACTTGAGCCTGCCCTGTGGATCATTATTATGTAGCCAAGAAGATGAGTTAGATCCACAATTGTTCCTGGAATCCCGGTAGTTATATGGCCTTTTAAATGTCCAAGAACAATCTGCTGAGGACTTTTCAGCAGAATCCCAATTAGCCCTTCCCAAAAACATTGGGTCATTATATCCATACCAATGATTAAAACTAAAAAATGGTCTTGACACATATCTATTCCTATTGGTATTAACATATCTATTAGCAGAAACAGACCTATCAGAAGGAACAGACCAATCAGCAGGAATAGAGTTCATTCTACTGACGGTGTAATGTGCCTGTGGAACTAATGAGGGTTTGGAATAAGTATTGGTCCACTTTGGTCTAGGTCTATTATTGGCAACAGAAAAACCCATCCTCTTATCATGAAAATCACAATCCTTAATCAAATGCACTTTGCTACCACAAACAAAACACTTCTTCTTCTTAGAAGATTTATTAAATCCAAAAGATGTCTTATTAAACACAGAATTATTCAAAGAAACACCAGAAAGAGAATTGTTTTGCAAATACTGAAAGGAATTGTTTTCAAAAGTAGTAAATAACAAGTCTTCAGAAGAGGCTGTCTTAGAAAGAAATTCATCAGCAGCAACTTCAGAGTCCACAGACTTGTAAGATGACTTGACAGAAAGCTTTATTGAGGACTTGGGTGAGTCTGACTTGGTCTTGGAATCACAGCTGGCATAACTAGAGGTCTCTGAGGCCTTGTCCCTGAAAGAACAAGAGACATATGTATTAGAATCATTACTAGATATACTTCTAGAGTCAGGGGAGTCATTGATCCTAATGCCAGGGTGTTCCTTTGATGTAGGCTTAGGGGTTCCTATGGTTGTGGGAGAGTTAGAGTTAGTTTTACAAGTAAGGTTTGGCAAGTCTTCAGATTTTTTGCCAAACAGATGGTGTGAACCATCAAAGTCAGAGGTTTTGGTGGTAGGCATAAATACACCTCTAATAGGTCCTGGTACAACATGCATCTCACCTTCCTTTAAATATTTTACAGGAACAAAGTAATTATTACTTTTCTTATCTAAATAGTGGTTTGCTTCTGGACCAACATGTTTCTTAAACCCTAGACCTATCTCAGATGTTATAGACTTACTACCATAGAGCAAACTAGATAATTTATCACCTGAAACTAGCCACTCTTTATGCCTAACTACTTCTTTATCCAATTTCTCTTGCAAGACATCTTTCTCAGACACGATTCTAGCTTTTTCTTTTTCAGAAAACTTTAATTCATTGCTAGTATTCTCTAAATCTCTATTTAAAACTCTAATCTTTTCCTCATAAGCCAATTGATTTTGTTGAAACCACACTTTGTGTTGTTCTAATGTTTTAAGAGCTTCTTTGTGTGTTTGAGCTTCAACAAAACAAGTATTATATTTTGGTTTCATCTCATCATAAGCTTCTTTAAGAGTTTCATATTTAGAATCACACCCAAAAACACAAGTAGATACCTGAGGAGATATTCCCATGAAGGCGAAGTCAGCATCACAACTAGCCATGCAGGAGACTTGAGGAGAACTGCGTGTTGCATCTTCAGATTCATGCTCATTCCAGTCAACACCAACATCTATAGCAGTTACCAAGGCTTTTGATTCTCCAGCCTCCACCTCTTTCTTCTTGTATGCTGAATATCTGGTATTAGCTTCACCCTTCTTGGTCGTGCACTCTCTTGCAAAATGGCTAATTTCTCCACAAGCATAGCACTTCACTTTTCTTCTGTCAAAACGAGCTGCATCTTTACCATTAACATTGAGCTTTCTACCAACCTTTTGCTCAAATCTTCTGACCTTGAGTGAGATCATTGCCATTTGCCACTTTAAGTCCAATTCTTCTAAAGCAAGTTCATCAATCTGCTCAAAATCTTCATAAGCTAATTGTTGCTGTTTATCAACTTCAGCAACAAACGAATGAAGTACATCTTCCATCACATTACTAATCTTTGGATGAGTTATTGGATTAGCATTTGAAAAAGACAATGTGGTAATGGGAAGACTTTGACTGGGAATGGATGGACTTGAGTAGGTATGTGGCATGTAGTTTGAGTTAGAGCTGATAAATGCAGATTGTGAAGGAGATGCTGCATATAGAGAGTGTCCCTTGATGTCGCCTTCCAAAGCTCTGAGTTTGTTGTACAAGTCATCAAATGTGAGATAGTCCAGGCCTCCTTTGGTTTTCAAGGATATACTAACCTGAGACCATGAGGGAGGTAAGGCTCTTAGAAACCTGGAATTCACCTCCTCATTGTCAGGTCTGGCTAGAAGCTGATTCAAGTGACTCAGTATATTCTGAAACCTATCATAGCCTTTGTGGAGACCCTCTTTTTCAGTTATTCTACATTCTTGGAATTATTATTTCAACATACTCTTTCTCATCCTTTTAGATTCTTCATTGCCCCCGAATCTAGTTTTTATAGCCCACCAGATTTCTCTAGGATCAGTCATGGAATGAAAATCTCCCATGTGGTCATCAGGGATTGCTTGAAGCAAAATAGTTCTTGCTTTGTTCTCCCTTTGTATAGCAAGGATTTCTTCAGCAGAAACAGGTTCCACAATCTTAATGTTGCCATCAGCATCTTTTGTTTGCTTTTTAGGACGGCAGCTATTGAGAATCACATTCCAGAGGTTATAGTCAACACTTGCAATCCAGTTTTGCATCTTCATAGCCCAGATCTCATACTCGTCCTTCCTGAGAAAGGGTAGCTTGGCATTGCTGTTTGAGAAAGCAACCTGTTGTAGTTGCTGAGTGAGAGACTGGTTTCAGTGAGAGTGACATCAGTGGATGAAGATGGTTTATCTCCCATTTGTTCTAAGTGAAAAGTTATTTGAGTTTGGTTAGGTTACAGAGAGTATCTCGTGGCTCTGATACCACTTGTAGGATCTAAACCTTGATAGATCTCGAGCCAATAGATCATTAGCCTACTAACGTAATCACTAGTAAGACTAAATAGATAATCTCTGTGAGCTTGTAGTTATTGCGGTATATAAAAACAAACTGTATACTAAACTTTGATCCTCTATAGATCAATATTCTTTTACTAACAATGTTATGAAAAAACTCGTACATAATACAATGACCTAGGGTTCCTTATATACTAGTGGAAACCCTAATCTCTTCTACAAGAAACGTATATTCATAAAAGTCTAGAAGATATACTAAAGATCTTATCTACAAATAACTAATGTTTATCCACGGATTAACTACATCCGCAGTATCACTATGCGTCAGCAAGAACCAGTCATCAGCAGAAACAACTATAAGCTTCCGCAAGAACCTGTCAGCATTATAAATTATGACTTCAATAATTCCTTACACATACAAGTTGCGCGATATGGAAGGCCACGAGCTGGCACGCACTTGGAATATCTGTAATCTAAAGAGATGCTATATTTAGGAAAGGCTACGGCCCACAAACAGACAACCTTGCACTTTAGTACGTGCCCAATAAATGTCTGTCTTTGAATTTTCTTTTCTTTTTTGGGAATTGTCATTTAAAACTTGCAAGTATTAATAAAACGTTGTGGTTTCTAGCTAACTCCATAACACACTAAACTTTATTGCGTACATTTTTATTATGTTTCAATATTGTTCTTTTATATTTTTCATACATGGCGTGCATGCACTTATTAAGACCCACGAAGGCAGAAAGGATGAGTAAACCTACCAATTAACTCGTTGAGTAAGAGGGTTGCAAACCCATCAACAGTGGATCACGCATCCTTGCTAAGCGCCTTACCTTCAAGACGTTGAAGTAAGTTTCCATGCGCATTCCACAAAGGATGCGCAATATCACGTACACCGTACATGCTTAGCAATTTACGAGCCAAGACTCTTGGTCATTTGATAAAAGTCTTGGCAAAATAATGCAAGTCTATCTTCATACTTATTTTTTATAAGTTCGCACTTAATATGAGTATGTCACGGTTTCAATTTGACTCTTAGTTGATCTTTTAGACAAAGAATAACAATCTAAGTACAAGTAACATAGCACATGAACAAAAGATGTAAGTTTTTATTCATACAAAACCATACATTTACAAGTTACAAAAGCCCATATCTACATACTATGACAATGCTCGGGGTTGCGCTCTTAGTCAGCAGCGCCCCCAGCCTCTTGGAGCTTCCTCAAAAGTAACGCATCCTTAGGCGACACGGTCGCCACACTGACTGCGACCCGATCTGATCTTGGGATATGCGTAGCGCCTACACCATAAAGGATAGCTTTCCCCTTCACACCCTTCTTCTTTGCCGCCCTCTCCACATGAGTCTCTAAGACCTCCTTCAGAGGGACCTCCTTCTCAAGGGCGAAGGGGTTAAGCATATCACGCGGCTGCGTAAAGACCAGCACCTGCAACTGCGACTCGTCAGGCTTTAGGAAAAAGTCCGGTTGAGTCTCCGCATCCTCCAAAATGTGTCTCCCCAGGGTTAACCCCTCCATAATCAACTTTATAGGGTAATCCTGGTCGCGCTCTAGCCGCGCTATATGCGGAAGCTCAAAGAGCTTCATCCCCTCCATGGCCTTCAGAAGTTCATCATAGGCGTCCGCCTTATAACCAGGCACCTCAGCAAGTGACACTGTCAGCATCTTGGCCTCGTGGAGTTCCTCTACAGCTTGCGCCCTGCTACGCTCCACAGCGCACTCTACAACCTTCCCAAAGGCCTCCAACACCTCAGGGGACTCCAACGTGCCCATCACAGCCAGGCGCAAACCATGGCTGATCAACCACCTACACAAGCAACAAAGGATGCATTAGAAGCAAAGAGGAATATTAATACATAGAGTAAGAAAAATTGTAGAATATACAACACATACCTATGTTTAGCGATCGTAGACATAAGATGAGGATATAACTCCTCATCGTATTCTATACTCAGCCTGCAGAGCTTCTCCTCCTGCACCGTCAGAGCGTTCTCAACTTGCTTGCGAAGGTCATCAATATGGCCGAAGTGCTCAGCCTTCTTCTCCTCAAGATACTTTATCCCCCAAGATAAGTTAGACCTGAACTGATGCAGCTCTCTGCGTTCATGCTTCAGCTCAGCCATCACAGACAGCTTCTCATCCGTAACCTTCCTCGCATGCTCGATGACAGACTCTACCTCTGCCCGCGCACCGGCCAACTGCGCCTTGAGCAAGGCAATCTCCTCATCTTTCTGAGCGAGAATTACCACCTTCACCAACATAACGCGTCTTCAACTGATCGACCAACTCAGTCTGATGCTCAGCAGCAGCAGCTAGCTCCTTCATTAACTGCTGCGCAGACACCTCCTCAGCTACCTTCACCGTCTCCTCCACGTTCGCATCCTGAGGGGGGACCACGCCTTCTACATATGCCGCATCACCCTCTGCGGCATGATCACTACAAGCAAAGGAAGAAGGTCAGAGCATAATACAACAAGTAATGCAAAAGAAATGTGATCATCACTTACAAAAAGGGAGAAGATTTTGCAACATCCTTGTCCGCGCCAGTAGCGGACGTATCATCTGCCGCAGATGATTCTTCATCCGCAATAAGATGACGCCTCCTCTTGGAAGTACCAGGGCCATCAGATGCTCCCTTGCGCTTTGTGCCCTGCGCACTCCCCTCAAGCTCCAGAACCTCCACACTGTCAGAGGACTCAGTACGCAATTCCTCCACCACTAGAGATGGCTCCCCAGTAGGAGGAACGCTTTGCACAGGAGTCACAAGCGCAGCAGAGGGAGGAGAATCCTCAGGACCATCTTGCGCCAACACCGTTGTGTGTCCCACAGTAGCTTCCAAAATTGGCTCTACATTGTCCCTAAGAGGGCGCACCCCAACTGTCACTTGCTTGGGCTTCTCGAGCTTCACCACAGCAAACAAATCCGTTTCTGCGCGACACATGAACAAATAACAAAAACAACTTAGTTATTGAAATTACATATAAAGGAGCACTTACATTATTGAAGCGCAGGTAAAAAAGGACAAGCACCCACCCCGGCCGCTCTCATCGAGGAATGTTGGAACCTCGTTAGAACCATGGAAATTGTTGCGACTCAGCCCCATATGAACCAAAAACTCCTCAGGGTAGGAGTTAATGGGGAAGCGGTTGGCATCAATCGTATCCGTATCCTCCGTGCTATACGAACCGGGTAAAGGGCGCTCATCCCTTGGCAGCGTTCCTTGAGTATAAAACTCAAACGGCGAGGGAAACACTATATCATCTACCCAGAAAAAATTTTCCCTCCAATCCCTAAGGGAATCTACCTTATCTGTATAACACTGAAGGCGCCCAGAGCACTTCGCAAAAGACACCCATCCATGCGACCACGTTGTGCGGTAAAACGCATGGAACAGGTTAATGGTAGGGTTGACGGCAAGCAAACGGCAGTTTATTTCAAAATTTGATATTTTCGCTGCACCTATACAGTGCAGCTGGGAAATATGAAGATGATAGAAATTGAGCACATTACTCAAGAATATGGATATAGGTACGCACTGGTTCGCATACTCAAAAAAGCGCGTATATAATCCTATTTTTCCCTCAGGGAAATCCGCGATACATGCGTTTGCCTCCGGTACTTCCGGATGCACATCTAGGGGAATGAAATAATCAGAGGAGAACTGACGAAGTTCATCCTCGTCCATTTCAGAAACAAACTCTTCTAACTGACGAACCATTTATAAGAAATGACAATACTAGATAAGGCACGTATCCGCGGTTACCTAATAAAACAGTTGATCTCTTAAAAAAGCTTTGAAGAAGTTTGAAAATGGCGGAAGTAGGTTTTTTACTGTGAGGCTTTCAGTAAAATGGGAGGCGATGATTTATATAGGGTTACAAAAACCCTAGAAAGCTAGCTACGTGGAATCCACTAACATAATTGTGGCTAGAAGACGGCAAGGTACATGCACTTTTTCCCACTTCCCGATATACATGTGGACACACTCCCCGTTTCCCGAGGCATTTTTGAAGATATTTTGGACTAGATACATAGTCCCTAATATTGGGCGGTAAATTTTCCCGCCACACTTACCGTTGCTTTCACTAGTCTAGCATCCGCGGCTACATGCCGCGCACACTAGACTGGGGGGGGGGGACATGATGACGTATAGTCTATATTTGGGCAACAAGCCCAAATGATAAACATTACTAAAGCCCAAACCTACCACGAGTGGGCTATCATAACAGTGATTTGGGCCGCGTTACCAATGGGATTGGGCTCACGTAGGCCCAAGCCCAATCAAACTATTTATTGTCTAGATAAGGATATTCTATTTACGGATAAAGATCCTTGGACCGGATAAGCACCAAGCGTGCGAAGAGTAAGGGGCACGAAACCTACAAGGATTCTGCGCCTATATATAGAATGACATAATTTTCATTAAAGGTAAGATCTACAAAACCCTAACTTTTTAATATAACCCCAAACTGATTACTTACTCTCATGCCGGAGGATAATCGTGGGAGACAATCCCACGATAAGCCTAACAGTGTTTGTTTACTTTCTTAGTACGCAGGTTTCAAGCATTAAGAGCTAATTGGTACGAGAGCAGGAGTCCAAACCAGGAATGCCCAACTTTTGTATCAACAGGTTCCACTAGTGGGAGATGTGAGAAAGGTGATCATGGATGAGGCTCATAAGACGAGATACTCGATTCATCCAGGGTCTGATAAGATGTACTATGATGTTAGATATTCTTATTGGTGGCCGGGAATGAAGAGGGAGATAGTTGAGTATGTTAGTCGATGTTTAACTTGTTTGAAGGTTAAGGCTGAACATCAGAAACCCTCTGGATTGTTGCAGCAGCCGCCAATTCCTGAATGGAAATGGGATAATATAACTATGGATTTCATTACTAAATTGCCTCGCACAAGTAATGGACATGACACGATATGGGTCATTGTGGACAGATTGACGAAGTTTGCACATTTTCTAGCCATTCGTGAGGATTACAAGATGGAGAAGTTGGCAAGGATCTATATAAATGAGATTGTGGCAAGGCATGGTGTGCCTGTGTCTATCATTTCAGATCGGGATAGTAGATTCACTTCGCGGTTCTGGCAGTCATTGCAAAAGGATTTGAATACACGGTTAGATATGAGTACTGCTTATTATCCACAGACCGATGGGCAAAGTGAGTGAATGATTCAGACATTGGAGGATTTGCTTCATGCTTGTGCTATTGATTTTGGAGGAAGCTGGGATACTCATTTGCCTTTGGCTGAGTTTTCCTATAATAACAGCTACCATTCAAGCATTAGATGTGCACCATTTGAGATGTTGTACGGAAGGAAGTGTAGATCACCGGTGTTATGGGCAGAGGTTGGGATGAGTCAGTTAATTGGACCTGAATTAGTACAAGAGACTACAGATATGGTCTTTCGGATTAAAGAAAGACTTAAGGCTGCGAGAGATCGTCAAAAGAGTTATGCGGATAATCGCCGCAAACCGTTGGAGTTTAGTGTTGGGGATTTTGTGATGTTGAAGGTGTCACCATGGAAGGGTGTTGTGCGTTTCGGTAAGAAAGGCAAGTTAGCACCTAGATATGTTGGGCCATTTGAGATTACGGAGAGGATTAGACTTGTGGCATATCGTTTAGGATTGCCTGAGGAACTAAGTGGCGTGCATGATACATTTCACGTGTCTAATTTGAAGAAGTGTTTGGCGGATGCTAGTTTGCATGTGCCACTAGATGAGATTAAGATTGATAGAACACTTCACTTTGTGGAGGAACCTGTTGAGATTATGGATCGAGAAGTTAAGAATATGAAGCGTAGTAAGATTGCATTGGTAAAGGTACGATGGAACTCCAAACGTGGTCCTGAGTTTAGTTGGGAGTGTGAGGATCAAATAAGAGCTAAATATCCTAAGTTGTTTGCTGAGAAGTCTGATGATATAAGCTGTTAAATCTCGGGACGAGCTTTCCCTAAGTGGGGGATCATGTAACAACCGTGATTTTAGCAGGTTAGTTAGACTTTTAGCCTTGAGTTAATCTAACTTTGTTTGGTGTGGTTTGAGTAGTTATATGGGTATATGGGTGTTATTGTGTGTTATAGTGTGATTAGTATTTGAGTTAGCACTAAATCCCTTCACGTTGTGGTTGTTATTGCGATTTCTGATGATGTTGATTTTGGGAAAGTTTATTTTGATCACCCGTGTGGTGTACAAATGGCTTGTGTATATTTAGTGTTTTGAGGTTTTGCGTGACGAGTCTTCGTTCAAGTATTTGAGCATTAATAAGTTACGGGAATGTTGTTTTCGTGAGAAATGGTTATGGAGTGTGTGAAAATCTATTTTTGGAAACTTTATTTTGAAAATGAGTATTTTCCGGTTTGTCGTAAAATTAAGGTTTATCGCGAAAGACGTTAGGTTTTGTTATGGGAATACATAAAATATGAAAAGTATGAGGTTTTGAGTGTAATAAATAAATTTAATAAAAAAAATAAAAAATAAATATAATTAAGGGGGGCGGCCGAATATATGGATTAGGGGGAAAAAGGAAACCAAATTTGATACCAAATACAACTCTAAGCCTTAAGGGTTATCCAAAATAATTATAAATACAAAATTAAAACCTCCCTACCCCTTTTTCTTGAATGTACGGTCGACCAAGGAGGGGGAACAAGAGAAAAATTTAGGGTTTTGTTTTTGAAGCTAAAACCAAGATCAAGGTATATTTTTAATACTAGTTTTCATGTAATTAATTAATTATTGTTATGATTCATGTAATATTTAATATGATGGAATCTAGGGTTTATTTACTTCTGTAAATTAATGAAGTAAAACATGTTAGGATCATTAGTTGTTAATAATATGGTTATTGGATAAGAGAATTGAGTGTAAAACGCGTTAGATTATGTGTTAGGGTTTGGGCAGAAAATTATGGCTGTAAAGATGTGAGTGTAAATAACATATGGTGAAGAGTTAAGTCACGAATTTTAGGTCTACATTGAATTTTAATGAAAGAGCTTTCCAAAAAGTCCAGCCACGATTGATTTCAAGGTCGGGAAGTTGGTCTTTTGATTTTTCTTTGTTAAGGTGTCAAAGCTGTCAAACTGGGACAGATTTTGGGTAAAAGTTTGAGGGTGTTTTGTGGTTGTAAAAGTGGTTAGTATGGTGTCTAGGAGATCTATGTTGGGTCATGTGAGTCTTAGACATCCATCATATGTGTATTACATGGGTTGTAGCTTTTAGCTTGACCTTGTGTAATGTGGATTATTTCTGTGTGCTTTAGATTGTGAGTTGTTTTTGTGGAAGCTGCGGAGTTTAAGGTGAGTTCATAGTCCCATATTTTACTTTGTTTTTAAACTTGGGATGGGAATGATGCTTGTCTTAAATATTTGAGTTACTGTGATTATGTGTGGTTTAAAAGCTTGGACTTATAATGTTATCGTAATAATGCTATGTGGTACATGAAAGTGTGATTCCGATTAGGTTAGCGACCTAATTGATGCTGTGTGATATGTGATTCCGATTAGGTTAGCGACCTAATTGATGTTGTGTGATTTCCAATTGGGAGGATGCTTATCTTGTTGCTCGCGCATGCGACCCAATTGATGATGTGTTTTGGAGCGGGGGTCACGTTCCGGCCTGATGGTTTCCTTTTTGTGTGATGATTGGTTTATGGATACATGTAGCTTGTATGATAACTATATTTATTTGTCCATCTATGATTAATAATCACAGTGAACTGGTTGCCTTGTGAGTGTATGTGTGTCTAAACCTATGAATCTCACCAACGTAATGTTGACATTTTAAGCATCATTTTCAGGTGAGCATTCTAAGGCCAAAGTTGAGGGCAGCAATTATGCGAGACTTAGTTGCATATGAAGACTTTGTTATGTTTTTGGGATTTGACTTTATTTGGATTTGGTTTTGATATATTTATGTATTCCGTTTGGTACTTTCATATCTATTGAAGATACCTTTTGGATTTTGTTTTGGTTATTTATTTTATCTTGGGGTATTGTTACAACACTGTGTGTTGGTACCTTGCTCTATTTATGTGCATGTAGTTGTTCTCTATGTTGACACCAGGTGTTGTGATGATATCCATGAAGTTACACCCGCGCGTTTCCGCCGTGGCGGGGTGTGACAATTGTGAAGTACAATTGGGAGTTTAGCAAGGATAGGTGTTTACAAGGTCCAACACCCAAGTGTTGGGAAAAACTTGAGACAGAGTCCTGGCGCGCTGCCCGCGCGTTGACGCGCGGGTGACATGCTGGCCTCTGTAAAATTTTCCCAAGTTTGGCTTCTTGGCCTATAAATACAACCCTTGCCTCTTGTATTCCTCACCCTTTTCCATTATTCTTTCTCTCTAGATTCTTTTTCTCTAAACACTCTCAAATCTCTCTATCTCTAATCTTGTGGTCTTGATTTTTATACTAACATCTTTGAAAGAACACATATCTTTGCAAGGGAAGAATCACAAGAACCTAATCCACTCTTGTGATTGTGTCGAGTGTCTTCTTTCTTATACCCTTTCTATTACAATCGAGTCTCTAGGTTAGGTTAGGACTTGATTGAACAAACATTCAATCATTTATTCAATTGTTTATAAGGGAAGTCTTGTATCTTGGTGACCAAGCCTAGATCATTGGGGATCTAGTTGGGGTTTGAAACTTCTGGGTGAAGTCTTGGTAGAGATCTTTGTGATCCTTAGGTGAAGTCGAATCGCGAGATTCTTTTGGGTGGTTTCCGTGGGCAGAATACCGTTAGGGAGTAACTCCTTCTTTGTGAGCATCAATATTGGTGAATATTGGTGGAGTGAATTATAACGGTTTGTAGTCCACCGAAAGGATTATACTAATGAATAGTATCGAAGTCGCGGATTCGCAACTGGACGTACGGATGGTATAAACCCCCATCCCGAACTAGTATATATTGTGGTGTCTTTCTTTACTCGCATTATATACTTTGGTTGTGTGTGTGGTTGTTTGGATTGATTATACAACCACTTGGTTTTCTTTGAGGCTTAAAGTTTTTTAAATTTCTTAAAAGCCTAAGAAACCGTATTCACCCCCCCCCCCCCCTCTACGGTTCTACAATTGGTATCAGAGCGGTATACTTAAGTTTTTGAGCGTTAAAGCCTTCCCGAGAAGTCGTTTTAAGTCAAAAACTTCTTTACCAAAAATCTAAAATCCTAACTAAGATTTTTGGTAAAGTAGAGTATAGATCCATGGCTCAAGAGAACTATGTAGAGGGATGTTCTATGCAAATACCACCTTTTCTAGAAACCGAAGGGTTTTGTTTTTGGAAAACCCGGTTTGAGACCTATGTTAGGTCCAAGGACCTTGACATGCGGGAGGTCATTCAAAATATGATTTGCATGGAATTAGGACTAGTTTTGCAAAGTTTTCAATGCATAGGGGTATATATGGTAACTTTCTAAAAATATAAATTCTAGGGACTATTTTTGACATTTCTTAGAAGTTATAAGTGTAAGGACCCTTTTTACAAAGTTATATAACCTTAGGATTAAAAGATAAATAGTTATAAACTAATAAGGACTAGTTTTGCAAAAGTTATAAAGTAAAGGGTATAAATGGTAAATTTTGAAAACATATAAGTCCAAGGGTCATTTCTGCTATTTTCGTAAAATATATGAGGATAAGGACTAAATTTGCTAAATTTAGATAGTTAATAACATAAGTATATAAGGGTATAAAGTGAAAGTATCTTAGTAAGGAATTAGTGAAGTCAGTATTTAGATACTGCTGAAGGATTCTGCTGACAGGTTTCTGCAGATGCATAAAGTGGTTTCTGCTGAAGAATGGTTCCTGCTGAAGAATAGTGTTACTGCGGATATAGTTAATCCGTAGATAGAGATTAGTTATTTTAGGACATGATATGTAGAATATCGTTTATTAGTTTATGTTATTCGTTTCTTGTAGAAGAATGTAGGGTTTCCACTAGTATATAAGGAACCCAAGGATATTGTATTATGTACGAGTTTCAAAACGATTATTAGTGAATAATATCGATCCATAGAGGATCAAAGTTTAGCATACAGTTTATATTTATATTCCGCAATGAGTAAAAGCTAACAAAGATTGTCTATTTAGTTTACTAGTGATTACATTAGTTGACTAACGATCTATTTGCTCGAGATCTATCAAGTGTAGATCCTACAAGTGGTATCAGAGCCACAAGATAATCTCTGTAATCTAACTCACACTCAAATACCTTTTCCACTCAGTAACAATGGTTGATGGAGATGCTACTGATGTCACTCTTACAAACACCAATGCCCTCACTCAACAACTCCAACAGGTTGCCTTCTCCAACAGCAACGCCAAGTTTCCCTATCTTAGGAAGGATGAGTATGAGATTTGGGCCATGAAGATGCAGAACTGGATTGCCAGTGTCGATTTCAACATATGGAATGTGATATTAACTAGGTGCAGTCCTAGGAAGTAAGGAAAAGATTCAAAGGGTAATATGACTACTTTACCTCCAACATCTGCTGAAGAGATCCTTGCTGTACAAAGGGAGAACAAAGCAAGAACTATCCTACTTCAAGCAATTCCTGATGATCACATGGGAGATTTTCATCACCTGACTGATCCCAAAGAAATCTGGATGGCAATCAAAACTAGATTCGGGGGCAATGAAGAATCTAAAAGGATGAGAAAGTCTATGTTGAAGCAAGAATTTCATGAATTCAGAATAACTGAAGAGGTGGGCATTCACAAAGGCTATGATAGGTTTCATAAGATTCTAAGTCATTTGAATCAGCTTCTAGCCAGACCTGATAATGAGGAGGTCAACTCCAGGTTTCTAAGAGCCTTACCTCCCTCATGGTCTCAGGTCAGCATATCTTTGAAATCCAAAGGAGGCTTGGATTATCTCTCATTTGATGACTTGTATAACAAGCTCAGAGCCTTGGAACTTGACATCAAGGGACACTCCTCTTATGCAGCACCTCCTTCACACTCTGCATTCATCAGCACTAATTCAAACTATATGCCACAGTCTTCTAGTCCAAGTCCTTGCACTACAACATTGTCTTTCACAAATGCTAGTCCAAAGAATCATCCAAAGGTTAGCAATGTGATGGAAGATGTACTTCACTCATTTGTTGCTGAAGTTGATCAACAGTAACAAATAGCTTATGAAGACTTTGAGCAAATTGATGAACTTGCAATGGAAGAGTTGGACTTAAAGTGGCAAATGGCAATGCTGTCTCTTAAAGTCAGAAGATTTAAGCAAAAGGTTGGAAGAAAGCTCCAAGTTAATGGAGGAGATGCAGCTCGTTTTGACAGAAGAAAAGTGAAGTGCTATGCATGCGAAGAGATTGGCCACTTTGCAAGAGAATGCAAGACCAAGAAGAGTGAAGATAGTACCAGATATTCTGCTTACAGGAAGAAGGAGGTGGAGGCTAGAGAATCAAAGGCTTTGGTGACTGCTGTAGATGCTTGTGTTGACTGGAATGAGCATGAATCTGAAGATGCAACAAGCAGCTCTCCTCAACAAATCTCATGCGCGGCTAGCTGTGATGCTGACTTTGCCTTCATGGGAATATCTCCACAGGTATCTGATTGTGTTTTTGGGTGTGATATTAAATATAAAACTCTTAAAGAAGCCTATGATGATATGGAACCAATATATAATGCTAGCTTCATTGAAGCTCAAGCTTATAAAGAAGCTGTTAAAACATTAGAAAAACAGAAAGTGTGGTTTCAACAAAATCACTTAGCTTATGAAGAAAAGATAAGAGTTTTAAAAAGAGATTTAGAGATAACTAGCAATGAATTAAAATTTACTGAAAAAGAAAAAGCTAGAATTGAGTCTGAGAAAGAAGTTTTGATTGATAAATTGGCTAATGAAGTAACTAGGCATAAAGAGTGGCTAATTTCAGGTGATAATTTAGCTAGTTTACTTTATAGTAGTCAGTCTGTAACTTAAGAGATAGGTTTAGGTTTTCAAAAATATGTAGGTATAGAGGCACATCATTTTTTAGATAAGAAAAGTAAAAATAACTCTACAGCTGTAAAATTCTTAAAGGAAGGTGAGATGCATGTTGTACCAGGACCAATTAGAGGTGAATTCATGCCTACCTCCCAAAACCTCTGACTTTGATGGTTCACACCATTTGTATGGCAAAAAGTCTGATGACTTGTCAAACCTTACTTGTAAAACTAATAACTCTGACTCTCCCACTACCATAGGAACTCCTAATCCCACATCCCATAATTTGGACTTACCTGAATCACAGACTCAAACTGGCATTACGATCAATGACTCCCCTGACTCTAGAAGTACCTCTAGTGATGATTCTAATGAATGTGTCTCTTGTTCTTTCAGGGACAAAAGCTCAGAGACCTCTAGTTATGCCAGCTGTGAATCCAAGACCAAGTCAGACTCACCCAAGTCCTCAACAAAGCTATCTGTCAAGTCCTCTTACAAGTCTGTGGACTCTAAAGTTGCTGCTGATGAAGTGATTTCAAAGACAGCCTCTTCTGAAGACTTGTTATTTACTTCTTTTAAAAACAATTCATTTAAGTCTTTACAAAACAATTCTATTTCTGGTGGTTGTTTGGATAATTTTGTGTTTCCTAAGACATCTTTTGGTTTCAATAAATCTTCTAGAAAGAAGAAGTGTTTTGTTTGTGGTAGGAAATTGCATTTGGTTAAGGATTGTGATTTTCATGAAAAGAGGATGGGTGTTTCTACTGTTCATAATAGACCTAGACCAATGTGGACCAATGTTTATAGCAAACCCTCTTATGTTCCACATGCACCTCACACCACTAGCAGAACCAACTCAGTTTCTGTTGAAAGGTCTGTTCCTCCTGGTGGATCTGTTTCTGCTAGTAGATATGCTGATAGGAATAGATATGTGTCTAGACCATTTTTTGGATTTAATCATACTTATTTTCAAAATGGTTATTGGCTTGGATATTATGACCCAATGATTTTGGGAAGGGCAAATTGGGATTCTGCTTAAAGTCCTCAGCAGATTGTTCTTGGAAATTTGATAGACCATATGTATACAGGGGTTCCAGGAACAATCGTGGATCTATCTCATCTACATGGCTACATAGGCAAGATCCACAAGGCAGGCTCAAGTCTTTCAAGAGTTGAGTCTATCAATGTACTTATACTGTTGTATAATTTATTTGTTGTTGTAGGGACATCCTCTTTTAAATAAAGACTTAGGTATAGTAGATAGTGGTTATTCAAGAAGCATGTCTAGGAATCAGGAGAAGCTACATAATTTTGTGCCTTTTAATGGAGGCATAATGAGATTTGGAAGTGGAGTAGGAAGAATCACTGGAAAAGGAACCATTAGAACTCCAAAAGTTGATTTTGAGAATGTCTACTATGTGAAGGAACTACAAGGTTTCAATTTGTTCACAGTTTCACAAATCTGTGACAAAAAGATCCCTGTGCTTTTCACTGATGAGGACTGTCTCATTCTTTCACCTGACTTCAAAATGCCTGATGAAAGTCATGTATTGCTAAAGGTTACAAGAAATCATAATCTTTACACATTCAATTTGAATGATGTCAAGCCAGAAGGTGATCTAGCATGGTTGGTGGCTAAAGCATCCTTGGATGAATCTACAAAATGGCACAGAAGGATGGCACATGTTAACTTCAAAGTAATCAACAAGCTTGCTAAAGATGGACTTGTTCATGGACTTCCTTCCAAGATATTCACCAATGAACACAACTGTGTTGCATGTAAGAAAGGAAAGCAACACAAAGCTTCTTATAAGGCTATTACTGCTGTAAGCACAATCTCAGAACCTTTGCAGCTGCTTCATATGGATCTTTTTGGTCTAACATCCATCAGGAGTATTGACCATAAGTACTTCTGTTTGGTGATCACTGATGCTTTTAGTAGGTTTAGTTGGACATTCTTTTTGGTGACTAAAGACCAAACCTTTCAGACACTTAAAGAATTTATGGCCCTCATTGAAAACCAACTTAACAGAAAGATCAAAGGCATAAGGTATGACAATGGGACCGAGTTAAAAAATGCTAATCTTATTGAACTCTGTGGGTTAAAGGGTATAAAAAGGGATTATAGCAATCCTAGGACTCCACAGCAGAATGGAGTTGCAGAGAGGAAGAATACGACCCTGATAGAGGCTGAACGATCTATGCTTGATGACTCTAAACTTCCCACTATGTTTTGGACTGAAGTAGTTGGCACTACTTGTTATGTGCTGAATAGGGTGTTGATTACTAAACCACACAATAAGACACCTTATGAGCTTTTGACAGGGAATAAACCTACCATTAAATACTTGAAACCTTTTGGATGTCAAGTGACTATTCTTAATACAAGTGATCACTTAGGCAAATTTGAAGAAAAAGCTGTTGAACGGTACATTGTTGGTTACTCAGCTCATAGCAAGGCTTACAAGGTATATAATTTGGCTGCCAAGAATATTGAAGAGACTCTTAACCTGGTATTTCTGGAGGACAATGAAAATACTCAGGGTAAAGGTCATGGATGGTATTTTGACCTTGATTACTTGACAGATCATTTGGGGTATACAAGATTTAAAACTAACCCTTCTGCAGGTACACAAGTGTCTCCTACTAACCCTGGAAGATGACTCAGACAATGATTCAGAATGTGATGAACCCACTATTATTGTATCCTCTCTCCCTATTCATGTTGCAGGTCCCACTACTAACACAGAAGCCTCTGATGCCAAAACTGCTGATGATGTGGAAAACTCAACCTATGCAGAAGATCTTGCTAGACTTAAAAAATAGGAGCATGCAGCTGCTGAATAATCTAAAAGGATTGGTCTTGAATTTGCTCAAGACACTGAAGCACTCTTGAAACAAGCTTCTATTGATGTCAGCAAAAAATCTATTTCTGCTGATGAATGTGCTGATGCAGCTGCTGCCAATACCCCTGAAGGTATTTATGCTGCAACACCTGTTTCCACTGCTACATCAACTAGCTTAGAAGAACCATTTGGCAGGTTCCCCAGCCCCTCAGATCTTGGCAACCATGAACAAAGTGCTGGCATTTTTCAATCAGCTTCTTATGATGAAGACTTTGCTCTAACTTTGACTAATCTTGAACCCTCTGTTGATGTCAATCCTGTTCCCACTAAGAGAATCAACACCATTCATCCTCAAGAGAATATCCTTGGTGATCCAAATGCTATGGTTCTAACCAGAAGTGCTATAAAGCAGACACAGTTTGGTCAATACGCCTTTTCACATATGTGTCTAATCAAAAGAGAGACAATCACACATATTAGAGGCATTGTCTGTTTGCTTGTTTCTTATCACAAGTAGAGCCAAAAAGCATTAAACAAGCTTTGAGTGAACCTAGTTAGGTTGAAGCTATGCAGGAAGAGATGCAACAATTCAAGAATCAAGATGTTTGGGTACTTGTTGATCTATCTGCAGGTAAAATTGCTATTGGAACCAAGTGGATATTAAAGTGCAAGAGGGATGCAAGAGGTATTGTGGTCAGAAATAAAGAAAGATTGGTGGTTCAAGGTTTCAGACAAGAAGAAGGGATTGATTATACTAAAGTTTTTGCACCTGTTGCTAGGGTGGAGGCAATTAGGTTATTTTTGGCTTTTGCCTCATACATGGGATTTGTGGTATATCAGATGGATGTAAAAAGTGCCTTCCTCTATGGCAAGATTGAGGAGGAAGTCTATGTCACACAACCATAAGGCTTTGAAGACCCACAACATCCTAAGAAGGTGTACAAGGTTGTCAAGGCACTCTATGGCCTTCATCAAGCACCAAGAGCCTGGTATGCTAGGCTATCCACCTTCCTTTTGGAACATGGATACAGAAGAGGGGCAATTGACAAGACTCTCTTCATCAAGAAAAACTCCAGGGATATCATTCAGGTACAAGTTTATGTGGATGATATCATTTTTGGCTCCACAAAGGAAGCATGGTGCAGGGAATTTGAAAATTTGATGAAAATTGACTTTCAGATGAGTGCAATGGGGAACTGACATTTTTCTTGGGGCTACAAGTCAAACAACAACCTGATGGGATTTTTATCCATCATGAGAAGTATGTCAAAGATATCTTGAAAAAGTTTGACTTTGAACTTTTGAGGACTGCAACTACTCCCTATGAACCTCTCAAGCTTAAAAATCCAAATGAACAAGATGAAGCTGTTAATGTACATCTATATAGATCCATGATTGGATCACTCATGTATCTCACAGCTCCCAGGCCTGACATCACCTTTGCTGTCAGGGCTTGCTCAAGACATCAAGTCACTCCATTGACTTCCCACCTCAATGCTGTGAAGAAAATTTTCAAGTATCTCAAAGGCCAACCCAAGTTAGGTCTTTGGTATCCAAGGGATTCACCATTTGTGCTGGAAGCATATAGTGATAGTGACTATGCTGGGGCTAATTTGGACAGGAAATCTACAACAGGAGGTTGTCAATTTCTTGGTCGAAGACTCATTTCTTGGTAGTGCAAAAAACAAACCATTGTGGCTGCCTCTTCTACTGAAGCAGAATATGTTGCTGCTGCTAACTGTTGTGGCCAGGTACTCTGGATTTAGAATCAAATGTTGGATTATGGGTTCAACTTTATGAACACAAAAATCTATATTGATAATCAAAGTACCATTTCCATTGTTAAAAATCCAGTTTTTCATCAAAGAACTAAACATATTGAAATTAGGCACCATTTTATAAGAGATGCAAATGAAAAACATTTAATACAGGTGCTTAAAATTCATACTGATGATAATGTGGCTGATTTGTTAACAAAAGCTTTTGATGGACCTAGGTTTAACCACTTAGTTGTCCACATTGGGATGGTTAACCCTTGAATGCTATGTTTGAGGGGAGGCATAAGCCTCAGGGGAGGCATATGCCTTTGGGGAGGATTGAAATTGATGTTGTATATTTTGTATCTTATTTGTATTTTGTTTATTGCTGACACTAATCTACTAATGATTCTGTAAGTTTTGTTTGCTTTGTTTGTTACTCTGTGTCTATTTTGCAGAATGTCCTTAAGTGAAGTTGCTGATCTTTATGTGTTATTCACCAAGAGCTGTTTTCTTAGGGAATGTGGTCATGTTTGCTGAGCATTGTTTCTATTGAAGAGTCAATCATACTGAAACACATTGCTTCTATTGAAGTAATACACAAGAATTGATAAATAAGGAAAATGTTCATTCATTCAAGAAACAATTTATAGCTTACAATCAACTTCAAAGTGGAATACAAAGACCATTCCTACAGTAAGTCTACCAAACTAATACTAAGCTTCTATCATCAATTACAAAAGGGCTGGTGGATATGCATGACCAGTATGATGAAGAAGCTGAAGGTGAAAGTGGAAAGAGTAGAATGATGATGATGATGATGACGAAGATGTTCAAGAACCGAGTTTTATATCTTTAGTTCAAGGCAAGAAGATGCTCAAGAACCTAGTTTTACATCTTTGGTCCTTAGCAACATCCCATCATCAACTACTCCACTTTCCCTTTCCCCTTACCCACCACCTCTTCCTTCTTGCCCTTTCCCCTATGTCCATGGTATGAAGTACCAGATCCTGGAGCAGGAAGACCCAACACTACACCCCGTGATGTTGGAAGAGATGGATTTCTCTTCCTTGGCCTTGGTTGGGATCTCTCTGGTGTGGAAGGAGGAAGGAATGATGGATCTTCATCTTCATCCTCTTAAGAATCTTCATCAGAAGTAAAGATGAAGGGAGAGACAAATTGTCTCTCAGTAGGAATGGGGGCATTGCTTGGTTCACCCCTCTCTAGTGCATTCCATCGCCTCTCCAACTCTCTAGCATAATCTGAATCATCCAACTCAGTAGCATAAGGTGGAAGATCCTCTGATGATGAAGAAGAGGAAGTGGAGGAGGTTAGGTAAATGATTTCTGGTTTGGAAGACATGATTTGGTGAAGAATTGGGGTTAATTGAGAAATTAGGGTTTGATGAGAATTGGGGGTAATTGATATTTGTAAAAGTGTGATTTGGGGGTTATTAAATAGGCGAAGTCAAGGCTTTATGATAATTAATGCGAGTTAGGTGGCACAGTAAAAATCAAGATATTCACTGAACATATTTTTACTCTTGATTGGTTTCTGCTGATTGACCATCCATCAGCAGATAGACTTTCATTTCTGCTGAAGGGTAATTTTGAAATTGGATGGAACCACTTTCCACGTCAGATATGGTCAACGATTTGTTTCGATAATTTTTTACCACGATTGGGGAACTTCCTTTTATAACCTACTTTGCATATCTTCGCCAAAACTAAATTATTCCCCCATCCCTCAATTTAAACTCATCATTCATTTGCATAATTCATAACCGTCTCTCGCAAATCATTCAAATGGCAAGACTTCAATTCAAGAAACATCATAACAAGTTTGATGTTCTGAAAAAGGCTAAAGGTCATGAACTGTATGATTCAATGGTGGAGTTTCTACAACGTTCAAAGATTCAATATGCTTTAACACATTCTCCAAATGTGATATATGAATCTATGGTGAAGCAATTTTGGGCATCTGCTAGGAAAAGATCTGACACAGAGATCGTGGCTGATATTGATGGAAATGAGTATGTGGTGACTGAAAGTTTGATAAGGACAAAGCTTCATTTGGATGATGAGAATGGTGTTTTTCACTCCAACACTGAAGAGATACATGCTGGGTTGAGGGAAGTTGGTTATCAAAGCACTGACACAACAAAGTGGCTTAAGAATCAGTTCTGTCCAGTGTTCTAAAAGGCGCGCCTTGGCGCCGCAAAGGCGCGAGGCGTCACCTCCACGCCGCGCAATAGACCAAGGCGTCATCTTAAGGCTTGTCATGAGATGAGATGCAATAAGGCATGATAAGGTGTACTGATATTTGAGACATTTAGGGTATTTTACTAGTAATTGGAATTTGGGCATCGTATTTGAAGTTTACAAGTATTTGGCGTTTAGAGGCTTACTAGTATTTGAAGAAGATTACAAATGTAAAGATAGTTTCTTGAGTTTATTGCTTATGTATAACACATTTTGTAAACTCGATGTATATGAAATATGATATACTAATGAAATATAATATAAATCTTTAAATTTATAAATACTTTTTGCCGCCTTAATTCACGCCTTAAAAACGCCATGCTGCCACGCCTCACGCTAAGGCTTGAGGCTTGACCATGCCGCCACGCCATGCCTCACGCTATTTATAACCTTGGTTCTGTCCCAAGTGGAGGTATTTGGTGCATTTGCTGCTCCAATGTATTAGTAACAAGTCTGGTGGCTGGGATCAGTTCTCTACCCAATTGGGTTGTAGTATTGTCTGTCTCTCTAAAGGGTTAACTTATAATTTCTCAAAGTTAATTTTTAATAATATGATAGAAAATGTTGAGAAACAAACACATAAGTTTTTAATGTACCCTAGGTTTCTACAAATTATTTTAGACATAACAACTGAAGACAGAATTCTTGTGCCTATTAAGAGTCTTGGTTCTAAGTTATTTGCCTCTATGCAAACTAACTATGATGGGGTACATCACCCTCTGTTAGCTGCTATGTTGCCACATGGAAATGATGATGTAGATGAGGGTGATGCTATTGGTGATATGCCCTCTCAACCTGCTGCTGATGATGGTAATCCATCATCTTCTGGTGTTGCTCCTGATGGTAATCCTTCAGTGGTAAATGAGGGAGAGCCATCTACAACTGCTGCACCATTGCCTGTTTCTTCTGACCAGCCTCCACCTTCCCCTGTACCTTTGTCACCTAGTCATGTTCCATCACCATCTCAGGTTGCTCCTGATGAGCATACTCCTGAGGTTGAACAGACAATTCAATCTCTTGGTACACAAGTACCTACACCTCTTGAGCCTGAGATTACTAGATTACCTACACCTAGTCCTGTAAGAGAGCCATATGATGAAGGCTCTCCCAATGTTTTACATATGTCTGTTTCTCCTGCTAGGTTCAATGAAGCTCCTTTTACCACTGAGCAATCTGTTGGTGGAGTAGAGGACCCTGTTACTCTCACCTCTGTACATGATTTGCTTTGCAGGTATATTCAAAAGACTGATGATCTTCAAAAGGAGCTTGCCAATACCAAATCTACTCTTGGTGGTGAGATTGAAAAGCTGAAAAGCAGGGTTCAGGATTTGGAGGCACAACTTGATCAGCAGAAGAAAAGAAAGATTGTGACAGATGCTGATGAAGTGCCTAAGGAGGGTAATTTGGATTCCCTTGAGATCTTGGTTGAAGTTACTTGACAGACTCATGCTTCTTCTCCCAAAGTTGCTGAAGTTTCACAACCGAAGCAGACAATTCATTTCAGCAGAAGAAGTAGAAGACAATATTTGGCAAAGAAAGCTGCTGAATCTTCTAAAGTGTCTAGTGGTGATGAGATTCTTATGACAGAGGTTGATGCTAATCTTCAGGAGAATGAACCAACTAGTGATGATCCTGTTGAAAAGACTACTGTTGATGCTTCTCAATCAGCAGATACATTCTTTGTTGCTGGAAAGGAATATGTGGTATCATCTGACAAGACAACACCAGCTGATCCAATGCCAAAGGAAGTTCCTGCTGATGAATCAGCAGATTTACATGTTTATTGTCCTGATGGTTCTCCAGCACAAGATACTACTGATCAGCATTCTGTTCCTTCTGAAGCTACTTCCACTCAGAAAGATAAAGGAAAGTCTGTTATGGTTGCTCAAGATATTCCTTCTAAAGAGAAAAATAAGAAGGAAATAGCTAATGAGAAGCTTATTGAATTGCTGGTAGCACAATTACAAGCTAAAGAGGAGGCTGCAAAGACTAAGAGGGATTTAGCTATGAAGGCCTCTGAGCAACTTGCTAGAAAGATACAGGCTGATTTGGATAGAATGGGTACTCCAATTACTCATACACTACCTGCTGAAAGACAAAAGGAGTTAGATGAAATTGCTAAGAGGTTATCAGCTGAGCAATGGGAGCATCTAGCTTCTCAAGTCTCTACTAAGCCTGATTTGGCAAAGTCTGTTCTTGGAATTGATTATCATCAGACTGATTTTGCTAAAAGGATGGTTGAAAGAGCTAAGCTACAGAGGCAAGCTGAAGCAGAGAGAAAAGCTAAAGAGCTAAGGGACAAACCATGGACAAAAGGAGAGATTAGAAAGTTTATGAGGAATTTTGTCAAGAATCAAGAGTGTTCTATGTTTGGATCCAGATGGACTCAAAAGAAAGTTTGGGTATTTTCAGACACTCAGCTCACTTCCTACTATGACAAGATCATCTCTAATCTTCATTCCTTAGGTATCGATGTTCCAGATGTGTTAGAGAAGTGTGGTAGACTTATGGATAAGCTTGTTGCTAAGAGGATCAGGCTTGATGATTCTGATGATCAGCCCAAAGAATCTACTGAGTCTTCATTCGGTGTTCAGGAGCATATTCATTCTCCTTCATTATTAACTCAGGTTAATGATTCTACTGATGTTGTTCCTTCACCATCTGCTGATGTTGTTGCTGATGCAGTTGTGGCACCTTCTGAACCTTCAGATGTTGGTAGATCTTCTTCTGCTCCTATTGATGCTTCATCAGCTGTTCTTGTAGTTCCAGAGTCTGTTGCCACAGAAACTCCTATCACTGAACCTATTCCTACTGAAGATCCAAAGGATGTTTCTCCTGATGTTTCAGCAGATGTTCCTAAAGATTCAGAATCTATTCCTCCTGAAGATCCAAAGAGTGTATCTCCTGATGCTTCAGAACCTGTTCTAACAGATGAGAACTCTGATGATCCTCCACTTGTTACTCCTTCTACCCCTAGTACTAGGAAGAAGACAGTTGCTAAGAAGAGAAAGGCTTCTAAGGGTGAATCACCTAAGGATAGTTACTTCATTGACATTGATTCTGATGATGAAAATCCTGTTGTTTGGGAAAGAGTTGTTAAATGGGAACTTATTGACTCTCCCACTGGTTAAGGACAAGTCAATTTACTTCACTGACAAGATGGTTCCACTAAAGAATTTACTTTTCTGAGTCAAATTTTACATATGGTGGATAGGCAAGACATTCTTTCTTTATATGGATGGGTTGTAACTTATTATAAATCTCATCAATCTGAAAGGATTGGTATGTTTTTGCTGGGAGATTTACAAGTGCTCTGTGATTCTCATATTTTTACTGGTACTGGATTTCATGTGTGAAAGGTCTGAAGAATTGGGTAGTTGATACTTGGAAATACTTTCCTCTACCTGATGTTCATATGATCATTACTACCTCAGGCAAAACATTATATTGTTGGGCAGATGTGGTATATCCAATCACTATAGGTGTTATGAACCAACTGCTGGAAGTGAAACTCACTGTTCCTCTGGATATGATTGGGAATGATATGCATATGGCTAAACAATTGATTAGGGCTATCAAGAGGAGTATTTTCGTTAAAATGGAACTGAAAACTCAGCATGGTGTTCATATTGAAACTTATCTAGAATGATTGGGTATTGGTATGGTATCTTGTTGTATATTTCTTTATTTTCTTTATTCTTTTCTTTATTATTAAAAAAAACTAACAGATTTGTATAGTATTGTATATGTCGTTTGCAGGATTTGGTGTTGGTTATTTTCACACCTTCTCTGGTTATCAATTTACTTGATGTTGACTAATCCATCAAAAAGTTGGATAGTCCAAAGGGTACAGCTTTGGTAAAGACAAGTCAAATTTGTTGATAGCTGTAATAGTTTGCTAAAAACTATTGGGTACTAAACTCACCCATGCTTAACAGCTGAGAGTTGGATGGTTGTCAATTGACCATGGATTTTTCCTTTATGGATTCCCAATAATTGGCTAGCCCACAAGAGTATGGCTTGTGGTAAAGGCAGTGGCAAACCATATTTGGTATTTAATTGACCAAGATGATTTTTCTTCAAATAATTGACTAGTCCTGAGCAAATGGCTACAGGTAAAGACATCTCAAATCTGTTTATAGCTGACGATTTGCTAAAAATCACATGGTCATCAGTGTACCATAGTTTGTGAACTGAAACATTTGGCTACTCCAGTAGTAATGGCTATTGGTAAAGAGACATCAAATCCATTATTTTCAATGATTCACCTCTCACAAGAGTTAACACACCTGGATGTGATGAGAATAGTACGAAACTACTATGTTTTGATGTACATTTGGTCATTTTTTGCTGCAAAGAATGGTGCTTTTCAACTTGTTGCTGATCATTAAGATCCTACTGATAAAGATTCTTTGCTGCTGAAGTTTATCCTCAATCCTCTTCTCCTTGCCTTTGAAGATCTATCAAAAATCTTGGAGTTAACCATGTCAACTTCAAGATTATGGGAGGATTGTAAGGAATTAGTGAAGTCAGTATTTAGATACTGCTGAAGGATTCTGCTGACAGGTTTCTGCGGATGCATAAAGTGGTTTCTGCTGAAGAATGGTTCCTGCTGAAGAATAGTGTTACTGCGGATATAGTTAATCCGTAGATAGAGATTAGTTATTTTAGGACATGATATGTAGAATATCTTTTATTATTTTATGTTATTCGTTTCTTGTAGAAGAATGTAGGGTTTCCACTAGTATATAAGGAACCCAAGGATATTGTATTATGTACGAGTTTCAAAACGATTATTAGTGAATAATATCGATCCATAGAGGATCAAAGTTTAGCATACAATTTATACTTATATTCTGCAATAAGTATAAGCTAACAGAGATTGTCTTTTTAGTTTACTAGTGATTACATTAGTTGACTAACGATCTATTGGCTCGAGATCTATCAAGTGTAGATCCTACAATTTTTATAAATATAAAAAACTAGTTTAACTTAGAAGCATAACACAATACTAGGAAGCTTCATGTGAGGCGTCAGACCCAGATCCAGGCAGTCCGAGGAACTATTTGGCGGCGAGATGACGGCGTCAGAAGTTTGTTCTTGACGCCGTCACCTTCTAAAATCTATATATAGTTTTCTAATTTTCATTCATTAAAGAGGAACAAGTTTGGAGAAACCCTAAGGCCGAACCTTGTACGAATTTTACAGTATATTCAAGGGTTTTCAGCCCTTGAATGCTTACATGTGCTATTGAGATAAGTCTTTTCTTAATTCAATCAATATGTCTATGTGTTGGTTGTCTATATCGTATGCTTGTCTTGATTCCACCATGTTAGGCTAGATCTATCTTGTGTTTGTTTAGATCTAATGAAACCTAGATGTTAATTATGTGTTGATTACTTCTTTGTGGTTGTATTGGATGAATGATTTCAATGTTAGGCTTAAGAAAACTGGCCGATCTCCAATTGGTAACATGCTTAAACGTCTTAGGAAACATGAACCGATGTGTACTAGGTTTTATTGGTTGTATTTAATGCATGAGTAAATTCTAATGATCCCATGTTAGGAGCTTCTTAGCCGGCTCGACATAGGAGTGAAGTAGGCACTCATAGGATTGGGGAGTTAAGTACGCCACCCCATGAATGGTATTAAGGAGTACAATCTGTCATCCACGCAACTATAACAAGTAATTAACATGTAAAAGATATCTAGGGAGTAGTGAAATCTAAGTAAACACATTTCTCCCACTTATTGCTCACAACTTTAGTATAACTAGTTTATTTTCATTTTTAGTATTTTATTTTGATTGCATCTTAGTATTGGGTTAGTTGACTAGCAACTAATTCCGCCCAAATCCTTCAAACCCTAGATTTTAATTTGCTTTCTTAAAAATATAAAAATACAAAAAGAATCATCCCTCATCTCTAGACCTAGTCTTTAGGTTTTCTAATCCTATCAATACTATTCCTAGCTGAACGATCAATCCCCCGGTACTTGTCATTATACTATACTACATCGATCAGGTACACTGCCTGGCGGGGGTTGTAAGCTTCTCGAGATCCCTTGAGAGGTAAAGCCTAGTACAAACCCCACGCATCAAGTTTTTTGCGCCGCAGCCCGGGGAATAGTTATTGTCTAGGTTAGAATCCCTTTTTATTAGGTCTACTTGCTAGATTCCTTTCTAGTATGATTTTATTTTTAATTTTTAGGTTCTCTTTAGTCTATCTTATTTCTTTGTGTTTTTGTTCGTAACTTTTCACCACCCGACATCATGGACGATGGGAATATCTTTGAACCCATCATCCCACCACAACAAAACCCACCACTAGAACCTCTTAGGCCCCGAACCTTAGGAGAGTATTCCCGACCTAGCCACCAAGGCTATCGAAACACCATTGAGCTCACCGGAGCCAATGTGACCCCCTTGCGATCCGACACCATCCGGTTGGTGCAAAGCGGATGTGCATTCCATGGACTTCGTTCCGAAGATCCAAATCAACATCTTAAGAACTTCCTTAAAATCATAGATTCCATAGACCTAGATGTTGCAACTAGAGAGGCAACCCGATTACGCCTATTCCAATTCTCTCTACGTGATCAAGCTAGTCAATGGCTTGAGCGTTTACCCGCGGGATCCATCACCACATGGGATGATCTCACCACTCTTTTCCTTGCTCAATATTTCCCACCGAGGAGAACTACCAAGCTTAAAAATGACATCTTGATGTTCCAACAACGTCAAAATGAAACTCTTTATGAAGCATGGACTCGATATAAAGACCTGCTCCGAAAAGTCCCTCATCATGGCTCCAGATTCAAATCTTTTGCGATAAAGTTAACTATCAAACAAGGAGAGCTATAGATTACGCAGCCAAGGACAAGCTAAACAGACTTAGCATTGACGAATGCTGGAAAGTTCTTGAGGGGTTGGCACAATACGAAGAAGAAGGATGGGAGGACCCAATGTTTTCAAGCAAGGGAAAACTTGATTACACACACACCACCCAAGAGCAGTTATTAGGAAGTATCGAGAAGCAGGTAAAAGAATTAATGAGAGTTGAGAAACCTGCTGCTGAAACCGTGTGGAATCCTAATTTACGTAGGAATGCGGTTATCAACCATGATTTTTCTAAACGTTCACGACAAGAGGAGTTCGAAGGGATAATGGTAACCTTCATGAATAATCAGGAAAAATAAAATCCAGCACCTAGAAGCACGCATGGAAAGTACTCGCAATGCTTTTATGAATTTAGCAGACAAATTCATATCAAGGATCAAAGAGAAGATTAAGGAAAATTCCACACCAAGAAAAATCGAAAAAGTCTTCGAGGTTTCAACTCCTTTGGTGTTTGACCAAGAGGATAACGGGAAATCTTCCCCAAGTGCTTCACCGTCAATCACCCCCTACTTTTGCAAGCATCCTTAGGAAGAGAAGAATTCGCAATTTCACAACATTTTTGTTGGATGCTTGCATACCACGCTCCCAAATTTATGCAAGAGACGTTCTTTTGGTTTTAAACCAGGTGTGAAGAGGTTGCACCTCGAAAACACCACAGTTTTGAGACCCTCTATGGAACAACATCTCTTTGTGCCCACCGGTGACCCGTGCGAAGGTTACAACTTAACTTAAACCTCACCCACCCCTTTCTACAACCACACCTCTTTCCGTGACAGTAATGAAACGTTCGAACCTGGTGGACCTCATTAATGGGATAGCTACTCATAGTTCCTACTCGTGTTTAGTTATTCACACTAAGTGCAGGGACTAAATGTGGAATCACTTCTTTTTACACCTCATACGGGCATCTGACGGCGTCAGATGGTAACTCTTGATGCCGTCACCTCGCTAGTTCAGCAATAATAACCCAAACTCCATCACTTTCAACTCATACCCCACAAATCTCACCCAAATTGCTGCTCCACCTCCGAATCCCCATCCTCCAATTCGACATCATCCATGACTAATCTCCACTCAGTAAGTAGTTTTTCCTCACTCTTTTTCGTTCAATTGTCCTTAGGATCTATCAATTTTGAAAACCCCTTTCATCCGAAACCCCATTTTTTTTGACCCATCATTGACAAATCGTAATGCCATCCATGTGGTGATTTGTAATCATGGGAGTTACCCTTTTATGATATTGGCCCACTTGAATCATGCGTTAATTTAGGGAAAGTCCTTCATGCCACGGATTTTTTGACCCCCCACCCATGTTTTCTGATTAAAGGAGTGCTTGGGTAATGGGTTAAGAGTTTAAAAAATTGATTTTTCCCTCGTAAATGAATGGCTCGACATCTGCTTGATCTGACAGCGTCAGGACCTCCTTCCTGACGGCGTCAGATGTGTCTGACAGCATGAATCAATTAAATTCTCGTTCTAATTGTTTCCACCCACTCTATCTTTTTTCAGGAAAATGAGCAAGTGATCTCGACAACATCGTGGCAGCTCCTCTAGGTCCCAACGAGTTAACTACTGGGAATTGGTCCACAGTTGGGGGGAATTCGACAATGTTCCTGCTACCACTAAGTATGCAGAGCTTTGTAATCACCACATTGATGCTGGTGCTGTGATCGATTGGGAGTTTCTTAGGTCCCAAGGGTTGGAGGCTGCGTTTCTGGGGAGGATCCACACTGATGGGTTCACGGGTCCTCAATGGGAGAGGATGTTTCGGATGAGAGAGATGGTGTATAGTGAGTTGGTGAGGGAGTTCTTTGCGACCTTCCACTTTGATCAGGCTGAGGCTAGGACGGACATGGGGGGGTACCACTATCTATTTTAGGTTAGGAGGGGAGGTTCGATCATGTTCAGTTACTGAGTTTGGTTGGAGGATTGGTTTGTATGCTAGGGAGGAGGCAGTTGAGGGAGGTTTTATGCAGAGGTTGTTGCATGGGGAGACTTTGAGGAGCGATATGAGGTGCGCCACTTTTTGGCCGACCATCGGGGACGGGGTGTACACCTCGACTACTGGGGCAGCATCAATCAGGGACCCCGTGGTCAGGTTGGTCCACAGATGCATCACATACAGCTTGTCGGGACGTCATGGCACCACTCACCGTGTCACTGCTTCAGATCTTTTCTACCTGTATACCATTTTTCAGCGGATGTTTACTGCAACATCCCATTTTGGGTAGCTAGCTATTTAAGGACCAGTGTGGGTGAGAGGGATATTGATAAGGTGTATGGGGGGATGTTCGTGACCCGGTTGGCTCGTTCCTATGATCTTCTTACTCCTCCGATCATGGGATACTTGAGCGACTACGGGGCTTGTAGGGTAATGAGGGCTAAATCCCTCAGGCAGATGAGCATCGTGATGCTGCGGGGGAATGGGGCCTATGATTGGTATGCGGCAGGGGGACCTGATGATGAGGATGATGATGATGATGATGAGGGAGCACCCCAGCAGCATCAGTTTAAGGGTTATGAGGAGGGGACAGGTGACTACTACCAACACATGAGTCGGGGAGACTGGCAGGCACACTAGGGGGCCTGGATGGGTCAGGTGGACGCATGGCGGACCACCACTGACCAGCGCTTTGATTGGATGTATGATCACACCATCCGCCAGATGCAGCACCTCTCCACCCATGATCAGCTTGAGCCTCACCTGCAGATTGACCCATTCCCCAGTCGTGAGACAGACTACCCTCCCTACGGGTACACAGGACACCTCCCTCCTGGCTATGACTACCGTTTTGGTCCTCCTCCCCAGTGATCTTTCTTGATGTTTGTTATTTCTGAACAATTTATTGATGGTTATGTAATTTGAAACAATTGGTACTGTAATAGTGTAGGATGTGGCCTCTGTTGGCATTGGATAATTTTAATTTTCTATGCTTACTTTTATTGGTAATAATAGGATGTGCTTCTGGTGTCATTCTTCGTTTTGTGTGATTTTTATTTTGTTTGTTTGTTATTTGCTTCCGTATGCATGCTTTATTTTTATTGTTGGTAGATCATGTTTCTAAACTAAATAGTGGAAATACTTCACTTTGTTGTTTTGGCCTAGTCTTAACTTCACCTAAAGGTATTTTTGCAAAAGATAAGTGTAAGGGGAAACCCCAAATATGTTTTTAAGAAACAAACCGATCATGGTTCTCCACAATATTAAGTGAACATGTATATTCGTAATTGTCAGAGTCAAATGCTTGTATCGAGTCATAATGAAGTTTTTGCAGGATTTTCCAGGAAGTAGAACCAAGTTTTTCCAGAAGTTTTCCGGAAACTTAACATAAGAATTTCTGCAGGTCACTTCTGACGGCGTCACGAGTTTACTCTTGACGGCGTCACGTGTAAAAATCTGGAAATTTTACCAGTTTTGTTTTTCTAACGGAGTCTTAAAGTTTTTGTTGAATCATTAGTTTTATAATCTCCAGGAAATCTGCAAACTTCATTCCACAAGCGTTATATCTTACTTTGTTTTCAAAGATTTAGTAACTTATGTAGATTGCCGCCGATTTTATGCGAGGTTGCCTTGTCTGTTTTCTCAGGATTCACAGGATATGTATGACAAGAAGATGATTTATTTTTCTGGAAGGGAAGCTTTGATTGTTCATTTTCTTGGAGGAAGATTTAACCTGGCCACCGTATTATCCATACCAAGCGAATTAGGGGAGTATTTGATTTCATTATTTTTACTTAATTCACATTTACATTCTTTACTTGAACATTGGGGACAATGTTCATCTTAAGTGTAAGGGGAGGGTAAAATGATGATACCTTACAAATACACTTTCGCTTGAGTTTGTTTGTTTGATAGTAGATGTGTAATAAAACTATGAGAAATACTTGTTAGTGCAATTTTAGCGCCAAATTTAAAATTTTTTACAACATTTAGGAGTGAAACTTTAGCCATAGCAAGCGTCTCATGGATAGGAGATTGTATGAATAGCACATAACCGTATCATTCAGAAAAATTTTCCACCCAAATATGTGAGGTTCGCCTTTAGATTTGATAGGAAAAACATTCATTATTAGTGCTTATGAGTGTTCCGGTAGCATTTAGATTCTAGAACTTGCGTTAGTGATGCATCCCGAGACCGCTAGTGAGACTACATTCGTGTAGTAGGATTTACTACATGATAAGAGGCATTAGGATCACCCTTGTGTTAAACCCGTATCATAATTACTTGACCATTTAAGTCATATTTCTTGGCTAGTTAAGTCAACAAAATTTTCCCACACCTTAGCGTTGTACTCATTTTTAGTACACGAAACCCCTAGTACACCCCTCCGAGCCTATCTTTTCGTTTCTAACTTTAAACATTTTACTTAAAGGAAGAATTTGTTACACCCCACTTAAATGTACACCCAAATCGCCTTAGCCTTCCATGTATGCGCTCATTTTTAGTGCATTATTGTTATTTGTTAAACCCTAAGTTAATTATCTAGTTGATTACATGGTTGCTAAGTCGAGTCATATCCTTGTACATATTGTTTTGGGACGATTGGGACTCATGGGTAAAGTACTTATTTTATGGAGTAATGGGGAAGAACATAATATATTACCCCCGTATGTACGTTAATCTTAAAAGTACTCCAAGTGTTTTGATTTTCTTAATTCGAGTCATTAGATTAGTTTATTATAAAGTATGTAAAAATTCAAGTGTAAGGGGAATGTTCATTCCCTATGATGTATTATTATTTTGGATGGTAGGGTAAGAGTGTATGAAAAAAAAAAAAAAAAAAAAAAAAAAAAAAATCGAAAAAACATGAAAAAGAAAAGAAAAAAATAGAAAAAGAAAAAGAGAAAAAACATACGAACTACCATCCCGTTTCATTCTATGTTTATTTTATGTTTTTGTTCTTTTTGATTTATTAGCTTAAGTCAACGCCATATTGTACATGTAATTAACGTAGTTTGTTAACTCGCCACCAATAAAGACTGCCTATATCCAACAAAACCGTGTATTTCATATCCCTACACCTAACGTTACAACCCTTTAAAAGACCTCTTTGATAGTTTATCCTAGGTGCTTACGCCGTGTGGTGGAGGTTTGATCCTTTCCCAAGCCTATGGTAATCTATTTTGCTATTACAGGTAGTGAGAGATATCTTACGTTTCCATATTGTAATTTATATCTTATTACACCCGAGAGATGTGAGTATCTAAACACTATTTGTGAAGTGCTTGTGTATGACCTCCGTGCTTGTCTTTGGTCTTTAGTTGAACGATTATTTGTTGTAATTACTTTTATATTAGTGTTAAATGACCCCTAACTTGTATTTTGACTAGAATAAAAGCGCATTTGCTTGAGGGCAAGCAAATCTCAAGTGTAAGGGTATATGATGAGGCGAAAAATGAAATACTTTTAGGGGGTCATTTATGCCCGAAATTGAATTTATTTAATCAAATATTGCCCTAAATCGTTCCTTTTGTGATTTTAGGTACTTTGGGAGTGAAATCTGGAAAAGGAAGCAATTCGGACGTTTTTGGAGCATAAAAGTGAAGAAAACGTCAAAGACTTAATTTTCCAAGCTGAGAACAGTGTTTGACGGCGTCAAGAGAAAATATTTGACGACGTCAAGAGTAAAGTCCATGACGACCCAGAAGAAACCTGAAGGCGTCACAACAAGAGCGTCAAGAGTTAAAGTCATGACGGCCTGCATAAGGAGTACACATGACGGCGTCAGACCCAGATCTAGGCAGTCCGAGGAACTATTTGGCGGCGAGATGACGGCGTCAGAAGTTTGTTCTTGACGCCGTCACCTTCTAAAATCGATATATAGTTTTCTAATTTTCATTCATTAAAGAGGAACAAGTTTGGAGAAACCCTAAGGCCGAACCTTGTACGAATTTTACAGTATATTAAAGGGTTTTCAGCCCTTGAATGCTTACATGTGCTATTGAGATAAGTCTTTTCTTAATTCAATCAATATGTCTATGTGTTGGTTGTCTATATCTTGTGCTTGTCTTGATTCCACCATGTTAGGCTAGATCTATCTTGTGTTTGCTTAGATCTAATGAAACCTAGATGTTAATTATGTGTTGATTACTTGTTTATGGTTGTATTGGATGAATGATTTCAATGTTAGGCTTAAGAAAACTGGCAGATCTGCAATTGGTAACATGCTTGAACGTTTTAGGAAACATGAACCGATGTGTACTAGGTTTTATTGGTTGTATTTAATGCATGAGTAAATTCTAATGATCCCATGTTAGGAGCTTCTTAGCCGGCTCTACATAGGAGTGAAGTAGGCACTCATAGGATTGGGGAGTTAAGTACGCCACCCCATGAATGGTATTAAGGAATACAATCTGTCATCCACGCAACTATAACAAGTAATTAACGTGTAAAAGATATCTATGGAGTAGTGAAATCTAAGTAAACACATTTCTCCCACTTATTGCTTACAACTTTAGTATAATTAGTTTATTTTCATTTTTAGTATTTTATTTTGATTGCATCTTAGTATTGGGTTAGTTGACTAGCAACTAATTCCGCCCAAATCCTTCAAACCCGAGATTTTAATTTGCTTTCTTAAAAATATAAAAATACAAAAAGAATCATCCCTCATCTCTAGACCTAGTCTTTAGGTTTTCTAATCCTAGCGACACTATTCCTAGCTGAACGATCAATCCCCCGGTACTTGTCATTATACTATACTACATCGATCAGGTACGCTGCCTGGTGGGGGTTGTAAGCTTCTCGAGATCCCTTGAGAGGTAAAGCCTGGTGCAAACCCCACGCATCAGTGTGATTCATAGCCCCGCTTTTTATATTTTAATTGTTTATAAACCCATAGGGTGAGACACATGCTTTAAATGTTTTCTGAGCACAAGTATTTTTTTGGTATGCTTTTCCTGAATGATATATATATTTCTTGACGATGTACTAAGTAACTTGTCTTGCCGGAAAGATCCTCAGATCATGAGCCATTAGTCACCTGCGGGTGAGCGCGAACTTAGTTTATAGGCCTATAGGATTGACCATCTCATTCGTAGTTGTCAAGGGCTTGACATGCGGGTGTACTATTTATCGTTTTGCTGGGTATTGGTAAGTGCCCGGCCTTGGGGGCACTTTATATTATTAAATTCCGCGGTTACTGTTTATGTCAGTACAGAGTTACTGTCGATTGGTTTGGTTAACGTCTTGTGTGTCATGAGCTTAGTATCATCAACCGTATGTATGCACGTGTTGCCTCTACATATTGGGTCTTATCTTGATTACCCTCGTATTTGCATTTGTTACTTATATCGTATGATTAAAACCCTTGTGCTCAACTTTATTATTTTAAACCTATGGATTACACTCAACCTTTGTGTTGACTTTTAAGCATGTGTTTCTCAGGTACTACTACAAATTAAGTTTTTGAGCTCTATGATCTTGGGCGTGGTGGAGTGGCTGGACGAAGGAAGTTTTCTGTCAAGGCAGCTTATTTCATTTCTACTATCTTTATTTTTCATGTCCTTCGTAAAACCTTGGTGTGTCTTTAATATTTTTCTGCTGCTAAACTTTGTATTTCTACTACTACACTTGGTTTTTCCACAGCTAAAACTTTGTCATTTTCCGCAGCAATCTTTTATTTTTATTCCGCTGCTATTTGTTAAAGAGCCTATGTGCTCTAAAATGGTTTATAAAATGAATGATGTGTTTTGAGGCACTTTTAAACGTCCCGTGTTGTGGTCGTTAGCTATAAAGGTACCTGGTTTCAATTCGCGTAGTGCCCCCAGCATGTCAGCTGTCGTATTTTGAGTTGGGGGTGCTACAGTAGCTGCCTCTTCAGTCATAAGACCAGACCCTGATGCACCTGTCAGGGTCCCCTTTCAGATGAAAGGAGTAACATATCTGATGACAGAGGATGAAATCCACGCTCACATGGATAAAGTGGAAAGATTGAAGAAAGTAGCCTTGGAGGAACAAGCAAGCAAGGCTACTCTCATTTAGGTGGTTAATGAGGAAGCCACAACTATTGGGTTGAAGCCTCAGGATCTTGCACAAAGGGAAGGTGGTGAAAAGTTTAAAAAGGCTCAGGATGCTGCCCTGATGGCTCTGAAAGAAAAGAGGGATTCCAGACTAAAGAAACCTGCTGCAGTTAGGCAACAAAATATTAAAAAATACACCTGGATCATGACACAGAGACTAAACCCTAAAACTATCACTGATGTCAAGATTCACCAGAACTCCATACTAGCTGTTCTTAGTGTCTACAGAGGCCAGGACAAACGACACTTTGAAGTTCGTGATCCCTTCAGATTTGCTGACTTTGGGATCACTGACCTAGATGAGCTAGGTCCAATTATTCCTAAGAAGAGCAATTTCGTTGTCAAGAACCTACTGAAGTCCCTCAGAATCAGGTATGATCAGCTGGCCAAAAAGCATGAGGAACTTGGCATTCCCTCACTGCTCCCAGCATTAGTACCTGCCATTCAGGCTCCTCCTGCTTAGTCCTCTAAAAGAAAAAGAAAGAAGATAGAGACTGAACATGAAGTCCGTGCTCCAGGCCTAAACTGCGACAGAGCCCTCCCTGAAGGAGTTACATTTGTGAACAACTGGGTCATTGAGCAACCTGAGAGAGGTCTCTTCTTCACAGATGAGTATGGAGATCCAGCCTTCCAAAGATGGGCTGATATTGATCTGTCAGGATTTAAGGCAATGACAGGATACTTCTTTATGGCCAAACTCATCAAGAATGAGGCTAATGTAAGGTTCTGTCATGACCTGAAGATCAAAATCTAAGAGCATCCTGACAAACACTTACAGATTCAAAAAGAGCCAAACTTGAAGCCTTGGGTCTAAAGTTCTGAAGCCTGAGCAAATCTGCAACAACAACTATCTTTTATTTACTTTGTCTTGTTTAGGATTGTAATAACTATGAATAATATTGATGTTTTGTTTAACATTCAGTGTCCTAAACATCACTTAGTAATTTAGTTTGTAGAGATAAGACCTTTGCTATCTCTCAGTGAACCTTGAAACACTCAAGCTATTTGTATATCCAAATAGGGGGAGACTGTTAGGTCTGTTAAAACCTAAACTCCTTAATCTAGGATTTGAACATAAAATATCCTAAGTGTTTGATAACCGAGAACACCAAAAAATCACTGAATGCATAGTTGCTCAGTGAGTCATCCTCACGTTGCTCAGGGCGAATCTATGAAGTAAGGTTCACCATTCAGTGAGGCGGTTCTCAGTGACTGATACCTGAGCCAAAGAAGAAGATGATGGACTCAGTGAGGGATGATAGTAACTCACTAAGTCCCATGACTCCTCACCAACTAAGAACACTGAGTGAACAAGGACTAAAGATAAGAAGACTGAAGTAAAGGCAGGATTAGACGGGATAAGTTTGAATGGATAAGGGAAGGTCCTTATCATGCAAAAGTCAACTTTCCCTGAATGTGTATAATACCAAGACATGTGTCAACACTGAGGACCAGAAAGCATCCCTACGCTTTACTACTTATAGTCATTTGTAACAGGGACAAAATACCTATGTATTTTGTCCAATGTAGGCTGATGTAATTTGTCTTGTAGTCTTTCTCTATTAGGTATGTGTTAGAGTCTACTTTTGTATAAATAGAGAATAAGTTGGAGAGATAAAGATTAAGTTTTTGCACTTAATGCTTAGACATTCACAAACCAAATCTCTACTCTCTCCAAAGAACAACACAATCCTTGAGATAGCTCAGCTGGATCTTAGTTGTCACTCAAACTTAGTTTGAGTTTAGTGAGGAGTATACCATACTTGTCATTTCCATCCCAAGTGTTGTTCCGGAAACACTTGGGTATAATTCTTTTGATTAATTTCTAATAAAGAATTAAACGTTGAAAACATTGTGTCTTATTTTTTACGTTTATTTACTATTGTTAATTAATCAATACTTCACTACATCATGGAACTTGGTTAGATTAACTTTATAGTTAACCATAACCAAGTAAAAGGGTCCAACACACTCAACGTTTTCAAATTGCAAATATTCAAAAGGATTTTGAAGCTAAGTATAGAAAAGCTAAAGCTAAACTTGCTCTCCTTGAGACAACTCCCTCAGTACCCCAAGCTGCACCTTCCAAACCTGCTCAGGGCAAGAACAAGGTACTTGCTACTGAAGCCTATGATTGGGACGAGGAAGATGTATCCTCTGATCAAGAAGTAAGGGTCAGTGCACTGATGACACTTTCAGATGATAACAAGCTGGCTGCTGGAAAAAGCCATGCTAGAAATGGAGAATGGGTCAACATCACCATGAAAAAGAGACATGCCAGAGATCCTGTTTGACATCTTGATAATGGATGTTCAAGAAGCATGACTGGCTTGAAGGAATATTTGAACAAATATGTAAAAGAACCAGGAGCAAAGGTGGTATTTGCTGATAATTCATCTTGTCCCACTGAAGGTTATGGTTCAGTAAACTGTAGTGGAATAGTTTTTACTAGAATTGCTTATGTTAATGGTCTTAAATACAACTTGATCAGTGTCAGCCAACTATGTGATGCTAAATACATAGTTTAGTTTTATGATAAGCAAGGTACTATCTTCAATGCAAACAAAGAAGTTGTTCTTATTGCCCCAAGAAGGCAGGATGTCTATGTTTTGGATATGTCCTCACTTACTCAGAATGGAACATGCCTTTTCGCTAAAGCCACTTAAACCCTCAATTGCCTTTGGCATAAAAGTCTTTCCCATCTGAATTTGAAAAACATAAACAACCTGGACAAACAAAACAAAGTCCTTGGCTTACCATCACTTGTGTTCTCTAAAGATAAACCCTGCCCTGCCTGTGAAAAAGGTAAACACCACAGGGCATCCTTTAAAACCAAACAAAATTCCTCTATCACCAAATGCCTGCACCTACTTCACATGGATCTCTTTGGACCCTTCAGTCCAATGTCAATCCACCATGAGAAGTACAGTCTGGTCATCGTGGATGAATACTCAAGATACACTTGGGTATATTTTCTGACCAAAAAGAGTCAGGCTGCTGAAACAATCATGTCCTTTATTAGGAAGATTGAAAACCAAAATGACATCAGGGTCAAACAAATCAGGACTGACAATGGGACTGAATTCAAAAACAATGACCTTGAATGTTTCTATGATGAGAATGGTATATCTTAAAACTTTTCTTCTCCTTACACCCCTGAATAAAATGGAGTTGCTGAAAGAAAGAACAGAAAGAACAGAACCCTCATTGAGGCTGTTAGAACAATGCTTAATGGATTTGCTCTTTCCAAACACTTTTGGACTGAGGCAGTAAGAATAGCCTATTATACATAAAACAGGTCTATTATTGTTAAGAGACATAGCAAAACTCCCTATGAGTTATTTAAAGGAAGAATTCCTGACATCGGCTATTTCCATGTGTTTGGATGTCCTGTGTTTATCCATAATCATAATGATCATGTTGGAAAGTTTGATGCAAAAGCTGATGATGGGTACTTCCTAGGGTACTCCCTTGTCTTAAAAGCCTTCAGGGTATTCAACACAAGGAGACAACAGACTGAGGAAACCTTCCATGTCACACTTCATGAGAGTACTGAGGTTGTCAGATTTTCAAATTCCTCTGTGGAAGAAATTGGTATTGATTACTCATCAAGATATCCTCCTGATGAGTATCACCCTAAGAGTAATCTCTCCACACAATACCATGCTGATACAGATGTTTCATATTACATCAATCCTCAGAACTTACCTGAACCTACCATCAGTGAGTTCATAGAAACTCAACCAGTCTCCAATGAGACTACCACCACTAAACCCATAGTTCAGAATACCAAAATTCAAACTGATCACACTGAGGTAACTGAAAATCTCAATCTTGAGGAATCTCAGGCTCCTGTATCAGAACCCACTCCATCTATACATCAGGCTTCTACAAGTTCCTATTCCTATCCAAGACCTCAGGATAGCTGGACTAAGTCCAAATCAATAGAACTTGTTAACATCATTGGGGAGCTCACTAAAGGTATGCTTACAAGGAGCATGGCTGCCAAACTCAAGGCGGCCTCAGCCAATGTATGTCTCTATGTTGATTTTCTCTCAGAAATAGAGCCTAAAAATGTTAAAGAAGCTTTTAAATGTGAGAGTTGGGTTCAGGCCATGAGAGATGAGCTAGAACAGTTTGATAGAAATGATTTCAAGACCCGAGTTTAATGCCCTCAGGGTGTGTTTATCATTGGAATGAAATGGGTGTTCAAAATTAAGACTGATAAGTCTGGAACAGTAATAAAAAACAAGGCAAGACTTGTTGCAAAAGGATATAATCAAAAAGAATGTATTGGTTATGAGGAAACCTTGTGCATATCACATCATCTTAGCAAAAACAAGTTTTTATACCTAACTTTATAAGACTTAACAGTAAAACTAGTGACTTACTTATAAATAAAGTTTATGTTTTGTCATCAACAAAAAGGGGAAATTGTTAATACAAATATCGCCTAAAAATGTTATTTATATTTTACGATCTTTGCTAAGTTTTGTTAATGACAAAGTATGAAGTTTAGCTATAAGTAAATCATCACTTTAAGTGTTTAAGTCTTGTTTAACTAAGGTTAACATTTCCTTTTAAACAAAACATTGTGTTTATTTCTTAAACTAAAATGAGTCTTGTCACATCATATTTATTTCTTAATATAGTAAGGTCACATCACATTTAGGGCAAGCTTTGTCATTATACATTTATGGTAAGAAGTGTGTTTGACTTACTAAGTGGTAGCTTGCAAGTTTAGTGTTTGACTTGATATTATGAGATGTGACATTGTTTGGTTTGCAAGAGTAATGAGATGTGACTTTGTTTGGTTTGCAAGATTTATTGCAAAAACCAACTGCAGCCCTGGCGGTACCCTGGGGGTACACGGGCGGAACCCTTTTGAGGGGTCCGCCTGATCCGCCAGACCTGCAGAATTTTTTTCTATAAATACCAAACCATTTGTTAGTTTTTGTAACCCTTTTAGGACATATTTTCAAATACTCTCTCAACTAACTCAGTAACCTTTTTGATGTGTGTGATTCTCTTATGTAGCAAGGGACTTCACAAGATCATTCAAGAAGTTACAAGCTTCAACTCTAAAGTTGTAAGTCTTGGTAGCTTGGTCATGTATAAGCTTTGATAGTTTATACTTCATGTGTGTCATGTATGTAGATGTAAGTGGTTAGTATTTTAGGCCTCAAAATACGTAGTGTGTCAGGAGTTGTTGTACCCTTGTAAAAGAACTAACGGGAGTGGTTGTACCCTTGGAAAAGAACTCGACATCTAGATTTGTGTCGGTAAAAGTGTAAGCGACGAACGGGAGTGGTTGAACCCATGTAAAAGAACTCGACATCTAGCTTAGTGTCGGTAAAAGTGTAAGCGACGAATGGGAGTGGTTGTACCCTTGTAAAAGAACTCGACATCTAGCTTAGTGTCGGTAAAAGTGTAAGCGACGTTGTAAAGGTTTTCTCCGCCGGTGAAAGGAGCTTGTTGATTAGTGCTTATAACTCTCGAGTTGGAAACTCGGGGCGTGGATGTAGGGCAAGGAAAAAGAGTCCTTGTAGCCGAACCACGATAAACAATCGTGTTGTGGTTTGCTCGTTTCTTTCTTTATCTTTGCTTATTACATGTTGTCTTTTAGTTAGAATTGCTAATCACATATAAAGCTTTCCAAAAGAATTAAAACAAGTAATGTTATGTTTATATCTTGAAACAAATGTAAAGCTTTTCAAAGAACTAAAACAAGTAAAGTTAGGATCATCACAAGTAAAGCTTTTCAAAGTATGAAACAAGTAAAGTTAGAATTGTTATACAGATGAAAAGCTTTTCAAAGAATCAAACATATAAAGTTGTGTTTATATCTTTAAGCAAACGTAAAGTTTTTAAAAGGATATTTAAGCTAAATAAGAATCGAAAAAGCGGTAAACTATTCAACCCCCCTTCTAGTTTTCCACAATTGGCATCAGGAGCTACGTTACTAAAAGTTCATACAAAAGATTGTGTTGATGCTATATACAAACATAAAAGTTCATAAAAACCACAATTACGTTTGTTGGATTATGTTTGTATGAACTTTTATGCATAATGACAAAGTTTAAGGTGTTTGTCATTTTTTCTATGCTTATGGCAATTCTTACTAAGTATAGTGAAATCCTCGACCTCAAGGTCAAAGTCCCATGATATGTATGTTTACGTGTCTAATTTTTGCATTGCCTAACCAGAAATGCCTTATCTTTTTGATTTTAGGAGTTTTCGAAAATTTTTAAAATTGTCTCGCGGGTCGAAAACGCGGACTGCCTAATTTTTTACCTCTGGCGGATCTTGCGGTACCCAAAATTGGGTTCCGCCAGTATATTTTCTGGGAATTCTAGAAATGGCCCAACGGACCAGGCGGTACCCTCAAATGGGTTCCGCCAGTGTATTCCAAGGGTTCCGCCAGACACCTGCAGAAAATTTTTCCATTTTTCTTAAGTCCAAAACTTGTAATGTGTCAAAACCATTATCCTAAGTGAGAAACATCTTCCATTAACTCCATTAACTATATTAGAACAACTCTCACTCACTAAAACAATTAGGAAGCCACTTCCCTCCAAAAATTCAAATTCAAACATAACCAACCCAAGGAACCCTTTTAAAGGACCCTTCAAACCATTGAAACATTTTCAACCAAATCACATCCCATGATCACAAAGCATTAAGTGCATATGTTGGTCTTTCACTCCACCTTGTTCCATTAGTTTGACTTGCAATGATTTGACATGTTCATGAAAACAATGTAAATCATTTGGAACCTCAACCTTTGAATGGTAAAACATCAAATCCAAACACCCCTTCCAACATCCTCTTCATCCTATAAATTTGAAAGTTTTGCAACAATTCAAATCACACCATTACCATTAAAACTTCTTCTATCAAAACAATCAAAACCACACCTTTGACAATGACCAAATCCAACACATCATCCGAGTCGTCAAAATCCTTCTCAAAAATCACTAGGATTAGTGTTAAACCTTGTTGTTTTAACAAAACCGTCAAGTCAAGCTCATCTTCTTCAAGTGATGCTTAACTTAACATTTCTTCACCTATCCAAGATTTCCTTAATCTCACTACCTCAACACAATCCCCAACACATTGTAATACCAATGCAATTACCTTTCAAGAATTGCTAAATCTTGATACTCCAACATCCTTTCCAACACATTGCTACACAAACATGACAACCATTCCTCCAACAACTAAACCTTCAAGTGATTCATCATCACCTTCTCAACAAGCTCAACTATCAAAAACATCATCACCTCAATCACCAAAAATTTCACCAATGGAACTTTTTCATACACCACCAACATCACCACTACCTTATTTGGAAACTTTAGAAGACCTATCACCCAAATCATCAAGTCCACCATCCTTGTCACTTTTTGACACCATTGCTCAAATGGAAACCCAACAACAACCTAGTGAGCAACTAGATGATGAACCCCATCAACCATCATTAGTAGAACGGTTGGCTTACCGTTATGCTAGACCATCCATTTTTCCAAATGATCAAGGTCATACCCACTCACAATCTTTTGTGTTTCACCCAATTTACAAAGACCTTCATGGATTCCTATCGGCGAACCAAGTTTTCGCCATTTTGTTCAAAACCAACAACCACCACCACAACAACAACCATCACCACAAGAACCTTCCCAACATCTTGAGTCTCTACTTTCTTCTTATAAGAAAATAGAAGCATCCATGTGGGAAAAACCTCCAAACCTTCATAATGAGATTGACACTCATTTAAACCACCTTCATGCCTTCAAACGTATGGTTGACTCTCAAATCAACCATATCATGGTTTTACAAACAACACTTCAATCAACAAATGAAGAAAGCAAAAACACTACTCAACCTTCCACCTTTGCTCCTTCAAGTTCAAACCATCCACCATCAACATATCAAACCACCCTTCCACCAAACTTTCCCCGCCATGATTGCAATCATTGCGAAAGAACCGCTCACATAAGTGAAGGGTGTCGAAGGGAAATTCGTGAGCTATCCGAAGAAATGAGGTTTATACTAAACCACATTTTGAATTTTCTACAATCCTCGTCTCACACACCTTAACCCTAGAGTCTCCAAAATGAAACAAAACCGTTTCTTTTGGAAAATGTTTCCCATTTAAACCAACAACCCAAAACCGTGTCATCCTTTCAACCTTCAAAATAAAGCCCGCTACAACCACAACCCACATTCTCATCCTTAAACAACCTTAGCCTTGTTTTTGGAAAATCCTTCTCACAAAGGAAAATGATGATTTCCTTGTAGCTTTTTATGGTCTTAGCTTAATTGTAGTTTTTCTTTATTTTTAGAAGTAGGATGGTGTAATCCAAATTTCTTGTCTTTGACTTTTTAAGAGTCAAAATTTTACATGAAATGAATTTCATTACACTACAAAGTTTTCATTGTTTGTTGACCATTTATGTATAATAAGTGAAATATACCTTGCCATGGGTCCATACATATATTTTGTGTTGTTTAAACTAACCTTTCTTTTTGTAGGACCATCTTCCATGTTTTCCTTCCTTGATACTCCATTTAGGGGAGTAATATTCAAGGGGAATCATGTGTGATGTACTATTTCACTTCACAACACTTAGTTGCATTTAAACATGAATTACTTTCATGACTTATCTTGTGCAACAAATAACCTTTTTCTTGTAGGTTCAAAATCCATGTCTCCTCTCTTGGCACTCCATTTAGGGGGAGTATAGTCCAAGGGGGAGTAAGTACTTACTTCTGCTTCGCTACTCTTCTTTTTGTTTCGACAAAAAAGGGGAGAATTTAGATATAAACTTGTTTTTAGATATAAACTTGTTTCAAAAAAAAAATTTCTTGTGCATATCACATCATCTTAGCAAAAACAAGTTTTTATACCTAACTTTATAAGACTTAACACTAAAACTAGTGACTTACTTATAAATAAAGTTTATGTTTTGTCATCAACAAAAAGGGGGAGATTGTTAATACAAATATCGCCTAAAAACGTTATTTATATTTTACGATCTTTGCTAAGTTTTGTTAATGACAAAGTATGAAGTTTAGCTAAAAGTAAATCATCACTTTAAGTGTTTATGTCTTGTTTAACTAAGGTTAACATTTCCTTTTAAACAAACATTGTGTTTATTTCTTAAACTAAAATGAGTCTTGTCACATCATATTTATTTCTTAATATAGTAAGGTCACATCACATTTAGGGCAAGCTTTGTCATTATACATTTATGGTAAGAAGTGTGTTTGACTTACTAAGTGGTAGCTTGCAAGTTTAGTGTTTGACTTGATATTATGAGATGTGACATTGTTTGGTTTGCAAGAGTAATGAGATGTGACTTTGTTTGGTTTGCAAGATTTATTGCAAAAACCAACTGCAACCCTGGCGGTACCCTGGGGGTACACGGGCGGAACCCTTTTGAGGGGTCCGCCTGATCCGCCAGACCTGCAGAATTGTTTGCTATAAATACCAAACCATTTGTTAGTTTTTGTAACCCTTTAAGGACATATTTTCAAATACTCTCTCAACTAACTCAGTAACCTTTTTGATGTGTGTGATTCTCTTATGTAGCAAGGGACTTCACAAGATCATTCAAGAAGTTACAAGCTTCAACTCTAAAGTTGCAAGTCTTGGTAGCTTGGTCATGTATAAGCTTTGATAGTTTATACTTCATGTGTGTCATGTATGTAGATGTAAGTGGTTAGTATTTTAGGCCTCAAAATACGTAGTGTGTCGGGAGTTGTTGTACCCTTGTAAAAGAACTAACGGGAGTGGTTATACCCTTGGAAAAGAACTCGACATCTAGCTTTGTGACGGTAAAAGTGTAATCGACGAACGGGAGTGGTTCAACCCATGTAAAAGAACTCGACATCTAGCTTAGTGTCGGTTAAAGTGTAATCGACGAATGGGAGTGGTTGTACCCTTGTAAAAGAACTCGACATCTAGCTTAGTGTCGGTAAAAGTGTAAGCGACGTTGTAAAGGTTTTCTCCGCCGGTGAAAGGAGCTTGTTGATTAGTGCTTATAACTCTCGAGTTGGAAACTCGGGGCGTGGATGTAGGGCAAGGAAAAAGAGTCCTTGTAGCCGAACCACGATAAACAATCGTGTTGTGGTTTGATCGTTTCTTTCTTTATCTTTGCTTATTACATGTTGTCTTTTAGTTAGAATTGCTAATCACATATAAAGCTTTCCAAAAGAATTAAAACAAGCAATGTTATGTTTATATCTTGAAACAAATGTAAAGCTTTTCAAAGAACTATAACAAGCAAAGTTAGGATCATCACAAGTAAAGCTTTTCAAAGTATGAAACAAGTAAAGTTAGAATTGTTATTCACATGAAAAGCTTTTCAAAGAATCAAACATATAAAGTTGTGTTTATATCTTTAAGCAAACGTAAAGTTTTTAAAAGGATATTTAAGCTAAATAAGAATCGAAAAAGCGGTAAACTATTCAACCCCCCTTCTAGTTTTCCACAAAGTAATCAACATATAATTAACATCTAGGTTTCATTACATCTAAGCAAACACAAGATAGATCTAGCCTAGCATGTTGAAATAAAGACAAGCATAAGATATATTCAAACAACACATAGACATATTGATTGAATTGAAAGAAGACTTATCTCAATTGAACATGAAAGGATTCAAGGGGTGAAAACCCTTGAAAACACTGTAAAATATGACCTAGGGTTTACAAAGTTCGGCCCTAGTATTCACCACACAAGTTCCACTTTTATGAATGAAAAATAGAAAACTATATATATATATATATATATATATATATATATATATATATATATATATATATATATTGATAGGTGATGGCGTCAAGAACAAAAGTCTGACGCCGTCATCTCGCCGCCAAATAGTTTCTTAGACTGCCTAGATCTGGGTCTGACGCCGTCATGTATTCTCCTTATGCAGGCCGTCACCAAATTAACTCTTGACGCCCTTCTTGTGACGCTTTCATGTTTGCACTGGGTCGTCATGGATTTTACTCTTGACGCCGTCATGAAATTCCTCTTGACGCCGTCAGGTACTGTTCTCAGCATGGAAAATTAAGTCTTTGCCATTTTCTTCACTCTTATGCTCCAAAAACGTCCGAATTGCTTCCTTTTCCAGAATTCACTCCCAAAGTACCTAAAATCACAAAAGGAACGATTTAGGGCAATATTTGATCAAATAAATTCAATTACGGGCTTAAATGACCCCCTAAAAGTGGTTCATTTTTCGCCTCAGCATATACCCTTACACTTGAGATTTGCTTGTCCTCAAGCAAATGCGCTTTTATTCTAGTCAAAATACAAGTTAGGGGTCATTTAACACTAATATAAAAGTAATTACAACAAATAATCGTTCCACTAAAGACCAAAGACAAGCACGGAGGTCATACACTAGCACCTCACAAATAGTGTTTAGATACTCACATCTCTCGGGTGTAATAAAGTAATATCACAATATGGAAATGGAAAACATCGCTCACTACCTGTCTTAGCAAAATAGATTACCATAGGCTTGGGAAAGGATCAAACCTCCACCACATGGCGTAAGCAGCTAGGATAAACTATCAAAGAGGTGTTTTAAAGGGTTGTAACGTTAGGTGTAGGGATATGGAATACACGGTTTTGTTGGATATAGGCAGTCTTTACTGGTGGCGAGTTAACAATCATGGTTAATTACATGTATAATATGGCGTTGCTAAGCCAAGACTAGACTCGACTTAAGCTAATAAATCAAAAAGAACAAAAAAACATAAAATGAACATAGAATGAAAAGGGATGGTAGTCCGTATGTTTTTTTTTCTCTTTTCTTTTTCTATTTTTTTTTTCTTTTTCTTGTTTTTCGATTTTTTTTTTCATACACTCTTACCCTAACATCCAAAATAATACATCATAGGGAATGAACATTCCCCTTACACTTGAATTTTTACATACTTTACAATTAACTAATCTAATGACTCGAATTAAGAAAATCAAAACACTTGGAGCACTTTTAAGATTAACGTACATATGAGGGTAATATATGATGTTCTTCCCCATTACTCCATAAAATAAGTACTTTACCCATGAGTCTCAATCGTCCCAAAACAATATGTACAAGGATATGACTCGACTTAGCAACCATGTAATCAATTAGATATTTAACTTAGGGTTTAACAAATAACAATAATGCACTAAAGATGAGTGCATACACGGAAGGCTAAGGCGATTTGGGTGTACATTTAAGTGGGGTGTAACAAATTCTTCCTTTAAGTAAAATGCTTAAAGTTAGAAACAAAAAGATAGGCTCGGAGGGGTGTACTAGGGGTTTCGTGTACTAAAAATGAGTACAACGCTTAGGTGTGGGAAAAATTAATTAACTTAACTAGCCAAGTAATATAACTTAAATGGTCAAGTAATTATGATACGGGTTTAACACAAGGGTGATCCTAATGCCTCTTATCATGTAGTAAATCTTACTACACGAATGTAGTCTCACTAGCGGTCTCGGGATGCATCACTAACGCAAGTTCTAGAATCTAAATGCTACCGGTACACTCATAAGCACTAATAGTAAATGCTTTTCCTATCAAATCTAAAGGCGTACCTCAAATATTTGGGTGGAAAATTTTTCTGAATGGTACGGTTTTGTGCTAGTCATACAATCTCCTATCCATGAGACGCTTGCTATGGCTAAAGTTTCACTCCTAAATGTTATAAAAAAATTTAAATTTGGCGCTAAAATTGCACTAACAAGTATTTCTCATAGTTTTATTACACATCTACCATTAAACAAACAAACTCAAGCGAAAGTGTATCTGTAAGGTATCATCATTTTACCCTCCCCTTACACTTAGGATGAACATTGTCCCCAATGTTCAAGTAAAGAATGTAAAAGTGAAATAGGTAAAAAGAATGAAATCGAATACCCCTCTAATTCGCTCGGTATGGATAAGAAGGTGGCCAGGTTAGATCTTCCTCCAAGAAAATGAACAATCAAAGCTTACCTTCCAGCAAAATATATCATCTTCTTGTCATACATAACCTGTAAAACCTGAGAAAACAGACAAGGCAACCTCGCATAAAATCGGCGGCAATCTACATATGCTAATAAATCCTAGAAAATGAAATAAGATATAATGCTTGTGGAATGATGTTTGCAGATTTCCTGGAGATTATAAAACTAATAATTCAACAAAAACTTTAAGACTCCGTTAGAAAAACAAAACTGGTAAAATTTCCAGATTTTTACACGTGACGCCGTCAAGAGTAAACTCGTGACGCCGTCAGAAGTGACCTGCAGAAATTCTTATGTTAAGTTTCCAGAAAATTTCTGGAAAAACTTCGTCCTACTTCCTGGAAAATCCTGCAAAACACCATTATAACTCGATACAAGCATTTGACTCTAACAAATACGAATATACATGTTCACTTAATATTGTGGAGAATCATGATCGGTTTTGTTTCTTAAAAACATATTTGGGGTTTCCCCATACACTTATCTTTTGCAAAAATACCTTTGTGTGAAGTTAAGACTAGGCCAAACAACAAAGTAAAGTATTTTCACTATTTTAGTTTTGAAACATGATCTACCAACAATAAAAATAAAGCATGCATACGGAAGCAAATAACAAACAACCAAAATAAAAATCACACAAAACATGGGATGCTTCCCAAGAAGTGCTTTTCTTTATTTACGAGTCTTGTAGCTAGACTCAAGGTCATGGGTTACTACGTGATACGGGTGAGTTCGGTTGGAGTATGCTCGTGTCATAATAAATAATTATATGGCTAGACATATGTGAGCCTATGGGGTCACACACATATACACTTAGGTACCACTTTATATGTCGTGTTTATTGTATTTACGATATATAAATAACCTTACGTAACTAGGAAACTCTATCGGGCATCTAATAATTAAGTAATGGACTTAGTTTATTGGACTTGGAAAAACTTATGGGAGGCCCATAAGGCCCATAGGGTGGCCGGTTTTGGGGAGGGTCAAAGGGGGTTATGGTTTTGAAATTTGGCAAATATATTAGGAGATATCTTCTCATTATTTGAGAACGAATTTCCATACTTCTCTCCCCCTCTCTCCCTCTACCTCACGGCACAAAACAAACCACCCATCTAGGGTTTTGTTTTGCTTGATCTCATCTTTTGAATCTTGCTTATTCAAAGGTACTAGTTAGGTTACGGGGTTAAGGACTAGCATCAAAGGGGTTACCAAGGAGGTGTAGTGTGTTTCACACATAGAGGAGATCAACCTTATTGATCTCTTGGGTTTCATAATACATTCGTGGTGGTGACGTTATTGGTGATTCCCGGTGCACGCTACAAAGGTATAAAACATATATGTTTTATTTGTTTTATTTGATTGATCATATGGCTCTATGGATCCGTGTGGGTGATCTTTGTTCTGCTGCGTTTATTCGATATTTATATATTTTATATTCATGCATCACCTATAGTGGTATCACGATCCATCATATGATGTCATATGATCATCTTGTATGCGTAAAAATGGCTAAAAACGTGTTTTTTCAATGGATTTAAAAGTGGAATCTTAAATCAGCCCCTAGGGCTTATATATTCTGAATATGTTGACCTATATGAGGTCTTAAGATCTAGACTTTTTAATCCTATGGTCATTTGTTATGCATACATCAATTGGTTTCTTGATCGGGTACGTGAAAATGGCCTAAAACGCATGTTTTTGATCGATTTATGAAACGATTTCGAATCAGGCCCTATGGCTTAATTTTCTGTGGTAACAAGATAATTAAAAGGTCCTAACATCAGTGGGTTTTGAACCTAAGGCCATTTCACACGGGTACCAAACGGGGTTTTAATTCTTGTCAATTAATTTCTTCGTTTTCGTTGGCTAACAATTTAATTCTTGTTATTATTTTGTTTTCCATGGCAAATACATGCATGTTTGTCCATGGAGTTAGCCAACACCATGTTTCATTCATAATATTATGGTATTATTATGTTTATATGCAAAGCCGATGAAAACCTAGACCACTTGTTCATTGAATGGTTGTTTATGTTGTTTAATTTCGTGTTTTGGGGTTTTGCCATTGTTTCGGCATTTATGTAATTATATTCTTTTGGTTGTAGCTATTTTTTGGGCACTTTTACAGTAGATTAAAAGTAGATTAATTGTATTTTACTTTCAATATAATGTAATCGTGGCTTGGTGGTGAAAGGCGAAAGAGTTAAAGACGTTTTTGCCGAAAAATGACTGCTGGAACACCAGTTGGTAAAACGGAGTTTCCCGGTGCTTGGTAAGGTCTTTTTGGCTGAAATTTTTTTTGCAGGTACCCAAGACATGGGCCTACAACTGTCTAGTTTTGAGCTAAGCTCGAAGAAGCCTCCATCATGGACTTTTGGGCCCTCTAACACAGAAATTCTGGAAGGACAGAAACTGCTTTTCATGTACATCATGGGCTTCCTACTTGCTCTTGATTGTCTTGGAGCAAGTGGGAGTCCTCCGTGTGGTTGTGTGGTTTGTCCCTAGTTGACTCTTGGTTGTCGTGATGGCTCACGAGACCAAGCATAGGTTTTTTCATCGGTTGAGGCTTTGCATATTGTGGTTGTGTGGTTGTTTTTGCTTTTTATATATCTTGTTTCATATGTAAAATTGCAAACAGTTTTCTATAAACTTAAAACGAATCACATACCATTTTTCAAAACTAAGTCTTTTGATTTAGTTTTACTAAGTTTATGAAACTTGAAATCATTGTTTTATAATAACACCTTAACTTGTTATGTATGTTATTTTATTTATGTATTGTCCAAACTTTATTATCCATGTAGGATTAATATTAGTCATGAAAATGGACACCTTGACACACATAAATTAAAACAATGATTAGACTTAAGTTAAGAAATGTTTTTAACTTGTGCTACGAAAGATGAATGCATGCTCTTTTCGTACACCTTTTGATCTACATCAAAACTTTTACCCGTCAAATTTAAGTCACGCCGTCCAATTTTGAGAACACTTGCAATTACTTTTTGCCTATGCGTGGGACCTAGGTTGAATTGTAACCCAAGGTGACTATTCTCTATGCGTGGGACCTAGATATATTCTCGCACATTTTCAAATTGGATGACTTAATCGAGTTAAGCGGTGAGACCTTGACCTGAGGCAAAGATGGGACTAAACATGCCAGCTTGACACTAGTTGCTTGTTCACTAGTGCCATGGGTCCCATAAAGATCTAAGAGTTGCACTTGTAATGCAATTGGTCGACGTTACCTACCTATTGAATCCTCCATTGCTAGCAGATCAACTGATGTGATGGTGGAACCTCAATGAGGATCTTAGCCTTTTTCGTAAAATTAATTGTTTTAATATTGTGAACTTGGGTAGTTAATTTTAAAAAGGATTAATTATTGATAAATTACTAAAATTGAACTTTGTTTATTTTGTAGATGACAACTCCAAATTCAACCATGAACAACTCGTCAATCAGATCAATTCTCGAGAAAGAGAAATTGAATGGTAACAACTTTTTAGACTGATACCGCAACTTGAGGATTGTCCTCAAGGCTGAACAAAAGTTTTACCATCTGGAGGAAGCTTTACCTGAAGCACCTCCTGCTACTGCTACCCTTGCTATTCGTAACGCCCACACTCGTAGGAGTAACGAGCAACAGGAAGTGGCTTGTCTTATGCTGGCTAGCATGATCCCTGAGTTTCAAAAGAACTTAGAGAACTTTTCAGCATTTGACATGCTGCGAGAACTGAAAGTTATGTTCGAGCAGCAAGCAGAGCAAGAATTGTTTGACACGGTCAAATCTTTTCATGCCTGCAAGCAGGAGGAAGGGCAATCGGTCAGTAGCTATGTCATGAAAATGAAAAGCTATCTGGATCAGATGGAGCGACTGGGATACCCCATGCCTCAGATCCTTGGAGTGAGCATGATACTTACCTCACTATCGAAGGATTTTGACCAATTTGTGCAGAACTACAACATGCACAGCATGGGGAAAACCATTGTCGAACTGCATAACATGTTGAAACTTGCAGAGAAAGGCATGCCCAAGAAGGCTCCACTTGTCCTAGCTATCAACCAAGGCAGAATTCAAAAAAAGAACAAGGGAAAACTGCAGGCACCTGGCAAGGGACAAGGGAAAGGCAACGCTAAGCTTGCTTATGCCCCCAAACCCAAAATCCCCCCACCTGCCAAGAAGGAGCACCCGGCCAAGGACACCCCCTGCCACCATTGTGGAGTGGTAGGGCACTGGAGGCGCAACTGTCACGCCTACCTGGAAGGGCTAAAGAAGAACAAAGCTAGCATTGCTAGCACATCAGGTATCTTCACAATAGAACTTTATACTTTTCCTAACAAATCCTGGGTATATGATACTGGTTGTGGTACTCACATTTGTAACAATGTGCAGGGGCTTAGGGGAACTCGAAAGCTGAAGCAAGGAGCTTTACATCTGTACGTTGGTAATGGCAATCGTGCAGCTGTGGAAGCAATTGGGAGCTTTGATCTTATCCTCCCAAATGGACTAGTTATTGTTTTAAATAATTGTCATTATGCACCTACTATCACTAGAGGTGTTGTTTCACTTTCGCGTTTGAAAGATGATGGTTACATTCATACTTTTACGGATTTTGGCATTTCTGTTTCTAAGGATAATGTGTTTTATTTTAATGCTATTCCACGTGATGGCATTTTTGAAATTGATATGCGTGATCCTATTTCAAACAATAGTTCTATATATACTGTTAGCAATAAGAAATCCAAACGTAATTTGGATTCCACCTTTTTATGGCATTGTCGTCTTTGTCCCATAAACAAGAAACGCATTACGAAGCTGCAACACGATGGGCTTTTAGAGTCAATCGACAATGTGTTGTTTGATAAATGCACTTCTTGCATATCTGGTAAGATGGCACGAAAGCCTTTTTCCCATGTTGGAGAAAGAGCTACAGATCTACTTGGACTCATTCATACTGATGTATGTGGCCCATTTAGAACAATGTCTAGAGAAGGAGCTAACTACTTCATCATTTTTACTGATGATTTCAGTAGATATGGTTATGTTTACCTGATTAAACATAAACATGAAGCCTTTGAAACGTTTAAAGTCTTCCAAAGTGAAGTAGAGAATCAGCTTGGCAAGACCATTAAGGCTCTTCGATCCGATCGAGGAGGTGAATATATGAGTCAAGAGTTTTTAGATCATCTAAAAAGGTGTGGGATAGTCTCACAATTCACTCCTCCATATACACCACAACATAATGGTGTGTCTGAAAGGAGAAATCGGACCTTGCTAGACATGGTTCGATCTATGATGAGTCTAACAACGTTGCCAGTGTCCTTTTGGGGTTATGCTCTAGAGTCTACTGCACGCATACTCAATATGGTTCCAACTAAGAAGGTTGATAAGACTCCATACGAAATATGGCATGGGAAGGTCCCTAATCTGTCTTACTTGAAAGTCTGGGGTTGTGAGGCTCTCGTTAAACGAGATACGCCAAACAAACTTGAGCCTAGAGCTATCAAGTGTATCTTTGTAGGATACCCAAAGGAAACGATGGGTTACTATTTCTACTACCCAACCGAGAACAAAATATTTGTTGCTCGATATGCTGAGTTTTTTTAGAACAGTCTCATCTCACAAGAAGCAAGTGGGAGCAAAGTAGACTTTGATGAACTTCAAAGCGAAGATGCACAACCTTCTAGTAACACTAGTGAACATCAAAATGAGACTGAGCATGAAAATGTTGAGCCTCTTCGAGATGTTGCTCCCATTCGTAGATCCGAAAGGATACCTCAAGCACCTGAACGATATGGTTTTTATATCGATGCTGAGGAACATGAGTTAGGGGATCATTGTGAACCCGCTAACTATCGGGAAGCTATATCGTGTCCTGAACGCGAGAAGTGGAACGAAGCTATGAATGTGGAAATGAAATCCATGGAAGACAATGATGTCTGGGTCGAAGTAGAACTACCTCCCAATGCTAAAACCGTTGGGAGCAAATGGCTCTACAAGATAAAGACCGACGTGGATGGAAATGCACATACCTATAAAGCTCGTCTTGTAGCAAAAGGTTTCACTCAAATCTACGGAATTGACTATGAAGAAACCTTCTCGCCTGTTGCAGACATAAAAGCAATTAGGATTCTTATAGCCATAGCAGCGTATTATGACTATGAGATTTGGCAAATGGATGTCAAGACTGCCTTCTTGAACGGCCACCTAAACGAGGACGTTTATATGGTGCAACCTGAGGGCTTCGTGAATCCAAAGTATCCTAGCAGAGTATGCAAGCTTAAAAGATCCATTTATGGATTGAAGCAAGCATCTAGAAGCTGGAACAAGAGATTTGATGAGGAAATCAAGAAGATTGGTTTCGCTCAAAATCCCGATGAGCCATGTGTATACATAAACACTAGTGGAAGTATAGTCGCATTCCTAATCTTATATGTCGATGACATATTACTCATAGGAAACAACATTCCAATGCTACAAGATGTAAAATCCTGGCTTGGAAAGTGTTTTGATATGAAAGATTTAGGAGAAGCATCGTACATACTTGGAGTCAAGATCTACCGAGATAGATCAAAGCGGTTAATCGGCTTGTGTCAAAGTGCATACATTGAAAAAATCCTAAAGAGATTTAGAATGCAAGATTCCAAACGTGGAAGTCTTCCAATGCAACCAAATACGGAATTGAGCAAGGCTCAAGGATCTTCTACACCCGCCGAGGTGAAGAGGATGAAGGGAATCCCTTATGCTTCGGCTGTGGGATCCATCATGTATGCGGTTAGGTGCACTAGACCTGATGTAGCGTTCTCTCAGAACCTAACGAGTAAATTTCAACAGAATCCAGGAGAATGTCACTGGACTGCTGATAAGAACATATTGAAGTATCTGCGGAATACTAAAGATATGTTTCTTGTTTATGGTGGTGATGTCGAACGTGAGCTCAGTGTTACTTGTTATACCGATGCAAGCTGGGTGACAGATCGTGATGACATCAAATCCTAAACAGGATATGTTTTCGTCATGAATGGAGGTGCTGTTGACTGGAAGAGTGCCAAACAAAGCACACTTGCGATGTCCTCTACAGAAGCTGAATATATAGCTGCTTCAGAAGCTGCAATGGAGGCAGTTTGGATATGGAAATTCATTTCTGGGCTTGGCGTTGTTCCCAGCAATGAACGACCTATGGATATGTACTGCGATAATTCCGGTGCCATAATCATAGCTAATGAACCAGGTGTTCTAAAGGGTGCCAAACACTTTCGTCGGAAAGTTCACTATATTCGAGAAGTTATCGAAAGTGGTGATATTCGTCTCCTCAAAGTTCACACAGATGACAATTTAGCTGATCCTTTTACTAAACCAATGTCTTGTACCAAACATGTGGAGCATGCTAGGAACATTGGGCTGCAACCTGCTAATAGTCTCATGTAAATCTGTTTTTAGTATTTTAAATAATTGGAATGTTGAACAGTTTATATCTTTAATGAATTGATGTAATGGTTATTGTCGTTTTCATACATATCAACTGTATTCCATTTTTTGCATGTTTAATCCATGAATGATTTAATTATTCAAAATTGTCCATTGTCAGTTGACGATATGGGAGTATCATTGAATTAAGGCAAATGTGAGCGTGTTGGTGATTTATTTGCCAAACTCATATGTTGTTCATTGTGATGAACATTGGACTGACCCAACCTTCGAGATTTCACTGCATGGATCGGCGTCAATAGTGAATCTCGCAAATGGTTATGTCTCTTATCCTTAGACTTGAGATGCAAGTAGGTCTTGCATGTGCGGAATTTTATTCTTTGATATGGTTAAACGCTGTCCTGAATAAGGTAGTTATAAAAACCATTTTCAGGAGTGATTTGAAACACATGAATGACACGTGCAGTCAAAACAGGATTTGTTCCTCCACATGTCATGGAGTTAGATACTATTGGGCCCCTCGATGAATTGAACAGATGTAAAACACTAAAATCTAGAACATTTGAAATTCCCTAAATTACCCCTCAACTTTGAACTTATAAAAAAAAAAATCATTATTAATCAAAAACCTAAGTTATATAAATCCTTAAATCTCTAACAAGATTACTAAATATTAAGCTATGAAGGTAACTAATATTTAAATGATACAAAAGCTACTACAAAACATCACACGTTTGTAAGGGTCTTTTGGGCAAAGTTCTCACTTGTCACAACCATAACTTATACTTTAGCCCATAATACTTGAAGATAAATAAAATACAAGCCCATGTTACAATTCCAGGAAAAGATAAGCGTGAATCATTCTCCATATCCCATATATTCGGCAAGTCTTCTCCCCATTCAATAATTGTGCGCTCCATTCCTATTTCCTCTCATCTCATCAAACAGCATCTCACAACAGAATTCAAAACGCATTAAACCCTAAAAACAAATAAGTGGCGGCTGTTCTCTTTTACTCTCTCATTCCATTCGATCATAAGGAAAAAGGGTGCAAGAAGGTTGGTATTGATCGTGTTTAACCCTGGTTTGAAGAGGGTTTCGATTTGGTTTAGTTTCGGCTTTGTTTTGATCTTTTTGGTTCCTTTTCTTCTCCATTCGATCCACCAAAGGTATACATGAAATAAACCTTGTTCAATAACCTTCATTATCGTTTCTTTCTGATCGCATTTGGTGTTCCTGAATCGAGTGCATGCTTAACAACTCACATAAAATCATAACACCTTATTACATAAAATAACGATTTTAGTAACCTTGTATATCGACTATGGAAGCTAATTATCTTTGAACCTGTTTTGACCCACTTGTGTACGACACATACATGTCTTACCAATTCAGTAACGAGCTAAAATAAAGATGAAAATGCATGAGTTGTTTCTGTTTGAATCGGTTTAAAAAAAAAGAAAGACATGCATGAAAACGTAATACTCACATAAAATCTTATAACTTATCTAGCCTATGAATCGATCTATATTAAACTTATTTCAGAATTTTGGATGGCTCTGGATCGAATGGTAATAAAGTGAGGCCTACGTCATATTGTTTTTGTCACATTAATTTATGGAACTCAAATGAACATGCAATCTTATACGTGTAAACATATATAAAATGAATTACATTTTATGTTTGGATTTGTGGGACACGTAACCATGCGAATATGATTTTTTTAACGAGACATAGGGGTAGAATTGTTGTGGTCCCATGAGTAAAAAGATAACATGGGGTCAAATGGAGTTTTAAAGAAAACGAGCTAAGGTTGATACGGTTCGAATTAATTTTTGATATAAAAGGGGTGCGTGTATATATCAGTTTCTAAAGGAGAGAACATATGCATGATTTGTTTAATATTCGAATTGAAAATGAGATAAAAGGTGTTCGGTTATTTTCAATCGAAATAATAAAAACTTTGGGTCGTTATGGCATAAATAATAAGATCGTGGGTACGTTAATGAATTGCATAAAATTATAATGACGGGTCCAAAATTATTATCTTAATTTATTAAAATAAAGTTTAAAATAAGTTTATTTGACGTTTTAATATTTAATTTTTGATCATTTATATTTTGACCCTAAATTTTCTTAAATTGCCGTAATTAACCTTAACTTATTATATTGGTCATTTAGACCTCAAATATTAATCATTGATAATAACTTTAAATTATTAATTTGGAAAGGTTACTATAAAAAAATAGAAGCTACTAAAAATGGAAAACATATTAAAATGAGTAACCTAATTCTAATGGACTTAAAGTAATACTTGGTATTTAAATTGTAATAGGTTCCGTGAAGCGGGAGTGATCATCTCGTGTGACCTTTCTTTTCTCATTTGCTTGCTTTGAATAAGGTACAGATATTCTAACCTTTTAGTAAGGTTTCTCATGATTCGTGATCCGTTTCTTTTGCCACTACGATGACTTCTGACCTTTGAATATCCGATATCTCTGGTTCATCTTTTATGATAATGTGATATGAAAACCTTTTGAAAATATAACTTGAGGTTATGGAAGGAAACTGTTTGAAATGATACTCTATGATTTTGAAATGAAACCATTTTTAAATGAAGGATTAATTGGCTTGTATGAAGAATGTTTTAAAAGGGAGATCTTTGAGATGAAATGGGTAAATGATTATTAAAGTTTTTAAATCTGTTTTCTTTTAACTCTTTCACATTTTATTTGAACTTATGAAACTTAATAATAAATCTTTTGTAATGAACCTTTGGAAATGAACCTTGGATATTCTGAACCATTGATATGATTTCTGATATGATGATTTTGAGATATGATACGATTAAGTTTTTCCCAAGCCATTGCTATGTTCCCTTTTAATTGAACCTTTGACATGATTTTGAGCTGACTTTGAGATGAAACTTTACTTTATGACCTTTTGTTGACTTTGAGACCTGACTCTTAGTTTGATACCCGAGCCATTTATGTTTTCCCTACCTATGGAGGTACCATAGGCATGTCTGTGATGCACCACTGGCATGACTCATGCGTGGGTGAGTGATTTCTCACGTCGTCCCTTTTATGATATTATTATGGCCATTATGACTTTGAGTATATGACTTTGAGATTGACTTTGAGTAAGGGGCGTATGGATTGCAATCCTAGACATGTATGCTTAGTGGATTTAACTATGACTTTGAGTTGACTTTGAGGTGACTGGTGCTGTGTGCAATACACGCCTTTCACAACCTTCTGGGAGCTAGCTACTCCACATTTATGATACATGAGGACACCCCTCATATTATCTGGTTGCCTGAGAGGTATCCCCTCTGATTGTGAGATTATGAATTGACGGCTTATGACTTTGAGATTTTGATGTTGAGTTATGACTTTGAGTTTTGGGCTCGTGGTGGATGACTATCCTATTCTTTTCATTTCTATTACTCTTATTGCTTATTCCTTATGATATTTCCCCAATGCACTATGTTTCAGTTCTGTTTCATTATCATTGCCTTGTATATGTATCTGTTCACTGGGCTTTTTAAGCTCAGCCGCATTTCCTTTTCCTGCGGCAGGTTTTAGTAGGAAGCTGGGTTATGGGAAGAGAGTGTGACTGGACTTAGAAGACTATGCTTTGGACTAGAGACGATTAGATGAAGTTTCACTTTATTAGACATAGTATTTATTGTTTTGTAACCTTGTAGTTTCAGATTTTCAATTGTAACCCTGAATTTCTTTTGTATGTATAAATCATATGCTTGTGTTTGTTCTGATATGTCACTGTAATGTAATACTTCTACCCTTATCGGGTTGGGGTGTTACAATTATGGTATCAGAGCCCAGGCTGCGATTCGTAATACATTTACCCTTGACCTGTGAAGTTTGGACCCCTAAGTTTCCACTGTAGGCGCTCATAAGACAACCTTTGAAACTTTACATTAGGATTCCCCATAGGAACCTAAGTTATTACCAGTGAGGAATGGGTAGACTAAGACATGTATGTAAGTATCATTTGCTTCCGTATCACTCTGATCATGCCTTTGCTCTTAGATAAGCCTTATAAGGACCTTTGTTTCAGAAGTTAGAAGTTTTGCAACTTAAGCTTGGTAACCAAGTAAGTTTGGAATACCTCGGAAGGCTACCTGGATACCTTACACATTTAAGTTTCACCTTCAGATTTTGATCTCCGCCTTCGATTTGTTTGATAAGCTGTTTGACACCTTTTCGACCACATTGTAGGTCATTCAACCACAATGTGTTCGACACATTCTGTAAATTCATTACTTATGCTGGGTATGAATGTATCATCCGATACTACTTAACTCTGTATGATCCATTACTACTCCTATGAGAATTTTGGTAATTATGAACCACGAATATGAGAAGTTTTGTTTCCTCTCTTTGAATGATGAACCTTGTTCTGCCAACCGTTTCCTTTGAAAGGGTATGATGTAAATACTATCTCTATATGGATTTGTTAACTAAGCATGATGATGCTGATGACTGAGATTCTGTAACTCTCATGATTGACAATTATACGATGTTCGTATTACCAATGATACACATCCTACCTGCTACTTATGCTAAGAAGCTAAACGAAATTCCCACACATTGAACTGTTCGTTTATCCATCCCAACATTTTTGTTGAACCATGTACTTGACTCTGATATATGAACTATCTGTATGATTTGACGACTGTATTCACTCTATGAATCCTTTGACTTTGAGATGTCTGATTGTACGGTCTTTTGGACTGAATGGCTATTCGTGAAGATACCATAGACTACCATATCTGAAATGTGATCTTAAAAATCTGCTTCACCCTATTCCATTATGATGACTCTCTACATCTGCTAAAATTTCTGTCACTATGGAAACACCTACCCCAAACTCATGTGATTACCAAGTTGTCCTGAAAACCATTATTATCAACCCTTGGAAAGTTCTACTATTGGGAAATATTTTGTCATACGAAGATTTTCCGGTATTCTCTGATGAACCTTTTGGTACTCCTTCCTGCTTAAGAAGTAGAGTGGACATTGAACTGATATCAGTAAAGAAACCATGGTGCCATAGAAGTTGAGAGATTGAAGGAGCTGATGGAATATGATTTTTAACCTTGGTGATTCTCTTTAGATGCTCTTGTTTGTTTATGAAGAAGAACGAGAGAAGTATGCGATGACGTATCGACTATCGTGAACTTAAACGTACCACTATCACTAATCATTATCTGTTTCCACGTATCAATAATTAATTTGGTCTTCCTTTGAAACTCCGCGTCTGATTGCATCATTTTAGATTTGAAGTACTGAAGAAGCAACCACAAAGACTTCTAAGAAGGGGGTTAACTAACCGAGAGTAACCTTTGGGAAGTATTTCAGTTCCTGAAGAAGAAAGAAGGCGATGTGAAAATTCCCTGAGATGATTTCTGAAGTTGCCTTTGCACTCGTTATAACATTTATGAACTTGAATGATGCCAATGGTGTTGGCTAGAATAATCATGTTTTTCGCGTGTTTTGGACAAATTGTCATAGTATGACATTGTGTTGTGTTCTAAAACGAAAGAAGAACATAGAGATTATTGGTGAGACGACCCTTTGTTCTGGAAGAGAAATTTGATTGACGTTCAGAAAGCATAATAGACAACACTACCCTGTATAATGTAAAGACAGAGCTTTCACAAGAAGGACCAAGATCGAAGATCGTTATCGGAGTTAGAAACTTGGTGGAAGAGTCGTAGAAGATGGTTGCGACAAGCATTACCATGGAAGAAGCATACAAGAAGAAGTGAGGAACTGGGATAGTGCTCAATCATACATCATGCAACACGTGAAGATTTCAGTTTGGGCACCAAGACAACCAGACCAAAGAAGACGAACCATTCAACACACAACCTGGAGTAGACAACAACATCATGTACCCTAAAACCTAGAGCTATGTTAGAAGACCTGTCGAAGAAACGCAGTCTTGTTTCTCTATTCATTTTAGTTGTACTAAGATGAATTGAGAGCAGAAGCAGACCTGCGGATGGAGGGATGCACAGTGATCGTGTCAGAGACTGCCGTTACGATACCACACTACCAAGAGGAGTTGCTGAAGGCTTGAGGAACCAGACTCGAATTTTATATTCTCTTAATCATGAGGTAAGACGGACAAGAATAAACAAACTACTCCAACTTAGAAGAAATTTTGAAATTTGTAAATGAGTGGACGGATTTGAAAGCGGACATTGTGTTTAGACGAGATGATGCTGTAAAGAATTGACGTTACTGATGACGTACCTTAATTTTGAATGACATTCTCGGATCTCCGTTACTCTTCGAGTAATTTCGTTCTCTTAGTTATGTTGTTTGATTTTGGTGACCTCTGAGACTATAGGTGGACTAGGTGGATTTAAATAAGTTTGGGTGTTCACGACTTGAGATAAAGTATGATCATCATGAGGGCATATGTATATGATGCCAGTATTATGACGTCTGGCCAACGTGATAATACTTACATCATATAACGTGCACTTATGGTGGGCATATGATATTTTAAGAAGTGCCTTAGAAGCTTTAGAATTCTGACATCTGATCAAGATTATCTGAGTTTAGTGAGACTTTAGGTTCATTCTACCTATACGTTTGATCTGCTACCCTTGATATACGATTCGATACGTTTGGACTCTCGACACGTGTTTTGCTGATCTTGCAACTTCCGATAAGAATCTTAGGTTCCATTATGAAATTTCTGCCGTTGACGATATCTAACCATATGCTTTCTGCCCGTATACGTTTCGCATTCGTTGAAGTTGTTCGTTATGATCTGCTATGAGTAAAATATGTGATTGTGGACTTTGAGGAAATGAGACCTGTTTGTTTATGAGAATACCTTTGGAAGGTTATCTAAAAGCCGAGACTATTTGAGAAGCTGAAGAGTTAAACCTTATATCACCCATGTTTACTACGATTTAATGTACTCTCATCTGATTCGCCTAATCAATTCGATGAAAATCCTATGTATTTTTATACCTCTTCCTAGAGAATTCGTTTATCATCCGTTATGTTTGGTACATTATCCTTTTGATTCAAATTCAATATGATATGCCCTTCTGAGAAATCTGAAACTGTTTTGACAATAATTACGAGTCATGAGAAACCAGTTGGTCTGAATGTCTTTTGGAAGAACCTCCCCGGGCGTGAGAATGTTGTGACGACTTTTGCGGTTTGCTACGACTTCGTCTAACTTTGCGACTTCAAATTTCGAGGACGAAATTTTTCTTTTTTAGAGGGGAAGAGTTGTAAAACACTAAAATCTAGAACATTTGAAATTCCCTAAATTACCCCTCAACTTTGAACTTATAAAAAAAAAAATCATTATTAATCAAAAACCTAAGTTATATAAATCCTTAAATCTCTAACAAGATTACTAAATATTAAGCTATGAAGGTAACTAATATTTAAATGATACAAAAGCTACTACAAAACATCACACGTTTGTAAGGGTCTTTTGGGCAAAGTTCTCACTTGTCACAACCATAACTTATACTTTAGCCCATAATACTTGAAGATAAATAAAATACAAGCCCATGTTACAATTCCAGGAAAAGATAAGCGTGAATCATTCTCCATATCCCATATATTCGGCAAGTCTTCTCCCCATTCAATAATTGTGCGCTCCATTCCTATTTCCTCTCATCTCATCAAACAGCATCTCACAACAGAATTCAAAACGCATTAAACCCTAAAAACAAATAAGTGGCGGCTGTTCTCTTTTACTCTCTCATTCCATTCGATCATAAGGAAAAAGGGTGCAAGAAGGTTGGTATTGATCGTGTTTAACCCTGGTTTGAAGAGGGTTTCGATTTGGTTTAGTTTCGGCTTTGTTTTGATCTTTTTGGTTCCTTTTCTTCTCCATTCGATCCACCAAAGGTATACATGAAATAAACCTTGTTCAATAACCTTCATTATCGTTTCTTTCTGATCGCATTTGGTGTTCCTGAATCGAGTGCATGCTTAACAACTCACATAAAATCATAACACCTTATTACATAAAATAACGATTTTAGTAACCTTGTATATCGACTATGGAAGCTAATTATCTTTGAACCTGTTTTGACCCACTTGTGTACGACACATACATGTCTTACCAATTCAGTAACGAGCTAAAATAAAGATGAAAATGCATGAGTTGTTTCTGTTTGAATCGGTTTAAAAAAAAAGAAAGACATGCATGAAAACGTAATACTCACATAAAATCTTATAACTTATCTAGCCTATGAATCGATCTATATTAAACTTATTTCAGAATTTTGGATGGCTCTGGATCGAATGGTAATAAAGTGAGGCCTACGTCATATTGTTTTTGTCACATTAATTTATGGAACTCAAATGAACATGCAATCTTATACGTGTAAACATATATAAAATGAATTACATTTTATGTTTGGATTTGTGGGACACGTAACCATGCGAATATGATTTTTTTAACGAGACATAGGGGTAGAATTGTTGTGGTCCCATGAGTAAAAAGATAACATGGGGTCAAATGGAGTTTTAAAGAAAACGAGCTAAGGTTGATACGGTTCGAATTAATTTTTGATATAAAAGGGGTGCGTGTATATATCAGTTTCTAAAGGAGAGAACATATGCATGATTTGTTTAATATTCGAATTGAAAATGAGATAAAAGGTGTTCGGTTATTTTCAATCGAAATAATAAAAACTTTGGGTCGTTATGGCATAAATAATAAGATCGTGGGTACGTTAATGAATTGCATAAAATTATAATGACGGGTCCAAAATTATTATCTTAATTTATTAAAATAAAGTTTAAAATAAGTTTATTTGACGTTTTAATATTTAATTTTTGATCATTTATATTTTGACCCTAAATTTTCTTAAATTGCCGTAATTAACCTTAACTTATTATATTGGTCATTTAGACCTCAAATATTAATCATTGATAATAACTTTAAATTATTAATTTGGAAAGGTTACTATAAAAAAATAGAAGCTACTAAAAATGGAAAACATATTAAAATGAGTAACCTAATTCTAATGGACTTAAAGTAATACTTGGTATTTAAATTGTAATAGGTTCCGTGAAGCGGGAGTGATCATCTCGTGTGACCTTTCTTTTCTCATTTGCTTGCTTTGAATAAGGTACAGATATTCTAACCTTTTAGTAAGGTTTCTCATGATTCGTGATCCGTTTCTTTTGCCACTACGATGACTTCTGACCTTTGAATATCCGATATCTCTGGTTCATCTTTTATGATAATGTGATATGAAAACCTTTTGAAAATATAACTTGAGGTTATGGAAGGAAACTGTTTGAAATGATACTCTATGATTTTGAAATGAAACCATTTTTAAATGAAGGATTAATTGGCTTGTATGAAGAATGTTTTAAAAGGGAGATCTTTGAGATGAAATGGGTAAATGATTATTAAAGTTTTTAAATCTGTTTTCTTTTAACTCTTTCACATTTTATTTGAACTTATGAAACTTAATAATAAATCTTTTGTAATGAACCTTTGGAAATGAACCTTGGATATTCTGAACCATTGATATGATTTCTGATATGATGATTTTGAGATATGATACGATTAAGTTTTTCCCAAGCCATTGCTATGTTCCCTTTTAATTGAACCTTTGACATGATTTTGAGCTGACTTTGAGATGAAACTTTACTTTATGACCTTTTGTTGACTTTGAGACCTGACTCTTAGTTTGATACCCGAGCCATTTATGTTTTCCCTACCTATGGAGGTACCATAGGCATGTCTGTGATGCACCACTGGCATGACTCATGCGTGGGTGAGTGATTTCTCACGTCGTCCCTTTTATGATATTATTATGGCCATTATGACTTTGAGTATATGACTTTGAGATTGACTTTGAGTAAGGGGCGTATGGATTGCAATCCTAGACATGTATGCTTAGTGGATTTAACTATGACTTTGAGTTGACTTTGAGGTGACTGGTGCTGTGTGCAATACACGCCTTTCACAACCTTCTGGGAGCTAGCTACTCCACATTTATGATACATGAGGACACCCCTCATATTATCTGGTTGCCTGAGAGGTATCCCCTCTGATTGTGAGATTATGAATTGACGGCTTATGACTTTGAGATTTTGATGTTGAGTTATGACTTTGAGTTTTGGGCTCGTGGTGGATGACTATCCTATTCTTTTCATTTCTATTACTCTTATTGCTTATTCCTTATGATATTTCCCCAATGCACTATGTTTCAGTTCTGTTTCATTATCATTGCCTTGTATATGTATCTGTTCACTGGGCTTTTTAAGCTCAGCCGCATTTCCTTTTCCTGCGGCAGGTTTTAGTAGGAAGCTGGGTTATGGGAAGAGAGTGTGACTGGACTTAGAAGACTATGCTTTGGACTAGAGACGATTAGATGAAGTTTCACTTTATTAGACATAGTATTTATTGTTTTGTAACCTTGTAGTTTCAGATTTTCAATTGTAACCCTGAATTTCTTTTGTATGTATAAATCATATGCTTGTGTTTGTTCTGATATGTCACTGTAATGTAATACTTCTACCCTTATCGGGTTGGGGTGTTACAACAGATGTTTGTATGGCCGTACCCAAATGAGATTAAGATGAATCTTAATTCACTTGGTAATCTTGTTCAATATCTAGATCGAGAAACAGAATAGTTGAACAAATGGAATGACTTTGATCCATGTCTAGTGTTCAACGTGGTATCTGTAACAAAAGGAAAGATGGCATTAAAACCATTTAATTGAGACGTTTAAGAAACTACCCTCACATATTTCTAGGGGCATTGGCGTGTTGCTAGACGCTAACCTTTGCTTGTATAATTACTTGATTATTATGACGTCGCAAGTGGGAGCTGTTGGAGTATGCTCGTGTCATAATAAATAATGATATGGCTAGACATATGTGAGCCTATGGGGTCACACACATATACACTTAGGTACCACTTTATATGTCGTGTTTATTGTATTTACGATATATAAATAACCTTACGTAACTAGGAAACTCTATCGGGCTTCTAATAATTAAGTAATGGACTTAGTTTATTGGACTTGAAAAAACTTATGGGAGGCCCATAAGGCCCATAGGGTGGCCGGTTTTGGGGAGGGTCAAAAGGGGTTATGGTTTTGAAATTTGGCAAATATATTAGGAGATATCTTCTCATTATTTGAGAACGAATTTCCATACTTCTCTCCCCCTCTCTCCCTCTACCTCACGGTACAAAACAAACCACCCATCTAGGGTTTTGTTTTTATTGATCTCATCTTTTGAATCTTGCTTATTCAAAGGTACTAGTTAGGTTACGGGGTTAAGGACTAGCATCAAAGGGGTTACCAAGGAGGTGTAGTGTGTTTCACACATAGAGGAGATCAACCTTATTGATCTCTTGGGTTTCATAATACATTCGTGGTGGTGACGTTGTTGGTGATTCCCGGTGCATGCTACAAAGGTATAAAACATATATGTTTTATTTGTTTTATTTGATTGATCATATGGCTCTATGGATCCGTGTGGGTGATGTTTGTTCCGCTGCGTTTATTCGATATTTATATATTTTATATTCATGCATCACCTATAAGTTCCTCATTGAGGACATCTTTGGGGTCAAACTTAGGTTTTAACTTCCTATCGGTTTTCTTAGTACGGTATGACCTTTCAAACTTCTCTCCATCCGGATCATACAAAGTCATCTTCATATGCCATGATCTGTCACCTTCTTTAGGTGGCTTGTCCCACCTCCATTTACACTTATCTCCCTCTCTTTTCCATTTATTCATCTCTATATTAATAGGCATTACGCTTAAGAACTCAATCGTCTTCCTAAACACTAGGGGGTCCTCAAAAGGATCTAGCTCTTCATCTCTAGCTATGAGTTGTTCCACCGAATGTGTCTTTTCGATGAAATCTTTTTCTAGATAGAATGGGCGTTGAGGTCCTATGAAGTTCCTTTCTATCCAAGGTCCATATCTAGATGGTCTCCTATTCATCTCTACCCAATGTGGTGCCGGTTCATCCTCACAATCATAGCTATGTTTCTTAAGATCGTACACCGACCAAGTGTCGTCCTTACCTACCGCTATCTTAGACCCCTTACAATCTATCAAGGCGCTAGCGGTTGCTAAAAATCCTCTTCATACCAACAATGGGTGTTGATACAAAAGTTGGGCGTTCCTGGTTATGGGCTCTTGCTCTCGTACCAATTCGCTTCTTAGTACTTGTAACCTGCGCACTAAGAAAATAAACAACACCGTTAGACTTATCGTGGGATTGTCTCCCACGATTAGACTCCGGCGTGAGAGTAAGTAATCGATTTAGGGTTCTCGTAAAGAGTTAGGGTTTGTGAATCGTACCTTGAATGAGAGTTATGTCATTCCTTATATAGGCGCAGAATCCTTGTAGGGTTTGTGCTCCTTACGTTTCGCACCCATGGTGCTTATCCGGGTAAGGATATCTATTCCATAAATAGATGATCCCTATCTATACCATGTATAGTTTATTTGGGTTTGGGCTTACGTGAGCCTGGTCCCATTAGTGATGCGGCCCAAGTTACAATAGCCCGCGCACGGTGGTTTTGGGCCTTAGTGATGTTTATCATTTGGGCTCGTGGCCCATATGTAGACTATATGTCATCAAGTCCCCCCAGTCTAGTGTGCGTGGCTCGTAGCCGCGGATGCTAGACTAATATAAACAGCGGTAAGCGTGGCGGGAGAACATTGAAATATTGCCGCCCATTTTAAAGTGCAATGCACCTAGTCATAGATATTTCGAAAAGAATACCTCGAAAATTCGGAGTTGTGTCCACGTGGCCCTCGTAAATCGGGAAAAAGTTCATGTACCGGTTCGGTTCTAGCCACACGTTTATGTGAGTGGGATCCACGTGGAGATAATCTAGGGTTTTTTTTTTACTCCCTATATAATAGTCACCGCCCCATTTTTACAATCCCACACAGTAAAACACACACTCACCATTGCTCACTTTCTTGAAAGCTATCTTTTGCAAAGAAAATAATCATTTCCTTAGGTAATTTTTGTGTGCGTGTTACTAGTGAATTAATGAAAATGGTTGCCCAGTTAGAGGACTTTCGCTCTGCGATGACGGAGAATGATGTTACTCAGTTTACGTCTGACTACTTCATTCCTCTGGATGTGTGTCCAGAGGCTCCAGATGTTGACGCGTGTATAGCTGATTTCCCCGAAGGGAAAATAGGGCTATACACAAAATTCTTTGAGTACGCGAACTACCGCGTACCAATTTCTATTTTTCTGAGCGATTTGCTCAACCACTATCGCCTCCACATCTCACAGCTGCACTGTATAGGTGCGGCTAATGTGTCGAATTTTAAAGTAAACTGTCGTTTACTTGCGATAGAACCGACCATAGCCTTGTTCCGCTCCTTTTACCACACGACGTGGTCAAATGGATGGGTATCTTTTGCAAAGCGCCCGGGGGCGCTTTAGTGTTACACTGAGAAGGTAGACTCCCTAAGAAATTGGAGGGAGCATTTTTTCTGGGTTGATGATGTAGTTTTTCCATCGCCCTACGAGTTTTATACTCAGGATACTTTGCCGAGGGATGGGCGCCCCGCACCCGGTTACTATAGGCTGACTGATGCTCAGACTCTTGATGCCAACCGCCTAGCCATTAACCCTTATCCGGAGGAGTTTTTGGTACACATGGGGTTGAGTCGCAATTACTTCGGTGCTGCTGACGAGATGCCCACTTTTATAAGTAAGGAAGGCCGGGGTGGGTGTCCGTCCCTTCTACTTCAAATTTTGTAAGTCTTTTTGTATGCGCACCTTTAATAACTAATCCTTTCTTTTTTCTTGTTTTGTTTTATGTGCGCAGAGATGGATCTATTCGCCGTTGTGAAGCTGGACAAACCAAAGCAGGTGACTATAGGGGTGCGCCCTCTGAGGGAAGGTGAGCAGCCACTACTGGAGGCGACTGAGGGTCGCTTGACCGTGCTGCCGGAGGTTGTCCCTGAAAATATGCCGCCGCTCCAAGTGACGCCTATTCAGAGCGTGGCGCCAGATGTGGAGGTTGCGCAAGAGGAGGCGCGTGCTGAGTTGTCTGACAGCATAGAGATCCTAAAGCCCGAGGAGGTGCTGAAGGAGGAAGTGGCGTAGAATATTAAGCGCAAAGGAGAGGTTGGGACCAGTGGCCCCAAGAAGAGACGATGCTACCTCATTGGGGATGCGGAGACGTCCGCGGAGGAGGAGACATCCGCTCCTGGCGCGGATAAGAAGGCTGCTGAGGCCTCTCCATTTCTGTAAGTATCTGCGTCTCTATTATCTTTTTTGTACATTACTTGTCGTAATATGTACTAACTGCCTTCTTCATGTCTTGTAGGGATGATGCCGCGAAGAATGATGGGGTCTTCGTGGATGTGGTTTCCTCTCCGCAGAATGAAAACAAGGAGGGGAAAGCCAAGGTTGATGAGGGTGGAGAGGCACAGCAGTTGATGGATGAGTTGGCTGTGACTGTTGCGCGCCAGGCTGAGCTGGTGGCTCAGTTGAGGGAGAAGTATGTCGGGGAGAGCAGTACTCTCGCCCAGAAGGATGAGGAGATAGCGAAGCTCCGTGCGCAGCTGGCGAATGCGCAGGCGGAGTTGGAGTCCTCCCGGGTGTACACTGAGAAAGTCACCCATGAGAAGTTGTCCGCCCTGGCTGAGGTGGAGGAGGCGCGCGGGAAGCTTCATCATTACAAGTCTGACATGACTTGGGCTGTTAGGTTTTTGGAAGAGAAGAAGGTGGAGCACTTTGCTAACATTGCCAAGTTCAAGGAAGATATGATGAAGATCATCCAGCTGCAGGAGGACAAGTTGCGCGGCCTGAGCATCGAGTACGATGAGGAGTTATATCCTCATTTGATGTCGACCATTGCTGAGCGCAGGTATTTCTTTTATACTCTTCTTCTTCATAATAATTTTTGTTGCTACACTTTTTATTAACACAAATTGTCTTTGTTGATGTAGGTGGTTGATTAGCCACGGGCTGCACCAGGCAGCTATGGGCACCCTGGAGTCCCAAGAGGTGTTGGACGCCTTTGGGAAGGTGGTTCACTGTGCGGTGGCGCGGGGGAAGTCGCAGGCTATGGAGGATCTTCATGAGGCCAAACTTCTGAACAAGGACTTGGCGGAGATCCCTGGGTATAATGCGGCTGCATAAGATGAGTTGGTGCAGGCTATGGCGGGGTTGAAGGTTCTCGATTTGCCGCACATTGGAAGGTTGGAGCGCGACCAAGACAATCCCATAGATGTACTTATGGCGGGGTTGACGTTGGAGCGCCACCTTTTAGAGGATGCAGAGGCGCAACCAGATTACTTCTTGAAGCCTGATGTGTCGCAGTTGCAGATTCCTGTGTTCGCGCAGCCTCGCCACATCCTTACCCCATTTGCTCTTGAAAGGGAGATTCCCTTGAAAGAGGTTTTGGAGCGTCACGCGCAGAGGGCTGCTCAGAAGAGGGGCATTCAGGGCAAGGCAGTATTGTGTGGAGTGGGTGCTGCACACATCCCTAGGTCTGATGGTGTGCCCGTGAGTGTTCCTACCGTATCTCCCAAGGATGCTTTGATTCTGAGAAAGCTTCAGGAGGCGGGGAGTTCTGCTGCTCCGGAGGATAGCCCTGAGCATCGCCATAGCGTGTAGGTTTTTTGTATATATATTATGTGAATAATGAAGTGTATCTTTCCTTGTAATTTTTGTGTAAAAATGTTGAATAAGATACCTTTTTGTTGTTTAAGTTCGTGACTTAAGAAATCTAGTTGCATTGTTTGCTAAGTTTAATTATCTGACCAAGTGTATTGGCTGCGTGATTTTAAGAAATATACTTGCATTGTTTGCTAAGTTTTTTTTTTTTTTTTTTTTTTTTTTTTTGACCAAGTGTCTGGGCTCGTTGTTTGCTAAGCTTGTATGGTGTACTTAATATTTGCGCACCCGTCGTGGGATGCGCACGTGAAACTTACTTTGACGTCTCAAAAGTAAGGCGCTTAGCAAGGATACGTGATCCAATGTTGATGGGTTTGCAACCCTCTTACTCAACGAGTGAATTAGTAGGTTTACTCATCCTTTATGCCTTCGTGGGTCTTTAATTAGTGCATGCACGCCATGTAGGCAAAAATATAAGATAACAATATTGACATATATAAGTATGTATGCAATAAAGTGAAATACGCTATGGAGTTAGCTAGAAACCATAACATTTTATTGATACTTGCAAGTTTTTTGAAAAAATAAAAATACAATTCCTAGGAAAGAAAAGAAAAAACAAACACTTATTGGGCATCTCTTAGGATGCAAAGGTGTCTATGTAATGGTCGTAGCCTAAAAGTAACATCTTTTAAGATTGCAGATGTTCCAAGTGCGCGCTAGGTCGTGACCTTCCATATCGCGCAGTCTGTATGCACCGTTGCCGAGTGCATCTGTGACCTCGTAAGGTCCTTCCCACTTTGGTCTGAGCTTGCCTGTGTCTTCTGCGTGGCTCGCATCATTGGCGCGGTAAACAAAGTCTCCTGGCCTGAATGAAGTGTGTTTGACCTTTGCATCATAATATTTCTTCATCTTTGCTTTAGCCTTTGCTTCGCGTATAGCTGCGCATTCACGCCTTTCTTCTAGTAAGTCCAAGTCTATGCGCCGCTCCTCGTCATTTGTTGTGACGTTGACCTCTGCTGTTCGTATAGTTGGCATTCCTATCTCAGCTGGTATGACGGCTTCTGTTCCGTAGACGAGGGAAAATGGCGTGTCGCCAGTACTGGTTTTGATTGTTGTGCGATGCACCCATAAGACATGCGAGAGCTCGTCCACCCACCTTCCTTTGTGTCTGTCAAGGCGCGCTTTTATTCCTTCCCCTAGACTGCGGTTTGCGCGCTGAACTAGGAAATTGGTTTGTGGGTGTTTTACTGAAGCGAAGTGTTGTGTGATGTTCAATTGTGCACACCAATCTTTGAATGGGTTATCACAGAATTGTTTTCCGTTGTCTGATATAATCTCTCCCGGTAGTCCGAAGCGACAGACAATGTTGTCCCAGACAAAGCGTTTGACTTGGTTTCCTGTGATGCTCACCACCGCCTTTGCTTCAATCTACTTCATAAAGTAGTTCATGGATACGATGAGGAACTTTACTCCTCCTGCCGCTACTGGAAAGGGTCCTGCGATGTCAATGCCCCATTTGTAAAATGGCCATGGTGAGGTAATTGGTGTTAGCTCTTGTTGTAGTCGGCGCGGGATTGGCCTATGTACTTGGTAATTGCTGCACTTCTTTATCAGATCGCGTGCGTCGCGATGCATGGTTGGCCAATAATACCCTGACCTTAGAGCGCTTGCCACCACAGATCGCGGCCCTGAGTGCATACTACATGATCCCGCGTGGATTTCTCTGAGTACGTAGTCTGCTTGAAGAGGTCCAACACATCTGAGCCATGGTTGTAAGAAAGAGTGTCGATAGAGTATGTTGTCTCGTAGTTCAAATCGTTGCGCTGTGCGCCGCACTCTTCGAGCGTCCTTATGGTCTTGTGGTAAAGTTCCCTTGCTAATGAATTCAATGATAAGTGTCATCCATGTAGGATCTTGTTCCTCTATCACTGTGGATATCTCCATTTCCAAGATTGATTTGTTTTTCAGGGTTTCTACCAATACCTGTTTTGAGAGGTGCGCGAAGCTTGTGGATGTGATCTTGCTGAGTGCATCAGCCTTCCTGTTATCTCCTCTAGGCACCTGCTTTATTGTGAACCTGTCAAAGTTTTTGATTAAGGACTTGGTCTTTTCTAGGTATTGGATCATGTGTTCATCCTTGGCTTTATATTCACCTAGCGCATGGTTAGCGACTAGCCGAGAATCTACATTCGCTTCCAGGTTGCGTACACCCATTTGGATTGCGATGCGTAGTCCGGCTAGTAGGGCTTCGTATTCTGCCTCATTGTTTGTGGCTGTGAATTCAAAGCGCATCGCATAGGTGAATTCCATACCTTCTGGATTTGTAAGAATAAGGCCCGCGCCTGATCCATCTACACATGAAGACCCATCTGTGAACAGAATCCAGGGTTCCTGTAGATCTTTTTTGGTTGTAGATGTTGGACTGTCGTTATCTGGCTTCTCCACGATGAAATCGGTTAAGATTTGTCCTTTGATTGCAGTGCGTGGTCTGTATGAGATGTTATATTCACTTAATAGTACACTCCACTTCTGTAAGCGTCCTGATGCGTCAGGTTTAGAGATAACTTGTTTGATTGGCTGATCAGTGATTACAGCTATTGGGTGCGCTTGAAAGTATCTGCGCAACCTTTTGGCTGCGAATACTAGGGCTAAGACCAGCTTTTCCATAGCGCTGTAGTTAGTCTCTGTCTTCTTCAGGGCTTTGCTTACAAAGTATATGGGTGTCTGGACGGAGTTCCTATCTGTCAACAGCACTGCGCTAACTGCTCCATGAGTTGCCGATAAGTACATGATTAGCTCTTCCCCTGGTGGCGGTGCGACAAGTTTGGGGAGAGATGCCAGATGGCGTTTAAGTTGTTGGAAAGATTTCTCCGCTTCTTCGGTCCAGCAAAAATCTCCCTTTTTTGTGCACTTCGTGAGTGTTTTAAAGAGAGGGAGTCACTTGTCTACTGATTTAGATAAGAAACGGTTTAGCCCTGCTAACTTTCCATTTAATGATTGGACTTCTTTGAGTGTGCGCGGTGAGGGGAGATCAATAACAGCCTTTGTTTTTTCTGGACAAGGCTTGATTCCATCGGGCTCTTTTAAGTATCCAAGGAACATGCCTTCGGTTGCGCCAAAGGTGCACTTCTTGGGATTTAACTTCATGTTTATTCGTCCCAATGTTCTGAAGGTTTCCTCGATGTCGCGCACCAACTCATCCTCTGTGTGGCTTTTGATGACAAGGTCGTCCACGTAGACCTCCAAGTTGCGGCCTACTTGTTTCTCGAAAGCTGTGTCCACCAGTCGTTGGTATGTCGCGCCTATGTTTTTTAATCCAAAAGGCATTTTTGTGTAGCAGTACACTCCTTGACTTGTGTGGAAAGCTGTTTTTTCTTCATCTTCGACTGCCATCTGAATTTGATGATACCCTTTGTATGCGTCTAGGAAGCATTTGAAAGGGTATCCGCACAGGGATTCTACCTTACAGTCTATTTCTGGCAGTGGGTAGCAGTCTTGTGGACATGCTTTGTTGAGGTCCGTGAAGTCCACGCACATTCTCCAACTGCCATCGCTCTTCTTTACCATAACTGGGTTAGACAGCCAGTCGTGGTAGTACACTTCGCGCATGATGCCTGCGTCTACGAGCTTATGTACTTCTTCCAGAATAGCCTTTGCACGATCTAGGGCCTAGCCGCGCTTCTTTTGTCGTATTGGAGGATATCCTTGTCGGATTTGTAGCTTATGCTCTGTGATAGAGCGTGGCACTCCTGTCATGTGTTTTGGTTCCCATGCGAAGATGTCCAGGTTCTTCTGCAAGAGTGCGCATACGGCTGTTTTACCCTTGTCAGATAAAGATCCACCAATCGAAACTTGTTGTTCCGGGAAATCGGGATGAATAGCGACTTTTAGGTTTGGTGTTTTCTTTGTGCGTTGTTCTGGAATAGTCTCTACTTCAGTTACTACCGTATTGCATTCTCTTGGTGGTACTGTTGTGTTATAGAGGGTGACAACTCCTCCTTCCACTGGAAACTTAAGCATTCCGTGCGCTGTGGATGATACAGCGCGCATGGATGATATTCCAGGTCTCCCAATGATACCATTGTATGGTGAGGGGGACTTTATTACCATGAAATTTATCCATGTTGCGGTTGAGTGTTGTTCATCTCCTACGACCACCAGCAAGCGTAATTGCCCCATGGGCCAAATCTTTTCTCCTGTGAATCCAGTCAATGACGTTGTTGCTGGTATTAATTGACTTTGGATTTTAGGTCGCAGTCTTTTGAAACAATGATCATACAGGATGTCTGCGGATGCTCCTCCGTCAATGTACATGCGGTGGATATCATGTCCTCCCGTATGTATTTCAATAGTTAGAGGTTCTACAACTGCGTTGTCCGCAGCTAAAGTAGGGAAAGATATCTCTTTTTCTGGAGAGAATTTTTGGCTGACTTTTTGCTTTATCTTGCGCTGCCATGACTGTATCATGTATATGGTATCAGCTTTTTCTTTGGGGGGTTCTTTCTTTCCCCCATTCCTCTGTTTATCTTTTCCCTCTTTGATGTTTTTTACGAGGTGGTCCATTATGCCTTCTCTTACTAACTTTTCAATTAGTTGTCTTAGCTGGACGCACTCGTTAGTTGTATGGCCTTTTTGACCATGATACTCGCAGTATCCATTCCCTATGCGCTTTTCCTCTGCGGTGCGCATTGGTGGTGGTTTTTGGAAGTTTGCACCTTCTGTTACAAATATTTCCCTCGGAGTTTTTATGAGAGGGGTATACTTATCGTTGTCTCTTCCACTGCGGTAATTCCTGTTGCGGTTGTTATTCTGATCGTTAGATTGTCTCCTAGGCTGCTCTTGCTGCCTATAATTCGAATAACCCTTTTGCTGTCCGCAACGGCTGCTTCTCCTTGTATAAAGGATCTGGTGCGCTTTGTTAGCTCATCGAAAGTCTGGGGAACTTTGTCATTTAGCTTTCGGATAAGTTCTGGGTTATTAATCCCATTCATGAACCCTGAAATTTTTAGGATTTCAGGACACGCTTTGACTTGTATGCACTCATCCTTGAAGCGTTCCATTAAAGCGCTGGTTGATTCCCCTTGGCGCTGTTTCACTCTTGCTAGTTCAACAGGGTTTTTAGCGCACTTCTTTCTCTGCGTAAAGTTGAGGCGGAATGCTTTCCGTAATTCCTCGAACCCATCAATACTCCTACGTGGGAGTTTGCTAAACCATGTGCGCGCGTTCCCTACTAATGTAGAATTAAACATGTGGCACTACACAGGCAGTGGCCAGTTTTCGATAGTGGCAGCTGATTCGAAAACTTTGAGATGATCATCCGGATCACCTGTTCCATCATATGTTTTCACATTGGTGGGCATGCGCCTGCGTTTGCGGTCTGAGTAATCGCTGATGCGTCGTGTAAACGCGTCAACTTTCTGGCGACGCCATGGAAGAGACATATCTTCATTCTCTTCTTCGCGCCGTCTTCCTCTTGACTTCCAGTGTCCTGTTTCTTTATCCTCGTTGTCCGAGGAGTCGCTGGAGGAAGGGTAGTCTCTTTTTCGGCGCTTGCGCCGGCTTCTTTCTGAAGAAGAGCTTGAGGGACTTTCACTTGGGGATCTTCTTTTCCCCAATCTGTCATGAATTCTCTTACTCCCAGGTTTGGAGGATCCTTGGCTTGGCGAATGTTGAGGTCCTAATCGGTCTTGTATCCCTCGACTGCCAAGTCTGGAGTGAACATTAGTGCGCCTCTCGCTGTCTTCTGAGTACTGTGAATCAGATGTCGTACCCAGCCTATCGTGGATAGTGGTACGTTCAGCGCGTCTTCCTCATGGGTGGTGCAGTGGTGATGGTTCGCGTTCAGGACCAAAATTGAGTCGAGCTTGTAGGCTCGTGTTTGCCTTTCTTCTTACTTCTTCTTGCATGAGGGCGGTTAAGGTTTCATAATTTTGGGATACAAAATTTCCCAACGTTAGATTGGGTGTGTCCTCAGTTGCTGCAGGAATGTCTGCCTCAGTATTAGGCACCCTATCTCGGTTAGGCGCGCCTGGCGGCACAGTGTTGTTCACTGCGGGTACAGTTTGGTGAGGAGTGGTGAAGAGGGTGCGCTGGAGTTCCTCAGCGCTTGGGACCACTGGGATGATTTGGGTAGTCTTTACTGGTAGTTCTACCTCTGGAAGAGGTTAGGTTGTTCCCGCCTCTTGGTGACCAGGTGCGCTGGTTGTCCCAGCAGCCTGCCTAAGAGTCGAATCTTGTTGATTCTTTCTCGGGGGGTCACGTCTTTCTGACTGCGGAGTCCGCTGGCTTGAATTCCTATTCTTTGTCATTCTAGTTCTTAGTTCTTAGTAGGGTCCCACTGATGGCACCACTTGTTGATACAAAAGTTGGGCGTTCCTGGTTATGGGCTCTTGCTCTCGTACCAATTCGCTTCTTAGTACTTGTAACCTGCGCACTAAGAAAATAAACAACACCGTTAGACTTATCGTGGGATTGTCTCCCACGATTAGACTCCGGCGTGAGAGTAAGTAATCGATTTAGGGTTCTTGTAAAGAGTTAGGGTTTGTGAATCGTACCTTGAATGAGAGTTATGTCATTCCTTATATAGGCGCAGAATCCTTGTAGGGTTTGTGCTCCTTACGTTTCGCACCCATGGTGCTTATCCGGGTAAGGATATCTATTCAATAAATAGATGATCCCTATCTATACCGTGTATAGTTTATTATGGTTTGGGCTTACGTGAGTCTGGTCCCATTAGTGATGCGGCCCAAGTTACAATAGCCCACGCACGGTGGTTTTGGGCCTTAGTGATGTTTATCATTTGGGCTCGTGGCCCATATGTAGACTATACGTCATCAATGGGCATGTAGTGTCACTAACCATTTCTAGGACGTGAAAATCAGCTAAGATAGTTAACTTCCCTACGTGAACAACTACATCCTTAATCATTCCAACCTGGTGGGCAATACTCCCATCCGCTAGACCTATCAATACCTCCATCTCCTCTAACTTTCCTAGCCTGAGAGTGGTGAAAAGGGATAAGGGATTCAAGTTGAGGCTTGACCCTAAATCGGCTAGTGAGTCGAAAGTTTCGGATCTTCCTATCTTACAAGGCAAAACAAATATACCCGGATCATCAAGCTTTTTAGGCAACTTGTTTTGAACAAAGGCGGTCCCATTTTTACCTAGTTTAAACTTCTCATACTTTTCTAGGAGGGCACTATAGTAGGGAGCACGGGCTAAGACATCAATAACGGGGCGTTCAAGGTGAAGCTCCTTGAATTCATCGTCAAGGTCTTGCGTATGAGGTGTTTCAACTATGCTTTTGACCGGTTTTAAATCGGGTGTTTTATTTGATTGGTCCTTTTGAAGAATCTGGTTTTGCTTGAAACACGTGCTCATTGATTTAACCGAGTAGTATTGCGGACAAGAAATGGGTTACGAAACTGATGATATGGAATTAACGTTTAGTTTCGGGTTCTTGACCGTGTCGCTCGGGAGTGCTCCCATTTCTCGGTCATTGAGAACTTTCAACAATGTGTCAATTTTGGTGGTCATCTCGCTTTGCTTTTGTTTGAAATCGGCTTCAAACTTGGATACGCGAGCTTCTTAAGATGCCATAAACTTGGACATCAATCCTTCGAGATTGTTGGTACTACCATAGTTGTTGGAAGCATTGTTGTTGAAAGTACGGTTGAAGGGTGGAGCGTTTGGTTGGTAACGATTAGGCGGATTGGAAGAATTGGTTTGATTTTGTTTCCACCTAAGGTTTGGGTGATTTTTCCAAGAGGGGTTGTAGGAATCACCATAAGGGTTTGGCTCAGGTTTGAAAGTGTACCACTTATCTCCCGCTTCGTCGGTACGCGAGGATGCATAGTCCGAAAAAGCTGTTCTGGAGAGTTCCACACAATCACGAGTGTCATAGGGACCACTACAAAATTCGCATGAAGAAGTGATTTTGTTCACTTGGCTTGAAGGCTTAGGAGCTTCGTAAGATTTCATGAGAAACTTGACTTGGTCCTTGACTCCTCCCAAACCAACCAGTCAACCGGGTGCAGTTGATAGGCCCACCTGGGAGGGGAAAGTCAAGTGTTTATAATCCGTGGAAATATAGAGAAATCCCCGGGTCGTTAAGTCCCAACGAGATTGAAATTGTATTTTGAACGTTTATGGGAATAAGTGGCACTGAGGACAGTAACCAAGATGATTGAGGAATGATTATACTACTGATTGCTTGGTATTTGGACAATATGGAATGATATAAACAATAACAGAGATACAGATATAATCACAAAAGCACAAATTGGGAAATCAGATTACAGACAGAGAAAAATGAGTTTTAACAAATTACAAACTACAGGGGGTGCAAGTGAAATTTTTAAAAACTTAAAATAAAAAGAAAATTTAAAATGAAAATGAAATTATTAAAATGATTATTTTAATATATAAAAAAACTATTTAATTAATTAAAACTATTAAAAAGTAAATTAAACCTAATTTATATTAAACTAAAAATGATTAACACTACAAATTAAACTAAAAACTTGCAAAAATATTTTCTAAAACTTAAAATGAACTTGAAGAAAGTATAAAAATTAAAAATAAATATTTGTTGTCTTTTTATGGATTTTCTATGAATTAAAAACTAATTATCTTAATTAAACTATTTAAACTAATTTAAATTATTAATAATACCTAAATGACTTAGAAAATTATAGAAAAATTTATAAAACTAATTAACCATCACAGGAATCCTAAAAAAATTATAAAAAGTTTCTAAAGATTATATTTAGACTATTTTACTAATTATTTACTTATTAATTAATTTAAATCTAATTTAACTAAATTAAATAAGAAAATTAGGAATGAACAGTAGAACTTAAAAATCTATTTTCTAAAAGTCTTAACTGATTTATAAAACCTAGAAAAAATATAAAAAACTACTGCTATTAATTAAAATTTAAGAAAACTATTTAATTACTAATATTACTTAATTAATTAATTAAACTATTTTTAATTCTAATAATTAGTAAACCGATTAGGAAAAATCTTAGAAAATTATTACAAATACTTAAAGGTGAAAGGAAATTAAGAAAATTATGAAAATGGTGAAATGCTTATAAATAAGCTGAAATAAAAAATTAAAAAGATAAAATCTATTAAATAGAAGCTATCACTAATTTTATATTTGGTTTTTGTTGGTTTTTCTTTTTGACAGATGAAAATAAGATAAAAATAAGAACTTTTTGTGAAATGACTTTTTGAATAGCTTAAAAATAAGCTATGTACACCCCCTTTTCCTTAACAGTTGGCCTTTAAGCTTATTAGGACTTATGCCAATTTTGAAAAAGCTAGGAAATGACCAATTAAGCACACACAGATGATTATAAACTTGAAATAAGCCAAAATGAACAGATAAGCACTCTGGATAAGCTATTTGTGAGCAAATAAGCACTTATCCACTACTTAGGCCAAGACAGGCCAAATATATGAACTTTTGACCTCCGTGGGGTCCACAGAAGTGAAGGGGGGTCCAAAATGAGTCCTGAACCTTGAAGATGGACTAGTCAGCTTTGAAATAAGCCAATAAGCTAGCCTTATGGCTTATTTTTGAGGTCTGTGTAAAGCTTGGAAGTTGGGGGCGCACACTGAGTACTTAGTGTACACTCAGGAAATTATCAAACTTAATGGCACTTGCAGCCCTATCAAATAAGCTCTAATTGGTGAAATAAGCTCAGAAAATTAAAGCTGGGCTTATGGGGTTTCTAAAAAACTAAAAAGCTAGGGGTGGGACCCACTAATGAAGTGCCTAAGGACTTGGGAATTTTGGGTCAAAACCTGTGCACAGGGCATGTGTTTGCCTTGCAGGTCAAAATAAGCTAATGCAAGGTCTCAAAGTAAACACAAAAATCACAAAAATTCCTCCAAAATTTGGATTTCTGAAACAAAGGCAATTTTTGACTTTTTGAGTTTTTGCTAAAAGTTGACTTTGATGAGATTTGATCTTTATCTATTGAATGATTTAAGTTACTTAAGCTATAAGGAGACTTAATAAAGCTAAAACTTGCACTTGTGAACCAAATTAAAGCCTATGCTACTTCAAACTCAACACAGATATATGATTAGCTCAAATGATTTGTGATTTTGACTTTTTAACAAATAGGACCTGATTATTTTTGTTGTTCTGAGCTAATATTACCCTAAGTGACTTGTGTGAACCAAGAGCAATGAAAAATGAGCACTTAAACACCTAGGACCACCTTGATCCAAACACACCTTAAAAGTTAACTGTTTTATGATTTGTGAAGGTAAAAGGTGTTAGGGCTTATGAACCTGAACCACAATAGCTTTTTATGATATATTAAGCCTAATTGAACACTTAACCACAGGAAATAACAACAAATGAACAAGATTAACAACTATGCTAATTTAACTGCCAATTTGAGATTCCAAAGCAACTATGATATCTGATGATCAAGGTACTGATTTTATGCTAGATTATCACTATTTAATACTAAATAAGCAAAAATAAGCTAAAGAAACAACAATATAAGCAATGGTACAGTAATATCTAAGAAAGAAGGTTCAAAATCTTACAATGTGCATTCCTGCTTAACCCAATGAACCAAGGACCATAAGAACCAAACCTACAGGCTTCCACAAGCCACAAAACCCATGGCCATCCAGAATTAACCATGCTCCAGCTTTAAATCACCATTAAACCTGCAAGTTTGACCAATGTTGACTTTTTTGTGTTTTTGGATTTTTTTATTACTAGACAGTGTTTTATGGTTTCTAAAAGCTTTATTAAGCTTCCTTGAAGCTTATGTGGGACTAAAAGTCCATAAGTTTAAACAGAAACAGTAAATTGAGCTTAGTAGTAATTATGAAATAAAAGGGAAATTGCAATACTGAAATTGAGGGTAAAACTTTAATTTGATTAATAAAATTGCTAGAATTACACTGAAAGAACTTGATACAATGCTTAAAAGCTTGAATATTACGCTAGAATTTGAAATCTTAATTAAACGACATAGATTAATACTAATTAGACTACTACTCTCTCTTCATTGCTTCTCCTCTATTTATAGCTTGAAATTAGGGTATCCCTTACCTCTTTGATCATTTCCCATCAATAATGCTGACCATTGGATGACTCTGATAGCTTTTTGACCCTTGGATTGTTTTGGCGGGAAAGACAAAACAAAGCAATTTGCACTGTTTGTGTGTTGTGGGAGGGGAGCATTTAATGTGGAGGTGATGTTAGGTGCAGAGGGTGGTGGGATGGTGATGATGGGATTACAAGTGGTGGTGGTGATACCAGGGTGGTTTTGGAGGCGGTATTGAGGTGAGGAGGGAAAGGGGAAGGGTGGTATGGTGGGTTTGACCGGGGTTTGACCTCAAGGTCAAACGTTGACCCTTGAATATATATCAAAGGGGTGTTGGGCTGGGGAATACTTTGGGCCAGGAAATAGGGAGTGGGCTTGGATGTGATTTGGATTGGACTTGGATTTGGTTTGTGATAATATTAAGGGTCCAGTTTGGTTTGTAAATTCACAAGGACCAATTATGTAATTTTGGACGAAAGTGAGGGGTGGGATTTGGAATTCTTCCAAAGTGTCCATAAGGGTATTTCTTGCCAAATGATGAATAGTTCATGGACCTTTGATGATTTTTCCACTTTTAAATTTCCAGGGACTATTTCTGCCAATATTTCAAACTTCAGGGACCAAATCTGTAATTTCACCAAACTTTGCATCCAAGGACCATTCCTGCCATATATGAGAAGTACAAGGACAAAATTTGTTTTTCTCAAAGTTTTAATATCCCAGGGACTAGTTTTGTCATTTTTCAAAGTTCAGGGACTAAACTTGCAATTTTGTGAAACTTTGTACCAAAGGACTAAATGTGTAACTTTTTGATTTAAAAGGACCTTTGGTGACTTTTTCAAGTTGTTAGAATAACCAGGGACTAGATTTGACAACTTTTGAAAGCTGAGGGACTGAAACTGTCAATTTTGCAAACTTTGTACGTTTTTCATCTGTTTTTGATTATTTTGCATTTAAAACACATAAAACACATTCCTGGGATATTTTTACTATATTGATGCAATATTGAGTGTTTTTAGATGTTTTGGCAGCTCAGAAAAGGTAAAAATGATGAGTATTTACATACTCATCAATCCCCCACACTAAAACATTGCTAGTCCCTAGCAATCTTTTGAGAAAAACTTAATGGATTTGAAACTCTTTACCAAAAGCCATCACTTCTGGAGTAGCCAGATGTATCGATTCAAGTAAGAACTATGGTTCACCTGATAACCATGTGATTTTGAGCAAATCACCAGCTGTCAACGGATTTGATTTGTCTTTACCAAAAGCCGTTTGCTTCTGGACTAGCCAACTCTTGATGGAATAATCAACATCTTGGTGAGCTGAATACCAATTATGGTTTTTCCATGGCCTTTACCACAAGCCATAATCTTGCGGGCTAGCCAACTCATTCACTTTATGGGATTTGAGATATCTTTACCAAGAGCCGTTTGCTCCTGGATTAGCCAATCCTTTTGTTATTTAGACATGGCGGACTGATATCCATAAAAATTTTGAAATAAAGTGAAAATTTTTTGAAAAATTTTGGCCAAAATGGGGGTACTTAGAAAGTATTTTGTGAGAAAATTCGCAAGAATTTCCCCCCCCCCCCCCCCCCCCCCACACTAGAACTTAATATTGTCCTCAATATTCAAAGTCCCGGCTATTATGCCGATTCTCTGAACGGAAAAAGATAATATTCGAAACTAACTGTGGAAATATCGTTTTTATTTTTCACTTTATTTATCTGTACATATAAACATTTTTTTTACTGAAACTTGTATACATATTTACTTTTCAAAAGGTGGGGACGGCCACTCCCCCACACTAGAGTGATAGAAAGTAGAAAGAAGTCAGAGATATGGGTGAAAACCCATATTTTGCTAATTTTTGTTCACCGAGTCACTAGTTTGACTCGATCCCCGAATTCATTGGTCCATGGGGAAAGTTTGGAGATCTGGGACAACCATGGATGGCATGTCCTCTCCAAAATAGTGTTTCAAATGATGACCATTCACTTTGAAGTTGGGACCTTCGAGTGGAGATAACTCAACAGTCCCGTATGGATATACTTTAGCGACAGTGAATGGTCCAGTCCATCGGGTTTTTAATTTCCCCGAGAAGATCTTTAACCTCGAATTGAAAAGAACGACTCTGTCACCAACGTTGAAAATGCGGTTCTTAATCTTAGAGTCGTGAATCTTCTTTGTCTTTTCTTTGTAGATCAAAGAGTTCTCGTAGGCTTGATCACGAAGTTCGTTTAATTCATTGAGTTGAACCTTACGGTGATCACCCGCTTTATGAAGGTCGTAGTTTGCATGTTTCAAGGCCCTGTAGGCTTTGTGCTCGAGCTCGATCGGTAAATGACACGCCTTCCCGTATACAAGCTTGTAGGGAGTACACCCGATGGGTGTTTTGTAAGCTGTAAGGAAGGCCCAGAGTGCATCATCTAGTTTATCCGACCAGGAAGCACAGTTTTCACCTACGGTCCTCTCAAGAATCCGTTTAATACCACGGTTTGAAACCTCCACCTGCCCACTTGTTTGTGGGTGATACGCAGTAGAAAGACGGTGAGTAACACCGTACTTAAGCATGACTTTTGCAAATTTATCATTGTAGAAGTGAGTACCGCGATCACTAATGATGGCACGGGGAGTTCCAAAACGACCAAAGAGGGATTTCAAAAATTTCACAACAACTCGGGCATCGTTGGTGGGTAAGGCCTTTGCCTCAACCCATTTTGACAAGTAGTCAACAGCCACGAGAATATATTTGTTTCCACGAGAAGATGGGAATGGCCCCATAAAATCAATGCCCCAGACGTCAAAGATTTCACAAACTTGAATGGCATTTTGTAGCATTTCGTTCTTTTGTGAAATATTCCCGTGACGCTGAAAAGCATCACGAGCTTTGACTAACTCGTGGGCATCCTTATAGATCGTGGGCCAATAGAAACCGGAATCAAACACCTTTTTGGCGGTGTAGTTAGGACTATGGTGGCCCCCGGTAGGTCCAGCATGGTAAGCCTTGAGAATATCAGCGGCTTCCTGTCCGTAAACACATCGCCTGATGACTTGATCGGCACAGATTTTGAAGAGATAGGGGTCGTCCCAGAAGTAATGTTTAACGTCTTTGAAGAATTTGTTCTTCTGTTGGGACGTCATCCCCTTCACGATGAAGTTACCCGCATGGTAATTTGCAAAGTCGGCAAACCATGGGGTAGCAGAGTCACCACGAAAAGCAACCGCGTTGAGTGTCTCGAGAGGAAATGTTTCATTTATTTCCTGTTTCTCGGACACATCTTGGTGAGGGTTTTCTAAGCGTGAGAGATGATCAGCAGCAAGGTTCTCAGCTCCTTTTTTATCACGGATAATGATATCAAATTCTTGGAGGAGGAGAACCCAACGGAGTAGCCTCGGCTTTGCATCTTGCTTTGCAAATAGGTACTTTAAAGCCGAGTGATCCGTATACACTACGCATTTGGTCAGGATTAAGTATGGCCGGAATTTTTCAAAGGCATACACCACAGCTAGTAATTCTTTTTCAGTAGTGGTGTAATGACTTTGAGCCTCGGTCATAGTTTTGCTTGCGTAGTGTATAGGCTGAAAGTATTTTGCTTTTCGTTGCCCCAAGACCGCACCTATGGCAAAATCACTAGCATCGCACATAAGCTCAAAAGGTAGGTCCCAATCGGGGGCAACAAGAATCGGTGCCTCGGTAAGCTTTTTCTTTAATGTTTCAAAAGCTTCGATGCACTCAGGAGAGAAGATGAAAGGAGCATCCTTCTCGAGGAGATGGGTCATAGGCCGGGCAATCTTAGAGAAATCTTGGATAAACCTACGATAGAAGCCGGCATGACCCAAAAAGCTCCTGACACCTTTAACGGTGGTGGGACGAGGTAATTTAGCGATGACATCAATTTTGGCTTTGTCAACCTCAATCCCGTTCTTTGAAATTTTATGGCCGAGGACAATGCCCTCTTTAACCATAAAATGGCTCTTCTCCCAGTTGAGACTTAAATTCGTTTCTTTGCAACGTTTAAGCATCTGTTCCAAGTGGGAGAGACAAGACTGGAATGCATCCCCGATGACTGAAAAGTCATCCATAAATACCTCCATGGTTTTCCCGATCATGTCGGAAAAGATTGACATCATGCACCTTTGGAACGTGCCTGGTGCATTACATAAGCCGAAAGGCATACGTCTGTAAGCAAGAGTTCCGTAGGGGCATGTGAAGGTAGTTTTCTCTTGATCCTGTGGATCAATGGGGATTTGGAAGTAACCCGAGAAACCATCGAGGAAGCAGTAGTATTCATTCCCTGCTAGTCTTTCGAGCATCTGGTCCATAAAAGGGAGAGGAAAATGGTCTTTATGGGTGGCTTCATTTAACTTACGATAGTCAATACATACTCGCCAACCCGTGACCAAACGAGTTAGAATCAACTCGTTTTCCTCATTGGTGACAACGGTTATGCCACCCTTTTTAGGAACGCAATGAATTGGGCTAACCCAAGGACTGTCAGATATAGGATAAATCAATCCCGCATCAAGAAGTTTTAGAACCTCTTGTTTGATAACTTCGTGGATTTTGGGATTTACCCTTCTCTGTTGTTGCACTGCTGGCTTAAAGTAATCCTCCATTAAGATTTTGTGTGTACAAAAGTCCGGGATAATGCCTTTAATGTCAGAGAGTTTCCAAGCAATTGCTTGCTTGTGTGACTTAAGAACCTTTAGGAGTGCAGCCTTTTCCTCATCTTTTAAGTCTTTAGCAATAATGACGGGTAATTTATCATCACCCTCCAGAAATGCATATTCTAGATGAGGAGGCAAGTCCTTGAGCTCAACCTCGGGAAAGTCTTCAGTTATTTCAACATTTTTGACTTCCTCTTTATGAAGTATTTTTGGAGACGGAGAGGGTGAAGGATCGTCATTTAACAATCTTTCAAGAAGAAGAATGTCCCCCTCCGGGTCAAGATAGTTTTCATCAACCCCATGAGGGATTAAACTATCCTGAGCAAGAAAAGCCTCGACCTCTTCCAGAAGGAAGTCACTTCCCTCAAACGGAGTGAGAGAAGGGGAAGAGTCGGATATGATAGGCTCAGAAGAAAGAGTGGTACTGCCACTTACTGAGAAACCGAGGACTTCTTGAAAACACTTCTCAGACACAACAACGATGATGTCAATTCGGTTAACCGTTTCAGCGTCATAGTTGGAGGAGTATCTTGAAGTCTAATCAAGATTGAATGTGATGGCTTCACCACCAACACGTAGAGTGATTTCTTCTTCGAATACATCGATTAGAGCACGACCCGTTCTTAAAAATCCCCTCCTGAGAATGAGAGGAACTCTTGGGTCAGCATCGAAATCAACAATCACGAAATCTGCCGGAAAATGGAACTTTCCTACTTTCACGAAGATATCTTTGGCAATGCCGAGAGGACGAGATATAGTACGGTCTGCAAGCTCGAGAGTCATGCAGGTAGGAGTGAGAGCAGGAAGAGAGAGTCTCTTCCAGACTAAGTACGGCATAAGGTTAATGCTTGCACCAAGATCGGCCAAGGCAAAGCATTCAACCATCCCAGGGAAAATACAAGGAATGAGAAATTTCCCGGGATCTCCAAGCTTTTCGGGAAGCTTTTTCAAGAGCACTGCTGAGCAATGCTCGTTAAGTGGAGTTTTAGCCATCTCACAGAGTTTTTCCTTATTGCTTATCAGATTTTTGATTGTTGAAGCAAATTTAGGCATGAGAAGAAGAGCATCTGTGATGCTAATATCGAAATGCAACTCTTGGAAAATTTGATAAAATTTTTCCATCTGATGATTAGCTCTTTCGCGGTTCTTTTGATCATTTAATCGTGAAGGATATGGAATTGAAGGCTTAGGATCATTCTTTGGAATTTCATCAGAACTTTCAGGAGGGTCAAATACAACTTTCGACTTACGAGTCAGGACCGGGACAACTTGAGGGTGGACGTTGTTGGTACCTCCGTTATTAGTAGGAAGTATCGTGTCCGTGGTAACCCCAGGTTCATGTTCCGCTACCTTGGTAGGAGGAGAAGAAGAGGTAGAGGGAATCGTGGGTCCATTGTATGATACCCCACTTCGGGTAGTCATCGCTTTGACATCGCCCCTCGGGTTAGCGATCGTGTTGCTCGGTAATGTACCCGGGCCCGAGGGTCGATCATTTAAAGACTTCTGAAGCTCAGAGATCTTACTGATCAGTAACCAATTCGTTTCCTCTTGTGCTTTCATGAATTGTTTTACCACTTCATCGGAGGAAGACGAGGGTGGAACAACGTTTTGATTTTGATTAGGAAAATTTTGAACACGGTTGTTTTGTAAATTCCCTTGATTTTGGTTGTTGTTACCCTGAAAATTGTTTCTCTGATTGAAATTACCCTGATTGTAATTCCCTTGATTTTGTTTCTTTGAAAATTTCCTTGAAAACCTTGATTTTGATTGCCATTTTGAAAATTGTTTTGATTAAAATGACCTTGATTTTGGTTTGGGTTTTGGAAATTTGGGTTTTGACCTTGGTTAAAATCTCCTCAATTCTGATTCGAGTTACGGTTTTGATTTTGGTTAAAACTGGGAGGTCCGAGAAAATTGTTGGAACGATAGCTCAAGAGATTACGGTCCCCTTGTGGTTGGTAAGAATTACCCCCCATGTTGTAGGAACCTTGAGCAGCATAAACGTTCTCTTGAGGAAAACCAGCAGTAGCTGAACACTCGGAATAAAGATGTGGGCCCCCACAAGTTTCACAACTTCGGGCCACGGCTTTCACTTGTTGATTTTGAACCTGATTTTGCATAGTTTGGTTCATTCTCAACACAGCCGTAGAGATATCATCCATCTTTTTGGTGAGTGAAATTATTTCAGGAGATGATGATGAAGGAATAACTGATTTACATGACTCATCCCTCTCCGCAGAGGAATCCCAAAAGTTATGGTAGGCAGTCATGTTCTCAATTAGATCATAACATTCTTCGGGACCCCTTTTCATAAAGGTCCCACCAGCAGCAGCATTGAAAATATCCCGGTGCCTCAATGTCAGACCATTATAGAAGGTATCTATGATGGTAACTTGTAACATATTGTGGTTAGGACACCGATCAATGGCTAGCTTATAACGTTCTCAAGCCTCAAATAGAGACTCATCGGGACGCTGCCGGAAGTTGCTGATATCATTTCGTAACTTGGTAACCATGGAAGGTGGAAAATATTTTGCTAAAAACTTGGTTACCATTTCATCAAAGGTACGAATAAAATTCTTTGGGAGTCGGTCAAACCATGCAGTGGCATGATGGGTGAGAGAATAGGGGAAGAGATACAGCCGGAGGGCATCATCGGTGACACCATGCTGTTTCATGCTCTGGGTGACGGTAAGGTATTTATCAAGATGCTTGTTAGCATCGTCACCTGGTAATCCGTGAAATTGACACGAATTTTGGACTTGTTGGATCATGTGGTGCTTGAGGCCAAAGTCCGTAGCCTCAATAGTGAGTGGTGCAATAGGTCCGCCCCTCCCTTGCATGGTAGGCTGGCACAACTCCTCCATTCTTCGGAGATCGGGAGCTGGCTCATCCCTGGGAGGGTCAGGGGGTGGTGGTGGTGGCCCATCGGCCATTTCAGTTTTTGGTTCTTCAATAACAGTACGTAGCTCGGTTACGTTTTTCTGATTTTTACGCTTTGTTTATGACCGAGTGCGCATGCACTAAAAATAATTTTTTTCAAAACAAGATCGAGACAAAACCACAGTGAACTTAAATCCAATAATCACAAGTGAATGGCTTCTTTAAAAAAAAGGTACACCACCCACAGGGATACAATAGCAAGTTTTAATCTTAAGTTTGGGAACTTATTATGTCCATATCCCCAGTTGGTAGGTGTTCTGCCTTGGTTTGCGGTGGTAAACTTTTATGTAATTATATTCATAGTAAAATGTATTTGGCTTTTCGTGAATGGGTGAAAAAAAAAACTTGGACAATATTTTTGGAGCTGATTCGTTAACCGAGATCGTTCCTTTAAGATTACTCGCAGGCTGGCGGGAGGAAAGAATGGATTCCTCTTCAGTTCGCAATTTAATGTCAGAACTTACCTTATACCAACTGTTTCAGGTTGTAATCTTAAAGTAAACGAAGTAATTTAACTTCACAGTTTGTTTTGTTGTTTATGATTTTTTTTTTTTTTTGTGTTTTTAACACTTCAGGAAAAGTGTTAATGAACTTTTTCAGATATGATTTTGATTTTCACAAAAATTTACAAAGTGGTGATATTTGTACAGGAGGGGTTTTGAAAACCACTAAACCTAAAAGGTTTTGAAATACGCAACAACCTCCCCGGCAGCGGCGCCAAATTTTGACTCCTCCCAAACCAACCAGTCAACCGGGTGCAGTTGATAGGCCCACCTGGGTGGGGAAAGTCAAGTGTTTATAATCCGTGGAAATACAGGGAAATCCCCGGGTCGTTAAGTCCCAACGAGATTGAAATTGTATTTTGAACGTTTATGGGAATAAGTGGCACTAAGGACAGTAACCAAGATGATTGAGGAATGATTATACTACTGATTGCTTGGTATTTGGACAATATGGAATGATATAAGCAATAACAGAGATACAGATATAATCACAAAAGAACAAATTGGGAAATCAGATTACAGACAGAGAAAAGTGCGTTTTAACAAATTACAAACTACAGGGGGTGCAAGTGAAACTTTTTAAATCTTAAAATAAAAAGAAAATTTAAAATGAAAATGAAATTATTAAAATGATTATTTTAATATTAAAAAAACTATTTAATTAATTAAAACTATTAAAAAGTAAATTAAACCTAATTTATATTAAACTAAAAATGATAAACACTACAAATTAAACTAAGAACTTGCAAAAATATTTTCTAAAACTTAAAATGAACTTGAAGAAAGTATAAAAATTAAAAATAAATATTTTTGTCTTTTATTGGATTTTCTATTAATTAAAAACTGATTATCTTAATTAAACTATTTAAAATAATTTAAATTACTAATAATACCTAAATGACTTAGAAAATTATAGAAAAATTTATAAAACTAATTAACCATCACAGGAATCCTAAAAAAATTATAAAAAGTTTCTAAAAATTATATTTAGACTATTTTACTAATTATTTACTTATTAATTAATTTAAATCTAATTTAACTAAATTAAATAAGAAAATTAGGAAATGAACAGTAGAACTTAAAAATCTATTTTCTAAAAGTCTTAACTGATTTATAAAACCTATAAAAAAATATAAAAAAACTACTGTTATTAATTAAAATTTAAGAAAACTATTTAATTACTAATATTACCTAATTAATTAATTAAACTATTTTTAATTCTAATAATTAGTAAACTGATTAGGAAAAATCTAAGAAAATGATTACAAATACTTAAAGGTGAAAGGAAATTAATAAAATTATGAAAATGGTGAAGTGCTTATAAATAAGCTGAAATAAAAAATTAAAAAGACAAAATCTATTAAATAGAAGCTATCACTAATTTTATATTTGGTTTTTGTTGGTTTTTCTTTTTGACAAATGAAAATAAGATAAAAATAAGAACTTTTTGTGAAATGACTTTTTGAATAGCTTAAAAATAAGCTATGTGCATCCCCTTTTCCTTAACAGCTGCCTTTAAGCTTATTAGGACTTATGTCAATTTTGAAAAAGCTAGGAAATGACCAATTAAGCACACGCAGATGATTATAAACTTGAAATAAGCCAAAATGAACAGATAAGCACTCTGGATAAGCTATTTGTGAGCAAATAAGCACTTATCCACTACTTAGGCCAAGACAGGCCAAATATATGAACTTTTGACCTCTGTGGGGTCCACAGAAGTAAAGGGGGTCCAAAATGAGTCCTGAACCTTGAAGGTGGACTGGTCAGCTTTGAAATAAGCCAATAATCTAGGCTTATGGCTTATTTTTGAGGTCTGTGTAAAGCTTGGAAGTTGGGGGCTCACACTGAGTACTCAGTGTACACTCAGGAAATTATCAAACTTAATGGCACTTGCAGCCCTATCAAATAAGCTCTAATTGGTGAAATAAGCTTAAAAACTTAAAGCTGGGCTTATGGGGTTTCTAAAAAACTAAAAAGCTAGGGGTGGGACCCACTAATGAAGTGGCTAAGGGCTTGGGAATTTTGGGTCAAAACCTGTGCACAGGGCATGTGTTTTGTCACAACTCACCATTTCAGGTCATTTCCCGAACTTTGGAAAAACACTATTCATAAATCACTATTCATTAAAACACTATTCATCGTTTTACTATTCATCATTTTCGAGGTCAGTTTGAAATTCTGAGAAACATTTGGGAAATTTTACTATTCACTAAACACTATTCATTGCCGGAAAAGTTTTCACTATTCACTTGCATTACACATTTCATCGTAAATTTAGTTTACGGGTATTCAAATTCGCGTAACCGGATTGGTTTAGGTGCGAATTCATTTCATTAGTGTTAAGGACACTGCATACGGACTAGAGACAGTCTGCATATCATCATAACAGCATTTTCATGTTATACCACTCTCAGGATTTTCAAATTTATATATTTGATACATTTAACGTTTTACGTATAAGTATTTATTGTAAACGTTAACACCCGGTTTATACACGACGAATATATCTAAATATTCCCACAATGGTCCCGACATATTTTTATATCCCTTTTATCATCATAAAAGTTATAACATTCAGTTACCCAGTATTTTGGAAATTTATTTTATTTATAACGTAAGCTTATGAATATTACGACGGTTTTCGTGAAAACTAAACAATAATCACCCGAACACTCAGGAATTGTACCCAGCATACTTTTATCATTGTTATGATTTTATTTAGTCCCGGTTAACTTCATTAATGTTTATTTCTAGCAAACCCGGTACCCGATTATAACTAATACTTACACTAAACTACAACTAATAATACACTACATTTTCTAAGAGATCAAAACCGACTTTGCTACTCTTTTTAACATTGAAAACCGGCCACACATGCCCTCCCCTAGATCACTTGACTAAATTAACCATGTGCTAATATTATACTATAAACCATTACTAAATATCTAGCTAAAAACACCAAACACATAACATACATAATTTTTGAGAATCAAAAGCTCTCATTTCTCTTGTTCTTCTCCATAAACCACGACCAAAACCAAACACCATGATCAATCCATGATTTTCCAAAAGTTAAAGCATCAAAGTTGTTCATTTCATCATCCTAATCAAGAATCTTACAACAAAAATACAAGTAATCCAAGGTTTCTCATCATTTAATCACCTCATATTTCAAAGTGAGTTATCAAATTTATTTTCATGTTTTCATCTAATTAACATATGTATCTTGTAGTATTCATGCTTAATTTCATGCACAAACTAGTTATACCACTTTATTTTTGTATACTTTTTGAACATACAAACCCTAGATTTTGATTTAGGTGTTCCTTTGTTAAATTAACTTGATTACTAGTGATTAGGAACCCATGGCACCCTAAGAAGGTGTATGGTAAGATTAGACTAGCTTTGTGGTGTTTGCAAGAGATTCGGTTGAAGTAGAAACTAGTTTTGAACCTTGGAAATGGATTTCTAACAAGTATATATACCTGCTGTCCCATTTTGGTAAATCCAGGAAAATCAGTAAACATAAAGTAAACTTTGGCAAAATTCTTAGAAAATACTTTCAAAAACGAATCCGTAGGCGAAAGAACGGATTAAAAAGAGTTTATAACGAAGAAGTTATGATTTTTGCAAGTTTATTGACGAAAACTATTTTTCTGAAAATTGTTGCTGTTGGACGTTTTTCGTCGGACAAAAAGAGGCTTTAGACGTAACCCGGAGGAGCCAAGCTTTCCAAAATATATTACTACATACTAAGACGTAACCGTGGATATAAAGAACAAGTAAAACGGACTTATAACGACAAAGATATTCACGTTTGAATATCGGCAAAACTCATTTCATTTTGACAGCTTTTACTAATATTGACGCTAAAACTACGTAGTAACTCTAGATTTATAAAAATAATGCCAAGTACCCAATTTTATAACTAATGAAGTATTAGTTATTACAAGTATATTTTTATCACTACGAGGCGTTATTTCAAGGATTACAACCCAAGGATTTCAACACGAACATTGATACATACGATATATATATAAGTATATATATTGCAACTAGCTTTATTATTCTAATAGCCATATTTTTCCTAAGTCTTGGAATGTATATTTTTGACAACAACAAGTATTTTTCAAAGAGTAGAGTGGTATAGGGAACATGTGCATGGACATTCATAACATCATTTCATGATCTAAAGTAGATCGTTCATCATTCATATTAGGTTGCGGTTAGAGATCGAACCTCATTTCTGTGTATACACTCTTGTCATCGTAGCTGTTGCACCAGGTGAGTCATAGCCCCTACTCTTTTAATTGTTCTATCAACTCTTTGGGGGAGATACATGCTACTACTTGCTTACTTGTACAGATTCACATAACATTTATACTTGATAACATTATACTTGATTACATTATACTTGATTTCATTATACTTGATGGCGTTATACTTAAACTTGTAAGTCTCTTTGGGATAACACATGCATTGGGTTTCGGAGATGAAGTATAACCAATGCTACTACCTTCCTTCTGAGCAACATAAAGTCTCCTTGGATAACACATGTATTGGGTTTCGGAGATGAAGTGGAACCAATGCCACTACCTTCCTTGTGAGCAACATACTTAAGTGAGGTCTTCGGAGATGAAGTGTAGACTCACTACTAATTGCTTAACTGTTGTTATGAACTTATACATATCTTAAACATATTATATTGTAGCAGTGGGTTGTGAACACACAGGTTACAAGTCTCTTATGGCGGGACTTGTAACTGAGTGGATTTACGATGCCTTTGCTGTGTGAACACTTTCTATAAACTTTATTTGTTAAACAAACTCTATGAACTCACCAACCATTGTGTTGACACTTTAGCATGTATTTTCAGGTTTTAAGCTATGGCACACTACTGGAGGTTTTGGCAGGGCATGGCATGGTCATAGAAGACTCTGATTTAATCATTTGGGGACCGTTTTAAAATATTTTAAGGGCCTACTTCCGCATTACTTTTAACGATGTAAATTCAACAATTTGATTTAACTATTTTATTTTAAATGATTCAAGTGCAAACCATTTTTGAACTAGTGTTGTGATATCAATTGAGTTACACCCCAGCTACATGTATGCTTCCGCTGGACCCGATTTTGGGGGTGTGACAGATTGGTACCAGAGCTTTGGCTATAGCGAACTGAGTGTTTTTAAAACCTATACTATAGCTACTTTTACGAAAACTTAACCCTATGACCGTCACGTGCCTGCCTGCCAAGCTGAAGCCTCATTTGTGGTTAGTTGCTGACATAGGTGATGAGATTTGTGTCTCATTATCTGATATATTATATTCACTTATTCTAGTTGATTACTATAATTGTCTTTCATATAAGCATGTTCACGTATCATATATATCACAGCGTTATGTTTTTCTTTGCATAGTTTCATCATTTGACCTCGAGTTTGGTCACCTGCTTTAGTGTTTCAGAACACCTTAGTATTTGTGAAGGACATAGTATTAGTATAACTGAGCTGAGTATTTCAAAATTCATGGAACCTCGGTGGAATATAGACTGGTCATTTATATTCAACCCGGGATAGTAGGACATAGGCTGACCACCTATATCCGACTCAGAAATGAATTTTGCAACACTGAGAATAGTTATAATGATATTTTGTCTGGATTGTGTGTAAGCAATTCCAAAGTCGAGCCAATCTTTCAAAAGACCTTTTTCAAGGATGTTGAATCCAGACCTTGATTTTTAGCTTGGTTCTAGTGACTGTTCTTGTTTGATTGGGTTGCGAAAATCAAGCTAAAAGTTAAAGTCATCACTCAAACCGATTTAGCCTAATCTTATGACTGTTCTTGTTTGATTGGGTTGTGGGATTAAGTGAAAATTGGTTACCTAAAGGATTAACCTAAAGGAGGTCTTCTGAGGACTATGCTCGGGTTTGGGAAGGTTTGCCTCATCAAGTCTGACCACGAGAACGTACCTAGTTGGATAGGAAACCCACATACATAAGCTTTGACACATTTTCTTAAACACACACTTAACTGATTAACATAAACTGAACTTCGGGACGAAATTCCTTTTAGAGGGGAAGACTGTCACAACTCACCATTTCAGGTCATTTCCCGAACTTTGGAAAAACACTATTCATAAATCACTATTCATCAAAACACTATTCATCGTTTTACTATTCATCATTTTCGAGGTCAGTTTGAAATTCTGAGAAACATTTGGGAAATTTTACTATTCACTAAACACTATTCATTGCCGGAAAAATTTTCACTATTCACTTGCATTACACATTTCATCGTAAATTTAGTTTACGGGTATTCAAATTCGCGTAACCGGATTGGTTTAGGTGCGAATTCATTTCATTAGTGTTAAGGACACTGCATACGGACTAGAGACAGTCTGCATATCATCATAACAGCATTTTCATGTTATACCACTCTCAGGATTTTCAAATTTATATATTTGATACATTTAACGTTTTACGTATAAGTATTTATTGTAAACGTTAACACCCGGTTTATACACGACGAATATATCTAAATATTCCCACAATGGTCCCGACATATTTTTATATCCCTTTTATCATCATAAAAGTTATAACATTCAGTTACCCAGTATTTTGGAAATTTATTTTATTTATAACGTAAGCTTATGAATATTACGACGGTTTTCGTGAAAACTAAACAATAATCACCCGAACACTCAGGAATTGTACCCAGCATCTTACAATGTGCATTACTGCTTAACCCAATGAAACCAAGGACCATAAGAACCAAACCTACAGGCTTCCACAAGCTACTAAACCCATGGCCATCCAGAATTAACCATGCTCCAACTTTAAATCACCATTAAACCTGAAAGTTTGACCAATGTTGACTTTTTTGTGTTTTTGGATTTTTTATTACTAGACAATGTTTTATGGTTTCTAAAAGCTTTATTAAGCTTCCTTGGAGATTATGTGGGCCTAAAAGTCCATAAGTTTAAACAGAAACAGTAAATTGAGCTTAGTAGTAATTATGAAATAAAAGGGAAATTGCAATACTGAAATTGAGGGTAAAACTTTAATTTGATTAATAAAACAGCTAAAATTACACTGAAAGAACTTGATACAATGCTTAAAAGCTTGAATATTATAGTAGATTTTGAAATCTTAATTAAACGACATACATTAATACTAATTAGACTACTACTCTCTCTTCATTGCTTCTCCTCTATTTATAGCTTGAAATTAGGGTTTCCCTTGCCTCTCTGATCATTTCCCATCAATAATGCTGACCATTGGATGACTCTGATAGCTTTTTGACCCTTGGATTGTTTTGGCGGGAAAGACAAAACAGAGCAATTTGCACTGTTTGTGTGTTGTGGGAGGGGGGCATTTAATGTGGAGGTGATGTTAGGTGTAGAGGGTGGTGGGATTGTGATGATGGGATTACAAGTGGGGGTGGTGATACCAGGGTGGTTTTGGAGGCGGTATTGAGGTGAGGAGGGAAAGCGGAAGGGTCGTATGGTGGGTTTGACCGGGGTTTGACCGCAGGGTCAAACGTTGACCCTGGAATATATATCAAAGGGGTGTTGGGCTGGGGAATACTTTGGGCCAGGAAATAAGGAGTGGGCTTGAATGTGATTTGGATTGGACTTGGATTTGGTTTGTGATAATATTAAGGGTCCGGTTTGGTTTGTAAATTAGCAAGGATCAATTATGTAATTTTGGCCGAAAGTGAGGGGTGAGATTTGGAATTCTTCCAAAGTGTCCATAAGGGTATTTCTTGCCAAATGATGAATAGTACATGGACCTTTGATGATTTTTCCAATTTTAAATTTCCAGGGACTATTTCTGCCAATATTTCAAACTTCAGGGACCAAATCTGTAATTTCGCCAAACTTTGCATCCAACGACCATTCCTGCCATATATGAGAAGTACAAGGACAAAAATTGTTTTTCTCAAAGTTTTAATATCCTAGGGACTATTTTTGTCATTTTTCAAAGTTCAGGGACTAAACTTGCAATTTTGTGAAACTTTGTACCAAAGGACTAAATGTGTAACTTTTTGATTTAAAAGGACCTTTGGTGACTTTTTCAAGTTTTTAGAATAACCAGGGACTAGATTTGACAACTTTTGAAAGTTGAGGGACTGAAACTGCCAATTTTGCAAACTTTGTACGTCTTTCATCTGTTTTTGATTATTTTGCATTTGAAAACATATAAAACACATTCCTGGGATATTTTTACTATTTTAATGCAATATTGAGTGTTTTTAGATGTTTTGGCAGCTCAGAAAAGGTAAAAATGATGAGTATTTACACACTCATCAGTCCTCAAGTTCCAATATCCTACGGTCAGGAGTGCTAGAGTTGTTCGAAGGCAAAGATATTGCCTTGACCGTTTTGTTCAAATCACGGGGATCATTCCAACTTTCGTTGTCATAGAGAGCAAGATCTTCTATGAGATCCCATGATTGTTCCGCACTTAGATCACGTAGCTTACCACCGGCCGATTGGTCAATGGCTCACCTTGTGGTGAGATCGATATGGTCATAGAAGATTTGGACTTGGAGCCAAAGATCTATGCCATGATGAGGGACTTTTTGGAGTAAGTCCTTGAATCGAGTCCATGCTTCATAAAGAGTTTCACCTTGACGTTGTTGGAACATCAAGATATCATTTCTAAGCTTGGTAGTTCTCCCCAGTGGGAAAAATTGAGCAAGGAAACGAGTGATGAGATCATCCCATGAGGTGATGGATCCCACGGGTAAACTTTCAAGCCATTGACTAGCTTGATCACGTAGAGAGAATTGGAATAGGCGTAATCAGGTTGACTCTCTAGTTGTAACATCATGGTCTATAGAATCTACGATTTTAAGGAAGTCCTTGAGATGTTGGTTTGGATCTTCGGAACGAAGTCCATGGAATGCACATCCGCTTTGCACCAACCGGATGCTGTCGGATCGCAAGGGGGTCACATTGGCTCCTAGGTGAGCTCAATGGTGTTTCGGTACCCATGGTGGCTAGGTCGGGAATACTCTCCTAAGGTTCGGGGCCTAAGAGGTTGGTTATCTAGGGGTGGGTTTTGTTGGTGGTCTTGTTGTGGTGGGATGATGGGTTCAAAGATGTTACCATCTTCCATGATGTCGGATGGCAAAGAGTTACGAACAAAAACACGAAGAAATAAGATAGACTAAAGCGAACCTAAAAATAAAAATGAAATCTTACTAGAAAGGAAGCTAGCAAGTAGACCTAATAAAAAGAGATTCTAACCTAGACAATAACTATTCCCCGGGCTGCGGCGCCAAAAACTTGGTGCGTAGGGATTGCACCAGGCTTTACCTCTCGAGGGATCTCGAGAAGCTTACAACCCCCACCAGGCATTGTACCTGATCGATGTAGTATAGTATAATGACAAGTACCGGGGGATTGATCGTTCAGCTAGGAATAGTGTCGCTAGGATTAGAAAACCTAAATACTAGGTCTAGAGACGAGGGATGATTCTTTTTGTATTTTTATATTTTATGAAAGCAAGTAAAAATCTCGGGTTTGAAGGAGTTGGGCGGAATTAGTTGCTAGTCAACTAACCCAATACTAAAGATGCAATCAAAATAAAATACTAGAAATGAAAATAAACTAAATTAAACTAGAGTTGTGAGCAATATGTGGGAGAATTGTGTTTACTTAAGTTTCACTACTCCCTAGATATCTTTTACACATTAATTACTTGTTATAGTTGCGTGGATGACGGATTGTATTCCTTAATACCATTCATGGGGTGGCGTACATACTTCCCCAATCCTATGAGCGCCTACTTCACTCCTATGTCGAGCTGGCTAAGAAGCTCCTAACATGGGATCACTAGAATTTGCTCATGCATTAAATACAACCAATAAAACCTAGTACACATCGGTTCATGTTTCCTAAGATGTTCAAGCATGTTACACAATGGAGATCTGCCAGTTTTCTTAAGCCTAACATTGAAATCATTCATACATTACAACCATAAACAAGTAATCAACATATAATTAACATCTAGGTTTCATTACATCTAAGCAAACACAAGATAGATCTAGCCTAGCATGTTGAAATCAAGACAAGCATAAGATATATTCAAACAACACATAGACATATTGATTGAATTGAAAGAAGACTTATCTCAATTGAACATGAAAGGATTCAAGAGGTGAAAACCCTTGAAAACACTGTAAAATATGACCTAGGGTTTACAAAGTTCGGCCCTAGTATTCACCACACAAGTTCCTCTTTTATGAATGAAAAATAGAAAACTATATATGGATTTTGATAGGTGACGGCGTTAAGAACAAAAGTCTGACGCCGTCATCTCGCCGCCAAATAGTTTCTCGGACTACCTAGATCTGGGTCTGACGCCGTCATGTATTCTCCTTATGCAGGCCGTCACCAAATTAACTCTTGACGCCCTTCTTGTGACGCCTTCAGGGTTGCACTGGGTCGTCATGGATTTTACTCTTGACGCCGTCATGATATTCCTCTTGACGCTGTCAGGTACTGTTCTCAGCATGGAAAATTAAGTCTTTGCCGTTTTCTTCACTTTTATGCTCCAAAAACGTCCGAATTGCTTCCTTTTCCAGAATTCACCCCCAAAGTACCTAAAATCACAAAAGGAATGATTTAGGGCAATATTTGATCAAATAAATTCAATTCCGGGCTTAAATGACCCCCTAAAAGTTGTTCATTTTTCGCCTCATCAAAACCTTTGCACCAGTTGCTAGAATGGAAGCCATCAGGATCTTTCTTGCATATGCAACATACATGAACTTTAAAGTCTACCAAATGGATGTAAAAAGTTCATTCATAAATGGCAACATTAAAGAAGATGTATATGTGCAACAACCTCCTGGCTTTGAAAGTAGTGAGCTTCCCAACCATGTCTACATGCTAAACAAAGCCCTCTATGGACTAAAACAAGCACCAAGGGCGTGGTATGAAACCCTTTCAGCCTTCCTGATCCAAAAGAAGTTTGTCAGAGGTAAAATTGACAATACATTGTTCACCTATAGGACAAAAGAGGATGTGATTTTAGTCCAAGTGTATGTGGATGACATCATATTTGGCTCAACAAGCTACAAACTTTGTAAACAGTTTGAAAAACTTGTGACAAAGAAGTTTGAAATGAGTATGATGGATGAACTCACTTACTTTCTTGGACTACAAATCAAACAAACTGAAAAAGGCATTTCCATCAGTCAAGAAAAGTACACTAGGAACCTACTCAAAAAGTATGACCTCAGTGACTGTGCCTCAGTGAAAACACCAATGGTACCTCCTAACAACCTAGGTCCTGACCTTGCTAGAAAACCAGTTAATCCTACTCTTTTTAGAGGTATGATTAGGTCACTGATGTATCTTCTTGCCTCAAGGCCTGATATCCAATTCTAAGTCTGTTTGTGTGCAAGATATCAGTCTGACCCAAAAGAATCTCATCTCACTTCCAGTCTTGGACTTTATTATCCCAAATGTTCAGGGTTTGATCTTAAAGGATACTCAGACTCTGATTATGCAGGATGCAACATGGACAAAAAAAGTACTTCAGGCTCCTGCCAATTTCTTGGAGGAAAGTTAGTCTGTTGGAGTGCTAAAAAGCAACAATCTGTTGCAATGTCCTCAGTAGAAGCTGAATATGTTGCTGCTGCAGGCTGTTGTGCAAATGTGTTGTGGATGAAAAGTCAGCTCAATGAATATGGTATTCATTACAAAATGGTGCCCATCTTTTGTGACAACACTAGTGCAATAGCCATTTCAAACAACCATGTGCTTCATCAAAGAACAAAACACATTGATATCAGATATCATTTTATCAAGGATCATATCATGAAAGGTGATATTGAATTACACTTCATTCCCACTGAGTATCACTTAACTGATATCTTCACAAAACCCTTGGATGAACTACTTTCACCAGATTGAAATCAGAACTAGGCATGTTAGATATTGATAATCAGGTCACTGATTGAGATATCCTAAGATGGTGTATATTCCTTATCCTATCTCTGATAATCAACCTTCCTCAGTGAAACCCAACAACAAAAAATCATTCACATGGAATTTCTCACGTAGTGAAAGACTCACTGAACCAATAATATTCACACTGAATGAATTCTCATTCAAGGGGGGCTCATAACATTTACTAATGCAATTCAATGCATAACTAAATGCTCTAAGTATCTAGTTAGTAAATGTCCTAGGTTGGTAACTGAATTTTCTATTTAATATAGGAATATATGTCTTTGCCTCACTGGCATCCACACCTTGAGCCCCCACTTACTTACCAATATCCCACTAGGCATTAATTGCCTTCCCTCACAAATAATATCTCTTGATATTTCTGTGACATCATGCCTGCAAAAGTGCACCTTGTGCAGGCTCCTTGCACTGTTTACCTCGATAGTTGCGAAAAACTTGGGAAAGTGGAGTGGTGGCATTTAATGCGGATCCCAAAGTGGTTATTCATTTTGATTTTCAAAATCCCTAACCAATGGTATTTCTCACCCTCTATAAATACCCCTTTCAAAACACACTAAACACACACACACAAAATTTTCTTAAAGAAACTTAGCAAAATTTATCCTTTGCAAAGCTGTGTGTAATTTTTAAAACCAAAAAAAAAAACCAAAAGCTTTTTTCAAATCATTCTTTCTTAGTTAAGAAGATTTGCAACAAGAAATCCTTCCTGTTGGCAATCTCCTTGATAACAATAGCATTCTTTTCACGAACAGAAAATGAGTTGGACTCAACTTGTGGATCATCTGGTGAGGGATATTCTGCCATTAAAATTTTTATTTGACCTAAAAATGGCTGACAACCAAGGAATTGAGCTTGCACCTCAATGTGCAAAATCAACTCTGGCTGATGTATAATTCAAAACCAACAATGTTGTAGGCAACTTTAACTACCCAAAAAATGTCCCTGCCTACAAGGAAATCGTAAAGTTTTTGTATAACTGCCCCTTGAAAATTTCCTTCACCTCCACACCCTACTTCCAGTACCACAATTTCCTCAGGGAGTTTTGGGGTACTGCTCAGGCCTATGACCCGACACCCTCCACTGATGAGAACGAACTCAGGCCCCTCAAGGAATTTCTCATCAATTTCTCTGTTTTAAATGGGAAGCGAAAATTTGTCCTGGATTTCAAAACTTCTTGTTCTGCAACAGGACTTGATTATAATAATGGAACTTATGTTGCACAACCTGACCCAAACGATGTTAAATCAGGATTAGAAAAAATTGCTTTGGATCCAAAATATTTGGACAAGACCCCTGTCACCAAGAGCTCCTTTCCCATGGCTTGGAAGATCCTGTTCACTTTCGTGATTCAAGTTCTCGGTGGGAACCATTCATCCACTGAGCAGATTAACTCTGTTTAGATGATGATGGCTTAGTGCCTGATGACAGGGGTCACTGTCGACATTGGAGAGATCATTTATGGTGATCTTGTAACCAAGCTACTAAATAAGACTAGGTTACACTATGTGTCGTATCCTAGGTTTATTTCATGTGCTCTTCAAAGGTTATTGGGTTGTGACTACACTCAGTACGTTCATTTATGCTCTTTACCAGCCGTCCTGAGTCCTTCAAACTTTTCAAAAGACCCATCCTCAGTCTCCAATATTGAATTGACGGCCCATATGGTTGCCATAAATAACCGGAGGGACTCAATGTACCCACCTTCCCCTACTAAGAGGATAGGGAAGTCTCAGTCTGTGCCAAAGACCAAACCAAAGGCACAGGGCCCTGGGGCTTCAGGGACACATGCTTCTATGCCAAAAAGAAAACCCAAGACTGATACAGCCACCCATGGCCAGGTTCCACCCCCTCAGGGACAACGAAGGGCACTGACAAATCACAGTCAGGGTCCTTGGTCCACACGACTACTCCCAAAGATCCAGAGGGAAACATACAACCCGCTGGTAGGGGAGCGCCTTCCACTTTTCCCGCTAACGTCTCTGGTACATCACAACCAGGGTCTCAGGGAGTGGCGGCCCCTAAATCTTCGACAGACCAGCACCAGTCTGTTGGAATGGGGGGCCTCAACATTTCACTGATTCCTAAGGATGCCACTGAAGAACACCTGTCAGTGTCTGAAGGAGTCATAGGGGACAAAGACTCAGAGGGATTGAAACCACCTGCTGATATGGAACCTACACCCCCTTACAGAGTTGAGCATACTTCACAAACTGACTTTAGTCCCCAAACAGACAAAACCCAGTCTATTGGATTAAAGGGGTCAGGGAGTGACCACAACCAAGGCAAGTCTTCTTTTGAAGAGGAGCCGGCTAACCTGTTCTTGCAGATAGATTCAATGGCTACCTTTCAGGCTATTCTTGACTCAGATTATGAAGATAGTAAAGCCAGTGAGGAAGAGTTCTATGAAGCTGGTGATGATATGGAGACTGATGCAACAGCTACTGAACAATCTCTTCAGTCTCCCTTTGATTCGCAAAAGGAAGATGAACCTTAGACTTCCTCTCCTGAAAGACTGGCTAAGTATGATGATTCCAAGCCCCTCACTGAAAGAAAGCTTATGAAATTTCTGAGCAAGGCCTGCAACATCATTTACAGAGGAATCACTGATGATGTGCTCGACATGCACACTGAGCAGGTCGTTCACTACTTCAACCTTAATGACTCTGTTGAAGCTTTTCATGATAATACCTTGGAATGGCATACTGATGTTGCATTCTCACTAACAGCTCTTAATGGTAACCTCAACAAGTTCAATGACTCACTCAGCCAAATGACCAACAGCGTTTCCACCATTCAAAAGTCTGTCAAAGATGACCTAGAGCTCAACATGAAAATACTTCAGGCTACTCAGACCTACCAGCAGAACTCTGCCCAATTTACTGAGCTGGTAGATATGTTGAAGTCTACTAATCTTCAGGGTCTTCAATCTTCAGTGACTTCCATCTGTTCATCATTGAGTCTTATGGAGAAAAACTTGGCGGCATGGGCCAAATCTTCTAACTCCTTGGCCTGGAATCTTGGGACAAGGATGTCTGCCATTGAATCTTCTCAGGCTTCCCTGGATGCCAAAGTATCTACAATTCAGAAGGATACTGCTGACATCAAGAACATGCTCTCAGAAATCTACCAAGCTTTCAAGGATCCTTCTCCTTCAGTGGTGCCACCAACTCTTGCTCTCACTGATGCTGCGGCAACAGTTGAGGGGGAGAGTGATGTGTGCTTATTCACACATCCTTTTTAGACCTTAAATCAGACCAAAAATACCGAATACTAACTAAATATGCCAAGAGAATGTATGTTTTTGTATTTGTGTATGTGCAGGTACGGATATGTGAAAAATGGACAAAAACAAAGCAAAATCGACAAAAACGAGCACGAGAAAGGAAAAAGGTCAAAAGCCAAAGCCGGGGAAGTCAAATAGTCAAAGGAAAAGCTCAAAGTGTCAAAATCATCCTCAAAGATTCAAAGATTTTCAAAATTAGTCCTTGGAGCTTACTTTGAAGAATTGGCAATTTTGGCCTTTCAACTTTCAGAGATTGACAATTATGGTCCCTAGAAGATATAAATGAAGATATGACAACCATGGTCCTTCAAGAAATTAAGATTGTCTACAATAGCCCTTGGAAAAGTACTATTGAAAATTTATAGCCTAGGTCCCTAAACTTTCAGTTTTTACACCTTCAATCCCTAAAATAATTAAAACCATAAACTTTATATAAGACGGATCCTACTACTAATTCTATTTAAACCCAAAACTATCCTAAGCCCAAAAACTAAACAGCCTAACTCCCACCCTCACCTTGTACCCGACCTGTTACTCCCACCCTCACCTTGTACCCGACCTATTACTCCAAACCCGGGTCAACCCACTTTTACCCAGTCAACCAAATAATAAAAATACCCACACCCCTAATTCCCCCCCCCCCCCCCCCCCCCCAATTCCTATTTTTACCTAGAATTTCACTGTTTGGAACCCTAAATTAACCGTACCACAAATTAACCTCGTATAATAATAATTACCCAATGATTGGGTTTCTAGAACATGCCAGGGAGTGTCATGAATGATCCAGAGGCACACGTGGACCAATGAGCTAACACACGCAGGATCAATCACATCACAAAATGAATCCAAGGGCTGAAATACACGGATTGGTGAGCAAGGGTGATCTAAGGGATGATATGAGCTCAAACTAACACACATACCACACGGATTGATGAGATGGAATGCTAGAAGGATCCAAGGACTTCATCCCATCAGCCTATAAATACCCCCTCTCTTCACAAGCTTAGGTGTGTAGGTTTTTATAAGAGTCTGTTTATGTTTCTGTTGTAATTTCTTTTCAAATATTGTACTGAATTTCATTTTAATATAATTGAGCTGTTTTACCTTTCAAAGTCTGTTTCAAGTTTCATTTTAATTTTGTTGCTTTAGCTTATTGTTTGCTTAATTCCAGTAGCTAGATTATTATAAATTCCATATTTCATAAGCTTATTCTGTTTTAAATTGTTTCATTTTAATAAACATGAAAAATACAAAAAAAAAAAAAATCAGAAAATCAATAAAAACAAAAATATGTTTACATTTAAATTAGGCTTCAATAAGCCTTTTTAGTCATTCATATAAGCTTATTCAAGCTATTTTAGCTTGTTGTGAGTTTTTTCAGTCCATATCTCTCAATATTCACAAAGTCAACATAAGTCAAAGTGCTTATTTAATAAGCTGAGCAATAAGCTGTGGAGTATTAGACAGTCCAAGAGGTGCTATTTGGCCTGTCCAAATACAGGCTAGCTAAGTGAACCCCCTCTGTTCATGCTGAGGGGGGTTATTCTAGTAACTCTCCATTCAGTTTTCTGCCAACTCTTTAATTCAGCTTATTCATTGTAGTTTATAGCTTATGTGTGTTTAGTTTAGCTTATCATTGGAGTTTACATGCTTTTGTTTGTCTTTTATGTGATCTAAAGTAATATTGCATACCCACTGCCATAGTTAGTACATCCTGCATTTTATTGATCTTGTTGTTCTATGCCTGAGCTTATTGTCCATTTAGCATTAAAATTAGTTAAGTTAATAAGTCTGATCATTAGTTTAGCCATTAGAAGTTGAAAACTGTTTAGGATAGAGTAAACAGTTTATTACAGGGGTGTTTGGTTCTGCTATGTTTACGTTGTGTTCATTGTTTCTGTTTCACTTTTTCTGTATAAGTGTTCAACTCTAGCTCTATTCAAGTCAGATAAAGCATAAAAACCATAGGTTCCTGAGCAAAAGGCAAAATTCACTTCTTAGCTAAAACCTGTGTTCACCCTTGTTAAAGTGAAGCTGCAATCTTTGAGGTTTATTAGAAATAGGTTGCATTTAGGTTAATCATCTCATAAACCATCTCAATATTACATTTAGGAAGAGATTAGATCAGCAGAATCTCAGTTTAGTCAAAGTTGGTGTGCATTTAAAAAGTCAAACTTAGGAGAAAATAGTTGCTACAGTTGTCTGATCTCAGGTCTAATTAGGGTCCAATTAGGTGTTAGAAATCAGGGCTTTTCATATTTTAAGGTTCTCTGCAGTACTATTTGTATTTTGCCCCATTTTCCTTTGCATAATTAGCTTATTAGGACCATTAGAAATAAGCTGCAAATAGGAGAGTTAGGACCAAAAATTATGTTCAAACATTCATCTGCCAAATTGCTTATCCACCATATTTGAGAGCTCATCTGATCAAATTAAGTAGAATTAGGCACAATTAAGTTGTTGGAACCTTGTGTGAGAGTTTGGTGCATATTAGTTAGTAACTGCTTATCATCAAGTGCTTATTTCACTTCTACTTGCTCTATAATTGTGTTCTTGTGCTTCTTTTGGTCTGATCTCTGTGCATTTTAGCTTATTTGTGCTTAGTAGTCATCTAGTTTAAGTTTCAATTGGATTGGGTCAGGAGTGCTTATTTATAAGCACTTTCAATAAGCAGTTTTCAAACATTAAGCACATTTCTAGCTTATTTTTCAGATCTTAAATTTTTCCTAGGTTTAGATTATTATTTTAGATTTTTCCTGAAGTTTTCAGATTTTTCTAAGTTTATTTGCTATTTTTTCTATTAAATTTTAGTTTTTATTCAATTTTAAATACTTTTTAAATACCAAAAATTCCAAAAAAAAAAATAGAAAAAGCATAAAAAAAATCCAAAAATATTTTAGAAAATAGTCTTCTTTTATTTTAGATTTTTAGAAATTAATTTTTTATTTTTCTCATTTAATTTCAATTTTATTTGAATTTTAATTACTTTTTAATTACTTTAAATAGTTTTTAATTCATAATAATTACACAAAAAGCTAAAAAAATATATTTTCTGTTTTAAAAATAGTTTTTAGTTATTTTAGAATTTCCAAAATTAATTTGGTATTTTTCTCACTTAATTTCCATTTTCTTTTAATTTTTAATTTGTAAAATTAGTTTTTAATTCATAATAAATAAATAAAAAGTCAAAAAAATATTTTTCTTTTTTCCAAAATTTTCTTTTATCATTTTTAATTTAGGAAAATTATTTTCAAACCCATAGGATTAGTATAGCTTCAAATTCACTTTTTAATTTGCGTGTTTACGTTTATTTTACGTTTTAGCTTACGTTTTTTCTTCTACGTTGCGTTTTAGGTTTGGTAATTTGAATTACGTGCTTAATTGATTAATTGTGCTTCATTTTCATATTTCATTAGTATAAATCTCATTAATATCACTTTTTCCCACTTTCACGACATGTTTCACGAACCGGGAATTTAAAATTTCATTCACACCTTCACACGGACTACGACCTCGGGTTTTGCTTATTTCCTTAGCAATTCCTTTGAGAAAAAATATACTATAACTATATTTGATTTTAAACCAATCAGAGAGATCCACTGGAGTTCCACCTACTGGAGTCCCTAGACCTTCCACCAGTCAGCCTTCCTCTCAGGCTGAGGGGGAGCACATAGTTGAAGCCACTCCAATCTCCTCTTTTCAGTCTCCTGAGACAACCACTCAACCAAAAAACCAGGTGGATAAGGGCAAAGGCATTCTTACTATTGTGTCTGAACCCACAACACCACTGGTACATGCCTCTTAAGTCATAAGATCGGACCCTGATGCACCTGTCAGGGTCCCCTTTCAGATGAACGGAGTAACATATTTAATGACTGAGGATGAAATCCAAGCTCAGATGGATAAAGTGGAAAGATTGAAGAAAGTAGCCTTGGAAGAACAAGCAAGCAAGGCTATTCTCATTGAGGTGGTTAATAAGGAAGCAACAACTATTAGGTTGAAGCCTCAGGACCTTGCACACAGGGAAGGTGGTGAAAGTTTAAGAAGGCTCAGGATGCTCCCCTAATGGCTCTAAAAGAAAAGAGGGATGCCAGACTGAAGAAAGCTGTTGCAGTTAGGCAACAAAATATTGAAAAATACACCTGGATCATGACACAGAGACTAAACCCTAAAACTATCACTGATGTCAAGATTCACCAGAACTCCAAACCAGCTGTTCTCAGTGTCTACAGAGGCCAGGACAAACGACACTTTGAAGTTCATGATCCCTTCAGATTTGCTGACTTTGGGATCACGGAGCTAGATAAGCTAGGTCCAATTATTGCTAAGAAGAGCAATGTCGTTGTCAAGAACCTACTGAAGTCCCTCAGAATCAGGTATGATCAGCTGGCCAAAAAGCATGAGGAACTTGGCATTCCCTCACTGCTCCCAGCATCAGTACCTGTCATTCAGGCTCCTCCTGCTCAGTCCTCTAAAAGAAAAAGAAATAAGATAGAGACCGAAGCTGAAGTCAGTGCTCTAGGCCTAAACTGCAACAGAGCCCTCCCTGAAGGAGTTACATTTAGGAACAACTGGGTCATTGAGCAACCTGAGAGAGGTCTCTTCTTCACAAATGAGTATGGAGATCTAGCCTTCCAAAGATGGGCTGATATTGATCTGTCAGGAATCAAGGCCATGATAGGATACTTTTTTATGGCCAATCCCATCAAGAATGAGGCTAATGCAAGGTTCTGTCATGACCTGAAGATCAAAATCCAAGAGCATCCTGACAAACACTTACTGACTTCAAAGAGAGCCAAACTTGAAGCCTTGGGTCTAAAGTTCTAAAGCCTGAGCAAATCTGCAACAACAACTATCTTTTATTTACTTTGTCTTGTTTAGGATTGTAATAACTAAGAATAATATTGATGTTTTGTTTAACATTCAGTGTCCTAAACATCACTTAGTAATTCAGTTTGTAGAGATAATACCTTTGTTATCTATCACTGAACCTTGAAACATTCAGGCTATTTGTATATTCAAATAGGGGGAGACTGTTGGGTCTGTTAAAACCCAAACTCCTTAATCTAGGATTTGAACATAAAATATCCTAAAATTTTTGATAACCGAGAACACAAAACAAGTCACTAAATGCATAGTTGTTCAGTGAGTTATCCTCAAGTTGCTCAGGGCGAATCTATAAAGAAAGGTTCACCATTCAGTGAGGCGGTTCTCAGTGAATGATACCTGAGCCAAAGAAGATGATGATGGACTCAGTGAGGGATGACAATAACTCACTGAGTCCCATGACTCCTCACCAACTAAGAACACTGAGTGAACAAAGACTGAAGATAAGAAGACTGAAGTAAAGGCGGGATTAGGCGGGATAAGTTTAAATGGATAAGGGAAGGTCCTTATCATGCAAAGGTCAACTTTCCCTGAATGTGTATAATACCAAGACATGTGTCAACACTGAAGATCAGAAAGCATCCCTGCGCTTTACTACTTATAGTCATTTGTAACAGGGACAAAATACCTATGTATTTTGTCCAATGTAGGCTGATGTAATTTGTCTTGTAGTCTTTGTCTATTAGGTATGTGTTAGAATCTACTTGTGTATAAATAGAGAATAAGTGGGAGAGGTAAAGATTATGTGTTGATATAAATAATACGTAAAAACGTTATTAATATTTTTCGATATCCCTATGTTTTGACGATCACAAAATGTTAACTCATTAAACGTAAAATCATTACGTAAATAAGTATTTAGTGACAAAATATCATTATATCCAACTAATTCACTTAAGGTATGAATAAACAAGTGTCTAACACATTTTATGATCAAAGGAAGGTTTATTTACTAATTACAAATTATATAAAATAGTATAAACATTTTATATATTTAAGAAAAACACTTTTGGTAATTAAAGGAAAAAGTTTATTTCGTAATAAATATATGAATTCAAATTTTAAACCAAATTCTGTCAAATTTTCACCAAATAAACTTTCCCCAGAAAAGACAAAGATTCTGGCCGTTTCACATGGGCGGCCCCCTTAATTTTAAGGGGGTCGGCACACAATTAAGGCGGCCGGCATACGCTCCTGTGTCAGATTTCTTTGCCTATAAATACTGGTTCAAATCTGAATTTTTTTCTCAACTTTTGCACTAAAACTTTCTGTTCTAATTCACTCAAATCATCTTCCTAAATCCTTTGATCATAAACACATTAGTTCTTGTTTTCAAGTGATTCTATCCATTCTCATTCAAAGCGCAAGAGAAGAATACTCCCTTCATCTCAAACCAAGAAGTGTTGAAGATTAGTAGTGTAGCTTGTATTTATTGTATAGTTGTGTAGTGATTGTAATTGATAGATCTAGGTGGGTTAGTAGTTGTGAATTAAAGTAGTGAAGAAATAGTTGTGGTGTGAAGAAGAAGTTGTGAAGGTGTGAGAAGTAGTGTAGTAGTAGTGTTGTGTACAAGTTGTGAAGAAGGCGTGTAGTGGTGCGAGATTGGTTCTAGCTACTATTAGGACTCGACATTTAGCTTAGTGTCGTTAATTGGTGTAAGCGAAAGTTGTGTAAGGTTTCTCCGCCAAAAAGGGAGTTTGTTAACATAGTGAAGAAAACTCTCGAGTAGGTGACTCGAGGAGTGGAGTAGGGCGAAGAGGTGCTACGTAGCCGAACCACTATAAATATCGTGTGTTGTGGTTTGATCTCTCTATCTCTATCTTTCCATTACTTTCATATTTACGTTATCATTATTTAGTTAGTTAGATTAAATTGTTTGAGTTGTGCAAGTGTTAAAATTCACATAAATAAGAATCGAAGTTTTTATCAAACAAAGTTTTTAAAATATAAATTGACGTAAAACTATTCAACCCCCCCCCCCCCCCTTCTAGTTTTCCACATTATGTTTGTGCACTTAATGCTTAGATATTCACAAACCAAATCTTTACTCTCTCCAAAGAACAACACAATCCCTGAGATAGCTCAGCTGGATCTTAGTTGTCACTCAAACTTAGTTTGAGTTTAGTGAGGAGTATACCATACTTGTCATTTCAATCCCAAGTGTTGTTCCGCAAACCTTTGGATATAATTCTTTTGATTAATTTCTAATAAAGAATTAAACATTGAAAACTTTGTGTCTTATTTTTACGTTTATTTACTTTTGTTAATTAATCAATACTTCGCTACATCATGGAACTTGGTTATATAGTTAACCATAACCAAGTAAAAGGGTCCAACAAAGGCAAAATTAATAAGTAATCCAGAACACCGCCCTTTTTACTTGTAAGCAATGTCCTGTCTCTATGGACCTAATTGTAAGTGCTTATAAAGTGGTTATTGTCAATTGAATCGTGATACAAACCTTACTTCAAAATTCTTGCATCCACATTGACATGTGCTAATGGTGACATCCGTGTCCATAAACATACTACGTACATGTGCTAATGGTGACATCCGTGTGCATAAACATATTACATACATGTGCTAATGGTGATATCTGGTGGGCTCACACGACCCTCACGATCCATGTGTGCAATTGTGCAGCAATTCTCAGCTTTCCATAACAAAATGAGGTGTTGAAATTTAAGAAAACCACTTTCATTAGCTTATAAGGTTGTCAAGTTGATGTCTTATGGCTTAATAAATTCAATAAGCCTAAACTAATACTCATAAGCGGAAAAAAAAGTTCAATGCAATCAACTAAAACAATGTTAACTCAGACATTTCTTCGAATACATAATATGCACAATAAAAAGTGCATATTTCATATAACACGCACCTGATGGAATGTCCCCTTCTGATATCAATACCCTCTACACATTCTACACATAAAAATCATTACTACACATACAAATTCGAACAAAAAAATCGTAGAAAACCTCGTAAGCGCGTTTAGAACAACAACAACAATACCAAGATTATCAATCCTCGATGGTTATCTCAAAGTCAAAACCAAAATTAATGAACCAAGATTCTTAAAAAAATAAATAATATATATATATACATATATATATATATATATATATATATATATATATATATATATATATATATATATATATATATATATATATATATATATATGTGTGTATGTATGTATATATATATATACATATATATATATATATATATATATATATATATATATATGTATATATATATATATATATCCTGATGAAGATTAAGCCCGTCAATAGGAAGTGGAATTGAAGGATGATTAAATTCTCTTTGGATGTAATGGCCGATGGTTTGTATACCTGAGAATGCAGCAACTATTGATCTTTGGCTTTATGGTTTCATTCAATAGAGGACCGGCCCTTTTGTGTTCCATAACTGCATATTTCATTGTGAGCATTGAAGATGAGTTTATTGTCAGCATGTGAGAATTCAAGCTACGGACATTTGCATTCAAGATGAGGCTCTTCATAAACCAAATTGTTTGTAGTTATTTTGGTATGCGTACTCATATTTGTACCGTACTTTTGGTTGTGCACAACCCCACATTAAATTAAAGGGGATAAACATTATATATTATAAGATGATAGGTGTAATTAATTTAGTATTGAGCAAATACAATTTTTTTAAGTAGAGAATACCAAACTTTTCTTACATACCAAGTAATCATACTCACCATCAATCTAAAAAGAAATCAATTATTGAGATTAAATGCATTTTAATATTTCACTCATTTTTTATAATTTAAATATCTTTTAAACCATTAATCGTTAAGCGAAAATAATTACACCATCGCGACAAGCATTTAATTATCTTTCTATAAACGGGCACTTTGATATGCTTTCGACAAAAAAAATTATTTTTTTCACGTTTTATTTGTGGCCAAAAAAATCACATGTGACATTACACTAATATCACATGTGATATTAATATCACATATGATTTTTTCGGCCACAAAAAAAAACGTGAAAAAAACAAAAAAAAATGTCAAAAATATATCAAAGTATCTATCTATAAAAAGATAATTAAATGTTCTTCGTAACGGTATATTTTTTTTCGCTTAACGATTAACGTTTTGAAAGACATTAATATTTGAAAAAAAAAAATGATGAAAGTGAGTTTTTAAAATTATTGGATTAATCTCATCTATTAGATTAAATAATGGTGGAGGGTGGAGATTAATCCTTTGATATGTAAATAAAGTTTGGTCTTCAAATGATATTAATTTTTTTTTTCCTCTTTTATTTAAAGTTAAGGCATCCACTATAATAGTTTCATCAAAATATCTGAAACATATATAAAGCTTTATCTTTGATTTTAACTATAGTGATTGTTTGTTTCATGTACATGTGGTATAATCAGCTTCATATTTTTGAATCTCTTCATAATTTAATACATGTGTTGTTATAAATCATTTAAAGAGTTGTAAAAGGTTTATATATAGTGAGCATCCGTTTATAACATCTAAAGGTTTATAAATTAATGAGTATGCAAGCTTATAGATATATATATAAGTTTCATCATTGCAGATGCTCTTAAACCTGAATTAACGAGGTTAGCACCATTTCTCCGGTGATTGAATCATAACTTAGAATAATCAAGTTTTCATAGTTATTAGTTTAATTTAGTTTATTAAATCATAATCGCATGACTGTCTATTTAAATTGTTTTCTTAGTGTAGATAGTTTTGAATTAAATAACCAAAACTAGCTCTTAGGTTTGACACCCGTACTTACTACACTACTATATGATAAGGTACACTACTCTAAAGTGTACAGGAATAGTCTAGGTAGTATAGGTTTATAAATTTAAAACTTGACTAGCTAGAAAGAGCACATCGGGTATAAAAGTTCAACATAGAACATAAATTCTCTATATATTTAAAAACTAAAAACTAAAGTTAAAAAAAAAAAAAAAAAAAAAAAAAAAAAAAAAAAAAAACATTAATCGTTAGGCGAAATAAATCATACCATCGCGATGAAAATAAAATCATATATTTTTATAAAGGGGCACTTCTATATACTTTTGATGCGCTTTTTTTTCAAGTTTTTTTGTGAGAGTTGAAATTTATGTTCTGAAAAATCACATGTAATTTGTAAAATAAAAATTGATTTGTTATTTTTAAAATCACATGTGATCCATGAAAATCACATGTGATTTGTGAAATCACACATAATTTAAAAGAACAAATCACATGTGATTTTTCAGGGTGTAAATTTCTTCTAAAAAAACTCGAAAAAAAATGTTCGTCGAAAGTATATTGAAGTGCCCTTCTACTGAAAGATAAAAAGTTCTCATCACGATTGTTTAGTTTTCGTTGCTTAACGATTTGCCTTTTGAAAGGTGTTTTAATTTTAAGAAAATGGTTGAAAATAAGTTTTTTCTTTTTTTTTTTATAAATATAAAAAATGAATAACTAAAATTTTCTCATTAGTTTTTTAGAAAATTTATGATCTATATTAATCTTATATCCTTACATTAGCAATAGCATATTCAAAAATTTGGCCAAGTTGAGTCAGTAAGATTGAGTCAAGTGTACTAAAGCTAAACTTTTATACATAGAAATACTCGATCGCATTTTTTTTTTTTTTTTCCTAAGCGTTATCTTTGAAGCCTTGATATGTTAAGGGATCCGATTTGTAGATTCGCTAATTAAATAAGTCCATCTAAGTTTAAGAAAAATAGAGTAAACTGCAAAAAATGTTCCTAAACTTTGTCAAAAATGCAAATAATGTCTTCGAAATTTTTTTTTGCAAAAACTGTTCCTAACCTTTTAGGTTTCTGCAAATAATGTCTTTTGCATATCACTGATCATGCAAAAATTGTTTTTTGGCTAACGCTCGTTAGGGAATCTCGTTAAATGCCGTGTGAAGTGACTATTTTACTCTCATTTTCTTTAATAATCGCAATTCTACCCTTTTCCCTTCTTTCCCGCACATATGCAAATTACGTATTCCCCTCTCCAAACCTTGAGGGACAAAATTCGCGATAAAACCTTGATATAAAACTAAATAATAATTCATTTGGGGCTGACACAAACATAACACATCGTCCCTAACGTCGAACACCTACAAACATAAACTCTAATTTTTTGAACATGGATGGCGGGCAAAGTGGAAGCGGCAATAGGGGAAGCCCTGTTGATACTGGAACAATCCTATGGGTATTTGGTGTTGGTAAGTTTATGTTGTTTATTTAGTTCCTTTATGTGTTAAAAATTGGCTTACTTTGATGTTGGTAATTATATTTGACTGTGAGTGGTTAACAGTAGCGTCTAGTTGCTTGTGTTAATTTATGACATCTAGTCTTGGTGAATGGTTAACGCGTATAGTCTTGTTTAATGTTTCATTCTGTATAAGTGATCACAACTAGTCTTGTTGGCTATCTTTATAGATTTTAATGATGGTGCGAAGACTTGTTGTGCTCGTATGGAAAAGAGGATTGTAAAACTTACACATGTGTTATACAGGACAACAATCATGAAAGGTTAATTTTTGAACCTTTTATGATGTTATGTAAATACATTTATTTGAGTTAGTATTACAGTTTAGCTTTCTAGAATAATGTTTACAAATATGAGATCCAATGTTGAGCTTAAACTGATTGAATGTTTGGCGGATGATGAAGAAGTATGGTCTAAGCTAGGCAATTACGTTGATTATGAATTAATGGAGCAGATGAAAGAAAGATATGGGCCATTCAAAGCCATCACTGAGGAAAATGTAGATGAATGTCTTGATGAGCAGTTTATGAGGAGAAAGACAAAAATGAAATGTATTCAAGCTTTTAAAAGCGTGTTTGGAAAAGCAAATAAGTCTTATTTAATTCATTTTCGCGATCTTTATAGATGTCATGGGAAAGGCTAAAGTGGCTGTAGATCTTCTTGATGAGCTCTTTATCAGCAGAAAGAAGGAAATTCTACAAGGTAAATATACTCAACCTCTTAAAGGGGTGTTTGGGATGTCTTTGACCTTATAAATGTTATTGATTTCAATGTTCTTGGAAGTGAAAATTATAGCTTGTATTACAGTTTGGGTTTGTTCTATATTCTATGCAGTTTTGGATGTTGGTACCTGATGCGTAGTTTTGCAACATTGCAAAAGGTTTTACCTCTCGAGGGATCTCGAGAAGCTTGCAATCCCCACCAGGCAGTGTACCTAACCGATGTAGTATAGTGTAGTGGCGAGTACCGGGGGATTGATCGTTCTACTTGGGGAATAGTGTTCGTTAGGATTAAAACTTAATTAAACTAGGTCTAGAGGTGAGGGATGATTCTTTTTTTTTTTTTTTTTTTTTTTTTTTTTTTTTTTTTTATGAAAAGCAAGTAAAAGTCTCGGGTATTGGAAGAGTGGGCAGAATTAGTTGCTAGTCAACTAACCCAAATAACTACAAATGCAATGAAAATAAAATAACAAGAAAATAAATATGAGAAAAACCTTATAATAAGAGAAACGTGTTTACTTAGTGTTAATACAAATATCGCCTAAAAACGTTATTTATATTTTACGATCTTTGCTAAGTTTTGTTAACGACAAAATGTAAACTTTAGTTTCTAAGTAAAACATAATCTTAGTTTTAAAGACTTGCATAACTAGACATTTTGCTACATTTCACATTTCATAAAAAAACAACACTTTTTATTTCTTAAAATAGAAATGTCACATCCTATTTATGGCAAGTTTTGTCAATATACATTTATGGAAAGAAAGTGTGTTTGACTAACCATATGTTTGCTTGCAAGTTTTGTATTTGACTAGGTATAAAGAGATGTGACATTGTTTGGTTTGCAAGATTTATTGCAAAACCAACTGCAAGCCTGGCGGAACCCTGGGGGTACATGGGCGGAACCCATCTGAGGGTTCCGCCATATCTGCCAGGCCTGCAGAAGGTTTTGCTATAAATACTAAGCCACAAGTTTGATTTTTGGCATATCACTCTACATCATATTTTCACACATTCATTCATTCTTTCATCTAACCTTTTAACATATCATATGTGAAGTTTCTTTTTGTAGCAAAGAGATTCACGAGTTCATAAAAAGTTACAAGTATTCAACACAACGTTGCAAGACTTGTTAGCTTAGCATTGTGTAGACTTGTGTAGTTTACACTTCTTTTGATTGTGTATTTTCAGTAGTGATCGGTTAGCATTTTAGTCCTCAAAATACAAAGTGTGACGGGAGTTGTTGTACCCTTGTAAAAGAACTAACGGGAGTGGTTGTACCCTTGTAAAAGAACTCGACATCTAGCTTAGTGTCGGTAAACGTGTGTAGGCGACGTGTAAGGTTTTCTCCGCCGGTGAAAGGAGCTTGTTGACTAGTGAACGAAACTCTCGAGTTGGATACTCGGGGCGTGGACGTAGGGCAAGGAAAAAGAGTCCTTGTAGCCGAACCACGATAAATACTCGTGTTGTGGTTTGATCGTTTCTTTCATTTACTTGCATGTTATATATTGTGTTTGTGTATATACCTTTGATCAAACGGAAAGTTTCAAAGCTAATTAAACAAGTTAAAAAGATTTTAAACGGTAAACTATTCAACCCCCCTTCTAGTTTTCCACACTTAGATTTCACTACTCCCTAGCTATCTTTCATTAATTGACTAGTTTGTTACAATTGCGTGGATGACGTGTTATATTCCTTAATACCATTCGTGGGGCCGTGTACGATCTTCCCCAACTCTATAAGCTTCTACCTCTTCCTATGTCAAGCCGACAACTAGCTCCTAACATGGCATCCTTAGTAGTCACTTATGCATTAAATACAACCATTAAAATCGTAGTACACATCCGATTCATGTTTCTTAAGACATTCAAGCAAGTTACCAATTGGAGATTAGCTAGTTTTCTTAAGCCTAACATCGAAATCATTCATCCACAACAATTAATAACAAACAATCAACCAATAATCAATTGCTAGGTTTCATTACATCTAAGCAAACACAAACAAACCTAGCCTAACATGTTAATGTAAAGACAAGCATAAGATAGAATCAAACAACACATAGACATATTGAATGATTATTGGAAGACTTATCTTTAATCAAACATGGATGAAAGAAGGGTTTGAAACCCTTACAAGAATGTGAAAATTCGACCTCGGGTTTATGGTAAAGTTCCTCCAAAAGTTCTCTCTTTAATGAATGAAAATTAGAAAACTATATATAGAGAATACAATCTGACGGCGTCACGTTATACATGTGACGCCGACAACTCGCCGCCAATGCTTTCCTCGGATTGCCTAGATCCAGATCTGATGCCGTCACTTACAATTCTCCTCTTGGCCGTGACCCTTTAAATTGCACGTGACGGCCTAGGCGTCACAAAGGGTGACGCCGTCACTCTTTAAAGCCAAAAATCTTTCCGGCGCGTCTCGTGTAAATTTCATATCCACCACTTTGCCAACACATGACGCAGTCACCTGTAGAGCGTGACGCCGTCAGGTACTATTTCCAGCTTGATTTTGGTGACTTTGTTGATTTCTTCACTTTTCGCTCCAAAAACGTCCAAAATGCTTTCTTTTCCAAATTTCTTCTTCAAAGTACCTAAAATGACAAAAGAAACGATTTGAGGAAATATTTGATCAAATAATCACGACTTATGGCTTAAATGACTCCCTAAAAGCGTAACACTTTTCGCCTCATCAGTACCAGTAATCAAAGGAAGGTTTGGCCAGATGAAGGTACAACTGAGCAGAAGAAGGCAAGGCCAACCGGTTGCGTCCTTGGCCTAAGAGCAAAGTTGAACCAGCTCCCAAAAGAGGTTCTAAGTGTTGTTCATTGCATTCCAAGAAGAAAAACTAATTGCAGGATAATGTTCCTCTTTTGTGTTATCCTTTTTGAATGTAATGGGATATTTTATGAGAAATTAGTTAATCTATTTAGGACATGTTTATGTAATTGGTTTGGTTAAGCATTTTTCATTTTGCATAACCTTTTGCTTCAGCATTTGCATATGCGGAGGTGTTTGTATTTATTCATTTTGACTTTTTATAGTGAAAAAGTACCAAATACCTCATATGCTCCTCTTAAAGTATTTTAAGGATATAAAATAAAAAGCGATCACTATTGTTTTGGATGGAAGTTTGTTGATGATTATGGGCAGGCTGTAGAATTTTGTTTAGATTTACCCATTGTTGACTTTTAAAAGCCAACGTATACCAAAACATGTCCATTCACTGCCTAATAGTTTATTCATGTGTGTAATTTGTGTTCCCAATGCACGATTTTATTTCAATGGCTTATCCAGTTTTTGGGTTTACCCATGTTGACTTTTAAAAGTCAATAAATACCAAAACCTAGCCATTCACTTAGCAATGTCAGTGGCTTCATTAACTTCTCACACACGAAGCATAAACTTGACATTGACTAGTCAAATGTCTCTCCCTTTATATTCACTACACCACACTTACACCACAACTCTCATCTCATAAACACTGGTCATCAAATTCAGTCACTATGGATGCCCAATCCTCAAACTCAAAAATATTGGGGTCTTCTTTTCATTATCATACCCGTCCCCCTGAACCACCACTAGCAGCAATGCCAGAACCACATTTCTCTTAAGTCCATATTTAATCTATATTACATAATCTTATTTAAAGGAATACAAATTAATATAGAATATGCACAAATAATTAATGTTATGTATAATACATCAAACAACAATTATTTTTCACGTAATTATTTAAAGGGAGATGTTATTTCCACCTCCCCCCCCCCCCCCACCACACACACACCTCTTTTTTTTTTACAATTGACACCCCTTTTTTTTTGATTTTTTTATTTTTATAATTTTGTTTATGTAAAAAGAAACTGACAGAAAACACGGAACAGAAACTGATAAAAGACTGTGTTGTTCTGTAAACTAAGGAGACAAAAAATATTGGGGTCTTCTGTGCCTCAAAGTTTGTTTGGAACCGGATGAATGGATTAAAGATAGCGGTTGTTCAAGGCACATGACGGGTAACAAAAGCCTCTTCACTACTTATCACAAATGTGATGGAGGTAATGTTACGTTTGGTAGTAAAGCTAAGAGCAAAATCATCGGAAAAGGTACAATCTCTCATGACTCCCTTTTTATAGATGATGTAGCTCATGTTGATAACTTAGGTTTTAATCTTCTTAGTATTAGTCAACTTTGTCGTAATAAGTATAATGTCCTTTTTAGTGAAAACGGAAATAAAATACTTAAAGATGGTATAACCATAGCCAAAGGTGTCCTTAAGAACAACGTATACGTCATGAAGATGGATCCAATATCTAGAGACAAACTTTGTCTTACCTCATTAGATGAATCTTCAACTTTATGGCATAGACGTTTAGGACACGCTAACATGAGACCAATTCAAAACCTCTCATCCAAAGACTTAGTTCGAAGCCTACCTAAGTTGAAATATGACCAACACTTTTGTGATGCTTGCAAAGTCGGTAAACAAGTCCATAGTAGCCATAAGGCTAAAAACTTGGTTTCTACATCTAGGTGTCTAGAACTTTTGCATATGGATTTATTTGGTCCATCCGCTATACAAAGTTATGGAGGTAACTTCTACACTTTGGTCATATTTGATGATTACTCAAGATATACTTGGACAAAATTTTTGAAAAGTAAAAATGAAGCTTTTGATAAATTTGAGATTCTAAGTAAGAAAATTCAAAATCAAGTAGGGTCTAATATTGTGTCTATTAGAACGGATCACGGTCGTGAATTTGATAATGAATTTCAATTTGGAAACTTTTGTGATATTAATGGTATTACTCATAACTTTTCGGCTCCACGTACCCCTCAATCTAATGGTGTAGTAGAACGTAAAAACCGGACATTGCAAGAGATGAGTAGAACAATGCTTAATGAACAAAACATTCAACAAAAGTTTTGGTGTAATGTCGTTGACACATCAACGTACATTTTAAATCGAGTCTTAATTAGACCATTTTTGAATAAAACTCCTTATGAACTATATAAAGGTAAAAAGCCTACATTAGGATACTTTAGAGTGTTTGGAAGTAAATGTTTTATTCTTAACACCAAGGATTATATCACCAAATTTGACCCAAAGTCTTATGAAGGTGTATTTCTTGGATATTCACAAAATAGTAAAGCTTACATTGTTTTGAACAAAGAAACCTTAAGAGTCGAGGAATCGTTGAACGTAACATTTGACGAAAGTCCACCTCCCTCTAAGACATCACCTTTGGTAGATGATGACTTAGTTGAAAGCCAAGCAATAGAAAGTCAAGAGATTTTAGGTAATGACAAGAAAGATGAACTATTAAACAAAGAACTTGTCAATGTCAAAGAATCTAAAAGTCATCCATTAGATGGTGTCATAGGGAAAATTAACGAAAGAACACTAAGGTCAAAAGTTCAAAATGAAATCAACTACTTTTGTTTCGTGTCAACCATTGAACCGAAAAACATTAATGAAGCCATTAAAGATGAGTCTTAGTAATTGCAATGCAAGAAAAGTTAAACCAATTTGTTAGGAATGATGTATGGACATTAGTTCCTCAACCAAAGAGTCAAACTATAATTGGAACAAAATGGGTATTTCGTAATAAAATGGATGAAAATGGAATTGTGTCTAGAAACAAAGCTAGGCTAGTTGCACAAGGATATAACCAACAAGAAGGCATTGACTACGATGAAACTTTTGCTCCGGTTGCTAGGCTCGAGTCAATTAGAATCTTACTTGCATATGCATGTGCACACAATTTTAAACTCTTTCAAATGGACGTCAAAAGTGCATTTCTAAACGGAGTCATTAATGAAGAAGTATATGTTGCTCAACCATCGGGGTTCATCAATTTTGAAAAACCAAATCATGTTTACAAACTTAAAAAGGCTCTTTACGGACTTAAGCAAGCTCCAAAAGCATGGTATGATCGACTTAAAACCTTCCTAGTTGACCATAAGTATACCATGGGCTTAGTTGATAATACTCTCTTCACTAAGAAGAAAGATTCACATATTATCATAGTCCAAATCTATGTTGATAACATTATATTTGGATCAACTTGTCAAGAATTATGTGTGGATTTCTCAAAAATCATGCATAACGAGTTTGAAATGAGTATGATGGGAGAACTCAACTTTTTCCTAGGACTCCAAATTAAACAACTAGAAGATGGTATCTTCTTTAACCAATCTAAATATATTAAGGACATGCTTAAGAAATTTGGATTAGAAGATTCGAAGCCAATCAAAACTCCCATGTCCACGGAAACTAAACTCACCAAGGATGAGGAAAGTGAATCCGTAGATAGCACTAAATATAGAGGTATGATTGGTAGTCTACTTTACCTAACGGCTAGTAGACCCGACATTATGTTTAGTGTTTGTCTATGTGCTCGTTTTCAAGAAGATCCTAAGACTACTCATCTCGAAGCCGTTAAGAGGATTTTTAGGTATATTAAGGGCACTACACATTTAGGTTTATGGTATCCCAAAGGAACGGGAATAGACACCATAGTGTATGCCGACTCGGATCATGCCGGTGACTATGTTGATAGAAAAAGTACAAGTGGTATTTGTACTTTTGTTGGACATTGTCTCACCTCATGGTTCTCTAAGAAGCAAACGGCTCTTGCTATCTCAACAACGGAAGCCGAGTACGTTTCGGCCGGAAAGGCATGTCAACAAGCTCTTTGGATGAAGCAAGCTCTTGTCGACTACGGAATTCAACTTAACGACATCACAATCCTTTGTGATAACAAAGGCGCCATTGATCTTAGCAAAAACCCGGTTCAACATGCTCGTACCAAACATATTGAAATCCGTCATCATTTCCTTCGCGACAACGTTCAGAAAGGAAATATCTCAAATGAGAAAGTTTCTTCCGAAGACAACATAGCCGACATTCTCACAAAACCCCTTAAACGTGAACCTTTTAACCTTCTTAGGCTAGGCTTAGGATTCATGGAACCTACGTTGTAGTTCTGGACATTAGACAAAAATCACAAAAAAAAAATCCATAACTCTTTTTCTCAGCAGGGTCGGCGGAACCCTCAGACACAACAGACGGAACCCAATTCAGGGGTCCGCCGTATCCGCCGACCTGCAGAACCATTTTTTTGTTTATATTAAACCAAACACCCATTATTTCATACCACCACTTCCAAACTGTTACTATTCACTTTACCATCCATCCATACCTACAATTTATTGGTCTTCCTTTCACTCACATTGCAAATCAATCATCATTGAATCATCATGCCTCCTCTAACCCACTACGACCACAAGGACACCATCAAGTACCTACCAAAACACCACAAAACCAAAGGCCTTACCCCAACTCAAGTCAATATTTTCAAAGCCTTAGAAAAACATTATGTCCATGAGGGTAGAACCATTGACCCGTCCTTCCTAGAAGGCACAAACCTCTACACCGAATTTGCCACTATCAACTTTGAGTGTTTTTTGGAAATCAACGAGCCTATTTGTCCTAGGTTCATTTTGGAATTCTATGCATCCGTCGTCCTCTCCACGAATGATAATGGTCAAATGTCTATTAACTTTAGGGCTAGTAGTCATCAATACTCCTTCACTCTTGAGGAGTTTGCTCAAATCCTAGGTGTCCCAAACCGTGGTACTTGCATCTACTCCGACTTGCACTCCCTCTCAACTCTTGACACCTTCCATGATCGCATCCATCCTTATGACACACCTCTTGTGTCAAAAGATGTACTTCGTGACCACCTCTTTGTTAGGACAACCAACACTAGGAGAACCAGTTCGGGAAATGAGGTCGATAAGGACCCATATGGAATGGAAATGAATGAACTCAAGCCCCAATTCAAGAAATGGGAGGAAGTTCTTAGAGCAAATGTCATTAGCACCATAGGAAATCGAGATCATAAAAATCTTTGCCTTTGCTACATGCTCTACTCTTTGTCCATTAGGCAACCCTTCAACCTTGCTTACTACATGGCCAAGATAATGGCCGACATTCCCGTGCATGGCACAACGGCTATGCCGTATGGAATGCTCTTGACCCGTCTCTTTAGGTTCATCTCTCCCATTCCACCAACTCCAAACGGTCTTCGCCTTGAATACTCTCTCATTCCACACACCTTTGTCCCACTAAGTGATAAGAGAGTGTACAAAGCCCAAGGAAAACGTCCTCATCCTCCTACCTCCTCATCATCTTCCTCAATGAGTGAAGACGACTCTTTGCCCAACTCTAGGCTCCCACCTCTAGAATACCTATCCCAACTTCCGGATATTCCAAATGAGTCGGAGGAGTTCAAGCAAACAAAGGGGATGTTTAAGAATCTTGGAAGATTCCTTGGAAAGCTCAAGAACAAGATTGACGGTCAATGAGTGCGGGTGTGAAGGAGTGTTTGGCACTAGGTGCTATTTGAACAAATTGGTCGTTTAAACAATGTTTGTGATGTATTTGTGTGTTGGTACAATGTGTGATACTATTTGAAACATGTTTTAACTAACAATGATGCAGGAAGACAACTTTTGGCAAGTTGTCAAATTTTCATGTTTATGAAATTTTCACTAAGTATAGTGAAATTCTCGACCCCCGGGTCAAAGTCTTATGGTATGTATGTTTACATGTCCAATTTTTGCATTACCTAACCAGATATGCATTATCTTTTTGATTTTAGGAGTTTTCGAAAAATTTGAAAATCATCTCGCGGGTCAAAATCGCGGACTGCCAAATTTTTCAGGCCTTGCGGATCTGGCGGCACCCTAGAATGGGTTCCGCCTGTGCATTTTCTGGGCAACCCAGAAATGGCCCAACGGACCGGACGGAACCCTTACACGGAATCCGTCTATGTATTCTGAAGGTTCCGTCAGATTTCCTGCATAATTTTTTTTAGTTTTCAACATTTCAACATCCAATCTACAAAATACAATCCTTTTAGATAGAAACCAATTTCCTGCAATTTGTCAAGCACAATAGGGTAGTTCTCATTCCTTATAACTCAAAGAAAACCATTTCCCGCCAAATTTCAAAAATACCCATAACTACCTCAAGGAACCTTCACACATAAAGGAAGGAACTCTTCCAAAGGTTCCTTGAAATCCCTAAGACATATCCTTCAACAAATTTACCAAAACCACTAAGCATTAAGTGCAAATCTTGTCTTCTCACTTCACCATTTTTATTGGATTGACTTCCATGATATAACAACCCACAATTAGTTTTCCAAATCATTAGGAACCTCCATTTTTGTATGGCCTAACATCAAATCCAAACACTCCTTCCCACACTCCTTCATCACTATAAATTAAACCATCCTAAACACTATCAAACCACACCTTCTTCATCACAATTTCTGATCTTTAATCCATTTTAACCATGACTAAGTCAACAATCACCTCTCAACCATCACGACCTATCTGGAAAACCGCCCGGATAAGTGTCAAACCACTTTGGTCTAACCAATCCATCAACCTAAGCTCCTCATCCTCGGATGAATTCACCTCACCCATCAAAAATGAACATTTTTTGAACCTTGCATCTCCATCTCCATCACCCAATGAACCCAATGAGCTCACTCCACCACCAACTAAATCACCCATTGACCTAACTCCACCAAGTGCTCCAACCCAACCATCCAAAACTCCATCACCATTGCCAAAACTTGAACCTATGGAGTTATTTGGGTCTCCTCCAACATCACCACACCCGTTTGTCCAAGATCTCAATGATCTTCCACCAAGACCAACACAACCACCACCTTTTGCAAATGAAACACCAAGGTCGATTCTTGACCAAAATGAGCATTTTAACCACACCCAACCACCACACCAAGTGTACCATCAACCTAAACCATTGTTGTTTCACCCTATTTACCATGACATCCATGGTCCTCTTTATGGAGAACCAAATTTTGAAAACCATGATCACCCAACTCCACCACATTCTCAAGCCCAAATCTTTGAGTCTTTCTTTCCTTCCTATGAGGAAATCCAAAGCATGGTCGAGAATCACCTCCATCAAGCAATGGAATTTCAAACCACCTTGCTTGACTCTATACCAAACCCATTGTAACACCCCCAATTCATGGATGCAGCGGAATTCGAACTGGGTGTTACTTGACGGCACAATAGTCACAATAATAGAAAACGATCTCTAACCGAGTCGTATTAAAAAGATTTATCATTCAAATTATATAAATATCAGAGGTTACAAAATGAGGTCCCAATTGGTTCAATGTTTACAAATCACATTAAGTGAGTTTTTGAATGATAATAAAATTTATAGCCCTCTTGAGTATCCGTGCCCTTCCGTACCATCCTTGATCGTCATGAACCTGAAATACATGCTTGAGAGGTCAACACAAAGGTTGAGTGGAATTCGTAGAGTTTAGTTAAATCGTTTGAACACAATAGGTTGGTAGTGTAAGTTATAGGCTCACACCAATGTTTGGAAAACAAAATCGTTATTTATTTCACTAAGCTCATGCAACCAAAACATTAACATCGAACCAACAAAATTGGCATTATAGAAGCCCTATCAAGGTACTTTTGCCGTTATACCGCTAAATCTCAAATATAGTGCATTTGTGCGAACTCGTCGTTGTTCAACACAAATGGGATTCGTCAATCCCAATAGATCTATTCACAATATTCGCGCTCACTAAAGGTAGTGACTAATGGTTCATGATATAGGGACTTCGAACATGGCAATCGTTACTTAGTGATAATAAAACATCGTCGTGAAGCATACATTAGAAAGCATCGTGTTCGAGTAGAAAAATAATAGCATGTATTCCCCCCATGGGTTTGTAAAATAGTTAAACAATAGAAAGTGGGGCTACGAACTCACCTTAAGTAGAATAGCAAGTAATGAAGGTGATGGTTGGATCGTGTAGGTTTCTATGAGCAACCTATATTAGAATGTTGCGACTTAGGATCGGAGTAAAGAGTATAACGGAGTGCCTATATATATATCTTGCATTTAGTCCATGATGTGGTATGATGTATATTGTATGTCCTTGAAAGAAAAGATTCATGAACATGTATGTTTTGTATATCGTTTACTACCGTTCGGGCTGACATATTTCAGAAGTCATGTTAGTAAGCGTTCGAGGAGCCAGGACACTTTAACTCGTAAATCCACAACTCAACTCGACGGCTTACATAATGAACTCCTCACATGAGGCTCCCTACTATTGTAGTAGTTGATAAAATATATAGATATAAGTTTTGATCCGAAAAGTTACTTGTCCGATATTTGAATAAACTTAGGAAAGTTTATTAGTACATGAAGATTGTTATTAGGGGTAGTTTCATAAGTCTTATATGACCATTTTCTCTTGGTAATATCTCATGGTTTCCTTTTAAGTGAAGTAGATCCAAATTGCTTGTTCATGATATCGCCTAATCCATTGTTTCATGTTTACGCCTATGTAAGTTGTTATGGTCATTTCGTCATGGCCTAGCCATGACCTTTAGTCCTTGTTTCAAGGTCATGAGACACAACCTTGGCTCTAGCCATGGTTGTGGTCTTGATTATAGGTCATAAGACCTCTTGTTCCTTTCATAGTATAACCATAATCTAGTGACTTTCGCCTAAAAATGGGCTGTTTAGAATTTGAAGAATTTTATCACTCGGAAAGCATTTTTAGGTCTCGAGCTTCTTTGTTCCTGAACGAAAACGGCGTTCCGGACAACTTTCGTGTTTTAACTTTTTGATGAATCGGACCAGAAGTGGGACTTTCAAAACCCAAATTTGATCAGAATGGTATTTGGCAGTTTTGCCGGAAATGTTTGGTATTTTCAAATGGGCGTAACTTTTGACTCGTGTACTCGTTTTGGGTGATTCAAATTGCTATGTTTTCCTTGTTAAGTCCTCTTTAACAGTAAGTAAGTGTCAAATATCCAAGTTATACTATTGTGGTCGTGGTTTTCCATAAAAATCACTAGTTTGCTTGTTTGCTTGTCATAAGTTAACATGTGTATACCAATACTCGTTTTACCCATTTTTATACATCATGGACATGATCACAAGACAAAATATAGCATGAATGATATGTAAATAACATGAATATGATATTTAGCAAGAAGTATGTTAGGGTTTGGCTTACAACTTTTGGCTTTCAAAGATGAAAGGAAGTTAACATGTAAGGATAGGACTTTGATAGACTTGCTTCAACCCACTTCACTTCATGCAATCTTTCTACCCTTGTAATCTTGAAAGATGGATGATGAAGGTTGAGGTGACTTGAGTGGATTCAAACTCAAGAGAATCACCAAGAGTTTCAAAAGGATTTGAAGTAGTTTGATGAATCAAAACCAAACTAGGGTTTATGTGTTGATATAGCACTTGATTCTTGAATAAAACTTGAAGTAGAGGGAAAATTAGGAGTGTGTTTGTGTGTTTGAGGTTATGAACGACCAAGAGAGGGTGAGGAGGGTTATATAGGTCCTTGAGGAGGTGCTAGGAAAGTGTTAGGAAGTTTCCTTTGAGGAGGTGCAAATATTAGGATATTTAGGAAGCTTACATGAGAAGTTTTACACATGTAACCATCCTAAGTGATCAAGGCTTCATCACAAGCCAACAAGGCTTGTGACTTGCTCAAAAATTTCGTGCATAGCTTATCTTGGATGACTAGATATGATTCTTGATGTTATCTTGCTTTTACGGAGTGAGTTTTGGTCCCGTTAATCGCAAACCGTAAGTTGTTAGGCCACGAAACGTAAAACCGGGTATCGTAAAATTATGAAACTTTAAAGTATTGTTAGACATGTCCATATGTCCCATAATAAAATATAAAATGAGTGGTAGGTTCCATTTGGGTGGTAAACCCTGCTAAAAACTGGAAACACGGGTCTAAAACGCGTAATACGTAAAATGTACGAATTTTGCGTAAAATTGAGAAAAGTAAAATGTTACTTTTCTAATAGGATAAAAATGATTTAAAATGACTTATAATGTCTAGACTGGGCTCAGTCTAGTGTCGGTTGGTATTAAATGTCTTTTAGACATCAAACCGTAAGCCTAAAAATCACGAAATGACTTATAAAATCAAGGAATGATTTTTGGTCAAAGGAGGAGGGAAAAATTATGTTGACTTTTTCTAATAAGTTTGAAAACTCAAAACATCTTAGAAACTCGTTTTGTGGTCTAACGGTTAATCGCCCATTCGGTTAAGCGTGCTCATGTGAGAGTAGTACCGACATGGGTGACCTGCTGGGAAAAGTAATTAATCTGAAAATGCGAGTTGTTACAGTCTCTACCCCTTACGGGGAACTTCGTCCCGAAGTTCTTTGTGTGTCATATGTTGGAGTGGTGTCGATGCAGAGGTGTGGTAACTTATTAGGACTAAAGTCTGGGATTACCAGTGATGTAGTTTGATTTGTCGTTTCAGTATATGGTGTAGGATCAGGCATACTTTTATGTAGGAAAGGTATGGTAATAGTCGAATATCAAAGGAAATTGATATAGCAATCGAATATTAATAGGAATTGAGATAGTAATTGCAATCGTAGCCTAGTAGGTAATCGGTTATTGTACCTAGTGTTTATTGACTTTGTACTTATGTTATTTCGGATACAAACAAGCCCACTTGCTTATAATTCTTTATTTACATAGAGAGGCATCCCAAACAATGTAAATAAGGAAATATAAACTTATGGTTTGGTGATTTACAATGTCTTTATTTAAATGAAAAGGCATCCCAATCCATTCAAATAATTACAAATCATCCTACACAACATTCATACTTAGTCGGTAAGTTACAAGGTATTACGAGATGATACTGGTGTTCCAAAAGTACAGGATGAATATTCAATCTTGTAAAGCTGATGAGGGTGCTTGTGGTGTAACTAAGGATGATTTGAGCTTTAAAAGTGCATCCAGATCTGTTAATGAGCTTGTGGTTTCAACGGTTGTGAAGGTAATGTTGTGATATGTTGATGAACAAAAGTGCTTAGTGTATGCTTAATGTTAATACTCTTAGGTATAGATGTTGAGTTTGCTTTAAAAATCTTAAGAGATTTTAAAAGTTTACGATGGAATGGTATCCTTAGGACCTAAACAGAATAGTACTTCTACAGGATAAAGAGAAGAATTGATAACTATCCCAAGATAGTAGTTCGGATTATCTCATAAATGAAAACTTTCAAGAATGAATTTAGGTAGTACAAATAAGGTTTTAAGATTTCGCTGAGTGGTAAAACACTATCGTGTCTCTAGATCGTTTTAAAGAATTCTGGTGGTTTATCGAGTTCAAGTAGGAAATCAATCTGAACATAACCCTAGTACAACTACTCTCAGTATTTGAAAATTTTAAGTCGAATATATTTAGTCAGACTATATTCCACTGTCCCTAGGTTAAATATAGGTGACTAGTCTATATTTAGCCAAGGTTCGATAAAATTTTCAAATACCTAAATTAGGTATACTTTTGATATGTCCGTTGCTTTCGGAAAACTGTCCACTAAACAAAGGTGATGTCAAACCCTTAAGTTGCAAGTCCCGTCCATACAAGACTAGTAACGTATGTTTTCGTATTCCATTGGATATAAGATAGTAAAGGTAGGTACGTGTGGAAAGGAAGTTTTAAGTAGTTCTAAAATAGAACATACTTGGCCAGGATCACGAACTTTTAATAATGAAGGTTTCATAAGAAAACTTTGATGAATGTAGAGAAAGTTCAGCTTTCGTCGATGATGGATTAGTTTGTCCTTTAGAAATCTCATATTTCTTGTTTGGAAATCGATAGATTGTGGTGGGTTTTTGATATCATATGAAATGATGTTGATAAGGTGGTGGAATAATTCCAGAGACCATTGCACAAATCACAATGTCTCGGAAGTAGATTAGACCATTGTGTGACTCAAAACATTTGAGAAATGATTAAGACCATTGTATCGTACAATGTCTTGGAAAATGAAAAGACCATCGTAATTCGTTATAATGTCTTGGGTATAAAATGTTGGAGTAGGAACATGGTTGGGAGAATGTGGTTGTGTCGAAATGCCATAGAATAGGCATGTGTAGATATGTTTAGATAAAATGATTGAAAATAACTCGTATGTATATATAAATATACTTATATGTTCATGTAGCATACAATGCTTAATAAGTCCATAATCGTCTGGAGGATGGAAGACACGAAGATCGGAAGGCTATAAAATGTTTTTGCTTGTAGTGTGGTTATAGTTTAGGTCTCAATTAGACCCGTTTCTCTATAACCATGGCTCTGGTACCAATCTGTAACACCCCCAATTCATGGATGCAGCGGAATTCGAACTGGGTGTTACTTGACGGCACAATAGTCACAATAATAGAAAACGATCTCTAACCGAGTCGTATTAAAAAGATTTATCATTCAAATTATATAAATATCAGAGGTTACAAAATGAGGTCCCAATTGGTTCAATGTTTACAAATCACATTAAGTGAGTTTTTGAATGATAATAAAATTTATAGCCCTCTTGAGTATCCGTGCCCTTCCGTACCATCCTTGATCGTCATGAACCTGAAATACATGCTTGAGAGGTCAACACAAAGGTTGAGTGGAATTCGTAGAGTTTAGTTAAATCGTTTGAACACAATAGGTTGGTAGTGTGAGTTATAGGCTCACACCAATGTTTGGAAAACAAAATCGTTATTTATTTCACTAAGCTCATGCAACCAAAACATTAACATCGAACCAACAAAATTGGCATTATAGAAGCCCTATCAAGGTACTTTTGCCGTTATACCGCTAAATCTCAAATATAGTGCATTTGTGCGAACTCGTCGTTGTTCAACACAAATGGGATTCGTCAATCCCAATAGATCTATTCACAATATTCGCGCTCACTAAAGGTAGTGACTAATGGTTCATGATATAGGGACTTCGAACATGGCAATCGTTACTTAGTGATAATAAAACATCGTCGTGAAGCATACATTAGAAAGCATCGTGTTCGAGTAGAAAAATAATAGCATGTATTCCCCCCATGGGTTTGTAAAATAGTTAAACAATAGAAAGTGGGGCTACGAACTCACCTTAAGTAGAATAGCAAGTAATGAAGGTGATGGTTGGATCGTGTAGGTTTCTATGAGCAACCTATATTAGAATGTTGCGACTTAGGATCGGAGTAAAGAGTATAACGGAGTGCCTATATATATATCTTGCATTTAGTCCATGATGTGGTATGATGTATATTGTATGTCCTTGAAAGAAAAGATTCATGAACATGTATGTTTTGTATATCGTTTACTACCGTTCGGGCTGACATATTTCAGAAGTCATGTTAGTAAGCGTTCGAGGAGCCAGGACACTTTAACTCGTAAATCCACAACTCAACTCGACGGCTTACATAATGAACTCCTCACATGAGGCTCCCTACTATTGTAGTAGTTGATAAAATATATAGATATAAGTTTTGATCCGAAAAGTTACTTGTCCGATATTTGAATAAACTTAGGAAAGTTTATTAGTACATGAAGATTGTTATTAGGGGTAGTTTCATAAGTCTTATATGACCATTTTCTCTTGGTAATATCTCATGGTTTCCTTTTAAGTGAAGTAGATCCAAATTGCTTGTTCATGATATCGCCTAATCCATTGTTTCATGTTTACGCCTATGTAAGTTGTTATGGTCATTTCGTCATGGCCTAGCCATGACCTTTAGTCCTTGTTTCAAGGTCATGAGACACAACCTTGGCTCTAGCCATGGTTGTGGTCTTGATTATAGGTCATAAGACCTCTTGTTCCTTTCATAGTATAACCATAATCTAGTGACTTTCGCCTAAAAATGGGCTGTTTAGAATTTGAAGAATTTTATCACTCGGAAAGCATTTTTAGGTCTCGAGCTTCTTTATTCCCGAACGAAAACGGCGTTCCGGACAACTTTCGTGTTTTAACTTTTTGATGAATCGGACCAGAAGTGGGACTTTCAAAACCCAAATTTGATCAGAATGGTATTTGGCAGTTTTGCCGGAAATGTTTGGTATTTTCAAATGGGCGTAACTTTTGACTCGTGTACTCGTTTTGGGTGATTCAAATTGCTATGTTTTCCTTGTTAAGTCCTCTTTAACAGTAAGTAAGTGTCAAATATCCAAGTTATACTATTGTGGTCGTGGTTTTCCATAAAAATCACTAGTTTGCTTGTTTGCTTGTCATAAGTTAACATGTGTATACCAATACTCGTTTTACCCATTTTTATACATCATGGACATGATCACAAGACAAAATATAGCATGAATGATATGTAAATAACATGAATATGATATTTAGCAAGAAGTATGTTAGGGTTTGGCTTACAACTTTTGGCTTTCAAAGATGAAAGGAAGTTAACATGTAAGGATAGGACTTTGATAGACTTGCTTCAACCCACTTCACTTCATGCAATCTTTCTACCCTTGTAATCTTGAAAGATGGATGATGAAGGTTGAGGTGACTTGAGTGGATTCAAACTCAAGAGAATCACCAAGAGTTTCAAAAGGATTTGAAGTAGTTTGATGAATCAAAACCAAACTAGGGTTTATGTGTTGATATAGCACTTGATTCTTGAATAAAACTTGAAGTAGAGGGAAAATTAGGAGTGTGTTTGTGTGTTTGAGGTTATGAACGACCAAGAGAGGGTGAGGAGGGTTATATAGGTCCTTGAGGAGGTGCTAGGAAAGTGTTAGGAAGTTTCCTTTGAGGAGGTGCAAATATTAGGATATTTAGGAAGCTTACATGAGAAGTTTTACACATGTAACCATCCTAAGTGATCAAGGCTTCATCACAAGCCAACAAGGCTTGTGACTTGCTCAAAAATTTCGTGCATAGCTTATCTTGGATGACTAGATATGATTCTTGATGTTATCTTGCTTTTACGGAGTGAGTTTTGGTCCCGTTAATCGCAAACCGTAAGTTGTTAGGCCACGAAACGTAAAACCGGGTATCGTAAAATTATGAAACTTTAAAGTATTGTTAGACATGTCCATATGTCCCATAATAAAATATAAAATGAGTGGTAGGTTCCATTTGGGTGGTAAACCCTGCTAAAAACTGGAAACACGGGTCTAAAACGCGTAATACGTAAAATGTACGAATTTTGCGTAAAATTGAGAAAAGTAAAATGTTACTTTTCTAATAGGATAAAAATGATTTAAAATGACTTATAATGTCTAGACTGGGCTCAGTCTAGTGTCGGTTGGTATTAAATGTCTTTTAGACATCAAACCGTAAGCCTAAAAATCACGAAATGACTTATAAAATCAAGGAATGATTTTTGGTCAAAGGAGGAGGGAAAAATTATGTTGACTTTTTCTAATAAGTTTGAAAACTCAAAACATCTTAGAAACTCGTTTTGTGGTCTAACGGTTAATCGCCCATTCGGTTAAGCGTGCTCATGCGAGAGTAGTACCGACATGGGTGACCTGCTGGGAAAAGTAATTAATCTGAAAATGCGAGTTGTTACACCCATCCTCTACCCAAGAACCAAAAACTAACCCACCCTCAAACCAAGAAACCAAAACCATCCCATTTCCACCCACTCATCCCCATGTTTGCTCACATTGTGAGCAAATGGGTGAAAGCATCAAAATGTTGCTTCACCAATTCCAAGATGAAACCCGTTTTGCATTCCAACACGTCATAGAACGTTTGGATGCTCTTTCCCACCCAAACAAATCCTAGATAACCTTTGGAGGCCTTTTGCCCCATTTAGGAAAGTAGGATTTGATTTTCTTTTATTTTCTTGGTTATTTTTAGTTTTTCTTTTAGAAGTAGAAGAATCTTTCCCATTTCTTGTCTTTGACTTTTAAAAGTCAAATTTTACATGGAATGATATTTCTTTCTACTTACTTACTTGCATTGTTGGTTGATCATTTTTGTGTTGTCATTGTGGTTGCAATGTGTGTGGTAACTACAAGCTTGACTATATATATCACCAACTAACCATTTTTTTGTAGGATCAAAATCCATGTTTCCCATCTTGGCACTCCTTTTAAGGGGAGTAACAACCAAGGGGGAGCACGTGCATTATTCCGCTTCGCTACTCTACTTTTTGTTTCGACAAAAAGGGGGAGAAATATATTAAACCTTTAAAACTTAATATGATTTTCATCACTTAGGTAAAACAAGTTTAATATAAATTTTTTTTAAGTCTTAAACACTAAGATTTTGTGAGTTACTTAAAAACAAAGTTTATGTTTTATCACCAACAAAAAGGGGGAGATTGTTAATACAAATATCGCCTAAAAACGTTATTTATATTTTACGATCTTTGCTAAGTTTTGTTAACGACAAAATGTAAACTTTAGTTTCTAAGTAAAACATAATCTTAGTTTTAAAGACTTGCATAACTAGACATTTTGCTACATTTCACATTTCATAAAACATAACACTTTTTATTTCTTAAAATAGAAATGTCACATCACATTTATGGCAAGTTTTGTCAGTATACATTTTTGGAAAGAAAGTGTGTTTGACTAACCATATGTTTGCTTGCAAGTTTTGTATTTGACTAGGTATAATGAGATGTGACATTGTTTGGTTTGCAAGATTTATTGCAAAACCAACTGCAAGCCCGGCGGAACCCTGGGGGTACACGGGCGGAACCCATCTGAGGGTTCCGCTGTATCCGCCAGGCCTGCAGAAGGTTTTGCTATAAATACTAAGCCACAAGTTTAATTTTTGGCTTATCACTCTACATCATATTTTCACACATTCATTCATTCTTTCATCTAACCTTTTAACATATCATATGTGAAGTTTCTTTTTGTAGTAAAGAGATTCACGAGTTCATCAAAAGTTACAAGTATTCAACACAACGTTGCAAGACTTGTTAGCTTAGCATTGTGTAGACTTGTGTAGTTTACACTTCTTTTGATTGGGTATTTTCAGTAGTGATCGGTTAGTATTTTAGTCCTCAAAATACAAAGTGTGACGGGAGTTGTTGTACCCTTGTAAAAGAACTAACGGGAGTGGTTGTACCCTTGTAAAAGAACTTGACATCTAGCTTAGTGTCAGTAAACGTGTATAAGCGACGTGTAAGGTTTTCTCCGCCGGTGAAAGGAGCTTGTTGACTAGTGAACGAAACTCTCGAGTTGGATACTCGGGGCGTGGACGTAGGGCAAGGAAAAAGAGTCCTTGTAGCCGAACCATGATAAATACTCGTGTTGTGGTTTGATCGTTTCTTTCATTTACTTGCATGTTATATATTGTGTTTGTGTATATACCTTTGATCAAACGGAAAGTTTCAAAGCTAATTAAACAAGTTAAAAAGATTTTAAAAGGTAAATTATTCAACCCCCCTTCTAGTTTTCCACACTTAGATTTCACTACTCCCTAGCTATCTTTCATTAATTGACTAGTTTGTTACAATTGCATGAATGACGGGTTATATACCTTAATACCATTCGTGGGGCCGTATACGATCTTCCCCAACTCTATAAGCTTCTACCTCTTCCTATGTCAAGCCGACAACTAGCTCCTAACATGGCATCCTTAGTAGTCACTTATGCATTAAATACAACCATTAAAATCGTAGTACACATCCGATTCATGTTTCTTAAGGCGTTCAAGCAAGTTACCAATTGGAGATTAGCTAGTTTTCTTAAGCCTAACATCGAAATCATTCATCCACAACAATTAATAACAAACAATCAACCAATAATCAATAGCTAGGTTTCATTACATCTAAGCAAACACAAACAAACCTAGCCTAACATGTTAATGTAAAGACAAGCATAAGATAGAATCAAACAACACATAGACATATTGAATGATTATTGGAAGACTTATCTTTAATCAAACATGAATGAAAGAAGGGTTTGAAACCCTTACAAGAATATGAAAATTCGACCTAGGGTTTATGGTAAAGTTCCTCCAAAAGTTCTCTCTTTAATGAATGAAAATTAGAAAACTATATATAGAGAATACAATCTGACGGCGTCATGTTATACATGTGACGCCATCAACTCGCTGCCAATGCTTTCCTCGGATTACCTAGATCCAGATCTGACGCCGTCACTTACAATTCTCCTCTTGGCCGTCACCCTTTAACTTGCACGTGACGACCTAGGCGTCACAAAGGGTGACGCCGTCACTCTTTAAAGCCAAAAATCTTTCCGGCGCGTCTCGTGTAAACTTCATATCCACCACTTTGCCAACACATGACGCAGTCACCTGTAGAGCGTGACGCCGTCAGGTACTGTTTCCAGCTTGATTTTGGAGACTTTGTTATTTTCTTCACTTTTCGCTCCAAAAACGTCCAAAATGCTTTCTTTTCCAAATTTCTTCTTCAAAGTACCTAAAATGATAAAAGAAACGATTTGAGGCAATATTTTATCAAATAATCACGACTTATGGCTTAAATGACTCCCTAAAAGCGTAACACTTTTCGCCTCATCAGTACCAGTAATCAGAGGAAGGTTTGGCCGGATGAAGGTACAAGTGAGCAGAAGAAGGCAAGGCCAACCGGTTGCGTCCTTGGCCTAAGAGCAAAGTTGAACCAGCTCCCAAAAGAGGTTCTAAGTGTTGTTCATTGCATTCCAAAAAGAAAAACTAAATGCATGATAATGTTCCTCTTTTGTGTTATCCTTTTTGAATGTAATGGGATATTTTAAGAGAAATTAGTTAATCTATGTAAGACATGTTTATGTAATTGGTTTGGTTAAGCATTTTTCATTTTGCATAACCTTTTGCTTCAGCATTTGCATATGCGGAGGTGTTTGTATTTATTCATTTGACTTTTTATAGTCAAAAAGTACCAAATACCTCATATGCTCCTCTTAAAGTATTTTAAGGATATAAAATAAAAAGCGATCATTATTGTTTTGGATGGAAGCTTGTTGATGATTATGGGCAGGCTGCAGAATTTTGTTTAGATTTACCCATTGTTGACTTTTAAAAGCCAACGTATACCAAAACATGTCCATTCACTGCCTAATAGTTTATTCATGTGTGTAATTTGTGTTCCCAATGCACGCTTTTATTTCAATGGCTTATCCAGTTTTTGGGTTGTTTGGATTTACCCATGTTGACTTTTAAAAGTCAATAAATACCAAAACCTAGCCATTCACTTAGCAATGTCAGTGGCTTCATTAACTTCTCACACACGAAGCATAAACCTGACATTGAGTAGTCAAATGTCTCTCCCTTTATATTCACTACACCACACTTACACCACAACTCTCATCTCATATACACTGGTCATCAAATTTCAGTCACCATGGATGCCCAATCCTCAAACTCAAGAATATTGGGGTCTTCTCTTCATTATCATACCCGTCTCCCTGAACCACCACTAGCAGCAATGCCAGAACCACATTTCTCTTAAGTCCATATTTAATCTATACTACATAATCTTATTTAAAGGAATACAAATTAATATAGAATATGCACAAATAATTAATGTTATGTATTATACATCAAACAACAATTATTTTACACGTAATTATTTAAAGGGAGATGTTATTTCCACCTCCACCCCCCCCCCCCCTCCACCACACACACCTCTTTTTTTTTTTTACAATTGACACCACTTTTTTTTCGATTTTTTTATTTTTATAATTTTGTTTATGTAAAAAGAAACTGACAGAAAACACGGAACAGAAACTGATAAAAGACTGTGTTGTTCTGTAAACTAAGGTGACAAATGAAATCTTTTGTACATTTAATCCCCCCACATCAAACAACAATTATTTTACACGTAATTATTTAAAGGGAGATATTATTTCCACCTCCCCCCCACCACCACCACGCACACACCTCTTTTTTTTTACAATTGACACCACTTTTTTTTCGATTTTTTTATTTTTACAATTTTGCTTATGTAAAAAGAAACTGACAGAAAACACGGAACAGAAACTGATAAAAGACTGTGTTGTTCTGTAAACTAAGGAGACAAAAGAAATCTTTTGTACATTTAACCCCCCCCCCCCCCCCTTATCATATCCTAGGAGGATGGGGATAACGTAACCCTTTTGCGAAAGATGGCTATTTTTTGAAAAATCCTCTTCAAGAAATGGTTGTTGATTCCTACCATTCATTAAAGCTAGTCTGTGAACCATTGAACCACGTTTAACGTATGCTATTTGCAATTTTTTTTTAATGTTAAGTCAGAATATAACCAGGTGAATTCTTTTTTATTGAAAAGTAATAGACATGTTTACCACCTTCAAAATTAATAAAGAAATGAATCAAACTAATTGCTATTTACTAAGATCACAAGTGTGCAACAACCATAAGGCTTGCGTTATATTAAAAAGTGTCGTCATCCCAATAATTTTTTCTTATAACTCAGAATCTGTAACTTAAACAAACCATCCTTCCATAACTCAAGTTATAGGATATCTCATGGCCCACACATAACCTAATAAAACACAAATACAACACGCGCGCGCACACACACACACAAAAGAAAAAACTTATAACATTGACTGTTAAGTTCAGCACGAGTACAGATAACTCGAGGTGAGGTGTGGGCTTGGTGTTATATGGCTAAGTTATAGGCCAGCAGACAACCTATAACGCATCCACACTGAAAGCTCTTAGCATACTGGATACAATAAAACTATTACTCCGTATATAAAATTGTCTTCAAGTGTATCATATGTCAGAAAACATTACTTAGCTAGATTATAAGTGTGTGAAAAAAAAATTAATTGAGGACTTTTATTTTCATGCATATTAAAGAAAATTTTTAGCACCTCATTTTGTAAAAGAAAGGAAAAAGAAGATTATTTATTATTTATAGTTAAAACACACTTCCACACTATTTAAAAAAAAATAATAATATCTCAAGACCTGTAAATCATTAACCTACATAAATTAAACAATCGTAACGAGCAATTAATTATCTTTCAATAGAGTGGTACTTTCATATATTTTCGACAAACTTTTCTTTTTGAGCTTTTGATATTTTTTGGTTTTCTATAGTACATTATTTCGTTTGATATATCATATGTAGGGCTGAGCAAATCCACCCGAAAATTGACCCGAACCAGCAAACCATCCGAATTCGGACTGAACCGACCTTATTCGGTTCGGTTTCTGTTTTGTATATTTATTTCGGCTTTTGTCGATTTCGGCTCGATTCGGTTTTTGTCAGTTTTTTAGGTTCGAAACCCGAAAACCGACCCGAACCGAGTTATTTGGTTCGATTTCGGTTTTGATATCTATTTCTCGACTCGGTTTTCCGTTTGAATTTTTCCTTTTTTGGTTTTCGTGTCAGGTCTATTTTTGTCTAGCCGGCACGGGTTTGACCCAATGCTCACCCCTAATCATATGTGATATAACACTAATTTGTATGTTTGAATACTCAACATGCTGTCGTAAAATGGTATAGGTTTTTGTGTAGAACTCCTAATAATTCATCGTTTTTGAGATTGAAAAATACGCATCCTTAGCTTTCTAACCATACCTCAAACTCAATGCAGTTTATTTAAAGAAGTAAGAAAAAATAGACGATTTTTTTTTTTTAGTCAAGTTTGCTTGATGTATCACACATAATATTTGAAATTTTAAATCAATATTGTTTATTCAAACAATTTGGAGAAAATAGCAGATAAAAATGATATCTAAACTCGCTTGATATATCACATGTGTTGTAACAGAAATCTGTAAGTTCAAACATTCAACATATTGTTGTAAAAATAAGTATTTGTGTACAACTATCGGGGGGTGGCAACGTTTGAGGCATGGGCATCGGCATCATCGGCAAGGGCCGGTATGCCCATTGCCAGCCATTCGGTATGCAATAATCGGCAAGTAGATCGGCAAAGAATACCGAATCGGTATTGTGTTGTACATTGAATATTTCGAACGTTGGCCATTAATGCACGAATAGTGATATGGTGAATCATCGTTGCCACTAAAAAAGCATGGTTAGGCATGATGTGGCATGAATTGTGTTGGATTGATTTTATTGGTTAATGACAAATTATATTGAAGCATGGTGAGGCATGGTTGCCACCCCCTCAAAGATTCATCGTTTCTTGTACTTAGAAATAATAATTATGTCTATTTTGTGACATTATGTTCAATTTTTGAATCTAAAAATTAATGTTATATCACATGTGATATATCAAGTGAGTTTGAATACCATAAAATACATTTTTCTTCGACTTCAATAAATAAGTTGTATTTATGCTTTTTTTTTTTTTGAACGGCAAATTTTATTAACTAGCAAGGAGCTAAAAAAAACATTACATGGTAATTAAATGGGGATTTTTAAGCCAATCATCCCATGAAAATTTCCTATTACAACGACTATGACACCAATTGAAGGAATAAGACACAATATTATCGAAAATCATCGAGCGCCTAGGAGGATTGTCGTCAAAAATGGTATGGTTCCTTAACATCCAAATAGACCACCAAGCAACCCAAAAAACTCCTTCCAACATTTTTAACAATTTGGACGAAAGACGATTAGAAACAAGCCAGGAGATCCACTCTTGAAAAGACACCCAAGGTTGCCATTCCACATCCCACCATTTACAGATGCGCCGCATCACAGACTGAGCAAAATCACAACGCAATAAAATGTGGTTTACATCTTCTACGTACAACATACACATAGGACACATAGAAGAGTCGATGTTAACACCTCTGCGTAACAAGTTTGCCCTAGAAGGCAAGCAATTTTGACGTGCTCGCCACGAAAAAATGTTAATCTTAATGGGAACGAATTTCACCCATCTCGTTGGTTCGGGATATGACGGAAGGAACATATCATCGATAACATTACGAACTTCTTTAATTCGAAAATCTCCGTCTCCAGACAAGTTAAAAATCCACCTATCATGAGAAGAAGACAAAGAGACCGAATCAATCATACTCTGAAGGTTCTCCATAAGTTGCTGCTCGAATCCACTCCAGACAGATCTTCGAAAGGAAAGGTGCAAAGGAGAGTGCAACTTTCCAGCCACCGATATCTCTTTGTTTAAATCCAACGCAAATAAACGAGGAAACATCACATAAAGAGGTTTGTCACCAATCCAGTTATCCAGCCAAAACCTTGTATCCATACCATTCCCTACCCGAATTCTACAATAAGACAAAAAGTCCATACCTTTAGCCTTAAGTAAATGCAATTCACGCAGAATGGAGCTCCAATTAGAAGATAAATGAAGTTGATGCGTGTCTAGCGAAGCACCATACAAAGCACTAATAACCCGAAACCAAAGGGAACCATCACGAGAAATAAAGCGCCAAACCCATTTGAGAAGAAGAGCACGGTTAAGCGCGTGAAAACTCGATACACCTAAGCCTCCTTTACTTTTAGAAGCTAAAACCTTGTCCCAAGCCGCCCAAATAATCTTCTTATCCGAAGGGTCGTTCCCATTGAAAAAATGATTCCGAATAGCCTCCATAGATTTTAAAACTCCACTTGGAACTTTAAAAATAGACATGTTGTACAAAGGGGAAGCACCAAGAACAAACTTTAAAAGAGTAAAGCGACCACCGATAGAGAGAGTTTTTCCACTTAGAGAGGCGCGTTCTTAACTTGAGAATAACTTCCTCCCACGCCTTATGTCGGGACATGCACTCTCCAACCATTACCCCTAGATAGCGAAATTTATTTTGCATTATAGTGCAACCAATCGAAGTTGCAACTTGTTCGACAATATGACGAGGAACACCCACGCCCAACACTTGACTTTTATGTAAATTAATTTGCATTCCAGACGCAAGGAAGAAACATTTAAGAATGTGAATGATATGAGATAAATTACCATCAGACCATTCCCCTAAGAACAAAGCATCATCCGCATAAAACAAATGGGAAATAGAAATCGATCCCGGAAGCGAAATACCTTTAAAAAAACCTACATCCACCGCACGAACAAGGGATAAGTGTAACGATTCCATAACAAGAATAAAAAGGTACGGGGATAGAGGATCTCCTTGTCAAAGGCCACAATTAAAGGAGAACTCTTTTGAGGGACTCCCATTAATTAGAATGGATGCCTTGGCAAAGTTAAAAGTACCTCGGATCCATTTACACCAAGTTAGACCAAACCCAAAAGCCTCGAGAATATCTAACAAATAATCCCACCTTACTGAATCGTAAGCCTTAGCAAAGTCCACTTTAAAAAACATCGCACGTTTTTTCTTTCTTTTGCACCACTGTAGAATTTCGCTAAGGATGAAAGGACCATCCAAAATATGTCTCCCAGCAACAAAAGCAGATTGCGTGTCCGAAACAAGATCCGCAATGACCATAGCCAACCTGTTTGCCAGAACTTTCGTAACAACTTTATACACACATCCTATCAGACTTATAGGCCGAAAATCATTTACAAAATTGGCATCCATCACCTTCGGGATCAAGGTCACAAAAGATGAGTTACATCCCTTAGAAAAAGATCCATTCACGAAAAAATGATCCACTGCATCACAAAAATTAGGCCCAATAAAACTCCAATATTTTTTGAAGAACTCAAATGTGAAACCATCTGGCCCAGGGGACTTATTATCACCACAACACCAAACAGCCTTTCGAATCTCCTCTCTAGTCACGTTACACTCCAAATCCGCTGCTTGATCAGGTAACAACTTCTTTGGGAACGAGAAATTCAGTTTAAATCTGAAGGAGGGTGGTTGTTTAAATCTATCCTCAAAATGCTTACAAAAAGTTTCCTTGATCAAATCAGGATTCGTACACCAGAGACCGTCAATAAAAATACCTCGGATAGCTAATTGAGCTCTCTTCTTATTAACTATACCGTGAAAGAACTTCGAGTTTTCGTCCCCCTCGACAGCCCATTTAATTTTAGCCTTCTGAATAGCGTCTTTATTTTCCATCTCGTTAATAGCGAGAAGTTGGCGTGATAAATCATGACGTCTACTAATACAATCAGCAGAAACCAGCCCGTTGTCCAGAATCTTATCAATATCTCCTAATTCCGAAACTATGTTCCTTTTAGAACTCGCCAAGGAAGCTTTCTTTCCTTTAATCTAATCTCGCATAACACATTTTAAATCCTGAAGCTTTTTCTTAAAACCAATCATCTTATTCCTATCCGAGTGAGTAAAAGAACGCCAAGTGGATTCAACCATATCATCAAAATCAACAAAGTTAAACCAGGAATTATAAAATCGGAAGGGGATTGTACCGAAATCCAAAATCACTTCTTTAAGTAGAATTGGACGGTGATCCGATAAGTGTCTGTCAAGACACACAGCTGTAAGCGAAGGAAAAGATGAAAAAAAATACCTTCGGAGACAAGAAAACGGTCCAGCTTGCTCATTTTTGAAGCCGAAGGATGAGACCAAGTAAATACATAACCTTCCATTTTAACATCAACAAGAGCGGAAGAAGTTATGAACCTATCAAAACGTCTAGCATTAAAAGGGTTGAAACAAGAACCACACCTTTCATCACTTGAGCGCACCTCATTAAAATCGCCCATGATGATCGAATCACCATTCCAACAGCCAACCAGAGATGAAACATACTCCCATAAAATCTTCTTACTCGATGCTTGTTGTGGTGCATAAATGATAACAAAGAGAATCTTAGAATTACTTGGTAACCACGTCCCATAAATCGCAACAAAGTTATCCGATATCGTAACATAGTCTTTCTTAAAAATCGTCGCCTCCCAAACACAAAGGATACCACCTGAGTTTCCTAAAGAATCGCTTCAAACATATTCAAAGTTAGAATTACCCCAAATAAATTTAACATCCATGTGTGAAACGGAAGCCATTTTTGTTTCTTGAATCGCGATGACATTAAGTCTATGAGTGCTAGTTAACGCCTTCAACCACTCCTTTTTCGTCTTGTGACCAAGACCTTGAATATTGATGGATAGGACATTCATTTAAAACCCAAATTAGCTCCTGTCATCCCTATAATATGTTCCATGTCTTTAACACTTCCCTCCATAGCATATCCCATTGCTTGCCCCACGCGAATATTATTGTCTATAACTCCCAACATGGAGCCTCCATTCATAATCTTACTTTGGCCCTCCGATTCACTACATGCTTCTACCGGAACATCTATAGAAGTGTTCATAACCTTGGCATTGTGATTAGAAGAAGATACCATGTTCTCATTACTTTCATCACCAATGACGTTATCACCACGGTCGTTCACAATCTCATCCATGTTGACAGATTGTTCAGGGGTGAAACCAGGGGGTGGGATAATGATGGGCTTGAGACCTCTTTATCACAAACGTCTTTTTTATTTAGAATATCATAAATTTTAAACGGGTCCTCCGATTGTTGTTCCTCCTTTTCGTCAACTCGCACATCAGATACCAGATTAGCCTCAAACACCGTTTCTGGAACATCATCATCTTCATTGGAAAGATCATCACCTGGCTCTTCTTCATTGAGTGGACCATCGTTATCTTTGTTAGACACTTGCACTGAATCATCATCCGAGGAATATTCTAACCCCTTATTAGACAAAAAAATAGGAGACCATGTGAACAGTTCTTTAGCACGAACCGGAAAACCTTGTATCATTTTTTGTCTTAATACAAAGACGTTTGCGACCGAATGAAGAATCTACCTTATCTTCCAAATCAAGTGTCTCACTCCAGTTTTTTCCTATTTTCATAAATGTCTCCCGAGACCACGCATTGAAAGGAATCCCTTCAATATCTACCCATACTACACGCTCGTCGCTAACAAAATCATTACTCGCATCTTGCAAATTATCAAACCAGGACATAACCCCTACATGTTGCATCATGTTATTTTTAGTTTCCATCTTGTCGAACTCGAACATCACCCATAAACCCCCAAGATAAGACAGCTTTACATCAGTAAAGCCTTCATCCCTAAGAAGTGTCCGCATATTAGGGATTGAAGCAAAGTCCTTCACCTTGCCCATCACAAGATTCGATAAATCCCGTTCTACCAAACACGAGTTGTCTAACACCATTGCAGGTGAAGAAGAGATCATAGACCCAGGAACACCCATCGAAACACCACCATTTACAACATTCGCATATGAACCAGCCTTATCATTAGGCTTAGTGGTTGGTTTGGGATTGAAACCAGTCTTCCCACTAAGAGGAAGAAAGTTAAAGTTTTTTTGTGGCCTTTGAAAATGAACCAAATTAGCATAAAAGTGATACCTTCCAATCCAAATCATACAAAGGTTCTCAACCAATCGAGCAAGATTGTTTACCTTGATAAAACGGACGAACGCAAATTTTTTCCCAGCCTTGGATTTTTTCAACGGAATGAACACATCAACCACCGTACCATAAACACCACATGATTTCCAAAGGTCACGAGAGGTGATGGATTCAGGGAAATTCGTCACAAAAACCGAATGAGAAACCTTCACAGTCTGATCTTCCTTGGAAGGGAACGAACTCCTATGAGATGAAGCCATAAAGAACCTTGGATTGAAGGGAGATCAAAACGAAAAAATTGAGGTAAGGGTTGATTGAAGGGAGATCATTGAAAAAGGGGATCTGGGTTTAGGTGGGATTTGATTTAGTTGTAAACTGTATTTATGCTTAATTTGATAGCATGTTAATTGTTTAAATTTACAGATTAGTATTATATCACATGTGATATATTATGCAAAATCCTGTACTCAAAAAACCAGAAAAAAAAAAAAAAAAAAAAAAAAAAAAAAAAAAAAAGTTTGTCATTGTCGTGTAATTTGGTTAACCTAACGATTAAAGGTTTTTAAAATATACTCCTTACATCCCATATTAAGTGTCCACAATGGAATCTTTGGATGTCTCAAATTAAGTGTCCATATTCTATTTCAACTAATGAAATGAGATTTTAGTGGGTAAAAATGATATTTAATTGGTGAAGAGTGTAGTTAGTGGAATTTTCTAAAACTTTGTGAGGGTGGGTATTAGTTTCCAAAAAGGGTTAGAAGTGGATTTTAATATTTTTTAAAGATGTGACATGGTATAGAAGTGGGTGTTTTATTTTAGTTAAAATGAGTAGCGAATGAGTTCGACTGATTGGACATTGCGAACGAGTTTTTGGTTTATTTTGGTCCATTTGACGTGCTAAAATTTCAAACAAAGTATCCCAGATTCCTCGGCATTTTACGGTATAAATATAAAAACGCACAACATAACTTGACCGAATAATTTCTTATGCTGCTACAGTTTATATGATAATCGTTAATCTACGTTTCTAGAGAAGGTCATGATAAAAATATAAAGGGTTTGTTCGGTTAAAAGCTCTCATAAACTTGTTATAACTAATGTCAATATTGATTCAAGAACAATCACCCAAACTCATAAATAAAACTAATATTTTTTTTAATAATCTTTACATATATATGTGAGACAAGTTTTGACTTGCACATGATGCTTTAAAAGCTGTACCCATGAGAGTGCTGACTGAATGACACAAGTGGGATTCGAACCCGGGTCTCTCATGTACACAATCAACACACCAACAACTGGAGCATTTAAATGTTTGTGCTAAATCTTTCTCATCTAATAATGTCATGCTTTAATGCTAAATACCAATTAATATACAAAAACAATAACAATTCCCAACTCATTCGGCTCTTTATTATGGCAACTCAAATTAATTGGTTTTAAAAATCCCTTAATTGTAGCCATATTAAAAACAAACTAAATAAGATGAGCGTGTATCTATTCAAAATCACCATCACATTATCACCTCTTCAAGTTTATTCTCAGAAATCCCAATCTGAAATCAAAATAAACAATGCCAGCAATTTCATTCTTCCAAATCTGTTTCATATATCATGTTCATATGATTTTCAATTATTTAATCACATAATCATGTTTATATGAGTTGTAACTAATAAGGTTTATGGTTTTTGTAGTTTGGATTGATGACTCACTGATGGGATTGTTTCGGAGTTAACTATTGACGATCATTGTAAGGTATGTTTGATATTTATTCCCGTTTAAATCATTCTTTTCATTCGAATAATAAAAAAATTATTATCCAAAAAATAGGGTGTGGATGATTCATTGTATGATTAATTGTTTTGATGATTTGTGATCATGATCCATTATGCTCACACTGATTTTTGACAAAATCAGTTTATGTTTGTTTGTTTGTTTCACGATTCTGTTTCAGGATTATAAACACAATGACACAGGTATACCATTGATTTTTACAAATTTTCAAATCATGACATGTTTATTGATTGATTTGCTTTTATGTTTAATTTGTGGTGAAACTATAATTTGGATTCATAATCAATTTCATGATGAGATTCTATGCATACCAGGTGTTTGATAAAATGTATACGGAATTAGCTTTGTACGTCCGACTGTGGTCTTGCTTGAGAAACGCTGGTTTTGAGTACGAGACTGTGGTCTTGCTTAGACAACGGCTTATGCAATAATACATACATTGGTGGATATCGTCAGTTGTAACAAAGGTTACGAAGGAAATCCTTATCTTGATCCATGATGCCATGGTATGTTTAAATGTGGACTTTGTTTGGTTTGAAACTTTTAGGCGGGTCATTAATCTAATATGGTATTCCTATAATCATTTGTAATCAATGGTGATCATATTATCAGGTAAATGCCTGATTCTAAGTAACAGAAACTTTTTTCTATGATGATATGCATATATGCTTATTTAGGATTATTTCAGTCTACATTGTCCAAATGAAAATGTGAAAGCTCGGGCTTTACTTTTTGATTCTTCTTTTTGTGATTTTAACAGTACTCCTTGGGTTATGTAAATATTTTTGAAGGATGGTTGGAAAGAATACACGGGCTGGCCATTAAACGACATGGAAAATCAGTGAAAGTTCATGGTAATTTTTTTAGATTTCATACTCAGTGTACAAAGTGATTGATGAAATGATCAAATGAAAAGAAGAACTTAAAAGTATGGATTGTTAACGTATGGAAGTCTTTCAAATATCTTTTTGATAATTTTCCTTCTTGACAGTGTTGGTTACTTTGACCATAACTGTGACACAATATTCTCGTAATAGTTTCATTATATTTTTTATAGTTAATGTTGTGAAGTCTTAGTTCCTTATTTTGGTGTTATTAGCTCGGTAAGAGAACATGCTTTGCTGAATTTTTTGTTTTTTTTCAAATGGATGGTAATGTATACACTTTTGAATTCTATTGATGTAAGTTTAGGTTTTGCGTCTAAAGACCGAATTATGCTTAAGAAATAAGGTCTAATAGTGTTGAGCCTGATGAATCTTAATTGGGATTTACTGCTGTGAATAAAATTTACTTTTTAACTGAAAACAAAACCTCTAGATTTGTAATAACACGTGTACGTATATCTGTTTAGGATGGAAAGGATGACAAAAAACTGTAAGATAATGGCAGCTGCGCAAAGTTGTTGGTCACCGTGATAAGCTGTTAGCATGTGGACTATTATTGTTGCTGAAATCACGTTGCAAGTTCTACGGGAGACTGATTTTACATGTTCTGCAGCCGTTGCTCATAACGAAGTATTACTATTTCTGCTTTTTTATTTTCTTTACTTTTTAGCAACGTAAAGAGAAATACCTTCATCACATGCACCTATGTTCGGGTAATCTTGCAGATGTTGGCTAAATTAGCAAGCCATATGAATAACCCTGCACAAAAAACTATTGTCACTTCCACATCAATGAAAGAGCTTCTTGAAACTTTACATGTAAAGAAATGTTAGGTATTTAACGCATATTTACATATTTTTATGTACTTATCATACTTAGGTGACATGTTACTATCGCAAAATAACTTGGTAGGAAGCTAGGGAGTTCATTACAAATGGACCTCGGAGTGAATACCGTTGGATATCTATTGCAGTTTTCTAAAGGAAAACTACAAGATATTTATGGTGTCTACACTGGGTAATTATTAGTATAAGTAATAAGCATAATTTTAGATTAGTTCATAAATGTGATTTGCTATTAATTTTCATTCAAATCTTATCCAGTACTTGGCTATGGAATACTGCTCAAGGAATCAATAGGGACGAAGTTGAAGGTCATTTGCATCCTAAAATCCATGGGCTTGGGAAAATATTCTCGGAGTTAGGGCCCTAAAAATTGTTGTTGCTGTGAGTGTTAGCTATATTATGTTTTCAGACCTAGAACATTTGATAATGATATTCATTAAAGTGTTGTTGCAACTCTTTCAGGTTGAAAAATGGCTGAAAGAACTCTGTGCATTGAGAATAAGTGAGCGACTTCAATTAGACCTGGAGAAGAACAAACGAATCGCACCTACACCTACTCTGTTACTCGCATGAGGATGGACACATTGACGATGTGCTTGCTGCAAGTGACCTCATCTCACTCCATTATGCCCTAACAAATGTTATAATTTAAATCATAAATGTTGAATGTTTTCAGCATGTCAAGCCAGGTAATTTTCATTTGTTTTTAATAATATTGTTATATATTGTTGCAATGGTTTGAAGGATGCCTTCACTGCCTAAATTAAGTGTGTTTGGATAGTTACTACATAATTAAAGTATGTAAAAACAAAGGGTGTTCAGAATAGACAACTGTAGAGATAAAGTGAATTCGGATCACCCAAGTGCCTCACTAAGATGTGCTTACATTAAGCTACTGCAGCAATAAGGTGTGTTTGGTTTAGGCTACAGCAGCACCAAGGAGTGTTTGGATCAGGTTATAAGTATTTCTTTGTTTTGGTTTTACATTCATTTAGAAAGTTTTATTTTCCTATTATTATCAGTTTTAAACTTACCCTTTTCTTGCGAATATTTTAGCCAGTGAATTTAGCTGGTATAATAGAAAATAATCATTTGATTCTATATGCTAGGACCATTATTGATTATGACATCGAAAATAATCATTTGATTCTATATGCTAGGCCCGTGCCAAAATAACCCATTTTGACATGTCTCCAACTTCAGTGCCAAAATAAACCAATATTCCATCTCTGAAAAAATAAGACATTAGTTTTAGTTATTGGTAAGCTAATTATGCCTCAAGTTAATATGACCTTTTTCAGGTTAATACGACTTTTTATCAGGTGAATGCCACGTTTATCAAATGGGTATTGATCCTTTTACCAAGTCTCTTGATGTATCTGAAAAGCTCAATTGGGAAGTTAACGATAATCTATCTTCACTCATTTTGTTTTTCTATTGTTACAATCAAGTTTGTAATAGGATTGCTTAAAATTTTACTCTTAGTCCAAAAGAAAAAAATAAAATAAAATGCTTCTCTTATTTTTTTTTCCTGCAATTTAGTAAAGTGGAGGCATAAACACATTCTTCTATGTTGGCTTGTGTCTATTTTATATGCTTCCTTTTGCATCTAATTTAATCCATGCCTTGTGCGTATTGATTATTTAAAACTTGAGTATTTTTATTTCTATTATGTAAGGTTCTATATGTGAGCTGGTGCCGAGTACAAAATTTCCGTTTGTTTACCGGTCAAGACTTACAAGCTCATTTTTTCGAGTTATGCAACCTTCAATCAGATTGCTTAACAGTGAAAAAGTGCTTTATTATGATTAGTGTCTTCGATAGAGGTGATTGTATCGTGATGTTAAGTTGTGTATTTATACAAACAGCCTCTTAAATTGATAAATCTTTGTGCAATGGTTTAGAGGTCTCGAACAAAGGTCATGCACTCTTACAATTATTTATTTGCCTTGACGTATGGATGTCACAATTACAGCTCTCTTCCTACTTTCTACATAGATGTTGAACTGTCATATATAACTTTTGACAAGCTCATAAGCTCAAAATATGGATCTTAAGCATATCAACTTGAGCTTATAAACGCCAATTAGCCACAAGCTCGCATTGACAAGCTAATAAGCCCAAAATTTGAAACTTATGAGTTCTTCAATGTTCAATAATAGTATGATCGGTTAAGTTTGACCTATCTTTAACCAATTTCAAATCTAATCTATTATCAAGTTGAGTCATGACCAATGCTTACGTGTTTCTCGCTTTTTATCCATCACAATATTTCTTTTGTGAATAAGGTTATTGAACATAAGCCTCATAATGGATCTAAACACCTTGATTTGTGTTAGAATGATACTTTGAATTATACTACCAAGTATGCGGAATCTACTTAGTAATACTTAGAAGTTTGTTTGTGAATAAAACAGTTGTATATGAATGAGAACAATGAGTGAACCAAACTGTTAGCTCCAATATTATTAAGAATAATAATACGAGTGATCTTTGTATCACTAGGGTTACAACCTTGAAGCTCTAAGAAAAACATATATCAAACTTAAACCTAGGACTTCCTTTTATAGCACAAGGAGTCCTCTTCTACAAGATACGTATAATGATAATAGAATAAGATATACACAAAATCTATTCTATATTTATCTATATAAGTTTTCTAACAGTTATCCCAATAGCAGTGGTAATAATATGTACTAGCAGTGGTAATGAGTTTCCACTGCTAGTGCATTCTTCAGCAGTTGTAATCTTCATACTAGACATGGTAACTGTTAATGTAATTTCCAACACCTCATATTTGCCGTTATTTATTATAATCTTACGTCCAGTTTAATTTTGTAAAAAAATAATATGAAGCGAACCCGCCCATCGGGCGGGTTATGAAGCTAGTACACCTTATATACAAACACACACGTTTTTATAAAAATAATTGATCATGCATAAAAAAAAACAAATATGACAAAACATTAACGAATAGTAACACAGATTTTTATGGTCATCACTATCACTTCTCTACATCCATGCTACATCATCAATCAACACACGGGCTAAACCCACCACATTTTACCTTCTATTGTCACCACTAACCCACCATCAAACCCATTTTTTAACAAATTTAATTAAAAACTAAATTAAATTTTATATATAACTAAAACCATTACATTAAAAACTAAAAATATCATACATATTAAAAACTTAAATTAAACTTCACGAGAGAGGTGTTCGACCAAATAGGCACGAAGGTTTTGATGCGCTTCTGCCTACCTGATTTGCCTAATAACTTTTATAGCGTTTGTTCGTGGGTTCGTACGTGGTCATCTTATTGATGTGCCTATTATATGTTTTTTCGAATCATATTATGTAATATGATGCATGTATACATCATATTCGTTATTCTTTGCAGAAGCATCACTCGTGCGGGATTGGCTAATATAACTGGTTGGTCCTGGACAGTCAAATAATATTGACCAAGGTGAATGGTCAACAAGGTCAAACCGCTTAGACCAACTAACCAAGGAGTACAGGGTATCCCCGGGTCGTTAAGTCCCAGCGAGGTGTGCAATTGTATTTGAGAACGTTTTTGTGATCGAATGATTAAACAGAAAGATTAGGAATTTGATTATTATGATTACACTAAGAGATTATGAATGAGAATGACTTAAAAACACTATATAAACAATTATTGAGAATCAGGTAACCTAAAAACGTGATTTAAATCTAAAAAAAACGCGCGTTTAAACTAAATTAAACGTCAACGCACAAAATAAAAAGTGAAACGAGAGCAATACTAATCCTACGGGAATGAAAATTACTTTTCTACAATCCTAATGATAAAAGAAAATTAAAAAAATAAATTATTTTTTTTGACTTTTTATTTATTTATTATTAATTAATTACTAAATTAACTAAGTTAAATTATTAAAAATACTAAAACCTATGGGAAAAATCTGGAAATTTTTGTAAAACTAGTTAATGATAACAGAAAAATAAGAAAAATGAGACAAGCCCAAAAAGCAGAAAAATAAGCAGTTAAATAAGCTTAATAGATATAACTACTATAAATAAAAGGTTGTGCAAGTTAAAACTGAAAAAAGTCCCTAGGGCGTGTGGTGTTTGTGTGATGTTGTGTGTCTGTGTGTTGGCCATGTCCCAGGTTCGAATCCCATTAACCCCCATTTTTACAAAACATTTTTTTTTTCAATTTTTCTTGCACACATTTACTAAAAACATGAAGATAAGCAAATTCTATAACTACAAAATATTGTGAAAAGCAATCAATAAGCAGATAGAAAAGCAAATTAGGAGCAGTAGACTAAAAAGCTAAAACTAAGGATTTTTAGAAAATTAAAAAGCTATTTTAGGAGACTACAAGCTAAACTAAGGATGTAATAAACTTAAGACTTCTAAAGGGGATCTAGATAAGCTATCTGGAGTTTAAATAAGCAGTATTAACTAGCTAAAATCATGAATTAAGCTAAAGGAGTAAATAACAAACAAGCATACCTAACAGTCCTAAATCCTAACAAGCTATCTTTAAGCTAATGCACAGCCCAAATAAAAAATCTAAAAAATAAAACAAAAATATGGCTAGTTGGACAAGCTAACAAAATTTACTAATCTAGAATTTCAAGGTAATTTATGAAGAAATGAAGGAATGAAAAATGGAGACAGATTACTGTTTGAGACACAAAAGTTGCAGGCCTGACAGTCCTAAGGGTGGTAAATCGGACTTAAAAATAAGCTAAGAGAACAAGCATCAAAATTCCACATAAGCTCATATATGAGAAGCCAGCTAAGTTGGCATCTTAAAAAGTCAAAAACCTTAGGAAAAGCTTAAGTGAGGAGCAAATGAGGAGCTTATGAAATATGCTCAATTTACTGAATTGTGTAGTCCAAACAGTTGAGCATATGAATGATGATAGCTAATTCAAAAGCTCACAGGCAAGATTCACAGGTGCACAAGTTAGGAGAGGTTAAAGGTAAGTCAGATAAGCTTGAATGAACAAAGTGATAAGCTAGAACAAGCTTATGCAAGCTCAAATTGATCACAAGCTCAACTGCTTACAAAACCTTAAGCTAACAGTCCAAATAGGTCATTTGTGAAATAAGCTAAGCACATAAGCTACAAAGTGCAAACAAAGTATTAATCCAATCATCTAGCATGCTCAGCTTTTCAAAGTACCTAAAATCAAGCACATAACTCAAGTAATAAACTAATTATGGGTTTGGGAAAAATGGTCAGAAGGCAAAAACCTTGGGTGCAGGGCACTCAAGTGCTCACTCAGTCAACTTTGAGCATGATTTTTAGCAAGCAAATGCACTTCAAAATCAAATTTTCTTCTTGATTCACATACACAAGCAACCAAATCAACAAGAATCATCTATCTCCAATCTATATTAAAGCCTACATGTGACCTAGAAATCTATCCCATTTTAACAGTGGTGACTTTGTTGACTTTTGAGTTTATGCAAAAGTTTGACTTTGATGAAATTTAATCCAACCTAGATTACTGAAAATGATATTATAAGAGGAAATGAGGCTAAATGAAATGAAATTAACAACTTATGTGAAGACTTTATGAGATTTAGGATCACAAACCTTGATAGTGAATCTAGAAATAAGTTTAAAAAGAGGATATTGACTTTGACACAAAGGACTACTGCATTTTATGATATATCTAACCTAACATGACCTATAGTGATGTGTCTAAACTAAAAGCAACAACAAAAGCATAATGGAACATGTAGAAAACGCCTAAACCAAACACTCCCTATGATAAATCTGTTTTTAGTTTTCAACTGATTCAAGCATTTCTGAGCCAAGACTTGTGAACCAAGATTATAGTAAGCTATAATATAACAAAATGAGCACTATTTGATAATTAATCAGCAGTTTCAATAAACAAATCCCTAAATGTACTTATCAGCTACAAATTATAGTTAATATGCAAAAATCTAAACTAAGGCTATTCAAGCTATCAAATGAACACAAATACTTCTAAATACCACTAATAAGCATAAACAAACTAAGATAAGCTATAAATAAGTAATGCTACAATACCAAGGCTAAAAATGTAAAATGACTTACTAAGAGCTTGAACTCAGACCCAAGGCACCAAACTAGTTTCACCTGTCCTAAGGTTTCCCATGAAACTCTAGACCAAGTCCTTCTAGTATTCACAATGCTCCATACAATCTCTCTTCTTCTTTATTGATTTGTGATTTTTCAACTGAATTTTTTTCTTTATTATATATTTTTGGATTTTTGAGGTAAAGGAGTAATAATGAAACTTTGAGGTTTTAACTAGGTCCAATATACTTAATATATCTTAATGGAACAATAAACACTAATTTCACCAATCATTGATATGAAAATCAGAAATTAGCTAAAATATGGGAATTTGAATTAAAAATGCGAAACTTGGAATTTTGATTAGTTTGTTACACCCCGCCAGAGGCGGAAACGCGAGGTGCGACACATACAATATACATAGCTAAAGAGATATAGTACAATACCATAATTAAATGTTAAGAAAACGTACAACATTACAATGTCATTCAAGCCGACCTCGGCAATTAAAACATAAGTTCAATTTTCAAAAGATAACATTTCACTACATAATGACTAATGATGACTCGTGATGACTCCTTTATTCAAAAGTCCTCTTAACTTAAGCTTACCAACGATCACCTAAAATGCATGAGAAAACGGGTCAACTATGAAAATAGTTGGTGAGTACACAGGTTTTATATAGCACAAAAACCGTTTGAAAAGGACAGTTTTCAATAATAATGTCTCGTATATAATAAAGTTATGCGGCAATGCCCCAAAACTAAATAATATGCATTCCGTAGATAGGGGAACGAAAGGCTGGCCGACCTCTAATAGCTCTATCCATACTACCTACTGCCCCACACAAGGAGACCGTACGAACGGTACGTATAAATTGGAGTGCGAACGAAAAACCAATCGGGGACTAACAATGCGAATGTACTGTTTGTACAGACATTACATCATAACAACTATTATATACTATCCAATCAAGACTGCTCCGAACAAAGGAGACTTTAAAATTTGAGTGCGTACGGCACATTATAGTTCAAAACATGATAAAGGGTTCAAAAAGTCATAAGAGTTTAAAACATGCCATAGAGTTCAAAACAATTCCTAAGAGCTCAAATTATGTCATAGAGGTCAAACAATATAGTTTAAATTTAAGTTCATGCATTCCACCCCATATAAGTAAAGCGGTAAAAAGGGGGTTCGTGTATACTCACCTCAAGCAAAGCAGTCTGAATAGGGTAAAGTCAAATAATATGAGTGCGCAGTACCGACACGCGACCTATAATAGTATAGCACGTCTTAGCTCATAGTTTAATTAAGTTCATAAATGTTTGTTTCAGTGTTGCTTGTGTGGCGGCATTTAAGTTTAAAATAACTTAGTCAATATTGGCTATCATTGGCTTTCGGAAGTGCTTAAGTATAGATGTACAAATAATAAAAAGTATTGCAAACGAGTAAGTCTTTGGTTCATCAGTAACCGAAAGACGAAATACGGAAAGTAATCACATATAAATAATAGACGAATTCAGATTATAAGAATCTCGTTTAGAAATATATATTTATACAAAATCAAATATCATTTGAGGACAGAAGTATGTAAAAGTTATATTTTAAGTAATGATTTTATTAAAAGGTTTTGTATTAAAAATACTCTTATAAGTTGTAAATGTAGGATTTTTAGAAAATCGGGCATTATCCGTGTATATGTTTTAATTATACGTGGTGACTAAGTGTCACGATGATAATATACCGTTGTTATCAAAATAAGTTTCGTTTAGTATAAATATTTCATTATATGAGATATTGACTAATGATTCACAAAATAATTCTTGAGTATAATTTACGATGTGTTTATAAAGTATGTCTAGTAAATTTAAGGTATGTTGAGAATTTAATGTCGGGAATAGATGAGTCGAGTGAGTCGTGAAATATGTTAGGGAAAACAATTAATCGTGACTTGATTAAAATGATGGTTCGGGGGTGCGTTGTACGATGCCATTCTATTAGACACAAAACTTGCAAATTTTATGTTTTTCAAAATGTCTATCTGTTTTACAAAATCAGTCCAAAAGCACCCTATTTAGTGTCTGTTGGGCTCGGCAAAAACACACAGGCCCAACTAGTAACCCTTAGTAAAAATCAGTTTTTAGTTTTTGCCAAAAAGGAAGATTTAGGATTTAGCATCCATCTGCTTATGTCAAGAAGCAAAGAAGAAGGAAGGAACAAAAACAAAAACGTGGCCTGGTATACTTCTTGCATCAAAACTCAAAGTATCAAAGTGTGGATTTGGCCACACCGAGTCTCAAACCTGAGACCTCTCAGTGTGGGTTGTGTCGCGAGAATGGGTAACCAAAAGAGTCTAAGACTAACTCAACATAAGCAATCGAGAAGAAAAAAAGAAAAAAAAAATGTTAACAGTTGGGTCATGTGAGTTCTAAAAGGTATTATACCACACAAGTTTAATCAACCTTAACCCATTTAGTCCCCATATTATTCATCGATCAAAATAAAATATACTTAACCGATTCATCTTTATATCAAACCAACAATTTTTAACAATAATAATTAACATGAAAACAATGAAGAAGGAATCAAGGTAATCAAAAGAACCTTGCTACAATCGATTGAGAAGAAACAATAAGCAAATCCACCAAGCCGCCTCCACAGGAACCACCAAGTACCCTTTTGATTTTTGATATGAGTAGTGTCTCTCATGTGGATCTGTGGTGCATATAAAAATAGAAGAATAGATAGTTTGACTCGTCCTATCTTCCTTGTGACAGTCGACTATTAACCAAAAAGAGAAAAGCTTCATCACTGCCTCGCCATCTCCTCGTGGGTTTGAGTTGGCTTTAAGAGCTAGACAAAAGAGGACTGATTTGTAGCCTTGTGGTCAGGTCTGATCTTGATTCAGAAGACGTGGGGAGTGGTGGCAGCAAGAAGAGAGGGAGGAGTGGATGAGGGTGAGAGAGAGGTAGATGTGGGAATAAGAGAGAAAGAGAAATAACGTTTTATCCTTTTTTTTAATGTTTATAAAACTGAGAGGGGTGGAATTCGGTGTAAAAATTTAAAAGTAATTTTAAAATTTATTTGTGTTTTATGGGTATCAAATGTACCCCGTGCCCTGTTGAGCTTCGGTGTAAACTTTGGTTTCTCGAGGTTAGCGGGAGCGCTAAAAATGTTTTAATGAGGGCGCTTTTATAATGGTGCTATAATAACAAAATTTATTAATTCCGGGTAACCAATATTGAGTTTATGCCGTTACTAGGTTAGTATTGCTACGCATACGGCCTTGATTCTCAAAATCGCCATCGGTTTTTGAGTTTCGATTGACAGTAAATATCTGAAAATTTAAAATTTAAAATTTTTGACGAAAATAAATAGTAATACTAATAAAATAATAGCCTAAAAAATTGTGGGTTGTCATAGTCTGCCAACCTTAAAAGGAATCTCGTCCTCGAGATTCAGTTCGCTCAGTCTGTATGCGTATGCTCTCGTGGTTAGATTTGATGGACAACTCTCTCATTCTCGAGCTTTGCCATCAGATGACCTCTAGTTAGTGGATTCTATCTTCATCTCACGACCCCAAGAATGGTCATGAGTTTAAGTTGGATAGATTGAGTAATAACTTGAGTCTATCTCGATTTTCTTAACTTGTCAAACAAGAACTATCACTAGATCAAGCTAGGAAACAAGTTATTAGGAACAGAAGATTTCAACAATTTTCAAAGGAGGTCTCTTGAAGGCTTGGCTCAAGTTTGGAATTGCATAATCCAAATCAAATCTACGAATAGTGGAGGTTTAGGTTACCATAAAGGCTAGAAATTTAACTAAGGCTTATGGCGTTAGGTCTCACATTAGTCATGGTCATGAACCCGATAGGGAACGACAATAAATCCTACACTAGAATCAAATAATACTGAAATGAAGTGGTTGATCAAAAGAATGTACCCATCACGATGTTTCGGTCCTAGCGGGCTTCCTTGGTACCCACGAAGTATACTCGACCTCGAGCTGGGCTGATATTGCCTTCACGATTTGGTTATTTCCATCAACTGCTACAGCGAGGTTCGGGTTATCCTGCACTGGCCTCTGTGCCCTATTCAACCTGGGACATGTATTCCGGAGGTGATCCGGACTCCCACACTCATAACATGCACGCCTTCACTCTTGATTTCCATTGTTGTCTGAGCAATTTCGACTAAGATGATCCGTCCGTTGGCATCTGTTGCACTTTAGGCAGTCTCCTGAGTGGTGGAGGTTACATCGAGTACACTTAGGATGTGGGCCTGCATACCCTCTGCGCTCCTGAGTTGTGGCTCCATATTTTTTGGCTACTCGTTGCCTCTTGTCCTGCTGGTCCTGGCCTCGGTTTCCCTACTAATCCCCCTATCGCTTTTGCCCATTGTCGTTTCCTTTTGTTAACCCACCAGACCAGATCACATCATTCGTCAATTGGTATGCCATGCCTACAACGTCTTGTAGCGTGGTTGGTTTAGACGAAGTGACATCCCTCCTAATTTCAGGGATCAAACCCCAAATATATCGATCAATCAGTTTCTCCACAGTGGAGACCATGTGAGGAACCATTCTGGTCAGCTCGTGAAAGCGGGTCCTGTACTTGTCAATTTCAACTCCCACCATCAAATGGTTCCAAAATTCTTCTTCCAATTTCTGCACTTCGTCTTTTCTGCAGTACTCCTTGGTTAGTAACTTCTTGAATTCTGCCCAAGGTAATCCATTTGCAGCTTCCCTCCCTCTGGTCTGCAGCTGGTTGTTCCACCAAGTCAATGCTCGACCTTAGAGTAGACCCGAAGAGAACTCAACCTTATCTGCTTCAGCACATTTAGTGATGTTGAGTTTCGACTCGACATTCTCAAACCACGATAGTAGGCCAATGGCACCCTCTGTGCCATAAAATTCCTTTGGCTTGCATGCCATGAAAGTCTTATTGCTGCATCCATGGCCGTTGGTCGAGGTACCAGCTTGATATGTGGGAATCGCACCAGGCTTTACCTCTCAAGGGATCTTGAGAAGCTTACAACCCCCACCAGGCAGTGTACCTGATCGTTGTAGTATAGTATAGTGACAAGTACCGGGGGATTGATTGTTCAGCTAGGAATAGTGTCGCTAGGATTAGAAAACCTAAATACTAGTTCTAAAGATGAGGGATGATTATTTTTGTATTTTTATATTTTTTAGAAAGCAAATAAAAATCTCGGGTTTGAAGGATTTGGGTGGAATTAGTTGCTAGTCAACTAACCCAATACTAAAGATGCAATCAAAATAAAATACAAAAAATGAAATTAAACTAAATTAACTAAGGTTGTGAGCAATAAGTGGAGAAGTTGTGTTTACTTAGATTTCACTACACCCTAGACATCTTTTACACGTTAATTACTTGTTATAATTGCATGGATGACGAATTGTATTCCTTAATATCATTCATAAGGTGGCGTACTTAACTCCCCAATCCTATGAGCTCTTATCTCCTCCTATGCCATGCCCAGCACAACCATATGGATTATAAATAGTGGCTCATGCATTAAATACAACCAATAAAGACCTAGTGCACATCGGTTCATGTTTCCTAAGACGTTCAAGCATGTTACCATTTGGAGATCTGCCAGTTTTCTTAAGCCTAACATAAAATTCATTCATCCAAAACAACTATAAACAAGTAATCAACACATAATTAACATCTAGGTTTCATTAGATCCAAGCAAACACAAGATAGATCTAGCCTAGCATGATGGAATTAAGACAAGAACAAGATATAGACAACCAACACATAGACATATTGATTGAATTAAAAGAATACTTATCTCAATTACACATGAAAGGTATCAAGGGCTTAGAACCCTTGAAAAACCTGCAAAATTTGCACCAAGTTCGTACTTAGGGTTTCTCCAAAACTTCTCTTTTTTATGTGTGAAAATTAGAAAAATATATATAGGAAATAGGGTCTGACGGCGTCAAGACCAAATAGGTGACGCCGTCACCTCGCCGCCAAAATAATTCTCGGACTGCCTTGATCTACTTTTGACGCCGTCATGTGTTATGCATTTCCAGGCCGTCATGAATTTTACTCTGGACGCCCTACTTCGTGACGCCGTCAAATCTGTACTGGGTCGTCATGGAAATTACTCTTGACGCCGTCAGGAATTCCTTCTTGATGCCGTCACCTACTGTTCCCAGCAAGGAAAATTAAGACTTTGGCGTTTTCTTCACTTTTATGCTCCAAAAACGTCCGAATTGCTTCCTTTTCCAGATTTCACTCCCAAAGTACCTAAAATCACAAAAGGAACGATTTAGGGCAATATTTGATCAAATAAAGTCAATTCCGGGCTTAAATGACCCCCTAAAAGTGGTTCATTTTTCGCCTCATCATATACCCTTACACTTGAGATTTGCTTGTCCTCAAGCAAATGCGCTTTTATTCTACTCAAAATACAAGTTAGGGGTCATTTAACACTAATATAAAAGTAATTACAAAAAATAATCGTTCCACTAAAGACCAATAGACAAGCACGGAGGTCATACACTAGCACCTCACAAATAGTGTTTAGATACTCACATCTCTCGGGTGTAATAAAGTATAAATTACAATATGGAAACGGAAGATATCTCTCACTACCTGTCATAGCAAAATAGATTACCATAGGCTTGGGAAAGGATCAAACCTCCACCACATGGCGTAAGCACCTAGGATAAACTATCAAAGAGGTCTTTTAAAAGGGTTGTAACGTTAGGTGTAGGAATATGAAATACACGGTTTTCTTGGATAAAGGAAGTTTTTACTGGTGGCGAGTTAACAATCTTGGTTAATTACATGTACAATATGGCGTTGCTAAGCCAAGACTAGACTCGACATAAGCTAATAAATGAAAAATAACAAAAACATAAAATGAACATAGAATGAAAAAGGATGGTAGTCCGTTTTTTTTTTTTTTTTTTTTTTTTTTTTTTTTTTTTTTTTTTTACATACACTCTTACCCTACCATCCAAAATAATACATCATAGGGAATGAACGTTTTCCTTACACTTGAATTTTTACATACTTTACAATAAACTAAACTAATGACTCGAATTAAGAAAATCAAAACACTTGGAGCACTTTTAAGATTAACGCACATATGGGGGTAATAAAATGATGTTCTTCCCCATTACTCCATAACATAAGTACTTTACCCATGAGTCCCAATCGTCCCAAAACAATATGTACAAGGATATGACTCGACTTAGCAATCATGTAATCAATTAGATAGTTAACTTAGGGTTTAAACAAATAACAATAATGCACTAAAAATGAGCGCATACACGGAAGGCTAAGGCGATTTGGGTGTACATTTAAGTGAGGTGTAACAAATTCTTCCTTTAAGTAAAATGCTTAAAGTTAGAAACAAAAGGATAGGCTCGGAGGGGTGTACTAGGGGTTTCGTGTACTAAAAATGAGTACAACGCTAAGGTGTGGGAAAAATTAGTTGACTTAACTAGCCAAATAGTATGACTTAAATGGTCAAGTAATTATGATACGGGTTTAACACAAGGGTGATCCTAATGCCTCTTATCATGTAGTAAATCCTACTACACGAATGTAATCTCACTAGCGGTCTCGGAATGCATCACTAACGCAAGTTCTAGAATCTAAATGCTACCGGTACACTCATAAGCACTAATAGTAGATGCTTTTCCTATCAAATCTAAAGGCGAACCTCACATATTTGGGTGGAAAATTTTTTTGAATATACGGTTTTGTGCTAGTCATACAATCTCCTATCCATGAGATGCTTGCTATGGCTAAAGTTTCACTCCTAAATGTTGTAAAAATTTTTAAATTTGGCGCTAAAATTGCACTAACAAGTATTTCTCATAGTTTTATTACACATCTACTATCAAACAAAACAAACTCAAGCGAAAGTGTACATGTAAGGTATCATCATTTTACCCTCCCCTTACACTTAAGATGAACATTGTCTCCAATGTTCAAGTAAAGAATGTAAAAGTGAAAAAGTAAAAACAATGAAATCAAATACTCCCCTGATTCGCTCGGTATGGATAATAAGGTGGCCAGGTTAGATCTTCCTCCAAGAAAATGAACAATCAAAGCTTCCCTTCCAGAATATAAATCATCTTCTTGTCATACATAACCTGTAAATCCTGAGATTATAAAACTTAATAATTCACAAAAACCATAAGACTCCGTTAGAAAAACAAAACCGGTAAAATTTCCAGATTTTTACACGTGACGCCGTCAAGAGTTAACTCGTGACGCCGTCAGAAGTGACCTGCAGAAATTCTTATGTTAAGTTTCCGAAAAATTTCTGGAAAAACTAGGTCCTACTTCCTGGAAAATCCTGCAAAACTTCATTATGACACAATACAAGCATTTGACTCTAACAAATACGAATACACATGTTCATTTAATCTTGTGGAGAATCATGATCGAGTTTGTTTCTTAAAAACATATTTGGGGTTTCCCCTTACACTTATCTTTTGCAAAAATACTTTTAGGTGGAGTTAAGACTAGGCCAAAACAACAAAGTAAAGTATTTCCACTATTTTAGTTTAGAAACATGATCAACCAACAATAAAGATAAAGTATGCATACGGAAGCAAATAACAAACAAACAAAATAAAATCACACAAAACATGGGTTGCCTCCCAAGAAGCGCTTTTCTTTATTTAAGAGTCTTATAGCTAGACTCAAATTCATGGGTTACTACGTGACCTCGTCATCAAACGTCACATCCTCCTCACTAATCATTTCATTGTTATTTTCTTGGTAATGTTTTACACGTTGTATGTTAACAGTAAATTCCCTACCTTCATCGTCTAATAACACCACAGCTCCAGTTTTAGAGGAATTCTTTACCGTAAACGGTCCATACCATCTAGACTTAAGTTTTCCCGGAAATAATCTCAGCCGAGAATTGTACAATAGGACTTTATCTCCCTCTGAAAATTCTTTGGGTTTCTTAATTCTCTGATCATGCCATCTTTTTGCTCTCTCTTTATATGTGATGGAAGATTCGTAGGCTTCTAACCTAAGCTCATCAAGCTCGTGTAATTGCAAGAACCTATTAGTTCCAGCAATTGTGTAATCTAAGTTACATGTCTTAAGCGCCCAATAAGCCTTATGTTCTAATTCCACCAGTAAGTGACATGCCTTACCATACACCACGCGAAACGGGGTCGTTCCAATAGGTGTTTTGTAGGCGGTTCGGAATGCCCATAAGGCTTCGTCGAGTTTAAATGACCAGTCCTTTCTATTTTGACTAACCGTCTTTTCAAGTATTCTTTTAATAGCCCTATTGGTGTTTTCGACTTGGCCATTGGTTTGTGGATGATAGGCGATGGAGAACCGATGGGATACTCCATACCTCTTCATGACCTTTTTCATTTGTGCGTTGCAAAAATGGGTCCCCCTATCACTGATGAGAGCTTTAGGAATCCCGAATCTCGCGAAAAGCTTTTTCAGGAAATGAATAACTACTCTGGCGTCATTGGTCCTAAGGGCTTGTGCCTCAACCCATTTTGAAACATAGTCAATGGTGATTAATATGTATTCGTTCCCCCTGAAGATGGAAAGGGTCCCATGAAGTCAATCCCCCAAACATCGAAGACCTCACATACTTGTATAAAGTTCTGAGGTGCTTCATCCCTATTTGATATGTTCCCGGCCCGTTGACATGCATCGCATGCCTGCACCATTTCTTTTACATCACGGAAAATTGTGGGCCAATAGAATCCCGCATCGAAAATCTTTCGGGCGGTAATGTTTATCCCATGATGCCTGCCAGAGGGACCAGAGTGACATTCCCTCATAATCTTCACTGCCTCACTTTCTGAAACACAGCGTCTTATGATTTGGTCAGGACACCTTCAGAATAAAAATGGTTCATCCCAAAAGTAGTATTTTAGCTGAGAAAATAACCTTTTCCTTTCGTACCTAGTCAGGTGCTCAGGAACAAGTCTACATGCGAGGTAATTAGCAAAATCGGCGTACCACGGCTCCAAATCAATCATTAACATGAGTTGTTCGTCAGGAAATGAATCCCTAATCTCACTTCTATCGTGCATATCCAAGGGGTTTTTAAGACGAGATAGATGATCTGCGGCCAGATTTTCTGCCCCCCTCTTATCACGAATCTCAACATCGAATTCTTGTAGCAACAAGATCCACCGAATTAGTCGTGGCTTAGCATCCTGCTTCGCAAAAAGATATCGAAGAGCCGAGTGATCGGTGAAGACGACTGTCTTTGAAAGGACAAGATATTGTCGGAATTTGTCGAACGCAAACACTACAGCTAATAATTCTTTTTCGGTGGTGGAGTAATTCTCTTGAGTGGGATTCATGGTTTTGCTAGCATAGTAAATAGGTTGGAAAAGCTTGTCACGCCGTTGGCCCAATACAGCCCCGACAGCGAAGTCGCTAGCGTCACACATGATTTCAAATGGTACCTCCCAGTTGGGTGTGATCATGATTGGAGCTTGTGTGAGTTCCTTTTTTAAGAGATCGAATGCATCCTTCCATTCTTGGGAAAAATCAAACGGAGCATCCTTCACAAGTAATTGAGTCATTGGCCGAGCAATTTTGGAGAAGTCTTTGATGAATCTCCGATAAAACCCGACGTGCCCCAAGAAGCTGCGAATTGCTTTAACAGTCGTGGGGTATGGTAACTTAGATATAGCTTCAACTTTAGCTTGGTCCACCTCTATTCCGTTCCCTGAGATCTTATGCCCTAACACAATTCCTTCTTTTACCATGAAATGACATTTTTCCCAATTTAACACCAAGTTGGTTTCCTCAAAACGTTTAAGCATCTTTTCTAGATTAGCAAGACAGCGATCGAAAGAGTCCCCGAAGACCGAAAAGTCATCCATGAACACTTCCATGCTGTCTTCCATGAGTTCGTGAAAGATTGCGGTCATGCATCGCTGGAAAGTGGCGGGGGCATTACATAGCCCAAAAGGCATCCTTTTGTAGGCAAATGTTCCATAAGGGCAAGTAAACATGGTCTTTTCTTGGTCCTCAGGTGCTATGGGAATTTGAAAATACCCAGAGAATCCATCCAAGAAGCAATAGTACTCGTGTCCAGACAATCTCTCTAACATCTGATCAATGAATGGTAAGGGAAAGTGATCTTTCCTCGTGGCATCATTGAGCTTTCGATAGTCAATGCATACCCGCCATCCAGTGACCGTTCTCTGGGGCACCATCTCACCCTTGTCATTCTTAACTACAGTCATTCCACCCTTCTTAGGTACAACCTGCACAGGACTGACCCATGGGCTATCCGAGATCGGGTAAATCAGTCCTGCATCCAGAAGTTTGATAACTTCTTTCTTTACCACTTCCTTAATGTTAGGGTTCACCCGCCTCTGGGGTTGCACGGTAGGTTTATAATCTTCTTCCATGAGAATCTTATGTGTGCAAAAAGTTGAGTCAATCCCCTTAATGTCGGCCACACTCCATGCGAGTACCCCTTTGTATTTCTTTAGGACCTCTAAGAGTTTACCTTTTTGTTCATGTTCCAAGGAAGAGTTTATGATTACCGGCAGTTGGTCCTCTCCCTGAAGGAAGGCATACTCCAAATGGTTAGGAAGCTCTTTAAGATCTAACTCAGGAGGTTCGATAATAGAAGGTTTGAGCTTGTTTTCGGGCTTTCGGAGCTCGAGATGCTCCGTTGCCTCTTGTCTTGGATAGAAGGAGACTGCACCAACATCCTCCATCTTTTCTACCTCTAGCAAAGGCAGAAAACTCTCGTCCCGTAGCCAGCCTTCATCGATTTGTTCATCGACACAACTATCAATGACATCTGTGAGTTCATCGACCTCCCTGATGAAATAGAGCCGGTTGGCTGCTTTGAGGGAGAGGTCCATAGAATCCTTAATGTCGAAGGTTGTGCTATCGGTTCCCACTCGTAAGGTTAATTTGTCGTCATAAACATCAATGACTGCACGAGCGGTAGCAAGAAATGGTCTCCCTAAGATGATGGGTACCAAGTCATCCTCCTCCATATCCAGGATTACGAAGTCGACCGGGAACTTGAATTTCCCAACTTTGACTAGCACATTCTCGCATATCCCTACGGAGTACTTGACCGATCTATCGGCTAGTTGGATGTTCATACGGGTAGGCTTTAATCCGGAGTATCCTAGTTTCAGGAACATAGAGTGAGGCATGAGATTGATACTCGCTCCCAAATTGGCAAGAGCATTCTTGATTGATAGAGATCCTATGGAGCAAGGCAGGGTGAAGCTGCCCGGATCGTCTACCTTTTTTGGTAGCCCTCGATGAGTCACCACTGAGCATTCTTCCCCCAGGGTCACAAGACCCTCGAGTTTCTTCCGGTTAGCAAGTAGTTTTTTAAAGTATGTGCTATACTTTGGCATGTGATAGCAAGCATCAAGGAGGGGTATGGTGACAACCGAGTCTTTTAGGTATGACAAGAATCTCTTGTTATCATTCTCAGTTTTCTGGTTCCTTAATCGGGATGGAAACGGGATTCTCCCAGGTTGGTTAGGTAGGGTTGATGAGAAAGGGGTCGTCAAGGGCGGTTGGTCAGGGGTCTTGCCGCCGACATCCTCCTCCTCCTCTCCAGGTTTGTTTGGATCAGGGGTGATGGGGGACTAGCTTGGGTAAGGTGGGTCCTTGGTTGTTGTTCCAGCTCGAGTGGTTATCGCGAGCATGGGGTCTTTTTTGCTTACTAATGGCATTTCAAGATTATCTAGGGCTGAGTTAAGCTTGTTGAAAAATTCTCTAATGTCATCCTGCTGCTCGTCGAAGAGCTCATTAAGACCTTTCATTTGCAAGCCTTTTTCTTGAGTGAAGTGACCAAGGTCATCTTCAAAAGTACTCCTGATTTCGAATTCAGGGCCTTCCTCTCCTTCTTTTTTCTTTACCAGATTTCCCCAGAGGGTGTAATCGTCATTTTGGTAAAAAGGCAAAAGGGAAGGATCAGCATAAATGTCCCCTCCTGACAAGCATGCATGTTCGGTTGTGGCTGCTCCTCCGCATTCTTCTACCTCATGCGGGCCCCCATAGTAATCGCAGATTAAGTAAGGATTCGACAGTTGTTTAGGTAATTGCGATCCAGCTAGGTATTCCACTCTTTTATGAATTTTTCTCAACCGATCTGAGGTGATTTCAGAAATGCTGACAGTCGACTCAGGTTCATCCCAAGTGTCATCCTGGTCTTGAGCATATTCTTCAATCCTATCCCATCCTTCTTCGGCACTAAGATTGGCCAGTCTCCCTTTTCTAGATTGGTTAATTCCGTTTCGATCGTTAGAGGAGATATTATCGTAGAAGATTTGGACCAAGAGCCAAAGCTCAATGCCATGATGGGGGACTTGTCTTATTAAATCTTTGAATCTAATCCACGATTTATGGAAGGGTTCGTCCTTCCCTTTTCGAAAACGGAGGATCCTATCTCTAAACGCTGAGGTTTTTCCAGGTGGAAAGAACTTCTCATAGAACTTGGATATGAGTTGCTCCCATGTGAAAATAGATTCAGAAGGAAGTTTATCATACCATTCTTGGGATTTTTCATATAAGGTGAAAGGAAAGAATCGCAATCGGGATGTGTCTCTAGTAGCCCCATCCGTATGGAGGGTGTCTACTATTTTCAGGAAATCTTTAATGTGTTGGATTGGATCTTCCTCATCTAATCCGCAAAACTTACATACACTTTGGACAAGCTAAACATCGTTTGCATGCAAGACCTCGTTGGTGTGTTCATTTGGGTAGACAATGGCGTTTGAGAAGCCACGAGAGGTTGGGGAGGAGTAGTCCTTAAGGCGCTTAGGAATGGGAGTTGCGGGGGTACTCATCTCGTCGTTGGGTTGGGAGCTAGGGGTTGTGACATGATTTTCTAAATTTTCTTCAGAAAGGGGTGCATCAAAATCGATGGCAACGCTAGATGGTTCAGAAGTTGAGTTATATTGTCTCAATCTATGCATTTCTCTTTCAGGTTCCGCATAAGGCAAGACAAGGTTTCTAGTGGAACTACGACTCCTAGTGATCCTAATGTTAAAAGATTCGTCGTTTGCCATGATGGCAGGTGGTGAAGAGTTACGAACAAAGACACAAAGAAATAAGATAGACTAAAGAAAACCTAAAAATGAAAATAAAATCTCACTAGAAAGGAATCTAGCAAGTAGACCTAATAAGAAGAGATTCTAACCTAGACAATAACTATTCCCCGGGCTGCGGCACCAAAAACCTGATACGTGGGAATCGCACCAGGCTTTACCTCTCAAGGGATCTTGAGAAGCTTACAACCCCCACCAGGCAGTGTACCTGATCGTTGTAGTATAGTATAGTGACAAGTACCGGGGGATTGATCGTTCAGCTAGGAATAGTGTCGCTAGGATTAAAAAACCTAAATACTAGTTCTAAAGATGAGGGATGATTATTTTTGTATTTTTATATTTTTTAGAAAGCAAATAAAAATCTCGGGTTTGAAGGATTTGGGCGGAATTAGTTGCTAGTCAACTAACCCAATACTAAAGATGCAATCAAAATAAAATACTAAAAATGAAATTAAACTAAATTAACTAAGGTTGTGAGCAATAAGTGGAGAAGTTGTGTTTACTTAGATTTCACTACTCCCTAGACATCTTTTACACGTTAATTACTTGTTATAATTGCATGGATGACGGATTGTATTCCTTAATATCATTCATGGGGTGGCGCACTTAACTCCCCAATCCTATGAGCTCTTATTTCCTCCTATGCCATGCCCAGCACAACCATAGGGATTATAAACAGTGGCTCATGCATTAAATACAACCAATAAAGACCTAGTGCACATCGGTTCATGTTTCCTAAGACGTTCAAGCATGTTACCATTTGGAGATCTGCCAGTTTTCTTAAGCCTAACATAAAATTCATTCATCCAAAACAACTATAAACAAGTAATCAACACATAATTAACATCTAGGTTTCATTAGATCCAAGCAAACACAAGATAGATCAAGCCTAGCATGATGGAATTAAGACAAGAACAAGATATAGACAACCAACACATAGACATATTGATTGAATTAAAAGAATGTTTATCTCAATTACACATGAAAGGTATCAAGGGCTTAGAACCCTTGAAAAACCTATAAAATTCGCACCAAGTTCATACTTAGGGTTTCTCCAAAACTTCTCTTTTTAATGTGTGAAAATTAGAAAAATATATATAGGAAATAGGGTCTGATGGCGTCAAGACCAAATAGGTGACGCCGTCACCTCGCCGCCAAAATAATTCTCGGACTGCCTTGATCTACTTTTGACGCCGTCATGTGTTATGCATTTCCAGGCCGTCATGAATTTTACTCTTGACGCCCTACTTCGTGACGCCGTCAAATCTGTACTGGGTCGTCATGGAAATTACTCTTGACGCTGTCAGGAATTCCTTCTTGACGCCGTCACCTACTGTTCCCAGCAAGGAAAATTAAGACTTTGGCGTTTTTTTCACTTTTATGCTCCAAAAACGTCCGAATTGCTTCCTTTTCCAGATTTCACTCCCAAAGTACCTAAAATCACAAAAGGAACGATTTAGGGCAATATTTGATCAAATAAAGTCAATTCCGGGCTTAAATGACCCCCTAAAAGTGGTTCATTTTTCGCCTCATCACAGCTCCTTCATTGGTTCGTACTGCATCAATGAGTGCAACAATCTGAGTAAGGAGATCCGCCAATCCAGCAGCACTGTCTCTTGGGCCTTCATTGTTGATGCTTCTTGATCGGATGTTTCTTGTAGTCATGATTCTACAATAGGTCAAAACATTTGGTTGTGTGAGTTTTACATGGGCAATGGCAGGTGGTGCGCGTGACAGCGATAGGTAGTGAGTGTAATGTGACGGCAACAAAGATGTGCTTAGTCTATCGGGTCATAGCGTAGGAAGGGATACGGGATATATAAATATATATATAGTACAGTAATCATAAAAGTAAATGGACAGACATGCTATGCATAGACACACAACTAATGAAGTTCCAGGTGATCAGACTACTACGACCCGACCAAACATAATCCAAGATTACTACTCTATGCACTGCATAATTCTTCCTGAATTAGGCATAGGGTACCGGCTATGCATAATTTAGGAGTAACGATGCAATGCTCAGACTAGTCAACCCGTATGATGTTCGGTGTTTTAAGAAAACTTTATTTTGGTTATAGTTGTGATTTTTTATTTTAGAAAAACCGGCATTCACTATAACCCTGGCTCTGATACCAATCTGTCACACCCCGCCAGAGGCGGAAACGCGAGGTGCGACACATACAATATACATAGCCAAAGAGATATAGTACAATACCATAATTAAATGTTAAGAAAACGCACAACATTATAATGTCATTCAAGCCGACCTCGGCAATTAAAACATAAGTTCAATTTTCAAAAGATAACATTTCACTACATAATGACTAATGATGACTCGTGATGACTCCTTTACTCAAAAGTCCTCTAAACTTAAGCTTACCAACGATCACCTGAAATGCATGAGAAAACGGGTCAACTATGAAAATAGTTGGTGAGTACACAGGTTTTATATAGCACAAAAGCCGTTTGCAAAGGACAGTTTTCAATAATAATGCCCTCGTATATAATAAAGTTATGCGGCAATGCCCCAAAAGTAAATAATATGCATTCCGTAGACAGGGGAACGAGAGGCTAGCCGACCTCTAATAGCGCTATCCATACTACCGACTGCCCCACACAAGGAGGCCGTAGGAACGGTACGTATAAATTGGAGTGCGAACGGCAAACCAATCGGGGACTAACAATGCGAATGTACTGTTTATACGGACAGTACATCATAACAACTATTATATACTATCCAATCAAGACTGCTCCGAACAGGGGAGACTCGACACTGCTCCGAACAAAGGAGACTTTAAAATTTGAGTGCGTGCGGCACATTATAGTTCAAAACATGATAAAGGGTTCAAAAAGTCATAAGAGTTCAAAACATGCCATAGAGTTCAAAACAATTCATAAGAGCTCAAATTATGTCATAGAGTTCAAACAATATAGTTTAAATTTAAGTTCATGCATTCCACCCCAAATAAGTAAAGCGGTAAAAAGGGGGTTCGTGTATACTTACCTCAAGCAAAGCAGTCTGAATAGGGTAAAGTCAAATAATATGAGTGCGCAGTACCGACACGCGACCTATAATAGTATGGCACGTCTTAGCTTATAGTTTCATTAAGTTCATAAATGTTTGTTTCAGTGTTGCTTGTGTGGCGCCATTTAAGTTTAAAATAACTTTGTAAATATTGGCTATCATTGGCTTTCGGAAGTGCTTAAGTATAGATGTACAAATAATAAAAAGTATTGCAAACGAGTAAGTCTTTGGTTCATCAGTAACCGAAAGACGACATGCGGAAAGTAATCACATATAAATAATAGATGAATTCAGATTATAAGAATGTCGTTTAGAAATATATATTTATACAAAATCAAATATCATTTGAGGACAGAAGTATGTAAAAGTTATATTTTAAGTAATTATTTTATTAAAAGGGTTTGTATTAAAAATACTCTTATAAGTTTGTAAATGTAGGATTTTTAGAAAATCGGGCATTATCCGTGCATATGTTTTAATTATACGTGGTGACTAAGTGTCACGATGATAATATACCGTTGTTATCAAAATAAGTTTCGTTTAGTATAAATATTTCATTATATGAGATATTGACTAATGATTCACAAAATAAGTCTTGAGTATAATTTACGATGTGTTTATAAAGTATGTCTAGTAAATTTAAGGTATGTTGAGAATTTAATGTCGGGAATAGATTAGTCGAGTGAGTCGTGAAATATGTTAGGGAAAACAATTAATCGTGACTAGATTAAAATGACGGTTCGGGGGTGCGTTGTACGATGCCATTCTATTAGACACAAAGCTTGAAAATTTTATGTTTTTCAAAATTTCTAATCTATTTTACAAAATCAGTCCAAAAGCACCCTATTTAGTGTCTGGTGGGCTCGGCATAAACACACAGGCCCAACTAGTAACCCTTAGTAAAAATCAGTTTTTAGTTTTTGCCAAAAAGGAAGATTTAGGATTTAGCATCCATCTGCTTATGTCAAGAAGCAAAGAAGGAAGGAACAAAAACAAAAACGTGGCCTGGTATACTTCTTGCATCAAAACTCAAAGTATCAAAGTGTGGATTTGGCCACACCGAGTCTCAAACCTGAGACCTCTCAGTGTGGGTTGTGTCACGAGAATGGGTAACCAAAAGAGTCTAAGACTAACTCAACATAAGCAATCGAGAAGAAAAAAAGAAAAAAAAAATGTTAACAGTTGGGTCATGTGAGTTCTCGACTCACAAAATCAAACATAGCCAAAATATGCCAAAATCAATCTTAAGCACCGCAACAGCCAATAAGCCAATCGAGTCTAAAAGGTATTATACCACACAAGTTTAATCAACCTTAACCCATTTAGTCCCTATATTATTCATCGATCAAAATAAAATATACTTAACCGATTCATCTTTAAATCAAACCAACAATTTTTAACAATAATAATTAACATCAAAACAATGAAGAAGGAATCAAGGAAATCAAAAGAACCTTGCTACAATCGATTAAGAAGAAAAATAAGCAAATCCACCAAGCCGCCTCCACAGGAACCACCAAGTACCCTTTTGATTTTTGATATGAGTGGTGTCTCTCCTGTGGATCTGTGGTGCATATAAAAAAAGAAAAATAGATAGTTTGACTCGTCCTATCTTCCTTGTGACAGTCGACAATTAGCCAAAAAGAGAAAAGCTTCATCACTGCCTCGTCATCTCCTCATGGGTTTGAGTTGGCTTTAAGAGCTAGACAAAAGAGGACTGATTTGTAGCCTTTTGGTCAGGTCTGATCTTGATTCAGAAGATGTGGGGAGTGGTGGCAGCAAGAAGAGATGGAGGCGTGGATGAGGGTGAGAGAGAGGTAGATGTGGGGATAAGAGAGAAGGAGAAATAACGTTTTATCCTTTTTTTTTAAACGTTTATAAAAGTGAGAGGGGTGGAATTCGGTGTAAAAATATAAAAGTAATTTTAAAATTTATTTGTGTTTTGTAGGTATCAAATGTACCTCGTGTCCCGTTGAGCTTCGGTGTAAACTTTGGTTTCTCGAGGTTAGCGGGAGCGCTAAAAATGTTTTAATGAGGGCGCTTTTATAATGGTGCTATAAAAACAAAATTTATTAATTCCGGGTAACCAATATTGAGTTTATGCCGTTACTAGGTTAGTATTGCTATGCGTGCGGCCTTGATTCTCAAGATCGCCATCGGTTTTTGAGTTTCGATTGACAGTAAATATCTGAAAATTTAAAATTTAAAATTTTTGATGAAAATAAATAGTAATACTAATAAAATAATAGCCTGAAAAATTGCGGGTTGTTATATAATTAAACTTTACAGTACACTGATGAAGCTTGGAATACAACTTGAAATCCAAATTTAATACTTAGAATTTGAAAACGCACTAATACGACATTACAATTACACTAAAAAGCTAACTTTTTCTCTGCTTCTTTCTTTCTTCATTTATAATGGTCAAAATAGGGTTCCTGAGCAATCCCACTTCCTTTGAGACCCTTGGATGAAGATAAGATGATCTTGGCCCTTGATTGGGATTTTGGCGCCAAAATGGTTTTGGCTTGTTTAGGCTCTGATAACTTGTTTAGGGGTAGGATTTTTGGACTGAGATGGCTGCAAGGGGTAGGAGTGATGATGGAGGAGGGTTGAGTGGAGTGGATATGATGAGAAGTAGCAGGGGTCACGGGTGTGTGGTTTTGGAGGGGGTGAGGGTGTGTTTGACCTTTGGTTTGACTAATATTTTATTAAACGGGGTGTTTATTTGTTTTGGGCTTGGGAAGATTGGGCCTGGGGATGGATTAGGTTAGGATTATGGATAGTTTTGGGTGGGTTTGTGTTAAAAGGATGGGGTGGTGGTGTGTTTAATTATTAGTGGTCCATTTGGTTTGGTAGAAAGTATAAGCCCAAGGACCAAATGTGTAGAAACTGAAAATTCTAATGACTGAAGTAGCCATCTTTCCAAAGTAATCTGTGGAAAACTAGAAGGGGGGGGTTGAATAGTTTTACATCCTTTTAAATTTATAAACACAAGTTTTTTTTAAAAACTTCGATTCTAGTTTATGTGAATTCAATACTTGCACTATATGAACTATTGTATGGTAACTAACTAACAAAACTAATATAGTAAAGGTAAATAAATAAGTAATGAGAAGAGTTAGAAAGATCAAACCACAACACAAGGATTTATAGTGGTTCGGCTACAAGGACACCTTCCTTGTTCCTACTCCACTCCCCGAGTCACCTACTCCAGAGTTTTCTTCACTATGTCAACAAACTCCCTTTTGGCGGAGAAAACCTTACACACCAATTTACACACCACACAACTTCACAACTTGATCACGCCTTCTTCACACCAATATACTACACACCAATCTTCTTCACAACTATCTTCTACACACTAATCTTCTACTTCACACCTATCTTCACAACTATCCTACTTCACTACTTATCAACTTCTATTATCTACACAACTAATCACAAGCACAACACAATATTCACAAATGAATATATATATACACTATGCACAACTATTCTTCAACACTTCTTGAGCTTGGTTGTAGAGAGAGTGTTCTTCTTTTGCACTTTGAATGAGAATGGATGATTAGGAATTGAATCACTTGAAACAAGGATTAATATACTAATGATCAAAGAGTTTTAGAGGATGTTTAGAGAGTTATAGATCTGAAAATTTCGTGCAAAAGGTGGGGAAAAATTCCAGAATTAAGGTGGTATTTATAGGAGAAGAATTCTGACAATTTCAGACAGGGGAGCCTGGCCGGTCCCCTTAAATAATGGCCGGCCCCCTTAAAATTATGGGGACCGCCCCTTATAATTAAGGGGGCCACCCAACTGTAACGGCCAGAAAACTTGTCTTTTAGTGTGGAAAGTTTATTTGGTGAAAAACTAACTGATTTTGGTTAAATATTTGAAATCATATATTTAGTATGATTAAAACATTTTTCTTTATTACCAAAAGTGTTTTTCAAAAATATATAATATGTTTATATGATTAAATAAACTTTGTGTTAATTAATTAAATACCCCTTTGATCATGAGATGTATTAAGCACTTATTTATCCATACCTTAAGTGATTAAGTTGGATATAGTGATATAAACTAGCTTAATACTTGTTTACGTAGTAATTATACGATTGACGATTTTACATTTTGTGATCGTCAAAATATAGAGATATCGAAAGATATGAATAACGTTTTCACACATTATTTATGTCAACAATCTCCCTCTTTTTGATGATTACAAAATTTAAACTCATTAATCGAAAATTAGTATATATTCAAGTATTATTGTGAGAGTTTATATCACTTCTCCCCCTTTTTGTTAGCATCAAAAAGGTTATCCCATTATAGTGTAAACTCCCCCTCGAAGTATACTCCCCCTCGTTTTGAGGCCAAAAGGAACCGAGATATGGATATCTTGCAAAAATATTTAGTGGCAAGCAACATATATATGTATGTAGCATGCAAGAGTAAAGATTAAACATAACCATAACATTAATAATATAAAAAAATACATCAAGCATTACAAAAGCCTTAAAGGCTTAGAATCATCATTAAAATAAAAGACCAAGTCTCAAACATGAGAGTCCTCTCTAGAGCTTGCCATCCAAAAAGGTTTAACACAATTTTATTTGTGAAACACCAAGCATGTTTAATTGGGAGGAATGGATGGTGAACATGGAGATGGTGATGGTGGAGGTGTGTTTATTGATGGTGGTGGAGGTGTTGTGTTTGTTGTTGGTGGTTGATGCAACATGTTTTCAATATGAGAAAACATGTATTGGATCTCATCTCTTAATCCGAACACAATTGTTCGGTTGTGAATGCAACAAAGGCAAGTGTCTCCATGAGCTTCAAGTAAGCTCCATGGGACGGGGTTATACGTTGGTGGGTTGATAGGAGATGATGAGAAATGTGCATCAAGAGGTGTTAATGGTGATAGTGAGAGGGTGAGTGCAAGAGATGTGTTCTCATTGGTAGGTTGTGATGGTTGATCAATTGTTGGAGGAGATAAGTGGGTGTTGATGTAGTCATTTATGGATGAAGTGGATGGTATGGAGGAAGTGGAGTTTCCATTTGTTGAAGGTGTTTTTGAGGGTGCATTTGGTGCACTAGGAGATGAACAATGAGGTGGTGGAGATGGAGTGGTGTTGTCTTCATTTGTAAGATCAATGAAGAGTTGTTTGGGTGGAATGATGACAAGTTTTTGTTTCTTGGCATTGTTTGAATAGGTGGTTCTTGGTGATGACATGATGATGTTTGATGAATGTTTGAGGATGATGGAATGTGAATTAAACATGCATGGAGATTATATAGTGGGAAAACATGTTTAGAAGTGGAATTAATTTGAAATTGTAATGTTATATTCCAAAATCAGTTTAGTTTTTAAGGGAAATGGTAGCTGGGACTAGCAAAAGGGATCACAAGATGCAAAAGAAAACAGTGTAAAAACTGTTCCAGATGGCCGGTCCCCTTAAATGGAGGCCGGTCCCCTTAATTTTAAGGGGGCCGCCCTTTATGATTTAAGGGGGCCGCCCATCTGACGACCCAGAAACCAAAATTTTCAAAAATTTTCTGGAAAAATGTTATGTTCTGTTTTGTATTTGTAGCAAGCTCTATTTGGACATTTCACATTTGTTTTGGTCTATTAGAAAGCATATATGTCATATAGTTATATAAACATTAACTAATCATGCAAACATATATATAGATTAAGAGAAGCATGCATAAAAAAAAAACATATCAAATACAATCAAGTTAGCATCCTAAACAAATATCCAAATAACAAGTACCTCCGAATAAACTTCGGACAAATAGCACACAAGACATAAAAATTAAATATTGTTTAACAAACATAATCCAAGCACATTATTTCTTTTTCTTCCCGAAGATGCCCTTCAAAGTTTTTCCGATAGACTTGAACCCACCTCTAACTTCTTCGTGCAAGCTCTTTTGTCTTCTAAGCATCTCGGTAGTTCGTTCATGAAGCACTTCTTCAGTTTGATCGCTTGGAGATGGAGTAGAATACTCGGGATAGTCAAGATCCTCTAAATTGTCAACGAACTCAGAAAACGAAGGGGTACTAGCATCATGGCTGTTTTCCTCCTCATCGTCATCGTCTTGCCTTGAGGATGATCCATGAAAGCTATGACGACGAGGTTTACCCTTGTCACTTCGAGTTCGTCGAGCTTGTTTTAGAGCAAGAGGACGTAGAGTGGGGTAGATGGACTCATAGATACTATTGTCAAGATCGGGGTAGTACTCGATAACTTGACGATAGATACGAGTAAGGAACATTCCATATGGAAGGTTGGCTTTGGGAGTTTTTCTAGCACACTCAATCCGTTTGATAAAGAAATAGGCCAAATTGTACGGCTTTTCGACAGCTATACAATACAACATGTGAGCAAGGCTAGCCGGGAGATGGTCCCGGTGACCTCCAGTACCAAACGCATTCTCACGAATGAGTTCTTCCCAACGCTTCATGTGAGGGCTTAATTCTTTGAGGAGAAGTTGGTATGGAGAGATTTGAACATTTTTGGATTTTATTTTTCGACTTGTGGTGGCATGATCTATACCAAGGACATGACGAATTTCGTCGGGATGAGGAATTTCATCGAGATAGGGACCGAAGGTTGGTCGATAGCGATTAAGAGATTCGAGGTCCCACTCGTTTGAGAAAACGGCTTGACCTCTAAATGGAATTTGGAGGATATGACCAAATTGTTCGAGAGTTAGGGTGATAAATTCATTTTGAATCATGAAAGAGATGGTGATGAAACCAAGATCATTGGCTTGGACGGTGACTTGGCTATAGAAATCCATTATGAAGCGAGGAATGATAGGTTCATTTATTTCATAAAGACAATTGAAGTTGATGCTTGAAAACAAGCGATTTATGGACTCGGTTTGAGCAAAAGCAAGATCTACTACACGTCCCTCATGAACATTTCTATCTTCAATTTGACGATAGATAAGTCCAATGGAAGGAGATGTGGTAGGGAGTTGGGAAACTTTAGGAATGTAGTTTTTAGTGTGAGAAAGATCTTCGGTAGTTGCTTTGGGCATTTTCACCTAAACACATCAACAATACAAAAAGACCAAAATAAATATAAAGAAAGATAAAAGTATATGTTAATTGTTAAGGCTTATGTTGGAACGCAAACATACTTCGTTACTAATCCTAAGAAGTAGATTACCATGTTCCTTAATATTGTTTTTAACTCGTTCTAGATATACTTTACGATGTTTAATGAGTAGTTATGGACAAATCCAAACGCCCCTTTAAACATCTTAATATATCATGAAATTTACTAGATTTACATTAGATTGTAAAACTAGCTATTTCTTTTGAGTTTCTCATGCATGTGATTTGTTTTTGAAAAAGATGGTTTGTATTTTTACTTAAAAATGTCATTTTTAGTAATAAACCAAACGCTTCCTTAACTAATGACTTATACCCCTAGTATGTCAATATATATATGAATTATATATCTTGACGAGTTCGATTAGCAATTTTAAGGTTTATAATTATAACAAAGTTTTATAAAAATTATAGTGACTATGTTTCGATATTATTTGGACATAATCCAAACACCCCTATATTGTGAACCAATATAATTTTTCTTAGTCGAAAAAAATGTAATTTCAAGTTTTACAAGTTACACAAGTATAATGTGATTAGTTTTAACACGTTTTCAAATCATTATTCAACAATAAGTTTACTAAAAAATTTGAAAAGGAGTGTATGAAATTTTTTTAAAAAAAATCGACATGATAGTTTATAATAACTAGTTTATAGTGTTGATCAATCATCCTAATCCTAGGGGAAACATTTGGTTATGTAGTTTTAAGGCTTAATTCGAAAGAAATTATGAAATTTGACGAATTTTATAAAACATGCATAATCATGAGTATGATCAAATAAGATGAAATGTGTTATGAAAAACTTACAATATGTAATGGTGATTGTGTTAGATGAATTTGCCCTTTGCGAATTAACCCGAATTGTGTGATTTGGAAGTGATTTGAGAGGTTTTTGGGTTTTGGTTTTCGTCACAGCAGAAACAAGGGAAGGGAAGTATGAAAAAGTGGAGTGTTTGGCAAAAGGAAAAAGGAGAAAAACGGGTTTGAACAATCAGATGGCCGGCCCCCTTAAACATTAAGGGGGCCGCCCTACATTTGGCTGCCGGTCCCCTTAAACATTAAGGGGGCCGCCCTCCAAAATTCGATTTTTGTGATTTTGGGTTCTGAAAAGAGCAGAAAATTATTCATATGTATGTATTTGATTTATATTTAATCAAAAATACGTTGGAGGGTATTCGCACGAAAGGAATTACTTGACACTTTTAATCGACAATTTGCCAATTAAATTTTCTTGATCGTTTCGGATGAAATTTATCAAGTTGTCAAGTACACGAGAACGTTGTGAAAGGTTCATAAGTATATGTATATATATATAAATATATATGTATGTAGTGTGGGCTTATAAGACGAGAATAAAGGAAGGAGACAAATGCAACGGAAGTCGGGAGTTTGTTTCATCCATAGATTTTTCGACTCATCTCTCTTCATCAGCATGAGTGTTGTTGAACAATAAAGTTCAATAAGGCAAATGGGGAAAAGAAAAGGTTCGTAAACGAACAATTTATAGTTCTAGAAAATCAACAAATGAGTTTTCTAGGTTATAAGATCCTAGATATAACTAAGTGTGTGTATATATATATATATATATATATATATATATATATATATATATATATATATATATATATATATATATAGATATAGTATAAGTAAATAAGTATATATATGTATAGAAGTAAAGACTAGAGAGAATAATGAACCAATCAAAATCACATAAAAGCTAGATACTAAACTAAGCATGTATTTGTTTACAAGGAAATAAAAGGAAATGTGTACCTTTCGTCTTCAATGCGTTAAACTTCAAAATCTTCAAAGGAAAGTCCGAACACGAGGTGACATCAAAGATTTCCATGTATGAATGGCGAAAGTTTTCACGTTGGTCCCCATGGTCTTATTTGACCAAAGTTGTTTGTCCCGAACATGTTATGTATTTGACTTGGGTGCATATATGGTGGAAACATTCCCCATGGATTGAAGTTCCACATTTGTTGATTATTGTTAAAGTTTTGTCTACTTTGGTTTACTCTTGGTTGAGGTGTTTTAGGTCTAGGGTAAGAATTATTTGGTTTCCTAGGTGGTGGTATTTTAGATCTTGTTTTAGTTTTGGACGATCCTACTTCGGTTTTTAAAGATGGTTTATAAAACGGTTTTATTTCTTCATTACTAGCTAGATGTATTTTCTTATCATTTATGAGTATATACTCAGGATTAGATTTTGAAGGTTTTAGTTCCTTAAGTTCGCTTTCAAATTTAACATTTTTAACTTCACTTGTTGAGGCTTCGGTTGAGTTGAAACCTAGACCGGTTTTATCTCCGGATATTCTTTGAAAACTTATAATTTTACTAAGTGAGTTACTACTATTTTTAAATTTATCAAGTTTACAAATTTCTTCCTTAAGTTTGTTGTTTTCACTTCTAAGTGCTTGACATGATTTACATCCTTCAAAAGTTTCTTTACCTTTCTCAAGTTGATGTATTTTAATTTTTAGTTCAAGTACTTCATTTTCTAATTGGTTATTTATGTATTTTAGTGATTTGTTTTTAGCCATAACTTGTTGTCCTAGTTTGCATAATCTATTGTATTCACTATCTAAGTCTTTTTCATCTAATGATAAATTTTCATCACTAAAATATTCGGTTTCAGAACGTACCTCACTTGATGTTTTAGCCATGAGACACTTTTCTTCCTTTGTTGTTTCTTTCTCATCTTCATCGCTATCACTCCAGGCACCTCCAACAAACGCTCTTTGATTTTGATCTCTTGTCATCATTGGACATTTTCCAATAAGGTGATTCGGATCACCACACTTGAAACATTTTCTTTCATTCTTGCTATACTTGTCATCATTATTCTTTTGAGATGTTCTTCTTTCATCGTGTGGTTGTCTAACGAATCTTCCTCGCCTTTTGAAGAATTTCTTGAAATCTCTTACGGCCATGGCATATTCTTCATCTTCGCTTTCGGAAGATGAGCTATCTTCGTTGTTGGATTCCTTTCTAGCTTTCAAGGCGATTGACTTGCTTTGCTCTCGTTTCCCTTTAACCATTTCGGAGTCCTTCTTTATTATAGCTTCGTAGACTTTTAAATTACCAATTAATTCATCAAGTTGTAGCGTTGACAAATTCTTCGATTCTTCAATAGCCGTCACTTTAGCTCGCCATTTGGGGTGAAGAGCTCTAAGAAACTTCCTAACAAAATTCTTACTAGAGAAATTCTCATCAAGTGCTTTTAAACTTGTGATTATGGTGTTAAATCTAGCAAAAACATTATCAATTGATTCCTCTTCCGGAATCGTGAATTGCTCATATTGTTGAACAAGTAGATCTATTTTGTTATCTTTGACTTGATCATTACCTTGGTGGGTTATTAACAAAGAGTTCCAAATTTCTTTTGCGGTTTCACACATAAAGATCCTTTCGTACTCTTTACGTGGTAGCGCATTGTAAATAACCATTTTTGCTTCATTATTTTTAGCAAGTTTTCTTTTTAAATCATCATTTTGTTTTTCAAAAGGTACGATTTCATCTTTCTTAGTTTCGGGGTTATTTTGAATAGGTAAAAAATCACCATTGGTAATAATATGCCAAAGATCTAGATCTTTTGATTTCACATAAGTTTCGAATCGATTTTTCCAATATTAAAATCCATCACTTTCAAATAGTGGTGGTCTTTGCATAGATTGCCCTTCTAAATATTTTTCAGATTCCATAGATCGTTACAAGTTTTAAAATACAATATATTTTAAAGATCTTGCTAGACGTGGCTCTGATACCAATTGTGGAAAACTAGAAGGGGGGGTTGAATAGTTTTACGTCCTTTTAAATTTATAAACACAAGTTTGTTTTAAAAACTTCGATTCTAGTTTATGTGAATTCAATACTTGCACTATATGAACTATTGTATGGTAACTAACTAACAAAACTAATATAGTAAAGGTAAATAAATAAGTAATGAGAAGAGTTAGAAAGATCAAACCACAACACAAGGATTTATAGTGGTTCGGCTACAAGGACACCTTCCTTGTTCCCACTCCACTCCCTGAGTCACCTACTCGAGAGTTTTCTTCACTATGTCAACAAACTCCCTTTTGGCGGAGAAAACCTTACACACCAATTTACACACCACACAACTTCACAACTTGATCACGCCTTCTACACAACTTCTTCACACCAATATACTACACACCAATCTTCTTCACAACTATCTTCTACACACTAATCTTCTACTTCACACCTATCTTCACAACTATCCTACTTCACTACTTATCAACTTCTATTATCTACACAACTAATCACAAGCACAACACAATATTCACAAATGAATATATATATATATACACTATGCACAACTATTCTTCAACACTTCTTGAGCTTGGTTGTAGAGAGAGTGTTCTTCTTTTGCACTTTGAATGAGAATGGATGATTAGGAATTGAATCACTTGAAACAAGGATTAATATACTAATGATCAAAGAGTTTTAGAGGATGTTTAGAGAGTTATAGATCTGAAAATTTCGTGCAAAAGGTGGGGAAAAATTCCAGAATTAAGGTGGTATTTATAGGAGAAGAATTCTGACAATTTCTGACAGGGGAGCCTGGCCGGTCCGCTTAAATCATGGCCGGCCCCCTTAAAATTAAGGGGACCGCCCCTTATAATTAAGGGGGCCGCCCAACTGTAACGGCCAGAAAACTTGTCTTTTAGTGGAGAAAGTTTATTTGGTGAAAAACTAACTGATTTTGGTTAAATATTTGAAATCATATATTTAGTATGATTAAAACATTTTTCTTTATTACCAAAAGTGTTTTTCAAAAATATATAATATGTTTATATGATTAAATAAACTTTGTGTTAATTAATTAAATACCCCTTTGATCATGAGATGTATTAAGCACTTGTTTATCCATACCTTAAGTGATTAAGTTGGATATAGTGATATAAACTAGCTTAATACTTGTTTACGTAGTAATTATACGATTGACGATTTTACATTTTGTGATCGTCAAAATATAGAGATATCGAAAGATATGAATAACGTTTTCACACATTATTTATGTCAACATAGTCACAAGGGGTAAACATGCCAAGTTTCATATACAAAGGGCCTTTATTGAATGTTTTTCCAATTTTGGACTTTCAGGGACTAAACTAGCTAAATTTGCAAAGTCGAGGGACTAAACTACAAATTCTTCAAATTGTTCACCCAAGGACCAATTATGATACATTTTGACTTTCCAAGGTCCTTTGTTGACTTTTCATCCAAATATATTCTACTAGGGACCAAATCTGCCAATTTTTGAAAGTCAGGGACTGATTCTGCCAATTCATCATACTTTACTCATTTTTCACCTGTTTTCAATCCTTTTATACCTGAAACACATAAAAATACAATCCAAGGATAATTGCAGTATATTTAGGTATATTTGGGTGTTTTCATTATTTTTATGGTCTAAAATGGGTATAAAATGATGAGTGTTTGAGCATTCATCAATAACCCATTTTTTCTTGAGAACACCTAGCGACATTACACATATTTCCTTGCCGCTTCATGCATTTGCTTATACCGTATTTGTTTGTGATCATCGTCTCCTAGATGTGAAATCGACTTAACAATTGTCATCCATTTCGGATATTTCCCGTCAACAAGATTATAACCCCATTGTAACTTACGCCATGATTAGAGATCAATATAGAACTCATATTTGCTATAGAACCAATGAACCAATCATAATCACTCATTTTGTATGTAAATTAATAAAAAACTATTTACCCTCTTTTTAAAAAAAAAAAAAAAACATATCTTGCAAACGGTAAATCTTCAAGCTAAATAAAAATAAAAATAAAAAATCGCGACGATAATTAAATTATCTTTCTATATATATGCATTATATACTTTCGACGAACTTTTTTTTATTTATTATTTATTATTTTTTTTTAATTTCCGCCCAGAAAAATCATATATGATTCGTAAAAATTACATATGATTTATCATATATGATTCGTAAAAATCACATATGATTTGATTTTAACGAATCACATATGATTTTTACAAATCACATATGATTTTTCTGGCCAGAAATTTTGAAAAAAATAAGTTCGTTGAAAAAAAAATTCGTCGAAAAGTATATAACAATGCATGTCTATAGAAAGATAATTTAATTCTCGTCGCGATGGTATTTTTTTTTTCATGTAACGATTTACGGTTTGCGATATATTTAATTTTTAAAAAAAGGTGATTTTTTTTTAAAGAAAAATGAGTGACTAGGAATTGTTCATTGGTTATATGGCAAATAAAAGTTCTATATTGATCTTTTGGCCTTACGCCATTAGCTAAAACGGAACCTATGGTGCTTTTTTATCTTTGAGATTGTTGAATAGAGGCGATTGATTCATGTATGAATTTGATGTCATTGTTCACGCCAGATACATCAAAGAAAGCATGTCATATCTATAAGTCTCACGCAACAACTTCCAGCAAAATGAATGAATTCGGACCATAACCACATCTACAAAATTGCCCTTTATATGCATTTGGGAAAACAAACCATTCCCGGTCTGTACAATCAAGGTGTCCTAGCAATCCCCAAAACTTGTGATTTTTCTCGTGAAATCGTGAAAGCTTTTCAACATTAGTGTAGGTTTTCGCAAATATTATGCTCCATATAATTTCCTAACAGACTTACAAAAACTAATCAATAGAATCACGAGAAGTTGATGCACCCATTTGCAAATCATCAAGGGCGCTAGGAATTGTGCCTTATGCTAATTGATGAATTGCGGAGGTACACTTCATCAATGCCGAAATGCTCTCTCTTCCAGTACAATCAATATTATTACGAAAGAATACATCATGATTAGTTACATCTTCTACTATGCTTATGAATAGCTCTCGACTTAATCAAAACCTCTTCTGGAATGTATATGCATCGTAAATTGGATGCTCACTTATTTAGGCGGCGACTAAACGATCATGAGCTCCATAACGGTCTCTATATACGATGTTTTTGAAAACCCGCGAAGTTCACCTTGTTACTTATTCTTAATAAACAACACCGCCTTTTAAAAAAGACAAATTTTTACTAGTAACTTCTTTTTCTTTCGATTAGTCGGTGAACATAAATGTTTCAGAATTCATTTGGGTAATGAGAAATGATAAATAATTTGTTTAAGTTGTGTATATATTGAGAAAGATGATGTTTAAAGTTGTGTACAAAAAGATAGGGTACGAATGTATTTATAGGTGAATAATATAATAAGTTTAATTTTATTATTATTATTATTATTATTATTATTATTATTATTATTATTATTTTAATAATAAATGGACCGTTGAGTAGGGATTTTTTTTATTGGATTGGATACGGTTGTCCGGTGGAGTTCACCACCATTATGTTGCAAAAAACCCTCACTACTACGCGTGGTGGTGGGTTAGTTTTATTGAGACCGCACGTAAGGAGGTGGGATAAGTTGGTGCATCACCAAGTTGGGGTGTCAGTAGGGTCGGGTTGACCCGACCCGAACCCGATAAGGCTTATCGGGTCGGGTTAAATCGGGTTTAAAAATCTTGTCGGGTTGTTTTGACCTGAACCCGATAACCCGACATTATTATCGGGTCGGGTTTGGGTGAGATAATTAATATTATCGGGTTATCGGGTCAACCCGATAAGACCCGAAAAACAATATTTGATTTTTTAAGTTTGCGAATATTTACACACCAGATGATAGGTCTCGCGGACTACAATCTTCATTTGTATAATTTAAGACATACTGATAGTATAACTTTTAATTATTCACATGTTACATCTATTTTATAAAAGAAAATTGTTTGGAGTTATGTTGAACTGACGTTATTAGGTGCTTGTGGTTGACGTACAGTAGGCCTCGAACTTGCATAATCTATATCAACATTTTATATCAGACACATGGCCTAGTTTTGGTACTATTGTTTGGTAAACCATGAAAACAATTGCTAACAATTTCTTAATATACAACTAAATATTAGCTATACCTTTTGTTATTTTATGCTTGAAAAAATGGGTACTATGAACTAAGGTTAGCATGCAACCCGATAACCCGAATCACCCGATCCGATTACCACCCGAACCCAATAACCCGATTCTTTATCGGGTTGGGTTGCGGGTGAGTTTTTAAAAATTCAAAACCCGACTCACCCGACCCGATAACACCCCTATCACCAACCATGAAAACTAGTTTAAGATGCTACATAGAAAAGAAGATAAAAATCAATCAATTAAGTTGATTGGCTACAGCTAAGTGAATACCTTTTCTCCAGAGAAATATTTCTTAAATCCATATCAAATATGCTTCCATGACAAGTACCACATGAATTAATAGTGGTTACAAGAGATTACTAAATTAAGTTTTTAAAAAGTGTCCACCCACAATATATATACGTTGTGTAGTTGTTCCATTTTGTTATATATCACTTGTTATAACCTCAATGGCTCTTACTAGGCTTGCGCTCATATGCTTACTTGTACACTTGTGCTGTTTTGAAGTGCTTGTGAGGTCAGTTTCTGGAGCAAAGGCTAGGCATTTTGAATGGGAAGTCGATTACATGTATGGTGCACCAGATTGCTTAGAAAACGTAGTGATGGGCATCAACGGTCAGTTCCCTGGCCCGACCATTAAGGCTCGGGCTGGGGATACCGTTGTTGTCCATCTTACTAACAAACTCCATACTGAGGGAGTCGTTATTCATTGGCATGGGATTAGACAGGTCTCTAAACCATTCACAAGTTTATTAGCTTCTCTTTTATTCATTGTTCGATATTAACTACTACTCATACTTTTTATATATATATATATTTTTTCTAATTAGCTTGGAACACCATGGGCTGATGGAACTGCATCCATATCACAATGTGCCATAAACCCTGGAGAAACATTTGTCTACAGGTTCAAAGTTGATAAGGTAAGTATGAAACCAGTTAATTAATTGAGCCTGAGTTTTCTTCTTAATGAAATCATGTTATTAATTGTAGTACAAACGCTTCAAATAGATTGAAAAAACGCATATTAACATACTAACTAGAATCTATTAGATCAGATAGTTTTGCAACAATAATAAATTTCGTATAGATGTATACTAACTATTTACAAAGGGTAGACACATATGTAGTGGGGGTCATATGGTTATTACTCGATTCACACCTGCGTCCATTTCGGTATACAAACTATTACTCTATGATCGTGATGTTAGACTACATAATTCCCCGTAGGTATTACTTTATTATTAACCATTATTTATAATGGTAAAACCCTAGATGGCCTAAACCCACAAACCGGGCTTGGGCCTATTTATTCCCTAATACTCTCCCGCAGTTCGAGCGGCGAAATCGCGAAAGCTCGAACTGGAGTAATAAACTAGACAAGAAAAAGAAAAACAATAACATAATAAAAACATAACTTTAGTCGACTCGTAACAAAACCATATCAACGGTCGACTTTAGTCGACTGATACCAACGGTCGGCTAAGTCGACTGGTAACAACACCGTACCAACGGTCGACTTTAGGGACTGGCACCAACGGTCAACTTTAGTCGACTGGTAACAAAGCCGTACGAACAATCGACTAACACACAAACAATAAAACAACTATTACTACTTTTTTTTTTTAGACTACATAATTCCTCGTAGGTATTACTTTATTATTGACCAGTCGACTACATAATTCCCCGTAGGTATTACTTGTGGGTTGGGTCCATTAGGGTTTCTATATGTTTTGTACTCTATTTATAATGATCAATAATAAAGCGTAACCTACGGGTGTTTCTACGGGTGTTTCATTGTCTAACACGTGATACGCCTTAAATATACACTCGATGTCGACTAGCCACCTTTACATTTACATATATCGTATGTCAAAATTGAAGCTACGTATCTAAAATTTTGATAATGGTAAATCATAGAATTATAGGTATAACCGCATAACTAAGAAAATCTAATAAAGTTTGCGTGAGAATATATAATATATATGCACAATCGAATAATGGAGTATGCTTTTAGCCACTATATTCTATTAAGACACGACTATGTGTAATTTGAAAGTAGACATTTTATTCGTAACTAATGGGGTATTGAATAATGATATGGTGTAGACGGGTACATACTTCTACCATGGACACTATGGTATGCAAAGATCAGCAGGATTATATGGATTACTGATAGTAGATGTTGAGGAAGGTAAAAAGGAACCATTCAGATATGATGGAGAGTTCAACCTGTTGCTAAGTGATTGGTGGCACAAAGGTGTTCATGAACAAGAGGTTGATCTTTCGGACAATCCTATGCGTTGGATCGGTGAACCTCAGGTACGTATATCGTGCCTTAATATCTGTTAATCACATATTTCAATCTGGATTTTTTTTGTTAAGTTTATCTTTATATGATTTGAGAATAAGTTCTGCCTTATTTAAGTACAATTTTGGTGGACTTTTGATTATTCAACCCGTCTCACTTTTTATTGTGATTTTAAAGTCTTTACGTTAAATTACAAAGTTAAGGATAGTTATTTGGACCTCCTAATTTTTACAAGTAATACCCTCATTTTTTTAATTTTATAAGTTTGTTTATATTATAAAACTGTGAAGAAAAGTGCAGAACAAAAAATATAAAATTTAACAAGTTAAAAGTATTAAACTGATAAAAAGTATGAAACAAAAACTCTACAAAATTGTATGGTACTGTTAAAAAGGGGTGAGCCAAGAGGGCTTATACTAACACAACCTAAAGTTATTATCCTGATCGATGTATTCTTTAACATACTTTATGAAATTAAGTATTATTTTCTTACAAAAATAAAGGTATTGGAATTCAAGCGTGGTGTCATACTTTTATTAATTGTACTATAAGGTTATACAGTAAAATTATTCATCGTGCAGTGTATATTTAAATAAGGTAAAATTATTCATCGTGCAGTGTATATTTAAACAATATTTAGAGAACTTTAGTCGAAAAGATTTTTTTCTTTTATTGAACAGATAGTCGAAAAGATGAAAGGACATAATTCTTGGTTCCTTCCATGCTTATTAGATTCTTTTGTGTGCAGCTTTATGCTTAGCATAAAAGGATAAAGTGGAAGCAACATGGATTGCAATGTCGGAATGGTCAAATAAGAACAGTACTAAAACGATAAATAAATCAAGTATTTTTCTTTTTTTCTTTAGACCGGAAATAAAACTTAGGCTTTACATGAACATTCAAACGCACCATCGAAACAAATCAAAAATATAAAATAATAGAGATACAGTGAAAAGAAACTTTAAAAATAAAAAGAATAAGAATTAACTATAATCAAACATTTGAGATGCATTCACTTGAATTAGATGCATCTTCATTTATTTATATACATCACAATCAAATTGAAAGTGATTTTGAAGTAAAAACGGTGTAAAGTAGTACTAGCAACAAATTTAACCTGTAGGAGACGAAAAATACATAGAATTCGCCTAAGTTGGTGAAATGCATCTAATATATGTATATGCATCTAATTTTTTTGCTTGAAAACATATTATGATGCATCTAAAATATTATGGATGCATCTAATTTCAGTTGATACATCTCTAATGCGTGGTTATAATTATTTCTCATCGTTCTCATTTTAAAATTTCTTCTCATTTAATCCTAAGTCATTTTATATAAATATACCTCACAAACACACACAAATAAAACAAAAAAGTGTACACCACCTAAATGGTCCGCACCACATAATCAATGTCAAAAAGTCATCATCGCGCACAGTTGGAAGAGGTTTTAAGGAGAACGCCGCATGGTGGTTGTCACAACACCCCTCATCACTTGGTCTAATGTAAAACGTAAACATTTGAATGTGGTACTATTATAATGCATGATGTAAAAGAATATATCGCTTCAAACTTTTTTACATTGATAACTTGAACGGCCACAAATAAAAAGTTCATCAAACCTCACGTAAACTTTCTGTGTATATATTTTGACTTAAGGCATGGTTAAAGAAAACCAAAGAGCGTACACTCTAGATAGTATTTAAATATTCTTAGTTCAATCAAAACCTTTAACTATAGTAAATTATCCTTTTTTATTTTATTTTTTTGCCAACAACAACAACGTTGTCACTTATGATTATAAATCTTGTATAATCTGTAATTCTGTATGCCTACATGTATTTGTGTGTGGACAAGGTACATGCATACGACTATTGCAAAGTGTCTATACGTTTCTGTGTGATAGTACATGTATGCAGATGTCTAACTACTTTAAGCATGTACAAGCATTTTGTATGTGCATAATTTTACTAATGCATGTTTGAAATAACTGTTTTGTGTTTGTTTTAGAGTTTGCTGATCAATGGAAGAGGACAATTTAACTGCTCGTTAGCAGCAGCACATAATAGCAGCGGTGGTAGTCTTCCGGGGTGCAAGTTTAGGGGAAACGAAAAGTGTGCACCAAATATCCTGCATGTGCAGCCAAACAAGACATACAGGTTGAGAGTGGCCAGTACTACTGCTTTAGCCTCACTCAACCTTGCTATTGGGGTTAGTCCATCCATAAACTATTGTCCCCTTTTGCAAATTATATACAACAACCTATTTTTGCAACAACATCGTCTAAAAAAATATTTATAAATTAAGTTCAAAAATAGAAAAACCGTGTATGTATAAGTCAAAATAACACGACGCGTTCATTTGTTCTGATTCATACCCAACATGCCTAATAAGACCATTTTACCATCCGTAATTACGATGATTGTGACATGAGGTCACATTGTTTCTACTTTCTAGCTATATATGCGGTATAGATGCTGATTATATATTTATAGGGGAATCTCTAAAATTAATCACACTTTTGATTCATGAGGAATAAAGTAAAGATAGTGAAATAGAGTGAATATTTTTAGCTCACTGTCATTGCAAGCTAGATTAATGGGGATCTCTATAATTGGCTTACAGCCACTAGAAAAAGATTGACAAATGCTCATTGCGTGTATTCATCTTTAATAATGAACAAAATAAAGGCAATGGTACCAAAATCATGATCACCTTTTTTTTAACTGATGTAAACTGGACACCAAAGAAACTAATTCCATTTTTTTTGTTGTTTATGCATTTATAGAACCACAAGATGGTGATGGTGGAAGCTGATGGGAACTACCTTCAGCCATTTTCAGTGAATGACTTTGACATTTACTCAGGTGAAACGTATTCAGTGCTATTTCGTACAGACCAAAATCCTAGCGATAACTATTGGATCTCAGTTGGTGTGAGAGGAAGACAACCAGGAACCGCTCAAGGTTTAGCCATATTACACTATCAATCTACCACGGCCTCAAGACTTCCTACACTTGCTCCTCCGCAAACCCCTCTTTGGAATGACTATGTCCATAGCAAATCATTTTCTAAAAAAGTACTCGCTCTTTCAGGATCACCGAAGCCCCCAACTAAAAACCACCGTCAAATCTTCCTCCTCAATACTCAAAATCGCATCAATGGTTATACCAAGTGGGCTATTAACAATGTGTCATTGACCCTACCGCCGACTCCTTACTTAGGGTCAATCAAACATGGTTTTAACGAAGCCTTTGACCAAAAAAGCCCACCCGATACTTTTCTTAGCACGTATGACATAATGAGACCCCCGTCAAATCCCAACGCCACATATGGGAATGGAGTTTATATGCTAAAATTTAACAATACTATTGACGTGATACTACAAAATGCCAACGCACTAAACGCAAATGTGAGTGAGATACATCCATGGCACCTTCATGGGCACGACTTTTGGGTGTTGGGGTATGGAGAAGGCAAGTTCTCCAAGAAAGACGAAAAGAAACTGAACCTAAAAAACCCGCCATTGAGAAATACCGTAGTAATATTTCCTTACGGATGGACAGCTTTAAGATTCGTCACTGATAATCCAGGTGTGTGGGCGTTTCATTGCCACATTGAGCCTCATTTGCATATGGGCATGGGTGTGGTTTTCGCCGAAGGAGTTCATCTTGTAGGAAAGATACCAAAGGAAGCTCTTTCTTGCGGCTTGACGGGTAAGATGTTAATGGGTGAAAAGCACAAGTAGAGGGACAATTAGCTAAGTATATTTATCTTGTGTTGTAAAATTTGAAAGAGTGAATTTGCGGGAAGTGCCTTGTATTCAAGGAATGTTCATGTGGCTAAGTAGCCATTTTATGTTACGGGACGATCTTTAATTTATATGATGTTCTTGGTAGGCATTCAAATTTCTAACAAAAAGTGTATGAGGATCGTATATAATTTGCTTACAATGTGTTAAAGTAAGTCTAGACAAACTTATGCCTTTAAAATCTAATTAAAAAGGGAGCAATTACATGTAATTATCATATGTACCCATGTTATTTATTTTAATGTAAAATATGTGACATATGACCATTATGCATTTTTCTATTTTTTTTTTTTTTTCAAGAAAACCATTTCATAATGTAAATTGATGTTTTACTAGCTCTCATTATTTTATGAGGAACATAATATTGAAATCAAACTAAAATGATTCCCATTTAAAAAAACTCCAAATCTACGCAGTCAAAGTCTTAAGAGCATGCCCATCCGTAACCTCAGTTAACTTATAACTCAGCGCCACGTCAGCGCCACATCAGCTTTACCACTTTAACTTTAACTTACAAAAAAACACCCCCATTCATAACTCAACTTTAACTCACTTTAACTCAATTTTTTTAAATATTTTCAATTTCAACCCAAAACTAAAACTAATACTTCATTTTTTTAAAAACCATAACATTAATTCTTGAATATATTACATTACGTACAAAAAAAAAAAAAAAAAAAAAAAAAAAAAAAAAAAAAAAAAAAACATTAATACAATACGAAAAAAAATAAAAAGACATAAAAAAATAAAATTAAACCACAACACATTTATTTATTTCGTACGCTTTGGCAACCCGTATTTTTCAATGATACGATCCTTTTCCATATTCACTAGCGTCACGTAATAAGGATCTTTGCCGGTAGTGTCGAGCAACAAAAACTCAAAGTCCCTCGAGCGTATTGTTGCGTATTGGTTTTCAGCGGTTGCTTTTTAAGCCAAGGCCGCATCTTCACGTTTAGCCCGATATTCCTCGCGCAAAGCTTCCCCGAATTGGGCCAACGAAACAGAGCCACCGATACTTGCTCCCCCGGTGCTTGTCGTTGTCTCGGACTTTTGTTTCTTCGTAGCCCTCTTTTTCCCCATCGGGCGTGGTTGTGCATCATTACCAAACAATGCCTCGTCTGCTTGGCTTGGGACATCACCGGTTAAATCAACCGTGTCCGGTGCGTCCCATTTCTTATGACTACGCAAAACACTCCAAGCCTCCTCATTATGAAAAGGCACGTTTTTGTTCTCGTTTCGATACATTTCCTTGGCCCGTGTGAGTGTATCCATGGCATTTTCCCCACTTTTTTTTATCGCGGTCGGCACGTTTGTAAATCGCGTTGAACTTTGTGCAATCGCGGTTCAACGTTCTCCACTTCGATTGTATCATATCTTTCCCGCGTCTATGATAACTATGCTTATTGAACTCATTTATAACCCGCTGCCAAAATGTATCTTTGGATTAGGACCGACCGACTTGCTCATCCTCACTTGCAGCAACCCAACACGTTGCAAGTAATTTTTCTTCATTTGCTTGCCAACGTGATACGACTGGTTCGACCTCCTCATCATCATCGACTGGTTCTTTCGATTTTTTGGACTTTCGTTTAACACGAGTTTTTGTTTTTTTTAGGCGACGTATGTGTTTCGGAAACTTCGTTAGTTTCCGTTTGGGATTGTTGGGATGGTTGAGTGAATTGGAGATTTTGAAAATTGGTGTTTAAGGTGTTTTGTTGTTGGGATTCTTGCCAAAATCGTAAAGCTTCATGTTGTTGGTAAAGTTCTTGGCTCGACATACCGAATAGGTTTGGATTGTCCGAATTCGGATTCGGATTCGGATTGGATGATGAACCCGCATATGGGTTCCCCCACCCACCGAGGAGGTTCGTAAACGAGTTAGGATTGTTGTTGTTGCCTTGAGACTTTTTTTTTTTTTTTGGAGATTAGAAGTTGTAGATAGAAGATAGTGAGTAGTGAAAGTGTGGGAAAAAGAAGTAGGGTAAATTGGTATTTATATTGGTTGAAAAAAGGTTTTGGAAAATGTTTTTTTTTTTTAGGCTAAGTAGCCATTTTTTTACGTTAGTTTACGTTAGGGGGGGGGGGGGGGGGGTAAAATGTAAATTTTATAAAAAAGTAGCCGTTATTGTGAAGTGGGGAGGGGGTTGAATGAAATTTTTTTTTATACACCGTTCGTCCCTTTAACGTTGCGTTACCCAATTAACGCCCCACGTTAACGTGGGTTTAACGTTGGAATGTGCAGCGGTTAACGTGCCTTAACGCACGTTAACGTGCCTTAACGTGGGGAAGAAAGTTACGTCTGGGCATGCTCTAACAGAAAAGCAACCTTCGAGATTAATTGTTGATATCCGTGATTAGGTAGTAGTGTTTTGAGATCCATGAATAACCCATACATGCCATAGAATCTATCAACCAATCATAGTCACCCATTTATATTTTTCATTTTTTTTTCAAAACAACATATCTTGCAAACGGTAAATCTTCAAGCTACAAAAAAAATACCATCGCGACGAGAATTAAATGATTTTTCTATAGATATGCATTGTTATATACTTTTGACGATTTTTTTTTAATTTCCGCCCAGAAAGAATCATATATGATTCGTAAAAATCATATATGATTCGTAAAAAATCATATATGATTCAATTCTTACGAATCATATATGATTCGTAAGAATCATATATGATTTGTTAAAATCGAATCATATATGATTCTTACGAATCATATATGATATTTCTGGGCGAAAAAAAAGTTCATCGAAAAACAAGTTCGTCGAAAGTATATAATAATGCATGTCTATATAAAGATAATTTAATTCTCGTCGCAATGGTATTTTTTTGTAGCTTGACGATTTACGATTTGCGAAATATTTAAGTTTTAAAAAAGGGTGAAAGTTTATTTTTTTTATTTTGATAAAAAAAAAATGAGTGGCTAAGATGCTTGATGGGTTATATGGTAAAAGTTGGATCCATAAAAAACTTTTGGCTAGTGTTCATATGCATTATCAATTTTTACAAATTTAGACATTTAGTGTTTAACTCTTAATTATGAAAGTAAAATGATTAAAAGGGGGATATAGGGTGGTAGAATAAAATCACGAGTATTAGAGCACAAGGTGTAGTCGAAGAAGGAACCTTCGCCGTCCGACGTGGAAGAGGGTGGTAGAATGATTAAAAGGGGGATACAGGGTGGTAGAATAAAATCACGGGTATTAGAGCACAAGGTGTAGTCGAAGAAGGAACCTTCTCCGTCCGACGTGGAAGAGGCAACGGCGAGCCGTTCCTCTTCACTACACCAAATGTGCCTTGCCGTTCTTCCCCGTTGCCTTCCTCCCCGTGCCGACGAAGAGGTGAGTTTCTGACATTCCATTTCTTTCTTCTTCTTTTTTTTCCTTTGAATATTAGTTGTATAATTTGATGTTTTTTCAAATGTATGTTTATATTTGTGAAAGTAACATGTATTTGTAGTTTCAAATAGATAGTTTTTTTTTGTAAGAATGTAATGTGTAAATGCTAATGCAGCTATATGAAACATAGGATTGAAATAACTTGAAACAACATACAATTATTTTACAAATACGATAACAACATTAAACTAAGGAACGGAAATTAAAAACCATAAACTACCATACGATAATAAAAACTACGATTCAATAAAATGATTCATCATAAACATAGCCCTCGTGACTCGAATAGGAGGCACTTGTCGTCATCACTCGATGGCGCAGGTGGGAGTCTCTGAGCCCATCGCCATTCTGCTCATCTGTTCTTCCGATCCTGTTTCCCTTTGAGGTACATCTCACGCTCCCTTTCCTGACGGGCTTGCTCAGCTTCAAACTCCAAAATGACTTTCATATCCAGCTCATACTGTTCTTCCTCAGTCAACTGACGAATGATGGGTTGGTTTTCAGGTGGAAAGTTTTGTGCTTGATTTTTTGGTTGTGGTATGTTTTCCGTATTGTTGTGTAATGTTCCGTATTGTTGTAACCGCCCTTTTATGTGAATTTGAATTTTCAGTTTGAATTCTAAATTATCCCGCTCAGATGAAATTTGAATTTTGAATTTGCACACGTTTTTATTGTTTTGTTTGAAATTTTGAAATTTGAAATTTTAAAATTATCCCACTCATGTTTTGAATCTTAAACGTTTATACACTCCTATATAAAGCATACATTATCATACAATTTTGCACACACTTCACTTTATAAAGAAATTTACTATGGCAAATCGTTGGTCTGTTGAAGAAGAATGCTGGCTAGCCGAGATGTGGCAAAACTGTTAATACAAATATCGCCTAAAAACGTTATTTATATTTTACGATCTTCGCTAAGTTTTGTTAACGACAAAATGTAAACTTTAGTTTCTAAGTAAAACATAATCTTAGTTTTAAAGACTTGCATAAACTAGACTTTTGCTACATTTTACATTTCATAAAACACAACACTTTTTATTTCTTAAAATAGAATTGTCACATCACATTTATGGCAAGTTTTGTCATTATACATTTATGGAAAGAAAATGTGTTTGACTTACTAAGTGGTTGCTTGCAAGTTTGGTGTTTGACTAGATGTAATGAGATGTAACATTGTTTGGTTTGCAAGGTGTAATGAGATGTGACTTTGTTTGGTTTGCAAGATTTATTGCAAAACCAACTGCAAGCCCGGCGGAACCCTGGGGGTACACGGGCGGAACCCATCTGAGGGTTCCGCCTGATCCGCCAGACCTGCAGAAGGCTTTGCTATAAATACCAAGCCACAAGTTGATTTTTGGCTTATCACTCTACATCATATTTTACACACACACATTCATTCTTTCATCTAACCCTTTAACATTTCATATGTGAAGTTTCTTTTTGTAGCAAAGAGATTCACGAGCTCATTAAAAGTAACAAGTATTCAACACAACGTTGCAAGACTTGTTAGTTTAGCATTGTGTAGACTTGTGTAGTTTACACTTCATTTGATTGTGTATTTTCAGTAGTGATCGGTTTGTATTTTAGTCCTCAAAATACAAAGTGTATCGGGAGTAGTTGTACCCTTGTAAAAGAACTAACGGGAGTGGTTGTACCCTTGGTAAAGAACTCGACATCTAGCTTAGTGTTGGTAAAAGTATAAGCAACGTGTAAGGTTTTCTCCGCCGGTGAAAGGAGCTTGTTGACTAGTGAAAGAAACTCTCGAGTTAGATACTCGGGGCGTGGACATAGGGCAAGGAAAAAGAGTCCTTGTAGCCGAACCACGATAAATACTCGTGTTGTGGTTTGATCGTTTCTTTCATTTATTTGCATGTTATATATTGTGTTTGTGTATATATCTTTGATCAAACGGAAAGTTTCAAAGCTAACTAAACAAGTTAAAAAGATTTTAAACGGTAAACTATTCAACCCCCCTTCTAGTTTTCCACAATTGGCATCAAGAGCTACGTTACTCAAGCTTTTAAAAGATATTGTGTTTTAAAACTTGAAACGATCCATGGATTTTGAAAATTACAAAGAAGGGCAATCTATGCAAAGACCACCAATCTTTGAAGCAAATGGTTTTATGTATTGGAAAAACCGTTTTGAAACTTACGTGAAATCTAAAGATATAGATTTATGGTATATAATCATTGATGGTGATAACGTAGTTACTAACATTAAAGATGATGATCAAAAGAAATTAATTGGTAAAAATAATGAAGCTAAAATGATGCTTTACAACGCTTTGCCTATGAAAGAGTCTTTTTGTGTAAAACCGCCAAAGATATTTGGCAATCTTTAATTGTCACTCATCAAGGAAACTCACAAGTTAAAGATAACAAAATTGAACTTCGTGTTCAACAATATGAACAATTTGTTATTTCCGAAGATGAGATTATTGATAATGTTTTTGCTAGGTTTAACACTATTATTACTTCACTTAAAGCACTTGATGAATCTTTTTGTAGTAAGAATTTTGTCAGGAAATTTCTTAGAGCACTCCATCCGAAGTGGAGAGCAAAAGTGACGGCAATTGAAGAATCCAAAGATCTTTCAAGCATGTCACTTGATGAGCTAATTGGAAACCTCAAAGTTCATGAAATGGTAATGGAAAAAGATTCGAAACTAGTTAGAGGCAAGAAAGAAAAAGTTAAGTCCATTGCCTTGAAAGCTAGAGTCCAATCAAGTGATGATGAAGAATCTCCTTCGGATAGTGATGATGAGGAATATGCTATGGCCGTTAGAGACTTCAAGAAGTTCTTTCGTAGAAGAAGAAAGTTTGTAAGGCAACCAAAAGATGACAAGAAAACTTTCCGAAAAGATCGTGATGATAGGAAAGGAAAGGTTGAAAGAAAATGCTATAGGTGTGGAGACACAAGTCATCTTGTAGGAGAATGTCCAAAACCACCCAAGAGCAAACCTCAACAAGCTTTTGTGGGTGGTGCTTGAAGTGACTATGAAGGAGATGACGATGAGCCAAAGAATGATGATATTGCTCTCACGGCTCACAACTCAAATGAGGTATTCTCCAACTCATTTTACTCCTCTATTGATGATGACACTTTACAAAAAGAATATAACAAACTTTGTGAATTGAGCTTAAAAATCATAAACAAAAATAAATTTTTGAAAACTAAAAAGGAGTTTTTATAAAATGAAGTTTATGTGTTAAAAGAAAAAGCTAAGAGATTAGAAAAGAGTAAAGGTATTGACACATCTTGCAAATCATGTGAAGAGCTTAAACTAGAAGTTGAGAAACTCAAAATTACTCAAAATGATCTAATAAAACAAACCACAAAGTTTAAAAAGTTCGATAAGAGCATTTCTTGTGCGGATGAAATCATGAAACTTCAAAAGTCACCCTTTGATAAAACAGGACTAGGATTTACGAAAATAGAAACTTCAAAGGGTCAAACGAAACACGAAAAAAATGCACAAGAAACTAACAAAATTGCTACAGCAGCCTGCGGATCAGACGGAACCCAATCCAGAGTTCCGCCCGTTGGACCCGAAGGTTCCGCCAGGTCTGCTGCTGTAAAACCCTAAAATTCGGATTTCTAATTTACGCCTAATTTTAAATTTTTCCCTAAAGTTGTAATAATATAATTAAACCCTAAACTACATGTTATGTTATATTATACATTTAATAAACATTAAACTAAATACATAACTAATATAAGTATGTTACTAAGTTTAACCTTACCTAAGTCTTGTACACGTATCAATGATGAGTTGGTCCAGTGGTAGGATCTTGGCTTGTTGACCGTGAGGTCTCAAGTTCAAACCCCACTAAGGCTATCTTTGAGATATTAGGAAGTCCCTCTATGAGGGCTTGGCTTGGGTCTACTCAGGTCAAGTCTGAGGGGGCAGGGTTTACCCTTATTAATCGTCGTGCCTTCGGGCGGATTAGTAAGGGGTTCTCCCCCCATCGGGTACTTGAACAAGGCTTACACTTCGAGGGAGCTCTCTAGCGCGGGCCCGGTTAAGACAACGTAAGCTAGACCTCTTGCTGTCGATTCGCGACACGAAGTTTCTTAAGAAATTCACTGTTCAAAAAAAAAAAGTCTTGTACACGTTTTCTTGGTCCTCTATTCCATAAGTTTCACAATATTTAAAAAGGAAAAAAACTTCATAAATTTAGACCATATATCACGCTCAATATATGACACAATCAAAACTAATTGATTTGCAATTGTTACTTTCCTTATTGAAGACTACGCTCCCCTTATTTCCTGCTAATATACGTTTCCTTCCTCTCCCTCCTATTCATACGACAACCAAAATAATAAACTCACAAAGTTCTGCCATATTTTTTTTTCTCTCTCAAGATCAAGGTTCGAATGGTGCTACTGTGGTGATCATATGTGGGTTATAGGGCTGCAGTTGGGTGTTAATTAGTAGGGTTGTGCTTCGTGTCTTGTTCTTCTCCTTTCTTTGTCTCGTTGCAGCAGGTATCACGTCACTCTTGTTCTCTTTATCCATTCGACACCCATGTATGCAAATCTGAATTTTATAACACCTAAACTTAATCAGTTTACAGACTAACTTGTTCGTATAATCTGTTAATTTGCTGCTATTAGTTAATATATAATCACACTTGAATTCGACACATGAGATCATGAATTTATAAGCTTATATTCGGATATCTATGATACTCAAATCTGTTTTGTACCTTTCGACCCATTTTAAAATACGACACAGATTCATAAGAAAAGAATAAAAGACATGCATGGTTTCAAAAAAAAATACATCATAAAATTGTTGTTCGTTTAAATATGAGAATACGTATTAGAACAATATGGATCGAATAATATTTATGCATACACACGGGTAGAAGTTCACATGAAATCATAAAACTTTGTCACATAAAAACATGAAACCTATCACATAAGATAAATTAGGACATGTTATGATCGACATAAATATGCTTCACTTTTTACTTTGTTTGGTACGTTTTACCTTGGTCTTTTTTTTAAACACTCCACAATCATATTTCCACATATTCTTGTCGAGCTAAAAAGAAGTAAAACATGCTGCTTTTTTTCCTTGTTTTCAAATCGCATATCTAATCAAAGGGTTGTGAGGTCTCAATTTTCATGGCTTAAGATCTAAGGTTTGTATTCGGTTATAATATAAAAAGAGTGCGAGTTGATTTCGGCCAAGCTTATGTTATACTGTCATATTAATGGAAGAGATGCATGCATGATATTTAGTATATAAAAAGATGTGTAGGACTTTCGAAATCACAATAGAGTATATAGAGATATGGAGCATGCATGTGGGGTTACGTAGATAAGGGTTGACCATGCATAAGTTGTACGTGGAATGAGCATGTGTATATATCGTATGCACAAATATAAGTTCGTGTGTATATGAGTGAAGTTAAACGATATCGGGTTATAAACGTACAAGTCTTACATGATTTAATAAAATCTTAGGTCATAATGGCATAAATAGTAATATTGTGGACGCGTTAATAAGTTATATAAAATTATGAACGACGGAGTCTAACTTGTCATCTTAATTTTAAAATAATTTGAGTTGACATCCTTAATATTTAATTTTGATAATTTACATTTTGACCCTAAACCTTACTAAATTTACATGATTAACCCTAAACTATTATAATTTTCATTTGTGACCCTAATCTATAAAAGTTTCTAATTATGGAAAGTTACTTAAAATGGTTAAAAAATACTTAAAAGTGAAAAATTATTATTTTTGAAAAGCTGCTATAAAAGGAAAGTTAATAAAAATGGAAAACCGACTAAAATGATAAAGCTGATCTAAAATAAGTTATTAATTACAATACGATCATGAATTCGTGTAGATTCGCTGAAGAAGGAGGTTACTTCCGATCTTTATGTTTCTGTTATTTTGGCACTTGCGGTCTAAGGTACAGATATTCTAACCTTTCAGTAAGGTTTCTTATGACTCATCCACTACTATGATTTCTGATCTTTATACGCCTGATATCCTTGGTTCATTTGATAGTATGATTTCCTATGAAGGCCCTTTTAAAAATATAACCTGATTACTTTTGAGAAAAACTATTTTTGAAATGATTTCTGTGATTACGACACGATGCCAGTTTTATATGAAGGTTTAAATGACTTTTATTAAATGTGTTTTAAAGGAACACTTTTACGATAAAAATGTTTTAAATAATTTTCAAAAGTCATTAATCTGTTTTATTCTCTAAGATTTCTCATGACTTTCTTTAACATCTTTCGATTATTTAACTTCAAATTTTGAACCTTTGCTATGAACCCTTTTGCTATTATGAACCTTTGATTCGAACCTCATGATATGAATCTTTGATTTGGACCTTTGATTTGAACCATTGCTATGATCAATTATATGATCCATATTTGATCGATCCATTTCTGTTATTATTTGCTTGATTTTTGTTGCATGCTATAGTTCTTATTCTTATAGCATTTCTATGCCCTATTTGTTACCCATTATTTGATTAATTTGTAGCCAGTCATGGGGAGTCCATGGCCTTGCCACTGATGCACCAGTGGTATTGACACTATCTGTGGAGGTGGGTTTTAGTCCACAGCGTTCCCTTTAAGCTAGCTATTCAGGCCTATATTTACTATTGTATATGTTTACTTAGCCTAGAGCTTTGTGCATATATATTTGTTTTGTAGGGGGCGTATGGATGCATCCTAGGTACTTTGTTTAGTATTATTTGGTGAATGTTTCGGTGTGTGTGCAATACACCCCTTTCACATTTGGTACAATGGAGGTCATGACTCCTATGTACAATTAGTATATATATTGTTGGGCATTCCTATTTGTTCTACTTCTCTATGATTTTTATTATCTTGTTATCTCTAATGTGATTAACTTATGCTTGCTTTAATTCTTTTGCTTACACTTATGACTCATTGCATTTCGTTGATTATCTGATATTCATTATCCGTATTTCCTTTGATCACATACCATGTTTCCATATTCTTGATTTCTATCTCAGCAGGTTCACTTGAACCTATGTCTTATTCACCTTCGTTTTCCTTTTGCTATTAGTTTTCGTTTGTTTATATCTGTTCACTGGGCTTTTTAAGCTCAGCCGCATTTCTTTTCCTGCGGCAGGTTGTTAGAAGGAAGCTGGGGTTGGGTGAAGAGTGCTTAGGAGCTCTTAGTGGACTAAACTGTTGATAGCTCCCAATGGATTAGAGATAGACTTAGAGATTTCCTTCTTGGTTCTTAACTTGTAATTAATTTGGAAGTTGAAATGCTTAGAATTAGTCCTTTATCTTTTCTTTAGAACCGTTTTTGTGAATCTTGTATTATTAATGTATTCCGATTGCTTATGTTCTAATTTGACCCCATAATGTTACACTTTAGCCCTTTTCAGGTTCGGGTGTTACAGCTACAGCAGTAACTCCATCCACATCGGATCGTTCAAAATTTGTTAAAGTTACGTATAAAAATGGAACAAAACCCATGTTTAAAACTAGAGTAGGACTTAGTAAAATGAATTTAGAGCTAAGACTACTCAACCAAGACCTAAGACTCCAATTCCCAAACGCCCCTTTCCAAAGAGCAACTTCAACGCTCGACCAAACTACCAACATGTTTGGAACCAAAACACTCCTGGACATTACCAAACTCCAAAGTACATGCCATGGAACCCTTATGCTCTATTTTCATACTTGGAACAAGTTAATGGTATGTTTAACCAAAATGGACCCATGAGAAATTGGGGACCAAACGTTTGAGTGTTTTTCATAAAATAGGTGTGCCTCAAAGTTTGTTTTGGAACCGAATGAATGGATTAAAGATAGCGGTTGTTCAAGGCACATGACGGGTAACAAAAGCCTCTTCACTTCTTATCACAAATGTGACGGAGGTAAGGTTACGTTTGGTAGTAATGCTAAGAGCAAAATCATCGAAAAAGGTACAATCTCTCATGACTCCCTTTTTATAGATGATGTAGCTCATGTTGATAACTTAGGTTTTAATCTCCTTAGCATTAGTCAACTTTGTCGTAATAAGTATAATGTCCTTTTTAGTGAAAACGGAAGTGAGATACTTAAAGATGGTATAACCATAGCCAAAGGTGTCCTTAAGAACAACGTATATGTCATGAAGATGGATCCAACATCTAGAGACAAACTTTGTCTTACCTCATTAGATGAATCTTCAACTTTATGGCATAGACGTTTAGGACACGCTAACATGAGACTAATCCAAAACCTCTCCTCCAAAGACTTAGTTCGAAACCTACCTAAGTTGAAATACGACCAACACTTTTGTGATGCTTGCAAAGTCGGTAAACAAGTCCATAGTAGCCATAAGGCTAAAAACTTGGTTTCTACATCTAGGTGTCTAGAACTTTTGCATATGGATTTATTTGGTCCATCCGCTATACAAAGTTATGGAGGTAACTTCTACACTTTGGTTATATTTGATGATTACTCAAGATATACTTGGATAAAATTTTTGAAAAGTAAAAATGAAGCTTTTGATAAATTTGAGATTCTAAGTAAGAAAATTCAAAATCAAGTAGGGTCTAATATTGTGTCTATTAGAACGGATCACGGTCGTGAATTTGATAATGAATTTTAATTTGGAAACTTTTGTGATATTAGTGGTATTACTCATACCTTTTCGGCTCCACGTACTCCTCAATCTAATGGTGTAGTATAACGTAAAAACCAGACATTGCAAGAGATGAGTAGAACAATGCTTAATGAACAAAACATTCCACAAAAGTTCTGGTGTAATGTCGTTGACACATCAACGTACATTTTAAATCGAATCTTAATCAGACTATTTTTGAATAAAACTCCTTATGAACTATATAAAGGTAAAAAGCCTACATTAGGATACTTTAGAGTGTTTGGGAGTAAATGTTTCATTCTTAACACCAAGGATTATCTCACCAAATTTGACCCAAAGTCTTATGAAGGTGTATTTCTTGGATATTCACAAAATAGTAAAGCGTACATTGTTTTGAACAAAGAAACCTTAAGAGTCGAGGAATCGTTGAACGTAACTGATGAGGCGAAAAATGAACCACTTTTAGGGGGTCATTTAAGCCCGGAATTAAATTTATTTGATCAAATATTACCCTAGATCGTTCCTTTGTGATTTTAGGGGGTCCAGAAGTTTTGCATGAGTTTACTCTTGACGGCGTCACGTGTAAAAATCTGGAAATTTTACCAGTTTTGTTTTTCTAACGGAGTCTTAAAGTTTTTGTTGAATTAGTAGTTTTATAATCTCCAGGAAATCTGCAAACTTCATTCCACAAGCATTATATCTTATTTTGTTTTCTAGGATTTAGTAACATATGTAGATTGCCGCCGATTTTATGCGAGGTTGCCTTGTCTGTTTTCTCAGGATTTACAGGTTATGTATGACAAGAAGATGATTTATTTTTCTGGAAGGGAAGCTTTGATTGTTCATTTTCTTGGAGGAAGATTTAACCTGGCCACCTTATTATCCATACCGAGCGAATCAGGGGAGTATTTGATTTCATTCGTTTTACTTATTTCACTTTTACATTCTTTACTTGAACATTGGGGACAATGTTCATCTTAAGTGTAAGGGGAGGGTAAAATGATGATACCTTACAGATACACTTTCGCTTGAGTTTGTTTGTTTGATAGTAGATGTGTAATAAAACTATGAGAAATACTTGTTAGTGCAATTTTAGCGCCAAATTTAAAATTTTTTACAACATTTAGGACTGAAACTTTAGCCATAGCAAGCGTCTCATGGATAGGAGATTGTATGACTAGCACATAACCGTATCATTCAGAAAAATTTTCCACCCAAATATGTGAGGTTCGCCTTTAGATTTGATAGGAAAAGCATTCACTATTAGTGCTTATGAGTGTACCGGTAGCATTTAGATTCTAGAACTTGCGTTAGTGATGCATCTCGAGACCGCTAGTGAGACTACATTCGTGTAGTAGGATTTACTACATGATAAGAGGCATTAGGATCACCCTTGTGTTAAACCCGTATCATAATTACTTGACCATTTAAGTCATATTACTTGGCTAGTTAAGTCAACTAATTTTTCCCACACCTTAGCGTTATACTCATTTTTAGTTTTAGTACACGAAACCCCTAGTACACCCCTCCGAGCCTATATTTTCGTTTCAAACTTTAAGCGTTTTACTTAAAGGAAGAATTTGTTACACCCCACTTAAATGTACACCCAAATCACCTTAGCCTTCCGTGTATGCACTCATCTTTGGTGCATTATTGTTATTTGTTAAACCCTAAGTTAATTATCTAATTGATTACATGGTTGCTAAGTCGAGTCATATCCTTGTACATATTGTTTTGGGACGATTGGGACTCATGGGTAAAGTACTTATTTTATGGAGTAATGGGGAAGAACATCATTTATTACCCCCGTATGTGCGTTAATCTTAAAAGTACTCCAAGTGTTTTGATTCTCTTAATTCGAGTCATTAGATTATTTTATTGTAAAGTATGTAAAAATTCAAGTGTAAGGGTGATGAGTGCTCAAACACTCGTCGTTTTTGATATATTTAAACTGCCAAAACGCACAAAAACAATCAAAAAGATATCAAAATACTTAAATTATCCCAGGGATTGTGTTTTATGTGTTTTAAAAGCAAAATGAGCAAAAACAAAGAAAAAACGTACAAAGTTTGCAATATTGGCAGTTTCAGTCCCCCAAGTTTCAAAACTTGTCAAATTTAGTCCCTATGCATTTATTTTGAAAGGAAAAGTCAACCCAAGGTTTTGAAAGTCAAAAATTACAAAATATTACACTTGGGTAACAAGTTTTCCAAAATTACAAGTTTAGTCCCTGAAAATCCAAAAATGGCAAAATAGGTCCTTGGGAAATTTTGAAATTTGAAAAATGGAAAAATGGTTTTGGAACTTTGGATTTATATCAATTGTGGTCCTTGGATGCACTTGGGAAAATTACCATTTCAGTCCCTAAACTTTTGCAAAATTACAAAATTGGTCCTTGTAACTTACAACCTAGCCGGACCCTTATTATTTCCAAAACCCAAAACACATCCCAATCCAATCCATTCCCACCCCTAAGCCCAGTCCACCCGGCCCACTTTCAAAATAATAAAAACCCACGGGGTCAAACGGTCAACGAAGGTCAAAACGACCTTTGACCCTCCTTCTTCCCCAACACTAGAGCGCAAAACCAGGGAGACAATCTCCCCCCTCCTCACCTTTTTCACCAATTCCCTCTCCCACAATTAATAATCCCCACCTAACAAACCCACCACAATTAATACCCTCAACAACACCCACCAGTACTACTAAAAATTGCCCCGACCCTCTTTTGGTGCCAAAATCGTGATCAAAGGCTAGGAATGATCTCAAAGAAATTCAATGGTGAGGATTTGGTCAAGGGGTCAACACAAAGACCATGGCACCATCAGATTTCAAAAAGAGCCCATGTGGAAGACTTAGGTCCTAGTTTTTGCCTCGTTATATATTATAGCTCATGTTTGAGCATGATAGTGTGTAATCTTTTAGTTTTTATGTATTTTCAGTTTATTTTTAATGTATTGTAACTTTTTTTTATCAATGAAAGTCTGTTTTTAAGTTTAAGTCTCATTTTCACTTTTCAAGTTCTATTTCAAATCTGCAAGTTCTAATCAAATCTTTTAATGTGAGTACAAGTAATTCAGATGCTTATGTAAACTCAGAAACAAGGTTTTGAAAGCTTTATAAGCTTGTGTGAACAGACTAAACTCAGTTTTCAATAATTACTAAAAAAATTAAGAAAAAAAATCAAAAATAAATAAAAAACTGGTGATCATTGATTGAAGAAGCTTGGAGCACAGTTTATTAAGGATGCATGTGGGTTAGGTACCTCATGGGAGGGCATTAGGATTGGTTCATTTGATCTTTGTTATTTGGCAGCTTGGCTTGGAAGGCTTATGTAAGCCTCACTTTTGATTTTTACTCTCTCAAGTAGTTTAGTTAGTTGTTATTGTCTAAAATACTTAGTTATTGCTTATCATAATAGTTGTATTCAGTATATTGCATTGTGGTTTCTTGTTAACTTAGTTTTACTCAGTTTCAAATTTTTAAAGGGGTGTTTGGTTGTAGGTTATTTACACTGCTCTACTTGTTCATTTGTGCCATTCTGTATTTCAGTTCATTGTTTGGGTGGAATAAGGCTCAGGGAAACAAGTTACTTGGTACTAAAACACACAAAAGTCAAAATCACTAAGAAGTGATCACCACAGTTAACTGTGGTGAGTTTTCAAGTCCAAATCCATCAAACCTTTTCATAAGTTGAAGTTTTTACTTAAGTTAGCTTTAATATAGCTTATCATAACATCTTTAGTCATTAAATCAGCAATACAAGTTCATAAAAGTCAAATCTCAAGTTTTTCTAAAAAGTCAAAAAGCTCAAATCTCAAATTTTTGCCAAAATGACATGAATTAAATAGATTTTTGTGTTTTGATTCAAGGTCTGAAACTTGTTGAGATCAAAGTTTACCAGTAGAACTATAAGTCCATGCATTTGTTTGATTTTTACAAATTTTTTATATGGACTAATTTGCCCTTGGAACTGACCTGCAGGGCAAAGTAGTTGCCCTGTCTCAGCAGACCTCAGCTCACCCATCACCTTTGGTGGTGGATTGTGGCTAACCTTGTGGGTCCCACACCTCCAACTTGGTACCATTCAACCCCCCTCCTACCCAGGATTAAGGGTTGACCATTTGTTTGACCTGTAGACCAGTGGACCCCACTTAGTTTGGCATCAAAAGTCTGTCCCCAGACTGCCTCAGAACCAAATAAGCCAAGTGCTTATTTTGGTGTTGTAGCTTATTTAAACAGCTTATTTGTGTGCTATTTGCTTAAACTTGTTCATTGTACTTAATTGCATCTGTTTTCACCAAAGTGGACCCCACACAAGCTGATTTTGGCTTATTTCCACTCTGGGTCAATAAAAGTCAACTGTTAAGGTTTTAAGCACTTGAAGTGCTTATTTCCTTGACCACAGTCAAAGTTACTTCACAAAAGTTGTCTAAAATCTTGTAATAAGCAGTTTGGAAAAAGAAAATGTCAAATAAGCCCAACTTAATAGAAGTGATAGCTTCTATTTAAGCCAATTGGCTTATTCATCAACTTATTAATAAGCAATTTCCATTTTTACAATTTTCCTAGGCTTCTGGTGTATTAAAACAATTTCTGTAATTTTTTCAGATTTTTCTTTTATCATTTAGTATTTTTCTTAATTAAAAATAGTTTTTAGTACTTATTAAATAGTTAATAATTAATAATAATTAATTAGTAAATCAGAAAAATATTAATTAAGTTTTAAAATTAGTTTTTAGTTATTTTTAATTTTTCCAAATTTTATTTTCACTTTTCTAGTGTATTTTAATAATTAATTAGAATTTAGGTTATTTTAAATAATTAAAAAAAGTTATTAATAATTAGTAATAATTAATTAAATAGTCTTAAAAATATATTTTCATTTCTAAAATTAGTTTTATAGTATTTTAGATTTTTCTAAGTTTAATTTTTATTTTTCCAAGTTAATTTTCTATTTATTTATCATTTAGGTTAATTTAGTTAATTAAAAGTAATTAGAAAATTAGTATTTAATTAATATTAAATAATTAATTAGTGTAAAAATTAGTTTTAAATTTCTAAAAATTTTCTTTCATCATTAGGTTTGTAAAAAGTTAATTTTCATACCAGTAGCCTTTCCAGATCACTGTATTAACGTTTTTGTACGTTTGTTCACGTCTTCGGCAAACGTACGGTTTTTAAGTTTTAGGTGATATCTTCTCAACCTCAGTTCTCGTAATCATTCACATAGCTTTCCTAAGCTATTTATGTTAATAATCTCCAAATAATTCTCACAACAAACCCTTTCTGTGAATAAACACCCGATCACAAAGCACGCTAAAGTTACAATTCACACCTCAACGGGATTTAACGACCCGGTGATACCTTATATTACCCGGAGTATTGATCTAAGCTATTTGACTTTGTTGACCATTCCTTGGTCAATATAAGTTGGTGGTTTAGCATCAATCAATTTTTGGCGCCGCTGCCGGGGAGGTGTGCGCGTTTCTGCAGCGTCTTTTGAGATTAGTGTTATCTCACCTCACTCATTGTACAAATACCATCACTTGTGAATATTTTCAAAATCAAAACACATAAAAAAGTCATTGACACTTTTCCTAAAGTGTTAAAACACCAAAAAAAAAGTAAAAAACAACAAAACATATTGTAACGTTTTCTGATTCGGTTTTCTTTTAAGGTGATTCTTAAAGAGAAACGATTCTGGATTACGGGACGATAACAAAAATATTGTCCAAAAAGTTTTTATCGCTAGTGCATGCGCACTCGTTCTTCAAGGTCCACTAGCCCATTACGTGAGCTGGTCCGGAAACCTCGAAGACCTCGTAGACGTTCTGCACCAACAGTCGGATCTGAAATCCGAGCTGTTCCACCTTCAGCTGTCATCATGGCGGCTGAACCCACTATGAATGAGCTTCTCCAAGCACCCGTCGAGGGTTACGGAGATGCTATCGTTGTTCCGGCAATCATGGCCGAAAATTTTGAGCTTAAAACAGGGCTGATAAACCTGGCCACATCACGTCAATTCTACGGTTATGAGAGGGACGATCCTCAAGATCACATTCGATGGTTCAATAAAATCACATACACCATCAAATGCAAAGATGTCCCCTGTGAAGCAATCAAACTTCTTCTCTTCCTATTCTCCCTGGAGGGACAAGCCCGGATTTGGCTTGAAAAACAACCTCCACGATCTATTGAGACATGGGAAGATCTTGTGAAAAAGTTCGTAAATGAATTCTTTCCTCCTTCCAAAACCACGAGTCTCAAGAATGAGATCATGAAATTCACGCAGAAATTTGATGAATCCTTTAGTGAGGCATGGGATCGTTACAAGGAATTGCTCCGAAAATGCCCTCACCACGGGTTCTCCGATCTCATGCAACTTGATACTTTCTACAATGGTGTAAGCCAATCCGATCAAGACTCTCCAAATGCCTCCGCTGGAGGTAACTTCTTGAATCGCACCACAAAGGATGCTTTAGCGATCATTGAGAATAAATCTAAGGTCCGCATTCCCCGAAGCAAATCGGTTGTTTCCCAAGGGAATGTTGTTCCTTCTTCCTCATCGCCCGTGGCTCAGTCTAGCACCGATGCTAGACTTGACAAACTCACGGAAGCAATTCATGCATTGGTTATCACCAAAAGCCAGAAAATTTCTTCTCCTCATTCTTCTCCACGAACTGAAGTAAAAAAGATAGAAGTTTGTGTCACTTGTGGTGGTCCACACTCATATTATAATTGCACTGCCACCGAAGGCAATCCATTCGAAGTAAATGCAATAGCCGGCAATTCCAACCAAGGAGGTAACCAATACCGTCCTCAAGTGGAACCAAATTACCGGGCTAGCAACCAGGGTGGACCACCCGGTTTTCCTACACCTCAAAATCCAAATAGGTTTAATCCTAATCCACCAAGGGGGCCTAATATGCAAAATCAAAATCCTGCCCCCGTCAATCAGTACCCACCCCAAAGGGGTAATCAAGGGTATTCAGCTCCGAATTATCACGATCCCCTCCCAAACGAGCTCAATAACTACATCAAAGTTAATGAGACCAAAATGAGGGCAATGCAAAATCAAATCTCAAATTTGAAGAATGATTTCCAATCATCAATAGCCAAACAGGGTCATGAGCTGAAGAGTGAGTTGATGGCAACAAACAACAAAATTGATCAATCTCAAAACAAGATTGAGAATATGTTTGCCAGTCTTATGAGTCATCTCACTCCACCCTCTACATCAGGAGGTCTCCCGGCTAATACAGTTGTTAACCCCAAGGGTGAACTCAAAGCTATTACTACACGCAGTGGTAAAGCTTATGAAGAGCCGCCACTTCCTCCTATTCCTCCTCCTCTTTATTCCGAGGAAGTGAAAATTGAGCCTGAGGTAACCACGGACAAGGTGCAATCTCCTAGCCCACGAAGTACCGCACACGTCCACCCTCAGGTTATGCCAGAAATTGTACCAAAACCAGGACTTGTACCAAAACCGGGAGTTGTGTTTGAACCATCAACAACTCCTGAAGAGAACCCTAAATCCAAACCTTCACTACCATATCCATCTAGGTTACAAGACCAGAAGCTCCGCGAAAAAGCAAACCATCAAATGGAAAAGTTTTTTCAAATCTTCCGTGATATTCATTTTGATATCAGTTTCGCGGATGCTCTCCTGTTGATGCCTAAATTCGCATCGACAATCAAAAATCTGTTGAACAATAAAGAGAAGCTATTCGAAATGGCTCGAACTCCACTCAATGAAAACTGCTCTGCAGTTCTTCTGAAAAAGCTTCCCAAGAAGCTAGGAGATCCTGGAAAATTTCTCATTCCATGTGTTTTTCCCGGAATGGTTGAGTGCTTCGCCCTAGCCGATCTAGGTGCGAGCATCAACTTGATGCCTTATTCAATATGGAAAAAGCTCTCTCTTCCAGAACTCACAACCACCTGCATGACTCTCGAGCTGGCAGACCGCTCAACATCTCGTCCCCTCGGCATTGCCGAGGATGTATTTGTGAAAGTGGGAAATTTCCACTTTCCGGCAGATTTTGTGGTTGTGGATTTCGATGCTGACCCACGAGTTCCTCTCATTCTTGGGAGAGGATTCTTAAGGACGGGTCGTGCGTTAATTGATGTGCACGAAGAGGAAACAACTCTTCGTGTTGGTAATGAAGCTGTAACCTTTAACCTCGATCAAACTTCGAGGTACTTGATGTCGCGTCTGAGGAGTACGCTCAAGAGGTTTTAGGTTTTGTCGATGATTCTCCGAGTGAAAACTTCACTCCATCTTCTCACCCCATTATTGCCAATTCTTCTCCTTCCCTCACTCCGTTTGAGGGAAGTGACTTCGTCTTAGAAGAAATTGAGGCCTATCTCAACAGTGATTCGATTCCCGATGGAATCGATAACCAAGAGATTGACCTCGAGGGGGATGTTCTCATTCTTGAAAAGTTATTAAACGAAGATCCCTCTCCTCTTCCTGTTCTACCACAAACACTTCATAAGGAGGAAGTCAAAAATGTTGAGAAAACTGATGACTTTCCCGCAGTTGAACTTAAGGACTTGCCGCCTCATCTTGAATATGCATTTCTGGAGGGTGATGATAAATTACCCGTCATAATTGCTAAAGACTTTAGTGTTGAGGAAAAGGCTGCTCTTATAAAGGTTTTGAAGTCTCATAAGCGAGCAATTGCTTGGCGTCTCTCCGACATCAAGGGCATCGACCTTGAGTTTTGTACTCACAAGATATTAATGGAGGATGACTTCAAACCTGCGGTCCAACATCAAAGAAGGGTGAATCCAAAAATTCACGAGGTTATCAAACAAGAGGTTTTAAAACTTTTTGATGCCGGATTGATTTACCCTATCTCGGACAGTCCTTGGGTCAGCCCAGTTCATTGTGTTCCAAAAAAGGGTGGCATTACTGTTGTCACAAACGAGGAAAATGAGTTAATTCCAACTCGTTTGGTTACGGGTTGGCGCGTCTGCATTGATTATCGTAAATTGAATGACGCCATCCGTAAGGATCATTTTCCTCTGCCCTTTATGGATCAGATGCTCGAGAGATTAGCGGGAATGAGTACTATTGCTTCCTCGATGGTTTCTCGGGTTACTTTCAGATTCCCATTGACCCGCAAGACCAAGAAAAGACCACTTTTACGTGCCCCTATGGAACTTTCGCATATAAACGTATGCCATTTGGCCTATGTAATGCTCCGGGCACGTTTCAAAGATGTATGATGGCCATTTTTTCCGACATGATCGGGAAAAGTATGGAGGTCTTTATGGACGATTTCTCGGTCATTGGGGATTCGTTTAAATCATGTCTCTCCCATTTAGACAGCATGCTAAAACGTTGTGAAGACACAAAGTTATGTCTAAATTGGGAGAAGAGTCACTTTATGGTCAAAAAGGGCATTGTCCTCGGCCATAAAATTTCAAAAAACGGGATTGAGGTTGACCGTCCCAAAGGGGACGTCATTGCAAAATTGCCTCATCCCACGACTGTGAAAGGTGTTAGGAGCTTTTTGGGTCACGCCGGTTTTTACCGTAGGTTTATTCAAGATTTTTCTAAAATCGCCCGGCCTATGACCCATCTCCTCGAGAAGGATGCTCCTTTTATCTTCTCCCCTGAGTGCATCGAAGCCTTTGAAACATTAAAGAAAAGGCTTACAGAGGCACCGATTCTTGTTGCCCCCGATTGGGACTTGCCCTTCGAGCTCATGTGTGATGCTAGTGATTATGCGATAGGGGCAGTCTTGGGGCAACGCAAAACAAAACATTTTCAGCTTATACACTATGCCAGCAAGACTATGACCGAGGCTCAAAGTCATTACACCACCACTGAAAAAAAATTATTAGCTGTGGTGTATGCTTTTGAAAAATTCCGGCCATACTTGATTCTGACTAAAAGCATAGTGTATACGGATCATTCGGCTTTGAAGTATCTATTTGCAAAACAAGATGCAATGCCGAGACTCCTCCATTGGGTTCTCCTCCTTCAGGAATTTGATATCATTATTCGTGATAAAAAAGGAGCTGAGAACCTAGCTGCTGATCATCTCTCCCGTTTTTAAAACCCTCACCAAAATGCTTTCGAGAAAAAGGAAATAAATGAAACATTTCCTCTCGAAACCCTCAATATGGTTTCATTTCGTGGAGACTCGATTACCCCATGGTTTGCCGACTTTGCAAACTATCTTGTGGGTAATTTCATTGTAAAAGGGATGTCGTCCCAACAAAAAAATAAATTTTTCAAAGATGTCAAACATTACTTTTGGGACGACCCCTACTTGTTCAAGATATGCGCGGATCAAGTCATCCGGCGGTGTGTGTATGGTCAGGAAGCCACTGAAATTTTAAAGGCTTGCCATGCTGGTCCCACGGGGGGCCACCACAATCCCAACTACACCGCCAAAAAGGTGTTTGATTCCGGCTTTTATTGGCCCTCGATCTACAAGGATGCCCAAGATTTGGTCAAGTCCTGTGACGCTTGTCAGCGTCACGGAAATATTTCACAAAAGAATGAAATGCCTCAGAATACAATTCAAGTTTGTGAAATCTTTGATATCTGGGGCATCGACTTTATGGGGCCATTTCCATCCTCTCACGGCAACAAATACATACTCGTGGCAGTTGACTACTTGTCAAAATAGGTTGAAGCGAAAGCTTTACCCACAAATGATGCCCGAGTAGTTGTGAAATTTTTAAAAGCTCTTTTTGCCCGATTCGGAACTCCACGTGCTATTATTAGTGATCGTGGTACGCACTTCTGTAATGACAAATTCGACAAAGTCATGCAAAAGTACGGTGTAACTCACCGTCTTTCTACTGCGTACCACCCTCAGACGAGTGGACAAGTCGAAGTTTCCAATCGGGGCATTAAAAGAATATTGGAAAGAACCGTAGGTGAAAATCGTGCATCGTGGTCGGACAAATTAGATGATGCACTTTGGGCTTTCTGTACGGCTTACAAAACACCCATTGGGTGTACGCCTTATAAACTTGTGTACGGGAAAGCATGCCATCTTTCGATCGAGCTTGAGCACAAGGCCTATTGGGCCCTCAAGCATGCCAATTTTGACCTCAAAACGGCGGGTGATCATAGGAAAGTTCAACTAAATGAATTAAACAAACTTCGTGAACAAGCTTACGAGAACTCTTTGATCTACAAAGAAAAGACAAAGAAGATTCATGACTCAAAAATCAAAAACCGTGTTTTCAACGTTGGTGATCGAGTCCTTCTTTTCAACTCTAGACTCAAGATCTTCTCGGGAAAGCTCAAAACCCGATGGACTGGTCCATTCACTATCACAAAAGTTTATCCTTATGGTACCGTCGAATTATCTCAAAATGACGGTCCAAATTTCAATGTGAATGGACATCGTTTAGAGCACTACTTTGGAGAAGACGTACCATCCATGGTCGTCCCGGATCTCCAAACTTTCCCCAAGGACAATTGAATTCGGGGATCGAGTCAAGCTAGCGACTCGATGAACAAAAACAATAGCACAATACGGGTTTTCACCCGTATCTCTGATTCTTTCTATTTTCTACCACCTAGTGTGGGGGAATGGCCAACCCCCCGCTGTTTGAAAAAATGTATATATGTATATAAGTTCAAAAAAAAAAAAAAAAAAAAAAAAAAAAAAAAAAAAAAAAAAAAGTTGTATATATATTGAAATAAAGTGAAATTTGGTATTTCCGCAGTTAGATTTGAATCTTGTCTTTTTCATTCAAAGGGTCGGCATAATAGCCGGGACTTTGAATATTGAGGACAATATTCATTTCTAAGTGTGGGGGGAAATTCTAGCGAATTTTATCAAAATATCTTCTAATACCCCCGTTTTTGGCCAAAATTTTCAAAAATTTTTCACTTTATTTCAAAATTTTTGTGGTAATCAGTCCGCTAGGTCTAACCGACAAAGGGATTGGCTAATCCAGGAGCAAACGGCTCTTGGTAAAGATAACTCAAATCCGTTGACGGCTTGCAATTTGCCCAAAATTGTATGGTTCCTCAACTCCCCAAAAACAAATGAGTTGGCTAGCCCGCAAGATTATGGCTTGTGGTAAAGGCCGTGGAAAATCCATAATTGGTAATCAGCTCACCAAGATGTTGACTAGGTCCATCAAGATGCTGGCTAGTCCAGGAGCAAACGGCTCTTGGTAAAGACTAAACAAATCCGTTGAAAGCTGGTGGTTTGCTCAAAATCACACGGTTATCAGGTGTGCCACAGTTCTTACACCTGGCTACTCCAGAAGTAATGGCTTTTGGTAAAGAGTTTAAAATCATCAAGTTTTCTAAAAAGATTGCTAGGGACTAGCAATAGTTTAGTGTGGGGGATTGATGAGTGCTCAAACACTCGTCGTTTTTGATATATTTAAACTACCAAAACGCACAAAAACAATAAAAAAGATATCAAAATACTTAAATTATCCCAGGGATTGTGTTTTATGTGTTTTAAAAGCAAAATGAGCAAAAACAAAGAAAAAACGTACAAAGTTTGCAATATTGGCAGTTTCAGTCCCCCAAGTTTCAAAACTTGTCAAATTTAGTCCCTATGCATTTATTTTGAAAGAAAAAGTCAACCCAAGGTTTTGAAAGTCAAAAATTACAAAATATTACACTTGGGTAACAAGTTTTCCAAAATTACAAGTTTAGTCCCTGAAAATCCAAAAATGGCAAAATAGGTCCCTGGGAAATTTTGAAATTTGAAAAATGGAAAAATGGTTTTGGAACTTTGGATTTATATCAATTGTGGTCCTTGGATGCACTTGGGAAAATTACCATTTCAGTCCCTAAACTTTTGCACTGCTCTACTTGTTCATTTGTGCCATTCTGTATTTCAGTTCATTGTTTGGGAGGAATAAGGCTCAGGGAAACAAGTTACTTGGTACTAAAACACACAAAAGTCAAAATCACTAAGAAGTGATCACCACAGTTAACTGTGGTGAGTTTTCAAGTCCAAATCCATCAAACCTTTTCATAAGTTGAAGTTTTTACTTAAGTTAGCTTTAATATAGCTTATCATAACATCTTTAGTCATTAAATCAGCAATACAAGTTCATAAAAGTCAAATCTCAAGTTTTTCTAAAAAGTCAAAAAGCTCAAATCTCATATTTTTGCCAAAATGGCATGAATTAAATAGATTTTTGTGTTTTGATTCAAGGTCTGAAACTTGTTGAGATCAAAGTTTACCAGTAGAACTATAAGTCCATGCATTTGTTTGATTTTTACAAATTTTTTATATGGACTAATTTGCCCTTGGAACTGACCTGCAGGGCAAAGTAGTTGCCCTCTCTCAGCAGACCTCAGCTCACCCATCACCTTTGGTGGTGGATTGTGGCTAACCTAGTGGGTCCCACACCTCCAACTTAGTACCATTCAACCCCCCTCCTACCCAGGATTAAGGGTTGACCATTTGTTTGACCTGTAGACCAGTGGACCCCACTTAGTTTGGCATCAAAAGTCTGTCCCCAGACTGCCCAGAACCAAATAAGCCAAGTGCTTATTTTGGTGTTGTAGCTTATTTAAACAGCTTATTTGTGTGCTATTTGCTTAAACTTGTTCATTGTACTTAATTGCATCTGTTTTCACCAAAGTGGACCCCACACAAGCTGATTTTGGCTTATTTCCACTTTGGGTCAATAAAAGTCAACTGTTAAGGTTTTAAGCACTTGAAGTGCTTATTTCCTTGACCACAGTCAAAGTTACTTCACAAAAGTTGTCTAAAATCTTGTAATAAGCAGTTTGGAAAAAGAAAATCTCAAATAAGCCCAACTTAATAGAAGTGATAGCTTCTATTTAAGCCAATTGGCTTATTCATCAACTTATTAATAAGCAATTTCCATTTTTACAATTTTCCTAGGCTTCTGGTGTGTTAAAACAATTTCTGTAATTTTTTCAGATTTTTATTTTATCATTTAGTATTTTTCTTAATTAAAAATAGTTTTTAGTAATGATTAAATAGTTAATAATTAATAATAATTAATTAGTAAATCAGAAAGATATAAATTAAGTTTTAAAATTAGTTTTTAGTTATTTTCAATTTTTCCAAATTTTATTTTCACTTTTCTAGTGTATTTTAATAATTAATTAGAATTTAGGTTATTTTAAATAATTAAAAAAAGTTATTAATAATTAGTAATAATTAATTAAATAGTCTTAAAAATATATTTTCATTTCTAAAATTAGTTTTATAGTATTTTAGATTTTTCTAAGTTTAATTTTTATTTTTCCAAGTTAATTTTCTATTTATTTATCATTTAGGTTAATTTAGTTAATTAAAAGTAATTAGAAAATTAGTATTTAATTAGTATTAAATAATTAATTAGTGTAAAAATTAGTTTTAAATTTCTAAAAATTTTCTTTCATCATTAGGTTTGTAAAAAGTTAATTTTCATACCAGTAGCCTTTCCAGATCACTGTATTCACGTTTTTGTACGTTTGTTCACGTCTTCGGCAAACGTACGGTTTTTAAGTTTTAGGTGATATCTTCTCAACCTCAGTTCTCGTAATCATTCACATAGCTTTCCTAAGCTATTTATGTTAATAATCTCCAAATAATTCTCACAACAAACCCTTTCTGTGAATAAACACCCGATCACAAAGCACGCTAAAGTTACAATTCACACCTCAACGGGATTTAACGACCCGATGATACCTTATATTACCCGGAGTATTGATCTAAGCTATTTGACTTTGTTGACCATTCCTTGGTCAATATAAGTTGGTGGTTTAGCATCAATCAAAGGGGAATTTCCATTCCCTATGATGTATTATTTTGGATGGTAGGGTAAGAGTGTATGCAAAAAAAAAAAAAAAAAAAAAAAAAAAAAAAAAAAAAAAAAAAACATTCGGACTACCATCCCTTTTTATTCTATGTTCATTTTATGTTTTTGTTCTTTTTGATTTATTAGCTTAAGTCGAGTCTAGTCTTGACTTAGCAACGCCATATTGTACATGTAATTAACCAAGATTGTTAACTCGCCACCAGTAAAGACTGCATATATCCAACAAAACCGTGTATTTCATATCCCTACACCTAACGTTACAACCCTTTAAAAGACCTCTTTGATAGTTTATCCTAGGTGCTTACGCCATGTGGTGGAGGTTTGATCCTTTCCCAAGCCTATGGTAATCTATTTTGCTATGACAGGTAGTGAGAGATATTTTCCATTTCCATATTGTAATTTATACTTTATTACACCCGAGAGATGTGAGTATCTAAACACTATTTGTGAGGTACTAGTGTATGACCTCCGTGCTTGTCTTTGGTCTTTAGTGGAACGATTATTTGTTGTAATTACTTTTATATTAGTGTTAAATGACCCCTAACTTGTATTTTGATTAGAATAAAAGCGCATTTGCTTGAGGACAAGCAAATCTCAAGTGTAAGGGTATATGATGAGGCGAAAAATGAACCACTTTTAGGGGGTCATTTAAGCCCGGAATTGAATTTATTTGATCAAATATTACCCTAACTCGTTCCTTTTGTGATTTTAGGTACTTTGGGAGTGAAATCTGGAAAAGGAAGCAATTCGGACGTTTTTGGAGCATAAAAGTGAAGAAAACGCCAAAGTCTTAATTTTCCATGCTGAGAACAGTGCATGACGGCGTCAAGAAGGAAATCCTGACGGCGTCAAGAGTAAAATCCATGACGTCCCAGAAGAAACCTGAAGGCGTCACAACAAGAGCGTCAAGGGTTAAAATCATGACGGCCTGCATAAGGTGTACACATGACGGCGTCAGCTCCAGATCTAGGCAGTCCGAGGAACTATTTGGCGGCGAGATGACGGCGTCAGACATTTGTTCTTGACGCCGTCACCTTCTAAAATCTATATATAGTTTTCTAATTTTCATTCATAAAGGAGGAACTTGTGTGGAGAAACCCTAGGGCCGAACCTTGTACGTATTTTACAGCTTTTTCAAGGGTTTTCGGCCCTTGAATTCTTACATGTGCTATTGAGATAAGTCTTCTCTTAATTCAATCAATATGTCTATGTGTTGGTTGTCTATATCTTGTGCTTGTCTTGATTTCAACATGCTAGGCTAGATTTATCTTGTGTTTGCTTAGATCTAATGAAACCTAGACGTTAATTATGTGTTGATTACTTGTTTATGGTTGTATTGGATGAATGATTTCAATGTTAGGCTTAAGAAAACTGGCAGATCTCCATTTGGTAACATGCATGAACGTCTTAGGAAACATGAACCGATGTGTACTAGGTTTTATTGGTTGTATTTAATGCATAAGTAATTCTAATGATCCCATGTTAGGAGCTTCTTAGCCGGCTCGACATAGGAGTGAAGTAGGCACTCATAGGATTGGGGAAGTAAGTACGTCACCCCATGAATGGTATTAAGGAATACAATCCGTCATCCACGCAACTATAACAAGTAATTAACGTGTAAAAGATATGTAGGGAGTAGTGAAATCTAAGTAAACACATTTCTCCCACATATTGCTCACAACTCTAGTATAATTTAGTTAAATTTCATTTTTAGTATTTTATTTTGATTGCATCTTAGTATTGGGTTAGTTGATTAGCAACTAATTCCGCCCAACTCCTTCAAACGCGATATTTTAATTTGCTTTCTAAAAAATATAAAAATACAAAAAGAATCATCCCTCATCTCTAGACCTAGTCTTTAGGTTTTCTAATCCTAGCGACACTATTCCTAGCTGAACGATCAATCCCCCGGTACTTGTCATTATACTATACTACATCGATCAGTTACACTGCCTGGTGGGGGTTGTAAGCTTCTCGAGATCCCTTGAGAGGTAAAGCCTGGTGTAATTCCCACGCATTAGTAACATTTGACGAGAGTCCACCTCCCTCTAAGACATCACCTTTGGTAGATGATGACTTAGTTGAAAGCCAAGCAATAGAAAGACAAGAAATTTTAAGTGATGACAAGGAAGATGAACTATTAAACAAAGATCTTGTCAATGTCAAAGAATCTAAAAGTCATCCATTAGATGGTGTCATTGGCAACATTAACGAAAGAATACAAAGGTCAAAAGTTCAAAATGAAAGCAACTACTTTTGTTTCGTGTCAACCATTGAACCTAAAAATATTAATGAAGCCATTAAAGATGAGTCTTGGGTAATTGCAATGCAAGAAGAGTTAAACCAATTTGTTAGGAATGATGTATGGACATTTGTTCCTCAACCAAAGAGTCAAACTATAATTGGAACAAAATGGGTATTTCGTAATAAAATGGATGAAAATGGAATTGTGTCTAGAAACAAAGCTAGGCTAGTTGCACAAGGATATAACCAACAAGAAGGCATTGGCTACGATGAAACTTTTGCTCCGGTTGCTAGGCTCGAGTCAATTAGAATCTTACTTGCATATGCATGTGCACACAATTTTAAACTCTTTCAAATGGACGTCAAAAGTGCATTTCTAAACGGAGTCATTAATGAAGAAGTGTATGTTGCTCAACCACCGGGCTTCATCGATTTTGAAAAACCAAATCATGTTTACAAACTTAAAAAGGCTCTTTACGGACTTAAGCAAGCTCCAAAAGCATGGTATGATCGACTTAAAACCTTCCTAGTTGACCATAAGTATACCATGGACTTAGTTGATAATACTCTCTTCACTAAGAAGAAAGATTCACATATTATCATAGTCCAAATCTATGTTTATGACATTATATTCGGATCAACTTGTCAAGAATTATGTGTGGATTTCTCAAAAATCATGCATGACGAGTTTGAAATGAGTATGATGGGAGAACTCAACTTTTTCATAGGACTCCAAATTAAACAACTAGAAGATGGTATCTTCTTTAACCAATCTAAATATATTAAGGACATGCTTAAGAAATTTGGATTAGAAGATTTGAAACCAATCAAAACACCCATGTCCACGGAAACTAAACTCACCAAGGATGAGAAAAGTGAATCCGTAGATAGCACTAAATATAGAGGTATGATTGGTAGTCTACTTTACCTAACGGCTAGTAGACCCGACATTATGTTTAGTGTTTGTCTATGTGCTCGTTTTCAAGAAGATCCTAAGACTACCCATCTCTAAGCCGTTAAAAGGATTTTTAGGTATATTAAGGGCACTACACATTTAGGTTTATGGTATCCCAAAGAAACGGGAATAGACACCATAGTGTATGCCAACTCGTATCATGCCGGTGACTATGTCGATAGAAAAAGTACAAGTGGTATTTGTACTTTTGTTGGACATTGTCTCACCTCATGGTTCTCTAAGAAGCAAACGGCTCTTGCTATCTCAACAACGGAAGCCGAGTACGTTTCGGCCGGAAAGGCATGTCAACAAGCTCTTTGGATGAAGCAAGCTCTTGTCGACTACGGAATTCAAAACGACATCACAATTCTTTGTGACAACAAAGGTGCCATTGATCTTAGCAAAAACCCGGTTCAACATGCTCGTACCAAACATATTTAAATCCGTCATCATTTCCTTTGTGACAACGTTCAAAAAGGAAATATCTCAATTGAGAAAGTTTCTTCCGAAGACAACATAGCCGACATTCTCACAAAACCCCTTAAACGTGAACCTTTTAACCTTCTTAGGCTAGGCTTAGGACTCATGGAACCTACATTGTAGTTCTAGACATTAGACAAAAATCACACAAATCAAAACAAATCCATAACTCTTTTTCTCAGCAGGGTCGGCGGAACCCTCAGACACAACGGACGGAACCCATTTCAGGGGTCCACCGTGTCCGCCGACCTGCAGAATCAATTTTTTATTTATATTAAACCAAACACATTATCTCATACCACCACTTCCAAACTGCTACTATTCACTTTACCATCCATCCATACCTACGAATTCTTGGTCTTCCTTTCATTTACATTGCAAATCAATCATCATTGTAAGTATTCTAAACTTGATTACAATCCTGATCTGAGTCTAGGAATTCTATTTTTTGCACAAAAACAAAAACTTGGGGTTATGCATTAACTTGAGAAACTCATGCATAAAATTAGGTGTTTAACAAAACTAATCATGTTTCCCATAGTTAGGAATTGCATTCTTACTTAGTATAAACATGTTTGCTAAAACACACCATGTCAAATCTTTCCAAAAATTTCTCACAAATAGGACAAATATTTTTTCGTCTCACATTGAGAATACAAAATCAAAACGTTATGTTTAAAACATCACTTGCATAATGTCTCTTGAATGCTAAAGGGAATACATAACCAATATGTATTTTCGAGTACATTCAAACGAAGCTACATTGAACTAGGAGCGTTTGGGTTATCTTTTGTTTTATAACAAAACTTGCATTATAAAACGTTTTTGAAGCATCAAAATGAGTCAAGATAACCGCACCTCCAAATTGTTTTCATATAGCACACATTAGAACATCCACATTATTATAGTAGCTTACTTAAACTAAAATGTGAAATTTTGTTGTTCTAGGAATCATCATGCCTCCTCTAACCCACAAGGACACCGTTAAGTACCTACCAAAACACCGCAAAACCAAAGGCCTTACCCCAAACCAAGTCAACGTTTTCAAAGCCTTAGAAAAACACTATGTCCATGAGGGTAGAACCACTGACCCGTCTTTCCAAGAAGGCACAAACCTTTACGCCGAATTTGCCACAATCAACTTTGAGTGTCTTTTGAATATCGACGAGCCTATTTGTCCTAGATTCATTCTAGAGTTCTATGCATCCGCCGTCCTCTCCACGGATGATTATGGTCAAATGTCTATCAACTTTAGGGTTAGTGGTCATCAATACTCCTTCACTCTTGAGGAGTTTGCTCAAATCCTAGGTGTCCCAAACCGTGGTACTTGCATCTATTCCGACTTGCACTCCCTCTCAACTCTTGACAACCTCCAAGACCGTATCCATCCTTATGACACACCTCTTGTGTCAAAAGATGTACTCCGTGACCACCTCTTTGTTAGGACAACCAACACTAGGAGAACCCGTTCAGGAAATGAGGTCGATAAGGACCCATATGGAATGGAAATGAATGAACTTAAGCCCCAATTCAAGAAATGGGAGGAAGTCCTTAGAGTCAATGTCATTAGCACAATAGGAAACCGAGATCATATCAACCTTTGCCTTTGCTACATGCTCTACTCCTTGTCCGTTAGGCAACCTTTCAACCTTGCCTACTACATGGCCAAGATAATGGCCGACATTCCCGTGCATGGCACAACGGCTATGCCGTATGGAATGCTCTTGACCCGTCTCTTTAGGTTCATCTCACCCATTCCACCAACTCCAAACGGTCTTCGTCTTGACTACTCTCTCATTCCACACACCTTTGTCCCACTTAGTGATAAGAGAGTCTACAAAGCCCAAGGAAAACGTCCTCATCCTCCTACCTCATCATCATCTTCCTCAATGAGTGAAGATGACAATTTTCCCAACTCTAGGCTCCCACCTCTCGAATACCTATCCCAACTTCCGGATATTCCAAATGAGTCAGAGGAGTTCAAGCAAACAAAGGGGATGTTTAAGAATCTTGGAAGATTCCTTGGAAAGCTCAAGAACAAGATTGACCGTCAATGAGTGCGGGTGTGTAGGAGTGTTTGGCACTAGGTGCTATTTGAACAAATTTGGTTGTTTAAACAATGTTTGTGATGTACTTATGGGTTGGTACAATGTTTGATACTATTTAGAATATGTATTATCAAACTTTGATGCAGGAAGACAACTTTTGGCAAGTTATCAAATTCTCATGTTTATGTTATTTTCACTAAGTATAGTGAAATTCTCGACCTCAAGGTCAAAGTCATATGATATGTGTGTTTACGTGTCTATTTTTTGCGTTGCCTAACCAGAAATGCCTTATCTTTTTATTTTAGGAGTTTTCGAAAATTTTGAAAATCGTCTCGCGGGTCAAAAACGCGGACTGCCAATTTTTTTGGCCATGGCGGATCTGGCGGAACCCAAAATTGGGTTCCGCCAGTGTATTTTCTGGGCAACCCAGAAATGACCCAACGGACCCCGCGGAACCCTCAAATGGGTTCCGCCTGTGTAACCTGAGGGTTCCGCCAGTTGCCTGCAGAATTTTTGTTTTTGTTTTCAACATTTCAACATCCAAACACCAAAATCCAATCCTTTTAGATAGAGACCCATTTCCTGCAATGTGTTTAGCATAATAGGGTACTTCTCCTTCCATAAACTCAATCAAAACCATTTCCCGCCAAATTTCAAAAATAGCCATAACAACCCCAAGGACCCTTCACACATAAAGGAAGGAACCTTCTAAAGGTTCCTTGAAATCCCTGAGATTTATACTTCAACAAATCTACCAAAACCACTAAGCATTTAGTGCAAAACTTGTCTTCTTACTTCACCATTTTCATTGGATTGACTTCCATGATATGACAACCCACAATTAGTTTTCCAAATCATTAGGAACCTCCATTTTTGTATGGACTAACATCAAATCCAAACACTCCTTTCCACAATCATTCATCACTATAAATTAAACCATCCTAAACACTATCAAATCACACCTTCTTCATCACACTTTCTAAACTTCGAAACCATTTTTAACCATGACCAAATCAATAATCACCTCTCAACCATCACGACCCATCCGAAGAACCGCCCGAATAAGTGTGAAACCACTATGGTCTAACCAATCCATCAACCTAAGCTCCTCATCTTCGGATGAATTCACCTCACCTATCAAAAATGAACACTTTTTGAACCTTGCATCTCCATCTCCATCACCCAATGAACCAAATGAGCTCACTCCACCACCTACTAAATCACCCATTGACCCAACTCCACCAAGTGCTCCAACCCAACCATCCAAAACTCCATCACCATCACCATTACCCAAAATTGAACCTATGGAGTTATTTGGGTCTCCTCCCACATCACCACACTCTCAAGCCCAAACCTTTGAGTCTTTCTTTCCTTCATATAAGGATATACAAAGCATGGTTGAGAACCACCTCCATCAAGCAATGGAATTTCAAACCACCTTGCTTGACTCAATACCAAACCCATCATCCACCCAAGAACCAAAAACCAACCAACCCTCAAACCAAGAAACCAAAACCAACCCATTTTCACCCACTCATCCCCATGTTTGCTTAAATTGTGAGCAAATGGGTGAAAGCATCAAAACGTTGCTTCACCAATTCCAAGATGAAACCCATTTTGCATTCCAACACGTCACAGAACGTTTGGATGCTCTTTCCCACCCAAACAAATCCTAGGCAACCTTTGGAGGCCTTTTCCCCCATTTAGGAAAGTAGGATTTTATTTTTATTTTCTTGGTTATTTTTTTAAGTTTTTAGAAGTAGAAGAATATTTCCCATTTCTTGTTTTTCGACTTTTAAAAGTCAAAATTTTACTTGGAATGATATTTCTTTCTACTTACTTTTGTGCATTGTTGGTTGATCATTTTTGTGTTGTCATTGTGGTTGCAATGTGTGTGGTAACTACAAGCTTGACTATATATATCACCAACTAACCATTTTTTTTTGTAGGATCAACATCCATGTTTCTCATCTTGGCACTCCTTTTAGGGGGAGTAACAACCAAGGGGGAGCAAGTGCATAATTCCGCTTCGCTACTCTACTTTTTGTTTCGACAAAAGGGGGAGAAATATATTAAACCTTCAAAACTTAATTTGATTTTCATCACTTAAGTAAAACAAGTTTAATATAATTTTTTTAAGTCTTAAAAATCAAGATTTTGTGAGTTACTCAAAAACAAAGTTTATGTTTTGTCATCAACAAAATGGGGGAGATTGTTAATACAAATATCGCCTAAAAAAGTTATTTATATTTTACGATCTTCGCTAAGTTTTGTTAACGACAAAATGTAAACTTTAGTTTCTAAGTAAAACATAATCTTAGTTTTAAAGACTTGCATAAACTAGACTTTTGCTACATTTTACATTTCATAAAACACAACACTTTTTATTTCTTAAAATAGAATTGTCATGTCACATTTATGGCAAGTTTTGTCATTATACATTTATGGAAAGAAAATGTGTTTGACTTACTAAGTGGTTGCTTGCAAGTTTGGTGTTTGACTAGATGTAATGAGATGTGACATTGTTTGGTTTGCAAGGTGTAATGAGATGTGACTTTGTTTGGTTTGCAAGATTTATTGCAAAACCAACTGTAAGCCCGGCGGAACCCTGGGGGTACACGGGCGGAACCCATCTGAGGGTTCCGCCTGATCCGCCAGACCTGCAGAATGCTTTGCTATAAATACCAAGCCACAAGTTAATTTTTGGCTTATCACTCTACATCATATATTACACACACATATTCATTCTTTCATCTAACCCTTTAACATTTCATATGTGAAGTTTCTTTTTGTAGCAAAGAGATTCACGAGCTCATTAAAAGTAACAAGTATTCAACACAACGTTGCAAGACTTGTTAGCTTAGCATTGTGTAGACTTGTGTAGTTTACACTTCATTTGATTGTGTATTTTCAGTAGTGATCGGTTTGTATTTTAGTCCTCAAAATAAAAAGTGTATCGGGAGTAGTTGTACCCTTGTAAAAGAACTAACGGGAGTGGTTGTACCCTTGGTAAAGAACTCGACATCTAGCTTAGTGTCGGTAAAAGTATAAGCGACGTGTAAGGTTTTCTCCACCGGTGAAAGGAGCTTGTTGACTAGTGAAAGAAACTCTCGAGTTGGATACTCGGGGCGTGGACGTAGGGCAAGGAAAAAGAGTCCTTGTAGCCGAACCACGATAAATACTCGTGTTGTGGTTTGATCGTTTCTTTCATTTACTTGCATGTTATATATTGTGTTTATGTATATATCTTTGATCAAACGGAAAGTTTCAAAGCTAACTAAACAAGTTAAAAAGATTTTAAACGGTAAACTATTCAACCCCCCTTCTAGTTTTCCACAAAAACGTTCACGAATTCCATGCCAGCGAAGGACCTTTTTGGCAAGTCGTAACAGAAAAGTTCAATGAACAATCAGACGGTCCTTTTCGTAGCAAAAACCAGCTAACGGGTAAGTGGGCAAGAATGAACTCTGATTGCCAAAAATTTCATGAAATTTACTTGAATTTGCATCCTACACGTGAGCCAGATGTTCGTCTTGAAGATGCAATGAACGTTTACAAAGAACGCAATGGTGGGAAAGATTTCAAATATTTTCAAGTGTGGTTGATTTTGAAGGACAACTTCACCTGGAACAGATATATGAATTAATGGCCTTTGTATTCATGTATCGTGTGTTGGTTTATGTTAAGTATTTCCGTTTCGTTTGTGATGTTATGTTAGTTTAAGTTTTAGTTTGAATAAAAGGCTTAACGGCTAGTTTCTCCAATAAAATTATCTAATGGCTAGTTTCAGTATAAATAGCATCTTTACTCAACTTCTTATTGTCAAACAACTAAAACTAAATTCTACACACACACTATGGCTAACCAACCAGCTGAGGTGCAAACAAGAATACTTGCCCGATTACACAATGAACAAGAAAATGAACTTAAGTTGATTAACAACTTGTTAGGTGAGATAGCTCATATTATTCGACAAAGGGAGTCTCGTGCTCCAGAGGTCGAAAGGTTACGTGAGCTGCCTCAAGACCGTCCAATAGTCATGGTCAGAGAACAAGTAATGCAAGTTTGCGAAGAAAAGTCAGCACTCATCGATAATAATAAGTCTTTATAAATTATTGATGATGTTGCATATCGTATTTATCCGTTTCTTTATTTTCGTGCCGTATCGTATTTTTTTCCGCAAATCGTGTGGTTTTTTCCGTATTGTAACTTTTTAATTTGGATGAAATAAAATTAATATGTTGTGTTATTTTTAAGTATTTGTGAAATGAATTTAATTTATTTAATTAAATAAATAAATAAATTAATGTGTAAGTGTTGGGACCCTAATGGGGAGGTTGAGGTTTGTTTTTTGGTGAGGAGGGGGTTTGTTGTGAAAAGTTGAAATTGAGGTGTTGGGTGATTTGGCACACATGGGACCTGAATTAGAAGATAAAACTCATTGACTACACCTTGTGCTCTTAGGTATACATGTAATTATAAGATTTGGGTGAAGAAATATGTAATTAGTAACCTTTTAGTGACTTCAACCACTTCAATATTCATATATGTCTATGTCACGTTTTAGGTACAATAATGGTGCGCGGAATTCAAAATACGAGCTAAGAATTTAGTTTCTTCAAATTTTTGATTATTAGAAAGATCTTTTTGAAAACTGGAAAGCCTGGTAAATAAGACTCGCAGTAAGACAAAAAAACTTTTCTGAGTTTTTGACTTGAAATTTGAATACATGAAAGGTATGTTTGGTACAACTACCTGTAAACCGTTTGATGTAAGCTGATAACTAATCCGGAATAATTGTAATTTGATAATTGGTAGACACGGATGATAACTAAAAGTTGTTTTTTTGTTTTATATTATTGTTTGATAATGTAGTTGTTATATTTGTGATCTAAAAAGATATTTGCATAGGTTGAATGACTAAAAAATAATAAAAATAAATAAATAAATAAATAAATAAAATAAAATAAAGTAAAACTATTAATCATTGATAACATGTATTTCATACTGAAGAAGGAGTCATTAAGTGTTTTTTTTCATGACAACAAACATCATGAGTTCATATAATTGTTTGAATTTCAGATGACGATGAAATTATTTACAACAGAAGATGTTGCAAGTTTAACTAGTACGCGTTTTTGTTCTTAAATATAAGAAAAACAAGATAATATATAATAATATAACATATAATATATTATTATGTTAACTATAAAATGTGAAGATGAAAAGTATAAATAAATTCTAGTTCAACGAGAGAAGAGAGGAACATAGTCATATGGGTAAAGGCCAATTAAGTGATATTTCACGTTTAAACAGCTTTGAAAAATTTAAAAAGCTTCATTGTTAGTTTTTTGTTTATGAGCTACATGATTAAAATAAAATCTTGAAGTTTGAATTATCAAATGAAACTTTTTAATCTAAATGAGCTTGTTTTACTAAAAGAATGATGATCTAAAAATATATCTAACTTGGCATTTTTTCGAGTTATATGTAGTTATCTTTGTTTTTACAATTATAATACAAAATTTTTGAACTCAGACTTTTGTGTGTATTAAAGTTTTAAATTCTGACCTTTGTGCGTATTGTGTTCATGTACAATGACCATTTAAAATTGTCTACACAATAATAAAAAATGTGACATGTTAATTACATCTTTTTTAAAAATAAAAAGCTTACAACTTTGAAAAGCTATAAAAAAAACTTCGTCCAAACATGCCACAAGTTTGGGATTTGGCCGTACAATAGCAACGTACTTTTCTAAATGTTTCGATCTAATACGCGTACTATTTTTGTTCCACTTAATGTAACGAACTTTCAAGTTTTGTTTCATTCTACCCCATAAAACTTGTTTAACCGGCTAGCAAGATTTTTTTTCCCCACAAAAGCTGCCACGTTGGATTTCCACTATATATTATATACTTGTAAAAGCAATTAAATAGGCATATACTTTCTCAAATTTACTCATATGGTACATGTGTAAAAAATAACTAAAATTTTGGATTTTTTTTTTTTTTTTTTTTTTTTTTTTTTTTTTTTTTTTTTTTTTACGTTTTCATCTGTTTTTGCACGTTTTCATCCGGTTTGGACATTTTCGTTCGTTTTTACACGTTTTTGTCAATTTTTGTACTTTTTCATCTGTTTGTACACGTTTTCATCCGTTTTTGCACGTTTTCGCCAATTTTACACGTTTTTATCCGTTTTTACCCGTTTTCTTCTGTTTTTACACGTTTTCATTTTTGCACGTATTCGTCCTTTTGTACACGTTTTTGTTTGGTTTTACACATTTTCATCTTTTTGCACGTTTTGTCTGTTTTTGCACATTTTCGTCTGTTTTTACACGTTTTCATCCGTTTTTGCACATTTTCGCCCATCTTTACACATTTTCATCTGTTTTTGCACGTTTTCTCCCGTTTTAGCACGTTTTCATCCGTTTTTGCACGTTTTCGTCCTTTTGTACATGTTTTTGCTCGGTTTTAGATGTTTCGTCTTTTTTGCACGTTTTGTTTGTTTTTGCATGTTTTCATCTATTTTTACACGTTTTCATCAATTTTTGCACGTTTTGTCTGTTTTTGCACATTTTTGTCCGTTTTTATATGTTTTCATCTGTTTTATACGTTCACTTTTACATGTTTTTGTCTATTTTTATACGTTTTCATCTGTTGTTACATGTTTTCACTAGTTTTTGCACATTTTCGTTCGTTTTTATACGTCTTCATTCGTTTTTATACGTTTTTATACGAATGAAAAACGGACAAAAGTGTGTAAAAATGAACGACAACGTGCAAAAACGGACAAAAATGTGCAAAAACGGAAAAAACGTGCTAAAACGGACGAAAATGTAAGAAAACGGTTGAAAACATATGACAAATAGATGAAAACGTATATAAAAATGGATGAAAACGTATGAAAAGGAACAAAAACTTATAAAAATGAACGAAAATAGTACGCGTACTAGATCGGTACATTTGAAAAAGTACGTTGCTATATACTCAAGTATTAAATATGTCACGTAGGCATTTTTCTCGGTTTTCAAACATGTTTTTTTTTTTTTTTTTTTTTGGTAAAGGGGAGTAATCTTGCACCCTGGTAAATATATTAACCAAAACCGTTTATGTACAATGGATATGGGTGAAATCCCATATCTCAGCCCGTTACATAGGCAAAAAGCTTACATAACAAGATACTTCCTATTTTCTAAACAAGAAAACAAACCATTGCTCAAAGGATAACATAGTATATAACGAAATAAAATTACTTCCTAAGACCTTGAAGCTTGGTGCCATACATGGCATTAAAAGCATCCAAATTCACTGGAAGATCATAAACCTGGTTCGCATAGTTATCGTAGTCATATTCATCATAATCATCCTCAAACTCTTGGCCACCACCGAATAGATTAGCAGACTCATCAAATGGGTTAGCAACCACCTCATCATCACAATCAGAAACCACGATCTCTCCCACCTTAGAAAAAGGGTTAACTATCTTATTAGAAGAGGCTGGCGGAGTACAAGAATCACTAGTTTTAGGAGCTACAACCGGCTCCTTCTCTTTCAAATCACTCACAAAAGGTTCTTGTGATGCAGTACTTGTCTTAGTAGACTCAACCTCATTAACTTCAATTGTACGACCAGAATCCACATCCGTATAAGTATCATTAGTAGGAATACCCAAAGCATCCATATCATCCATATTTAGAGCATCAAACTGGTTAGATGTAGAGATCTTCGTACCACTTGAACTAGCCACATCAGAAGCATTCTTCTTATTGCCATCCACTTTCTTAGGTTCAAGAGTAGTCTTTATGGGTCGATACTGAAACTGCTTACTCACAACTAGTTTAGTAAACCCACCTTGACCCGGGATTGTAGGACTACCTTGCTTTCTTTTCTTTTTGTTATTAACAGTCTTGAAACCATCATTAACAGGCATAGTAGGCTGAGCAGAGGGCAAAACAACTTTAGGACAATCAATAAGAGTATGACCAAAGTGTAGAAAACTAGAAGGGGGGTTGAATAGTTTACCGTTTAAAATCTTTTTAACTTGTTTAGTTAGCTTTGAAACTTTCCGTTTGATCAAAGATATATACACAAACACAATATATAACATGCAAGTAAATGAAAGAAACGATCAAACCACAACACGAGTATTTATCGTGGTTCGGCTACAAGGACTCTTTTTCCTTGCCCTACGTCCACGCCCCGAGTATCCAACTCGAGAGTTTCTTTCACTAGTCAACAAGATCCTTTCACCGGCGGAGAAAACCTTACACGTCGCTTATACTTTTACCGACACTAAGCTAGATGTCAAGTTCTTTACCAATGGTACAACCACTCCCGTTAGTTCTTTTACAAGGATACAACTACTCCCGATACACTTTGTATTTTGAGGACTAAAATACTAACCGATCACTACTGAAAATGCACAATCAAATGAAGTGTAAACTACACAAGTCTACACAATGCTAAGGTAACAAGTCTTGCAACGTTGTGTTGAATACTTGTTGCTTTTAATGAGCTCGTGAATCTCTTTGCTACAAAAAGTAACTTCACATATGAAATGTTATAGGGTTAGATGAAAGAATGAATGAATGTGTGTAAATATGACGTAGAGTGATAAGCCAAAAATCAACTTGTGGCTTAGTATTTATAGCAAAGCCTTCTGCAGGCCTGGCGGATACGGCAGAACCCTCAGATGGGTTCCGCCCATGTACCCCCAGGGTTCCGCCGGGCTTGTAGTTGGTTTTGCAATAAATCTTGCAAACCAAACAATGTCACATCTCATTACACCTTGTAAACCAAACAATGTCACATCTCATTACACCTAGTCAAAGACAAAACTTGCAAGCAACATATAGTTAGTCAAACACATTTTCTTTCCATAAATGTATATTGACAAAACTTGCCATAAAAGTGATGTGACATTTCTGTTTTAAGAAATAAAAAGTGTTGCGTTTTATGAAATTTAAAATGTAGCAAAAGTCTAGTTTATGCAAGTCTTTAAAACTAAGATTATGTTTTACTTAGAAACTAAAGTTTACATTTTGTCGTTAACAAAACTTTGCAAAGATCGTAAAATATAAATAACATTTTTAGGCGATATTTGTATTAACAATCTCCCCCTTTTTGTTGATTACAAAACTTAAACTTTGTTTTTAAGTAACTCACAAAATCTTGGTGTTTAAGACTTAAAAAAATTATATTAAACTTGTTTTACTTAAGTGATGAAAATCAAATTAAGTTTTGAAGGTTTAATATATTTCTCCCCCTTTTTGTCGAAACAAAAAGTAGAGTAGCGAAGCGGAATAATGCACTTGCTCCCCCTTGGTTGTTACTCCCCCTAAAAGGAGTGCCAAGATGGGAAACATGGATTTTGATCCTACAAAAAAATGGTTAGTTGGTGATATATATAGTCAAGCTTGTAGTTACTACAGACATTGCAACCACAATGACAACACAAAAATGATCAACCAACAATGCACGAAAGTAAGTAGAAAGAAATATCATTCCAAGTAAAATTTTGACTTTGAGAAGTCAAAAGACAAGAAATGGGAAATATTTTTCTATTTCTAAACAAAAACTAAAAAAAATAACCAAGAAAAAAAATAAAATCCTACTTTCCTAAATGGGGCAAAAGGCCTCCAAAGGTTGTCTAGGATTTGTTTGGGTGGGAAAGAGCATCCAAACGTTCTATGACGTGTTGGAATGCAAAACGGGTTTCATCTTGGAATTGGTGAAGCAACGTTTTGATGCTTGCACCCATTTGCTCACAATTTGAGCAAACATGGGGATGAGTGGGTGGAAATGGGTTGGTTTTGGTTTCTTGGTTTGAGGGTTGGTTGGTTTTGGTTTCTTGGGTGGAGGATGGGTTTGGTATTGAGTCAAGCAAGGTGGTTTGAAATTCCATTGCTTGATGGAGGTGATTCTCAACCATGCTTTGGATTTCCTCATATGAAGGAAAGAAAGACTCAAAGGTTTGGGCTTGAGAATGTGGTGGAGTTGGGTGATCATGGTTTTCAAAGTTTGGTTCTCCATAAAGAGGACCATGGATGTCATGGTAGATGGGGTGAAATAACAATGGTTTGGGTTGATGGTACACTTGTTGTGGTGTTTGGGTGTGGTCAAAATGCTCATTTTGGTCAAGAATTGACCTTGGTGAAAAAGGTGGTGGTTGTGAAGGTCTTGGTGGAAGATCATTTAGATCTTGGACAAAAGGGTGTGGTAATGTTGGAGGAGTCCCAAATAACTCCATAGGTTCAAGTTTGGGTAATGGTGATGGTGATGGAGTTTTGGATGGTTGGGTTGGAGCACTTGGTGGAGTTGGGTCAATGGGTGATTTAGTAGGTGGTGGAGTGAGCTCATTGGGTTCATTGGGTGATGGTGATGGAGATGCAAGATTCAAAAATTGTTCATTTTTTATAGGTGAGGTGAATTCATCCGAAGATGAGGAGATTAGGTTGATGGATTGGTTAGACCATAGTGGTTTTACACTTATCCAGGCGGTTTTCCGGATGGGTCGTGATGGTTGAGAAGTGATTGTTGACTTGGTCATGGTTAAAAATGGTTTAGAAGTTAAGAAATTGTGATGAAGAAGGTGTGATTTGGTAGTGTTTAGGATGGTTTAATTTATAGTGATGAAGGATTGTGGGAAGGAGTGTTTGGATTTGATGTTAGTCCATACAAAAATGGAGGTTCCTAATGATTTGGAAAACTAATTATGGGTTGTCATATCATGGAAGTCAATCCAATGAAAATGGTGAAGTGAGAAGACAAGGTTTGCACTAAATGCTTAATGGTTTTGGTAAATTTGTTGAAGTATAAATCTCAGGGATTTCAAGGAACCTTTGGAAGGGTTCCTTCCTTTATGTGTGAAGGTTCCTTGGGGTGGTTATGCCTATTTTTGAAATTTGGCGGGAAATGGTTTTGGTTGAGTTATAAGGAATGAGAAGTACCCTATTGTGCTAAACAAATTGCAGGAAATTGGTTTTTATCTAAAAGGATTGTATTTTGGTGATTGGATGTTGAAATGTTGAAAACTAAAAAAAAAAATCTGCAGGTAACTGGCAGAACCCTCAGGATACACAGGCGGAACCCGTTTGATGGTTCCGCGTGGTCCGTTGGGCCATTTTTGGGTTGCCCAGAAAATACACTGGCAGAACCCAATTTTAGGTACCGCCAGATCCGCTAGGGCTGAAAAAATTGGCAGCCTACGTTTTTGACTCACGAGACGATTTTCAAAATTTTCAAAAACTCCTAAAATCAAAAAGATAATGCATTTCTGGTTAGGCAATGCAAAAAATAGACACGTAAACACACATATCATAGGACTTTGACCTTGAGGTCGAGAATTTCACTATACTTAGTGAAAATATCATAATCATGAAAATTTGACAACTTGCCAAAAGTTGTCTACCTGCATCAAATTTAGATACTACATGTTCCAAATTGTATCAAACATTGTACTAGCACATAAATACATCATAAACATTGTTTAAACAAGCAAATTTGTTCAAATAGCACCAAGTGCCAAACACTCCTACACACCCGCACTCATTGACGGTCGATCTTGTTCTTGAGCTTGCCAAGGAATCTTCCAAGATTCTTAAACATCCCCTTTGTTTGCTTGAACTCCGCCGACTCGTTTGGAATATCCGGAAGTTGGGATAGGTATTCGAGAGGTGGGAGCCTAGAGTTTGACAAAGAGTCATCTTCACTTATTGAGGAAGATGATGATGAGGTAGGAGGATGAGGTCGTTTTCCTTGGGCTTTGTAGACTCTCTTATCACTAAGTGGAACAAAGGTGTGTGGAATGAGAGAGTAGTCAAGACGAAGACCATTTGGAGTTGGTGGAATGGGTAATGAACCTAAAGAGACAGGTCAAGAGCATTCCATATGGCATAGCCGTTGTGCCATGCACGGGAATGTCGGCCATTCTCTTGGCCATGTAGTAGGCAAGATTGAAGGGTTGCCTAACGGACAAAGAGTAGAGCATGTAGCAAAGGCAAAGGTTGATATGGCCTTGGTTTCCTATGGTGCTAATGACATTTGCTCTAAGGAGTATTGATGCAAGTACCACGGTTTGGGACACCTAGGATTTGAGCAAACTCCTCAAGAGTGAAGGAGTATTGATGACCACTAACCCTAAAGTTGATAGATATTTGACCATAATCATCCGTGGAGAGGACGGCGGATGCACAGAATTCCAAAATGAACCTAGGACAAATAGGCTCGGTGATATTCAAAAGACACTCAAAGTTGATTGTGGCAAATTCGGCGTAAAGGTTTGTGCCTTCTAGGAAAGAGGGGTCAATGATTCTACCCTCATGGACATAGTATTTTTCTAAGGCTTTGAAAACATTGACTTGGTTTGGGGTAAGGCCTTTGGTTTTGTGGTGTTTTGGTAGGTACTTAATGGTGTCCTTGTGGTCGTAGTGGGTTAGAGGAGGCATGATGATTCCTAGAACAACAAAATTTCACATTTTAGTTTAAGTAAACTACTATTATAATGTGGATGTTCTAGTGTGTGCCTATATGAAAACAATGTGGAGGTGCGGTTATCTTGACTCATTTTGATGCTTCAAAAATGTTTTATAATGCAAGTTTTGTTATAAAACAAAAGATAACCCAAACGCTCCTAGTTCAATGTAGCTTCGTTTGAATGTACCCTAAAATACATATTGGTTATGTATTCCCTTTAGCATTCAAGAGACATTATGCAAGTGATGTTTTAAACATAACGTTTTGATTTTGTATTCTCAATGTGAGACGAAAAAATATATGTCCTATTTTTGAGAAATTTTTGGAAAAATTTGTCATGGGGTGTTTTAGCAAACATGTTTACACTAACTAAGAATGCAATTCCTAACTATGGGGAACAAGATTAGTTTTGTTGAACACCTAATTTTATGCATGAGTTTCTCAAGTTTAATGCATAACCCCAAGTTTTTATTTTTGTGCAAAAATAGAATTCCTAGACACAGATCAGGATTGTAATCAAGTTTAGAATACTTACAATGATGATTGATTTGCAATGTGAGTGAAAGAAAGACCAGGAAATCGTAGGTATGGATGGATGGTAAAGTGAATAGTAACAGTTTGGAAGTGGTGGTATGAGATAATGGGTGTTTGGTTTAATATAAACAAAAATATTGATTCTGCAGGTCGGCGGACCCCTGAGTTGGGTTCCGTCCGTTGTGTCTGAGGGTTCCACCGACCCTGCTGAGAAAAAGAGTTATGGATTTGTTTTGATTTTTGTGATTTTTGTCTAATGTCCAGAACTACAATGCAGGTTCCATGAGTCGTAAGCCTAGCCTAAGAAGGTTAAAAGGTTCACGTTTAAGGGGTTTTGTGAGAATGTTGGCTATGTTGTCTTCGGAAGAAACTTTCTCAATTGAGATATTTCCTTTTTGAACGTTGTCATGAAGGAAATGATGACGAATTTTAATATGTTTGGTACGAGCATGTTGAACCGGGTTTTTGCTAAGATCAATGGCACATTTGTTATTACAAAGAATTGTGATGTCGTTAAGTTGAATTCCGTAGTCTACAAGAGCTTGCTTCATCCAAAGAGCTTGTTGACATGCCTTTCCGGCCGAAACGTACTCGGTTTCCGTTGTTGAGATAGCAAGAGCCGTTTGCTTCTTAGAGAACCATGAGGTGAGACAATGTCCAACAAAAGTACAAATACCACTTGTACTTTTTCTATCGACATAGTCACCGGCATGATCCGAGTCGGCATACACTATGGTGTCTATTCCCGTTCCTTTGGGATACCATAAACCTAAATGTGTAGTGCCCTTAATATACCTAAAAATCTTTTTAACGGCTTCGAGATGAGTAGTCTTAGGATCTTCTTGAAAACGAGCACATAGACAAACACTAAACATAATGTCGGGTCTACTAGCCACTAGGTAAAGTAGACTACCAATCATACCTCTATATTTAGTGCTATCTACGGATTCACTTTCCTCATCCTTGGTGAGTTTAGTTTCCGTGGACATGGGAGTTTTGATTGGTTTCGAATCTTCTAATCCAAATTTCTTAAGCATTTCCTTAATATATTTTGATTGGTTAAAGAAGATACCATCTTCTAGTTGTTTAATTTGGAGTCCTAGGAAAAAGTTGAGTTCTCCCATCATACTCATTTCAAACTCGTCATGCATGATTTTTGAGAAATCCACACATAATTCTTGACAAGTTGATCCGAATATAATGTCATCAACATAGATTTGGACTATGATAATATGTGAATCTTTCTTCTTAGTGAAGAGAGTATTATCAACTAAGCCCATGGTATACTTATGGTCAACTAGGAAGGTTTTAAGTCGATCATACCATGCTTTTGGAGCTTGCTTAAGTCCGTAAAGAGCCTTTTTAAGTTTGTAAACATGATTTGGTTTTTCAAAATCGATGAAGCCCGGTGGTTGAGCAACATACACTTCTTCATTAATGACTCCGTTTAGAAAAGCACTTTTGACGTCCATTTGAAAGAGTTTAAAATTGTGTGCACATGCATATGCAAGTAAGATTCTAATAGACTCGAGCCTAGCAACCGGAGCAAAAGTTTCATCGTAGTCAATGCCTTCTTGTTGGTTATATCCTTGTGCAACTAGCCTAGCTTTGTTTCGAGACACAATTCCATTTTCATCCATTTTATTACGAAATACCCATTTTGTTCCAATTATAGTTTGACTCTTTGGTTGAGGAACTAATGTCCATACATCATTCCTAACAAATTGGTTTAACTCTTCTTGCATTGCAATTACCCAAGACTCATCTTTAATGGCTTCATTAATGTTTTTAGGTTCAATGGTTGACACAAAACAAAAGTAGTTGCTTTCATTTTGAACTTTTGACCTTAGTGTTCTTTCGTTAATGTTGCCTATGACACCATCTAATGGATGACTTTTAGATTCTTTGACATTGACAAGTTCTTTGTTTAATAGTTCATCTTCCTTGTCATTACCTAAAATCTCTTGACTTTCTATTACTTGGCTTTCAACTAAGTCATCATCTAGCAAAGGTGATGCCTTAGAGGGAGGTGGACTCTCGTCAAATGTTACGTTCAACGATTCCTCGACTCTTAAGGTTTCTTTGTTCAAAACAATGTAAGCTTTACTATTTTGTGAATATCCAAGAAATACACCTTCATAAGACTTTGGGTCAAATTTGGTGAGATAATCCTTGGTGTTAAGAATGAAACATTTACTCCCAAACACTCTAAAGTATCCTAATGTAGGCTTTTTACCTTTATATAGTTCATAAGGAGTTTTATTCAAAAATGGTCTAATTAAGACTCGATTTAAAATGTACGTTGATGTGTCAACGACATTACACCAAAACTTTTGTGGAATGTTTTGTTCATTAAGCATTGTTCTACTCATCTCTTGCAATGTCCGGTTTTTACGTTCTACTACACCATTAGATTAAGGAGTACGTGGAGCCGAAAAGTTATGAGTAATACCATTAATATCACAAGAGTTTCCAAATTGAAATTCATTATCAAATTTACGACCGTGATCCGTTCTAATAGACACAATATTAGACCCTACTTGATTTTGAATTTTCTTACTTAGAATCTCAAATTTATCAAAAGCTTTATTTTTACTTTTCAAAAATTTTGTCCAAGTATATCTTGAGTAATCATCAACTATGACCAAAGTGTAGAAGTTACCTCCATGACTTTGTATAACGGATGGACCAAATAAATCCATATGCAAAAGTTCTAGACACCTAGATGTAGAAACCAAGTTTTTAGCCTTATGGCTACTATGGACTTGTTTACCGACTTTGCAAGCATCACAAAAGTGTTGGTCATATTTCAACTTAGGTAGGTTTCGAACTAAGTCTTTGGAGGAGAGGTTTTGGATTAGTCTCATGTTAGCGTATCCTAAACGTCTATGCCATAAAGTTGAAGATTCATCTAATGAGGTAAGACAAAGTTTGTCTCTAGATGTTGGATCCATCTTCATGACGTATACGTTGTTCTTAAGGACACCTTTGGCTATGGTTATACCATCTTTAAGTATTTTACTTCCGTTTTCACTAAAAAAGACATTATACTTATTACGACAAAGTTGACTAATACTAAGGAGATTAAAACCTAATTTATCAACATGAGCTACATCATCTATAAAAACGGAGTCATGAGAGATTGTACCTCTTCCGATGATTTTGCTTTTAGCTTTACTACCAAACGTAACATTACCTCCGTCATATTTGTGATAAGTAGTGAAGAGACTTTTGTTACCTGTCATGTGCCTTGAACAACCGCTATCTTTAATCCATTCATCCGGTTCCAAACAAATTTTGAGGCGCACCTATTTTATGAAAAACACTCAAACATTTGGTCCCCAATTTCTCATGGGTCCATTTTGGTTAAGCATACCATTAACTTGTTCCAAGTATGAAAATAGAACATAAGGGTTCCATGACATGTAATTTGGAGTTTGATAATGTCTAGGAGCGTTTTGGTTCCAAACATGTTGGTGGTTTGGTCGAGCGTTGAAGTTGCTCTTTGGAAAGGGGCATTTGGGAATTGGAGTCTTAGGTCTTGGTTGAGTAGTCTTAGCTCAAAATTCAATTTTACTAAGTCCTACTCCAGTTTTAAAAGCAGGTTTTGTTCCATTTTTATACGTAACTTTAACAAATTTTGAACGATCCGATGTGGATGGAGTTACTGCTACAGCAGACCTGGCGGAACCTTCGGGTCCAACGGGCGGAACCCTGGATTGGGTTCCGTCTGATCCGCGGGCTGCTGTAGCAGTGTTGTTAGTTTCTTGTGCATTCTTTTCTTGTTTCGTTTGACCCTTTGAAGTTTCTATTTTCGTGAATCCTAGTTCTGTTTTATCAAAGGGTGACTTTTGAAGTTTCATAATTTCATCCGCACAAGAAATGCTCTTATCGAACTTCTTAAACTTTGTGGTTTGTTTTATTAGATCATTTTGAGTAATTTTGAGTTTCTCAATTTCTAGTTTAAGCTCTTCACATGATTTGCAAGATGTGTCAATACCTTTACTCTTTTCTAATCTCTTAGCTTTTTCTTTTAACTCATAAACTTCATTTTCTAAAAACTCCTTTTTAGTTTTCAAAAATTTATTTTTGTTTATGATTTTTAAACTCAATTCACAAAGTTTGTTATATTCTTTTTGTAAAGTGTCATCATCAATAGAGGAGTAAGATGAGTCGGAGAATACCTCATTTGAGTTGTGAGCCATGAGAGCAATATCATCATTCTTTGGCTCATCGTCATCTCCTTCATAATCACTCCAAGCACCACCCACAAAAGCTTGTTGAGGTTTGCTCTTGGGTGGTTTTGGACATTCTCCTACAAGATAACTTGTGTCTCCACACCTATAGTATTTTCTTTCAACCTTTCCTTTCTTATCATCATGATCTTTTCGGAAAGTTTTCTTGTCATCTTTAGGTTGCCTTACAAACTTCCCTCTTCTACGAAAGAACTTCTTGAAGTCTCTAACGGCCATAGCATATTCCTCATCATCACTATCCGAAGTAGATTCTTCATCATCACTTGATTGGACTCTAGCTTTCAAGGCAATAGACTTAACTTTTTCTTTCTTGCCTCTAACTAGTTCCGAATCTTTTTCCATTACCATTTCATGAACTTTGAGGTTTCCAATTAGCTTGTCAAGTGACATGCTTGAAAGATCTTTGGATTCTTCAATTGCCGTCACTTTTGCTCTCCACTTCGGATGGAGTGCTCTAAGAAATTTCCTGACAAATTTCTTACTACAAAAAGATTCATCAAGTGATTTAAGTGAAGTAATAATAGTGTTAAACCTAGCAAAAGCATTATCAATAATCTCATCTTCGGAAATAATAAATTGTTCATATTGTTGAACAAGAATATCAATTTTGTTATCTTTAACTTGTGAGTTTCCTTGATGAGTTACAATTAAAGTTTGCCAAATATCTTTGGCGGTTTTACACATAAAGACTCTTTCGTATTCTTTCTTAGGCAAAGCATTGTAAAGCATCATTTTAGCTTCATTATTTTTACCAATCAATTTCTTTTGATCATCATCTTTAATATTAGTAACTATATTATCACCATCAATGATTATATACCATAAATCTATATCTTTAGATTTTACGTAAGTTTCAAAACGGTTTTTCCAATATATAAAACCATTTGCTTCAAAAAGTGGTGGTCTTTGCATAGATTGCTCTTCTTTGTAATTTTCAAAATCCATGGATCGTTTTAAGTTTTAAAACACAATATATTTTAAAAGTTTGAGTAACGTAGCTCTTGATGCCAATTGTGGAAAACTAGAAGGGGGTTGAATAGTTTACCGTTTAAAATCTTTTTAACTTGTTTAGTTAGCTTTGAAACTTTCCGTTTGATCAAACATATATACACAAACACAATATATAACATGCAAGTAAATGAAAGAAACGATCAAACCACAACACGAGTATTTATCGTGGTTCGGCTACAAGGACTCTTTTTCCTTGCCCTACGTGCACGCCCCGAGTATCCAACTCGAGAGTTTCTTACACTAGTCAACAAGCTCCTTTCACCGGCGGAGAAAACCTTGCACGTCGCTTATACTTTTACCGACACTAAGCTAGATGTCAAGTTCTTTACCAAGGGTACAACCACTCCCGTTAGTTCTTTTACAAGGGTACAACTACTCCCGATACACTTTGTATTTTGAGGACTAAAATACTAACCGATCACTACTGAAAATACACAATCAAATGAAGTGTAAACTACACAAGTCTACACAATGCTAAGCTAACAAGTCTTGCAACGTTGTGTTGAATACTTGTTGCTTTTAATGAGCTCGTGAATCTCTTTGCTACAAAAAGAAACTTCACATATGAAATGTTAAAGGGTTAGATGAAAGAATGAATGAATGTGTGTAAATATGATGTAGAGTGATAAGCCAAAAATCAACTTGTGGCTTAGTATTTATAGCAAAGCCTTCTGCAGGCCTGACGGATACGGCGGAACCCTCAGATGGGTTCCGCCCGTGTACCCCCAGGGTTCCGCCGGGCTTGTAGTTGGTTTTGCAATAAATCTTGCAAACCAAACAATGTCACATCTCATTACACCTTGTAAACCAAACAATGTCACATCTCATTACACCTAGTCAAAGACAAAACTTGCAAGCAACATATAGTTAGTCAAACACATTTTTTTTCCATAAATGTATATTGACAAAACTTGCCATAAATGTGATGTGACATTTCTATTTTAAGAAATAAAAAGTGTTGTGTTTTATGAAATGTAAAATGTAGCAAAAGTCTAGTTTCTGCAAGTCTTTAAAACTCAGATTATGTTTTACTTAGAAACTAAGTTTACATTTTGTCGTTAACAAAACTTAGCAAAGATCGTAAAATATAAATAACGTTTTTAGGCGATATTTGTATTAACACAAAGATCTTACACTTATTTTTTACCCAAAAAGATCTTACACTTATCACAACGCGGTGGTTTCCACTCGTATTCAACCCGAATCTTCTCGATAGTCGACCCCGTACCATCAAGTAAAGGTATCTCAACAGTTAGGCTATCCCGAAGAACCTCATCCGACTTCACTTCAATCGTGCAACTAGCAAAACTACTACGGCCCCATGAGTCTTTGCACATTTTGCTAGTATAAGCATCTAACCTTTTGGGTAATCAATGTGGCAAGCAGACTAAGACCATCATCAGAAAACATAGCCAGAGGGACATCCTGGAATTTAACCCACACCAGGATGTTGGTAAAATCCTCTATAAGCAAGTTGGTGTTCAATGTCCATGGTTTAAGAATAATATGTACATTTCTAATTAACTAATGACCGTTTTTAAGAACATCATCAACACCTTTCTTCGAGTTAAACTTAAAGAAAAAGAACCCCTTTGCATTCATCATTACCTTCTGTATACCAAACTTAGCCCACGCATTGCATACATAGTAATCGACAACAGGAAAAGCAAGTCGTTGGCCAAGGAAGTACCCATACAGAGTATTCTCAAACTTAGTGTTCACCTCTTCAACCAGTTTCATAGGTACAGAAAAAATAGTACATTGTGGGACAAAAAATGAAAGTTTGTTACATTGTGGGACAAAAAATAGTACGCGTACTAGATCGGAACATTTAAAAAGGTACGTTGCTATTGTACGGCTAAATCCCTCAAAGTTTCATGGAGATAAAGGTGTAGAAAACCAACCATGTTATTATAACATTTAAGTAAAAAACAATGGAAAGAAAAACAAAATTCTTTGCCTCTATCACTAGAACAACATATAACCAAGAATGTCAATTTAAAAGATAAATTGAAGTTATGAATTTTCTTTTTCATCACAAATGTCGTTTACTAAAAAGAAGTGGTTGGAGTGGCGACAATTTGAGTGTTTTAGTGGGAAATTGTTACGTATAATATGGTGATGGTGCATCGAGGGCCTACAAATATCAAATAAAGCTGATATAAGGAGAAGCAATGAAAGGTGGTAGTGGTTGTCTGATTCGAAGTAAGTAAGTAACGCGTGAGTTTATATTTGTCAATCACTCTGTTTAGGTTTGTTCGAATCATACTTTTCAACACTAAAAAACACAATGTTGGCAAATGACAAGTAACCACAACGTATTGACCAGTGTACAAATTATAGATATACTGTAGCAACTTATGTGGTTTTTAGTATCTACTAAAAAAAATAAAAAAAATAAAATAAAAAATCAACTATGTTGGATATAAGACCGGGTGTAGACAAACATCATCATCGCTACTCAAAGCTAAATATTTTCACTTGGCAACTAAAAGTTGTAATAAGACTACCAGCTTTTAACAAAAAAAATCTCTACCTATGAAAAAAAAATAATAAATTTACAAATATGTCACTACACTAATAAAAAAAAAGTGCACATAAGGTAACGAGTTTCCGTTTTATTTATTTGGGTTGCTGAACTTATAATTTAATTATTTTCCATACTTTCAGGGTTCATGAACGTATAGTTTTGGATACTTAAGTAACATAAATGTGCATTTTTTTCGTAAAATAAAGGTGCATTTTTTTAAAAAGGTTTAGTAACATATTTGTATATCAACTCTAACAAATATACTTCACAAACCCGACGTCACACACAACCAACACCGCGAGACACTCGATCAAACCACTGACTTGTGCTCAAAACTGGTCCACAACGCGTCTGTGAGTGGGAAGTGTTATACGAAGCAGGCGTCAAATTGCGGAAGCATGTGTCCTTTCTGTTTCTATTACACATGGTCTATTATATATATATATATATATATATATATATATATATATATATATATATATATATATATATATATATATATATATATATATATAGGGTCCCTTTCTTACTAGAACTACCTTATCTGCAAGAACTGCGAAAATCACTTTTTTACAACTAATAATACACAATATACATCATTTAATGCTCCATATCATTTTGTTATTTTTATTTAATTCAAAAGAGTATAATAGTAAAAGACATTTTCATATTATTTTTGTTTTTTTTATAGTTCCCGTTTTTAATAAATATCAAAATTCAAGATTTTTTTTTTTTTTTTTTTTTTTTTTTTTTTTTAATGTTAACATGTTTTCGGTGCATGCATGTTATGTGTTTATATATTCAAATAGGCAAAGGTGCGTACATGGTTTTTTCCCCAAATATTTAAGGTGCGTACATGTTTTTTTTTTCTTTCAAGGTGCATATACGTTTTTTAATATAATGAAATTTATGACAAACCAAACACATAAATGTTATATACAAAGTTCAATATCGATTGAAATACAAATTTTTAAAGGCATAAATACATGCATCTGATCGATCTATACACGAGCACTAATAACATTCAATACAAATGGACATATGCGCACGAGTAGCCGTCAACATTTTTTCAAAAGTCGGGAATATATGCATACTTGTAGCCGTGAACATTCTTGTAATTACACCTGGTAGAAAGAAAAGTACAAAAATTAGCAACAATAATATTATTAAAAATTATACATGTTCATGAGTACATGTATGTTTTAGGAAACATACTTGTTTTGCAAACACGAAGTCTTTGAAATAAAAAATAATTACACTTACTAAATTAAAAAAACATGCATGTTTTTAAAACGTGCATGTTTTTAAAACATACATGTTTCAAGCATTCCATTTATCAAACAAACCAACTAGAGCCTAATTCTATGATCATCTTAAAAACATATATGATTTTGAACATACATGTTTATATCAACATACATATTCTCAAACTTACCAAACCAAACATTTGTAATGTGCATATTCAGTTTAAAGCCACCAAAATAATGTTATCTAAATAAAATAACAATTGTGAGATCTACCCTTCCTCCACCAACAATAATATTATTATCTTGTTATCAAAAGACAAATCTACTCATCTATATATGATTTATAATCTAAACACAAAACATATATGTTTTTTTTAACCAACCCACAACTACATGTATAAATTAAAACGTGTAATTATATCTATCAATACCATATAATTTTATCTATCAACATCTCAGCCGATTATGTGGCCATATAATACAACCTATAGACCAAAATATACTTTCAGAAGTCTTACTTCATTGTTCATTACAATACCAAGTAAAAAAATTGATGGCTATATATTATAATCCAAATCACATCTATAAATACAATTAAATATAATTAATTTCTTCAAATATTCAACATACCTGTTCTTTCACATTTGTGTGGAGAGTCCGATGTACGTCTTTGACCCATGCCTTTGACATCACCACAAAACATCCAAATCAGATCTATATAATACAATTTAATGCTTCTTCAAGTTTTGCGACAACCTTATCTATATTTGGACGTTGTGGTTGTTTTTCCTTTAAGCGGCGATCGAATGATTGTTGAGCCATCTGTTTTCGTAAATCTGGAGCGATTATGGAGGAGGCGGTAGTTAGGGAGGAGGAGGAATGAACCGTATCTTTTTGTCTACCTAATTATCATTGATAACTCCTTAATTAGTGGGGACATTTAATAGGAATATAATTACTATAATACCCTTTGTACTTTACAAATAATGACCAAATCTTTTAACTATTTACATAATATGAGACATTAATTTTTGACCATTGATAAATTAATCCAATGGCTAAAAAGTGGTTCTCGCAGTTTTTGCAGATAAAATTGGTTCTCGTAAGAAAGTTACAATATATATATATATATATATATATATATATATATATATATATATATATATATATATATATATATATATATATATATATATATAGAATCTGGATCGATTGAGAAGGTTTTTATTTTGAGAAGATTGAGAAGGTTTTCAAAAAAGATAGATTTTTAACTTTGATTCATGTTTTTCAAGCATAAAACTCATTTTAATGTTATTAAAATTCAAAGTGTGTAAAAAAAAATTTGAATCAATGTTAAAAATCTCTCGATTTTGCGATATATGTAGAATACTGAATCATCTGTACAAATTTAATGAATCATCATCATAACTCGATTTTAACAATGATTTGTGAATCAAATTTGTGATTTATAGATTCGATTCACTATAAAATGATGTTTACTTGTGAATCAAATCAAAAACATGAATCAATTTGTTCAAACGAAGATTTCTCAATCTTCTCAAAATAAAAACCTTCTCAATGGAACCGGATCCTATATATATATATATATATATATATATATATATATATATATATATATATATATATATATATATATATATATATATATATATATATATATATCCCAACATATATATTAAAGGAACATGCCACTTCACATATGCCACTTGGCATGAAAGAATTAGGTGGAAACCCAAAAGAATGCCAGCATGTCAAAATTTAATTACCTGTCATACAAAAACACATGCCTTCCTCACTTCTACCATAACCCCCAAATCATATCCCTAATCTTCAGTTCCATTTCAATTTCATTCATATCTTCCCAAAATTAAATCACCAAATCACTTTATTTGTTTATGCCATGATTCTAATTAATCTAAATATTATCCCCAAATCAATTTTTTTTTTTTTGATTTATTATTCAAAATCGTTATTGATAACCCTATCACTTCATTATACAATCAATAATACCTGCTGAATCAAAACCCACACAAACAACACGCATATTATCAGTAAAATCATAAAGGAAAATAAACTAGAAATTTTGAGAATAGGAGTTTCATTATGGTTTCAAAGTCTAGATAAAAAGATTTATCACAAATCAACCAACTTCAATTTAAGGTAATTTTCTTATTTAGTTTTCTTTCCGATTAAATTTTATTAGGTTGGGTTAGCCGATCAAGTTTAATGTATGATGATGAGTGTTTTTATGTATTTATGTATTAAGTTTCTTATGTTTATTTTTTGTTCCGATTAAATTTGTATAAATAGCCTTTTGATTATCTGTAAACATGTCATATGCTACAAAAACATGAATTTAAGATTTGATTTTGGTTGCTCATGTGGTAAATGTTCTGAAATGTTGCTAAATACAATGGTTGTTGTTTTCACAGATCGACAATAGTGACAGCACCCTTAGAAAGTATATGGTTGATTGATTATTTTTGAGGAATTGAGACTTTTTGCATCTATGATACATATATCTTTGTCGTTTGTATATCGGTTTATGTCTGAAATTACTCGCTCGAAATGAATTGTATTCAAGATGTGAAAGCACATGTTGACCATTCTTAGCTATTACTTATTAGTCATGATATTACATGCATTAGAGTTCCAAGTACCGTTTTCTAATGAGGCAATGATTTTATGTGCATCTTGAAATCTCAACGCTATATGAATGAGAGGCCAGGATTCTTCGTGTCATTTTATTATTAAAATCTCAGCACTATATGGAAGACAAGGCATGATCACATAGGTTACACTAATAACGACACACCCTTTGAATAAAAGGATTCAAGACTTTTTATGCATTACTTGGAACAGTATTTAACCGACACATTTCCTTTTAGCTAATCACAAGACTTTTTATGCATAATAAGCTGCTTTTCTTATTATTATGTGGCATGTTTCCATATGGGCCCTTTTTATCAGTATTTTATAGTGGTTATTTACTTAAAAAATTAGCAGACTTGAGTAGTTATATAAGTTTTGGCCCGAAAGGTGCTCTTACAAATAAGATGTATTTTAGTACTTCGGTATCACTAACAAAACCTTTTTGGCTTTTTTATGATCTTTAGTAGTTATATAAGTTTTGGCCCCAAGCGTGAAAATCTTGAAAATTGTCTGCTTATTTAACTTTAGGTATAAAAGATCCAAGGTTGCTTCTGCTCTGGCTCAACTAACCATATTTTATGACGGTACAATGAATGTCTATGATGGTATCTCCTTTGAAAAGGTTTTTCATTTATGTTTATACATTTTCAACTTTTGGGTCCATTTTTTTAATGTTTATAGGTAGTTACTAAGGGTGTACAAATTGCTTATAGTCTAGATAGTGAATATGAGCTTTAATCAAGTGAGATATACACGAGTTATGACCTTTTTCCATACATAATGCTTGCATTTTGAGGTCATTTGACCTTTTTCAATGTTTATACAGTGTTGAGAATTTGTGCTAAATCGACATCACCAAAAAAGAAGCTGCTCATTGAAGAACATTTAGCATGTTGTGGGTAGTTTCTTTTTGAAAACGTTGTATTTGTAAAAAAAGATGCTCATCGAAAAAGAAGGCGAGAAATGGCCCTGGAAGAGTTTTGCACCTAAAAACAAACTGAAATTCTGCAACTGAATGGTCTGGTATGTTCCTTTTGGTTGCTTAACATGTTCATTCTTTCACAAGTGCAACAGTGCCAGTACGAAAGAGAGTGCAACTCGATAATCGTGCAACAGAAAGAAGACCAAATAACCCGTCTCGAGAACTTGATGGAAGTTGTGTTGTCAGCTGAGGATTTTGTACATGAAGAATTAATATCTCTAGCACATAACAATAAGGTATGCATTAGAATTGCAACATTGTTTTGTCAACTTTTTGCTAATTTTTACCCGAGATAACAAAATGGCCGGGTTGGGTTATTTGTATAAGACACAAGTGAATCAATTTTATTTGCATTTTCACTTTCATTTCCTACAATTCCAAATCAATTTTATTTTTATAAAGTGTAATGCTCCAAATATTTGCAAGATTAATGTTCAGTTAGCATCAAAAAATTTACTTCAATGGTGCAAAAGATAACATTTATGTGAGTATATAACTTAAATATCACCTTTTGGACAATTTTCCATGTGAGTATATACAAATTAAATAAATAGTATTCCCGCTTTAAAGAAGTAGGCTTAGGAAGATGAAACTTATTTTTAGCGTGCATTTTTGAAGCAGAATACTTTTGGGACTAAGCAAAATATAGAAGACAACAAAGTGTTTGGATAATTAGATTTTGTTTGATTTTTGGTTGTTCTATCAGGAAACATGTGAAGCGGAGGATGGCAAGAGCCAGCCGAATGGAAAAAGGGAAGCAGAGGCTGGTCATTGAAATACTTTAAAGATTCAACCATCTATGCAGAAGATCAACATGCACTCTACCATGCCTACCTCCATTGATCTTCGTGACATTCAGGACAACTACCCTGGCATCTCAACTCAAGCAGCCTTGAATGTCTGGTCTTTTTTTGGCAAGTCTTGGTATAACACATAAAACAATAGTCAAATAAGAGAAATGTAACTAACATCAGACTAATACTTGCAATGCAGATATGGGATCCGGATAATCCTCGAAGAGCTGAAAGGATACCTCTGGGTTTAGTTAAGCACGAGTTTGATTTATACCTTCGAAGATTATGGGTACTCATGATGAGGTATTTTCTGCCATATCTATATAATGTAGCTACTTTTCTTTACTGCAAAACACTGCCCTAAGATTGCTTACGAAACCATAGGTTAACAATTTTTTATAGATATAAATAATGCCTCAGGTTACTTGCGAAACTATTGTTTAAAAGTCCTTATCGATATAAGGATGCATTTAAAAAGTTTTACCAAAATTGCAGACATACAATGTATCAGTAAAACATTTACTCCTGAATGATCATTTCAAATCGTATACTCCTGAATGATCATTTCCTTATCGATTTTGGAGGTTGTATATGATTTTAAAGTAGACTTCGCGCAACTATCAATCCGTTTAAGATGGCATGTTTGGCTATGTTTTCTTATTTGACCCGTTTGACCTGTTGAACTCATTATTCAAGAATACAAAATAGTATAAAAAATAATCCAATCCAGGCAAGATATGGTTAACCAACAAAAAATTTAAGTTAGTCAATCACTAATATGGTAATTAGCACTCCTAAACAGCTGCAAGAAGCATATTTCACACAAGACTAAACGCCTTGGTTGCAACAAAAGGTTGGTCACTAGGTCTGCTTAAATGTTGTTAAGAGCACACGACTACCTGCTACAACAAAACTAAGTGGTAAACAAAGTAATATATAATGTTAATCTACAAACATAACTAAACAAGTGCTAAACCACAAGGAATTGCTAATCCTTATTTCATATAACAACTGAACCTTTGATCAATCCAGTTTTATTTATGTCAAGCTCACTCTCCATTGATATACGTTGTCAGGTCATTGCAAGACACGTGGACTAGAAATAGCGGTCTACAACTCCAACTCGGGAAGTTTGGGGCCTTATGGAGTGTATATTGTAAGGTTATAGTTACATATAATTACATTAGCCAACACATAAGTGCACACATAATGAGGAGGAGAAGTCGATGTCAATCAAATTTGGTGATTCTGCTGTTTACAAAAAATATGTCCACATGTTACATTTTTATAAATAAGTAATTTTAATTTCCTTAAGTAGTACTTTTATAATAAATAATTAGTTTTCTATTGTGTTCTTATGATTAGATTTTTTTGTTTAATAAGTAGTACTTTTATAATAAATTTAATCTTTCACACTATTCTTAGATCTGTTTCAACAACATAGTCGTGTGCTATCCAATATTAGACAATAGTAAAATGGTATCATTGTGTATACATTAAAACATAATAACTTAATATTGAGCACATTATATGTCAGACACATTGCCAAACCTTAAACAACTTATAACATGAATGATAAACTTATTAGCCTTGTAACAATCTCACAAGTATGGATGCTCATAAGTATAGACCTAATAAGTTATAACATTATCCAATTTTTATTACGTTAGCCCGTCCATCGGACGGGTCATGCGACTAGTATATATATATATATATATATATATATATATATATATATATATATATATATATATATATATATATATATATATATATATATATAATCTAGATCAAATAAGATCAATCTTAAAGTTGTAAAAATAAGATCAAACTAAAATTTGACAAGTGACACTCTCGTTAAAATAAAATTAAAATTTTTATTGAGTACAACTAAAATTGTTAAAGTTCCAATAGTTTTCTTCTTTTAAATTGACGAAACCAAAGTGATACACTTTGATTTGACATGTAATGTATCAAGTTAAGGTGATACACTTTGATTCGACATGTAAATTTATAGTTGTGTATCACTAATCAAAACTCATATATCAGTTGGTTATTAGTTGCTAAAATGTTAATTCGTATTAATAATTTATTTTTTTGTGTATTATTGCTAATATGGTTATTTATAAAATGGTTTTAGTGGTTGTTTAGACTAGATCTTATTTTTACAACTTTAAGTTTGATCTCACATTAACTCTCCCCTATATATATATATATATATATATATATATATATATATATATATATATATATATATATATATATATATATATATATATATATATATATATATATATATATTGAGGTTCTTTTCAGAACCAAATAAATTGCGAGAACTGCGAGAACCAACATCAACCAATCGGATTTTTTTGGATATTTATTTTTATTATTTAAATCAAAATGGTACAATAGTAAAATTATATTTTTATTTTCTTTTTTGACATTTTTAATAAAAAAAAAACGTTTTTTTTTTTGTTCATAATTTTTAGGATTTTTAGTTTTTTTGAAATAATTTCCTTTTTCAGGATGCCTGATTTGAGAATGTAATTAAGGTGCATATGTGTTTTTTTTTTCCTTATAATCTAGTGTTCAATTGTTTAAATCCTTTGTTTTTGGAATTTTTTTTCAACATTTATGTTTTCTAAAAGTGAGGTGTATATGTGTTTTTCTAAAATAATATGTTTTGGAGTACAATTCTTTAATATTCAAAACTTAAAATCAAGAACATAAACATTATACAAATGTCTAAAAGAAATCGAAAGTACAATATATTGATTATACATGTGTGCACTAATAATAATTAACACAATAAGAAACTCTCGTGATCTTTGTATATACCTGTTGTTGTACTTGCACATGTATTTTTCCTCATTTGCCACTCTCGATCTCTTTGTATGCATATGTGCATTTGAGTTCGTCCATATTTTCTTATATATATGTGCACTCTTCATATTGCTCATTATACTTGTACCTGTAACCACAAACAAATAATAGACGGATTATTTAATCATAACAACTAACAAAAACGCATAGGCACAATCCTTTTATAACAAATGAAATTAAACAAAAGGAACAAGTTCGTGAAACTGTAAAAACACATATGCATAGAAGGTTTCAAATTCACTAAAAACTGTAAAAACACATATGCACTCTTAATAACACATATGCGCACCGAGACGATAAGAGCGATAAAAGTAACAGCCATAAAGACTATTTTAAAACAAAAGATACAAACTAACTAATAATATTTAACAACAGTATATAGCACAATCACGCCGACCAATAACTCCTATGATAATAGAATACAAATTATTTAATATAACAACAGTCAAGGTATTAGATTACATAGTTATGGAGAAGGATTGCAATTTTGTAATGTGTTAATATATAAAACAAATTAACAATAGCTAGTAATAAATTTACGCAAGGATTCCATATCAAGCTCACTTCAGTACAACTAGGATAACACATATGCACAATCTAGGATAACACATGTGCACAATCTTTGTCAATATATGCACAACTAGAATAAGTATTACAACCAAGATAACACATATGTACAATCTTTATCTATATCAAATCAGTAATATAGACGTATTTTTTTTTATTATAACCACTAGTCAAAACACATATGCAAGATCTTCCCATACCGTTACAAAAGACGTAAACAACATGAATCATTACTATTAACCAGAATAACAATTTGTAGCCACACAAATTAAAGCATAACTATTTCCATAGCTTCACAATCATACGGTATCTACTTTAGTATGGAACATTTGAAGCTGTCACGTAAAAATCACCGACATACTTTCTTTTTCTTTGTAACTAAACTTTAAGCTATAATCAACTACTGTATTTGTTGGTTATTAGAGATTCATCTACCAAATCCCTAACTTTTCACTATTAAATGGATCTTATAGACAATGGACCAATGGTAACACATATTTAAACTCTAGGTACAGTCGAATAGCTGCCATTTCTTCAAAGAAAATGTATTGTATAACCAACAAAATTTTATTATCTATTAAAGTTACCCAAAACTAGTAGCAACAAAATGCTTCAGAGTCGATCCATATCTCTTTTAATAGCGAAGCCATGAAATTTTTATTAAATATATGTGACCCAAGCATTACTACCCCACTAATACCGTTAATATAATAGCTTAAGATCAAGTACTTTATCAAGCAATATACAAAGTTTTTTACATCATGAAAGAAACTTGATTGTATAGATAATCTACTATCTATATAAAACAGGGTTTTCTTGACCAATCTCCTCTCCAAAATTCTTCTAAACCTGCCACGTGGCATTTCCCCCTATCCAACGGTTCTCATTCATTTCAGATCTAAAATAGTCAACGCATAAAATTTGGGGGCGGAAGTCCTTCACACCATCTCATTTGCTATCACAACCTAAAAACACACACACAATTTTGTCAAAATCCCCTCTCATACCCTAACCGAAAAATACAAAATCAATGATCCTTAAAAAATCAATCAAGCTTTCAGAAACGCTTCTGTAATAAATGATTTCCTATCTATCAAAAACCTTCCTAAATCATTTAGATAAAAAAAAAACACGGTCAAAGATTGGTTACCCGATCAAAAAAAAAAAAAAAAAAAAAAAAAAAAAAAAAAAAAAAACACAAACAAGATCTCCAACCTCGGATCTGGGAAGAAACTAAAAACGCGTCACAACAAATCTTTGGACGAATCAACAAACTTTTGATGATAAAATAAATTGCTTTGATAACAAAAGATGCAAAAATCAACGAGAGGTAAATATTATTATTATTGTTTTTTTAACTAATTTTTACATGTTTTGATTATCAAAGGAAATGATTAGGATGTTGATGTTTTGTGATTGATTATGCAAAAAATGTCTTTCATTTTAGTTTTGTGATTCTAAGGTTGCGTTTTATCGACATGTTTTATGGAATTTTTTTTATACCCATTTGATTTATTTTTTCATATGTGACAAAATCAGTTATTTTACTTGCTACGAACTGATGATGTGTTTTATGCACGCCATGTGTTTGATGAAATGCAGGTGCACATTGTCTAGAAGAATCAACCGAGAAGAACAACAATCTCACTAATTTAAGGTTAGTAATCTTCTTTAAACGATTGGAAATGTAATGTCTCAAAATCATATATTGTCCAAATAAAGGTTTGTAACTATGTTATATTATGTACGTAATAATTAACGAGTTTGATAATGTAACCAATATGCCTCTTTGTAGATATATATTCTGAGATGTGGTGTTTACGACCATAACGGGACATTTATCATGGTTAGCAGTGCGGCTTCTCATGTGTTTCCTCAATGATATTGCATTGTTTACACATGGTGAGTTTAAGTCAAACAAGTTGTTAAGGTGACATATAAGTTGAGTACATAATGGATTATCAATCATATGAAGTGTTTGGATAAAACTGTTTTGGGAATTGATTTTCTTTTAAACATTTAAGTAGCTCTTAGTGTTTTGTAGGTTGGTCATGCTCTTCCAACAATGGAAATGAAGGTGATGAGATGTTTGGACAAAATGGTACGTTTTTCTTCGTAGTTTAACAATAGCCACATTTAGAACCATTATTATAATATATTTTTTTTTTATTATTATTATTTTTTTATTTTTTATTTTAGGTGTCATTATGTTTGTTGTGCATTCAACCAGGCAAATAATATATTTTTAGGTTGTATCATAATGCACAATTTGATATGTTGTAGTATGTTAATTTTAGGTTAAATCTGATGATATAGAGTATCAAATATTTATTATCAACTGATAATGCATGTAAGTTTTCAAAAAATCCAAAAAAAACGCCCCTAAATTAATAAAATGTAACAAACTTCCATGATTTTTGGGGATAATTTAGTTTTTCAAATTGTTTCCTTAATTATCTACATAAATTTTTTAATTTTGAAAACCATTTTAACCTAATCATTGATCTTAATGTGTGTTCTTTACTTAATTATATATATGCTATATATGTGCAGGTTTGCAATGCATTGAGAAAGAGGAACACAATGCCAATAACAGATGAAAGTTTGGTTAGTATAAGATATTAAAGATGTGTTTGGTTATATTAGTTCTTAGAAATAAGTTTTTATTTACTTTAATATAAAAGTATCCATTTGAGGATACTGACTTTGGAATGATAAGCTTTGCATTGTATTGCAGTTAGAATGGTCTAAGCCATCCACTCAAGTTGATGATATAAAAGAATGGTGGAGAGCCATATACAAATTACTCAATTCAAGGTAAAACTTATTTATGTTTATTGCATTTTTTTTAAACTCATTTGTTCATGTTCAGTATATTGTTTTTTACAAATCCAAACAACCTGTTATTTTGAGCTTTTGTTATAAATATGCTGGAGGATTCTTTTGTGATTCATTGAAGGCCCCTCCTCATGTTGTCACTAATGCAATAAGAATGGATTCACATTTTTTAAAGGATCCTAATTAATTGATAAACTTGCTCAAGCATGTTAGGTAGCTTGCTGGATTGTTATACTAAAGGTACCAAACCATTTTTTTTTTGTTAAAGTATATAAAGTTAGTAATACATGGTTTTCTAATGAATGATTTACAATAGCTTACTGGATATGTAACAATGATATTGTTTAGTCAATGTGGCCATTTGGATAAGTTATTGACTTTTGAAATATAGTTTGTAAAAAGTTCATTTTGCCCGTTACGGGATAATTGTAACAGACTATTCAAGCTCTTGCCATATTATATCATGACCGGTATGATCAATAAGCACATTTTAGTCTAAAATTAATTGATTTTTCATTTTCATTTTTTATATTTTTCCTAAACAGCATATTTTGAACATAACAGTGCCCCCTTTCCTCATTACTGCTATTATTTTTTTGACAAGCTAGGTGCCATATGAAGCTTCTCATAATATGCTTACAAAAGGTCAGATCTTTTCCAACCTTATTGTTTTAGCTTTGCTATGTAAAAGTTGTTCTCAATAAGTTAGCAATCCCAAACACCCCCTAATAAAAAAAACGTTCGCCCATTGAAAATTGTTAACGAGGTGTATAATTTATGCAGGATTCATCATCTGAACCCGACCAAGGTAAACATCTCGACATTTACCTTTTTGAACTCACTTAGAGACCCGGGACTCATGAACCTCTTTGTCAAGATATGCTTCATGTTGGTGATCTTGATCGCTCCATCAAGTTCTATGAAAAGGTTACTCTTTATTGATGTGATGTCCTGATAAATTTAACACAACTTATTACCTATCCATGTAAAGTTAATATGTTGATGTTATAAAAGAATGGTGGAGAGCCATATACAAATTACTCAATTCAGTTGCCTACCTTTGTCGTGAAAGCCTGTAAGGATTTCTCATTCAGTTTCCTTTATGTTTACATGTAGCACGCCACTTTTGAATATCAGTTGTTCAACACGCTGGCTCCGATGTTGGTGAAAGGAGAACTCATCCGGCTTGCGCAGCAGGTAGATAATCTAAACACGTAGCTTTTTAATGAATTTAATACATTGTTGGTGACATTCTTATTAAATAACTTATGGTAGTGTCGTTTTAGGTGCACCTAATTTGACTTCAGTGCGCGAAACAGCAGAGGGTGAATCGACAACCATGCCATCAGCTGAACACCAAGGTCAGTTATATACAGTTAATTGACTACATGCTACTGACATTATTCAAATAGCAGCAAGTGAGCATAACATGTCTGTTGTTTGCAAGAACAGATGTAACCAACCATGCACATGTTGCTACTAATATTAACATACTTATGTTTTAAACATTGATTTATTCTTGGTTGCCTTCTTATTAAACATTTTATGTTATCGTCGATTTAGGTAACCCTGATTTGCACACATGCCTCCCAGCGACAGACGCTGCAACGATAGTGAAAACAGCAGCTTCGCGCCAAAATGTTTCCAGGTCTAAATCATATCAAGGGTATGAAGGGATTGGAGATAATGTTGTGCGGGTTCATAATACACGGATCAACCAAATAATATTTCCCCTTTATAGTTGTTCAACCGGGTGTCAGGTATCAGCAAAGTACGCTATCTGAGTTCGTTTGAGTTATGTTTAGAATCTATATTCTAATAAATTGGTGAACATTATGTGAGCCCTCTAAAATAATGTATTGCCATTTATTTCTTTCAGTAAGTTCAAATTTATGAATGGGTATATCGGCAAAGATAACCTCTTATGAATTATATCACAGGTACATTAATTTAGTTATGAAACATGGTTTGGAGATTTCTCAGCCTGGTCTTGAACCCAATAATGGATTAACTTGCCAAATGACAAAGATGAGGAGTGATAAAGAAATTTAGAAGTAAGTTATATTATGTTGTTTCTTCTAAAGTTTTTAAATATGGGCCACATGAAGATCTAAATGCCCAAAATTGGTTCATAGGGACACATATGATAAACCAGGATGGTGCAGTGATCCTCATTTTTGTAGCAAACATTTTATCTGATTCACAGTGACCTATGGTGATCTCAACAACGGCTACAACACTTCAATACAGATGCATGCTTCAAAGTATCAACAAGCCAAGGTTAGTAACTTTTATATGATTCACACCAATGTATGGGATAGAAAATGGACTAATTATGTTTATAACGTGACTTGGCCTTTTTTACTCTCGAGGTACTCTCCCACTTATTTGAGATCTGATATTTATTTTGTGGTTATACACAGCCATATATGCACCTATCACGACATCTTCATGCAAAATGCAAGGCCACGAGGGTGTCGGGGGCGTTTCTTAAATGCAAAAAAAAGGAAAATGCTAAAATTTGAAATCTGAATTCAAAACTGAATGACCGTCAAACGGAATCTCAAAGGTATGAGGTTTTGCAGTCGTCATTTTAATATTGTTCAGTATTTTATGATGTGTAATTGAATATATGTTCAGGAAATGAACCATATTTGTGTCATTTGTTGATGATTGGCTTTCATAAACATCTTTAATAATTTGGCTGTTTGCATTTTTGCAAGCCATGGTTGTTATTTTTTTAACGTTACTATCAGGAACTTTCCTAATAGTACAATATACTATCAAAGTATGTAATTTCTTTATTTTTCGGTATGCAATATGACGCCGAAATGTTATCTTATATGCAATTAATAATGTACTAAATGAAATAGAATTACAAAGTTTGTTGCAATTTACATTGTTAATCTATTATAAAACTATTTGTACTATCTTTCTATTCTTACAAATAATTTCTTAAAACTAGCCGCCCATCGGGCGGGCCTGGAAGCTAGTGAAACTATAAATAATGGAAATATATACTAGTGACCAATGGAGACTCAAAACAAAGTGATTTATCAAGGATCGGTCAATTTTCAGTAAAAAATATCTAAGTACTTTATCAATGAAATCTTAGAATGTATGATTTGACGTTAAGAAATTTTATTCGAAACACAAAACAACAAAACACGAAATCTAAAAAAAAAATATTCAGAAATTTCATTCGAAACACAACACCACGAAACACAAAATCAAAACATTTATATCTGAAACACAAAACGTGAATGTATGAAGCTTAAAAACAATTATCGACTTGGTATAAAAATTTTACAATTAAAATAAACTTACATCCCATCATTGTCCCTTGAAGGCTTGAATAGATTAAATCATCAACAAAATTGATGCAAATTAAGGTGTACGGCGGCAAGGTTTTTTAAAAAAAAAGAGATGGATAAATGTGAATATCATAACTGTTCAAGATTTTTGCGAAGTCATATACGTGAAAACAAAAAAAGTAATTTTGAATAAGGATAAACTAAACTACCAATAATACCCCTAAAGTCATTATAAAACACTACTTGGTCTTTTATTTAATTACGGTTATGCCACATATAATTACATCCATTGATTAAATATCGGTTAGTATTGGTTCTCGCAGTTCTCGTAATTTATTTGGTTATGAAAAGAACCTTATATATATATATATATATATATATATATATATATATATATATATATATATATATATATATATATATATATATATATATATATATATATATATATGTGTGTGTGTGTGTGTGTGTGTGTAGTGTAACTTTCTTATGAGAACCACTCTTATCTGCAAGAACTGCGAGAACCACATTTTTTACTCTTAATAATACATAATGTACATCTTGTCAATGCATAATGGCATTTTTGAAAATATATGTAACTTAAGTTGATAGAAAAAAGTAAATTAGGGGCAAAGTGGGAATTTACAAAAACCGTTCTTTTAAAACCTGTGATTTATTCTATTCACAACTTTCTCTCTCACTTTTAATCCATCTTTCTCTCAAGAACCCTAGCCTCCTAAACAACAAATATAGGTTATGAGTTCAAAAAATACTTTTGTTTATTCGAATCCAAGGTGCGATCTTTTGATTTGTGTAACCGGTACACGCAAACCTCCGATTTGTGACCGATCCCCAAACCCCTTTTTATCAAGTGGTGTTCCTTTTTTCGGATCTGACAGATCTGGAAGACCACTAAAGCCATTGAACATATTGGTATTTTTTTTGGATCTGAACATATCGGATTGAAGGACAAGGTAAATAATCTTTTCTTTAATTAATTTCATTGTAGCATTATTATAAAAGCTAGTGACGTCAATGTTTTTAGGTAGTAACAATTGGTTCCAGTTGAGATTAAAACGTTTTGTCATCTCTAAAACCCATTTACACATTTGTGTGGTGTGGCCATTGGGCAAAGAGTCATAAACGGTCATAATAGTTTGAGGTTTCGATACACATATTTTTTTCTTTTAATTTTTTCAGATTTGGTTTGGATAAAGAATATCAAGCGAAGGTAAGTTGTGTCATTATTGTAAAGGCCTTCTATGTAAAAAAAAAAGAAAGAAACAAAGATAGTATTAATCGTGGTCACATAGATGGTTCGGTTATCCAGAGTGGTGGACCTAGGTCTATAAAGGTACATATGTGTTTACAACTTGCATCCGATGTCTTCGACATGTTTTATTTATGATATATGTGTGTGTGAATGGGATTTTTGTGTATATAGAGATAACACTATTTGGATTTGTGAACATGAGTGTCTTTTTGGTTTCTATTAGTATAATTGTATTTGTTGTTATTAAGATGTTATTAAGGTATTAACCTGCTTGAAGTGTTATTCATACTTGCTCAAAGCCTCAAACAATTACATCTCATACCTTTGTCATTATGGTCAAATGGGCTTATTTTGTTTTTAAATGGACTGATTTTACCAAATGTGTTGCGTACTTGTGTACTAAAGCATTTGGAATTGTCAAAGTCGCGTACTTGTGTAATAAAACATTTGGAATATGTTTACGTATAAAACATATATGTTTTGAGTTTTGGATTATAAAACATATATGTTTTAGAAAGATACATATATGTTTCCATATAAAACATATATGCTTTTTTGTGTTTTGGATTATAAAACATGTATGTTTTGTACTAGTTGTTGTGATTAATTTTGTGTTTCTTATTTGTTTGTGGTTTAATTGTTTTCGTGCATGCTTGTTTCAGATTGGTTGATGAAGAATGAAGATGATGATATCATTTAAGACCAGGAAGTGGATGAACACGATTATACATGAAGATAATTTGCGATTGTTTGAGATATATGATTATTGCATGTGTTTTTTGTACTTGTAATCAAGTTGAATGTAACATTTAATTTGTGTTTATAAAAATATTGGTAGGTTGATAAAAAAAACGTGTATGCACCTTGAATATTTGGAAAAAAAACATGTATGCACTTTAGAACATGTATGCACTTTGACTATTTGGAGGAAAAAAACATGTATGTACCTTTGCCTATTTGGAAAAAAAAAAAAAAAAAAAAAAAAAAAAAACATGCACACACCTTGAGATTTCAAAAGAATAATGATTAGCTATAAAAAAAACATGTATGCACCGTGACTATGTGAAAACATGATAACTTAAAAAAAAAATCCGAATTTTAAGAATTACTAAAAACGGGAATTATAAAAAAGATAAAAAAATAATATGAAAATGTCTTTTACTATTATACCCTTTTGAATTAAATAAAAAAAACAAAATACTATTGAGCATTAAATGATGTACATTGTGTATTATTAATTGTAAAATGATGGTTCTCGCAGTTCCCGCAGATAAGGTGGTTTTCGCAAGAAAGGGACCCTATATATATATATATATATATATAAAGGAAAAATGGTCAAAGTGGAAAAGTGAAAAAGTGAAAAGTCAAGGAATGTGAAATGTTGAAAAATCTTATTAAAGGAAATTATGAAATATAATTAATACTCTTATTAAAACACCCCATTACTTAAAAGTATAATGATTTATACACATTGTACAACCAATTAAAACAATTAATACAAATCACAAACCGGGCTGACCCGGGACGCTTCAAACCCGACGGGTTGAACCGGTTTAATTTGACCCGTTTCCGACCCAACCTAGCAAGTTGACCCGGTTTAAATCGACCAAATTTTTGACCGGAACGGTTCAACCGGTTGAATCACCCGGGTCGAACCGGGTTTCAAAACATTATGTTTAATTCCCAAATCTTCAAACTTTTATTATTTTTCATTTATAACCAATTAAAACAATTAATACAAATCACAAACCGGGTTGACCCGGGACGCTTCAAACCCGACGGGTTGAACCGGTTTAATTTGACCCATTTTCGACCCAACCTAGCAAGTTGACCCGGTTTAAATCAACCAATTTTTCGACCGGAACGATTCAAGTGGTTGAACCACCCGGGTCGAACCGGGTTTCAAAACATTATGTTTAATACCCAAATTTTCGAACTTTTATTATTTTTCATTTATAACCTATAAACTTTTTTTTATCAATAAACTATTTGTCGCTGTAAAATCTCGTTGCTATGCACGGGTACTCGTCTAGTGTATATATATATATATATATATATATATATATATATATATTTGTATCAGTTTTCTTAGAATTGTTGTTTTGCTCTTTTGCAAGATATAAAGAGTAAGGGTGTGTTTGTTTTTAAAAAAAAAAAAATCTTACTAGCCCTCTTACTCCCTCTTACTCTTACCAGTAAGAGGTGGGCAGACGTTTTGCTTGTTTGTTTTTTTTCTTTTGAGTCAGACGAGTTAGACATATAACATCTTACTCAGCAAGAGGTGGGAGACTTGTCTTACTGCCTCTTACTCGATAAGAGAGATTGAAGACTCGTGTTAATATAATATATTTGATGATTTATTAACTATATTATATTTATGATAAAAAGTCTTATTTCATTTTTACAAAAGCTACTTAAATAAATTGCAGAAACGAGCACCTAAAATCATTCGGACAATTCTACAAAAACAAACAACATTATTTCGTTTAGATTTAGACGTTCTAGCCACCTCTTACTAGTAAGATGTGGTAGTCAGATTCAGACCTAAAACATCTAAATGAAACAAACACACCCTAAGGCCCATTTGATATAGGGGTGGGGCAATGGGATTTGGCTTTTAGCTTCAAAAAACATATTTGGAATGAGAGGACGGTTTTGGCAACAAAACTCAAATATATATATATATATATATATATATATATATATATATATATATATATATATATATATATATATATATATATATATATATATATATATATATATATATATATATATATACACACTAGCCTATAGACCCGCGGAATCCGCGGGATTTTAGAGGGTTTGTAAATAAAAAAAGGTAAGTACGTGAATAAAGTAAGAAAGAACAACGAACATAAACGCTATGAAATTTTTTTGTAACGGAACAATAAGTTATAAGTGACTGAAAGTATAAAATACAATGCTTGTAAATATTTATATATTAAACATTCATCGCCTCTTGATCTCCAATATGTTTGTCTTTAGAAGCAAAAGCATGTAGTGACCATTCTAACACTTAACAAAAGTCCATTCCGTGAACACCTAATAAGTATAAAAAATGTAAGTAAAAGAAGTTTGGGATTAATAAGTGTAAATAAGAAAAATGCCACAAAACATGTAATACGTACATTGTACATATCTATTGACCGTTTGATTATAGACCTTGAAGAACTTCTTTATATACAATGGGCTGAGCAAACAGACCGGATGGACCGGACCGACCGACAAAACCGACCGGACCGGACCGACCACATTCGGTCCGGTCCTCGGTCTAAACTTTTTGGCTAATTCGGTCCTCGGTCCGGTCAGGTCAGGTCCGGACCGACCAAAAACCCGAAAAAACTTGCCAAATCTTGCCTAATTTGACCGGACCGACCGGACCGGACCGGACCGACCACATTCGGTCCGGTCTCGGTCTATGGTTTTTCCGGTTCTCGGTCTTCGGTCCGGTCCGGTTTTTTGGACCGTGATCACCCTTATACAACGGTTATAGTAATTTTGGATAGGTTACCATCCGCATCTGAAACAACAACCTTTAAACTTTTTTAGCTTTTGACACGTGAAAGAGCCACATCCTTTCATTGGAGTAATATTTATGGTGTATGTTTTTTCATGTGTACGTTTTTAAAATCGTATTAATTCTATACTCTAGAACTAAACATTGTGAATTGTTTCGCTTTGTTACATATAACAACTGCATAATTATTTTCGGATTCAAGAAACATGTATTCAATTATTCTGTGATATGTGTTTTTTGTTTTGTAAATCATATGTAGTGTTTATCATTTAAGGTTTATGGGTACATATTAATAATGGCCAGAGTTTTAATATGGGGCCTAGCATATGTTTACTTTGGTAGAGCTAAAGCTTGAAAGTTTTAGTTAAAATAACAAACCCCAAAACTCTTAACTATATATAATCGTGATGCGTTTAGTTACATAGACTTGTTGTGAGTTACAACTAAACATGGTGTTATTTCTATGTACAAAAGAGTCGACCCAATTTTGGTAGTACTTCGTAGCATGTTGGAAGATATCTCCCCACCAAAGTGCTGCATCCTGTTACCAACCTCGAACTTGACAAAGAAACAAATATTAAATTGCATAAACATTAGTAGCAATGCTAAAGAATTATTACTCATTACTTTAAACTTTTATTTGTACATCTCAAGTCATATTTATGATGTTAATTACATTATCATTCCAAGATTATGTAAAGAATTAAGCAATCATGTTTGTAACAGTAGCATCCGAAAGTAAAGTATTCATTTTGGCACCTTTTGATTGCATGACAGATCTAATATATACAAAAATTCTTGTTGTAAACTGGAGTCTGCCACCTAATCAATTGGAACATAACAACTTATATGAAGAGATCTATCACATGGTATATAATATAATATTGCTTTAAAAAAAGTTTGGTGCAAACATCTGAGAAAACCGAACAGGAAATTCCAGGAAAATCAGTTTAGAGCTTGCCATATTAAAGACCAGCTACCAAAAAATCACTTAACGAGTATTACAGAATTTCTAGTGTTGCCGTCATCTGAGCAAGGTAAATACATAATTTTAGAGCTGTAAATATCAGCACATTAATGGGTCAATTCGGGTTAGACCTGATCTTTAACGGGTATTATTAGGGAAACCAAAAAGCATTTGGATGCAAAATCAGAGAACGGCCTTTGTATAGGATATGTGATTACCTAATATCTTGAGGTGTAATGAAAATGCAGTAGGAGCCTTGTACCATAAGAAAATACACAATCGTGTCCAACATGAATTTCAGAGTAAAAAAAGCCATGTGATCACAAAAGTAAAACCGGTACCTGTCACTGTAATTGCTCAAGACTCGAGTCAGTTGGAAGCAACTTCTCCCTTAAAGATATTCCAAATGGTGTGAGGTTGTATCGCGTCTTAGTGACAGTCTTATCTCTGTCCCACGGTAACACAACTTCTGTCATCGGATCATAGCTTGTGGGGTTTGTTGTTGGATCTCCCAATACATAGTACATAGCCTCGTCCCACTTTCCTTTCAGCATTGCAACCTTTTTTCCTGTTATATTGTCGTACATAAACCCATTGACCTGCATGTATCGCAAGATTTTGTTCATAAAAGAAACAAACATCTAAAACCCCAATCTTCAATCGAATGCAGATAACAATAATAACTTACTAAAGTAGCTCTTGTTGTAACCCAAATACACTTATACATATATAAATGGGTCATAATTTGCACATCTATAATACAACCAACAAAGTGAATACCTTTTTAATACAAGCATACATCTTTCTTGAAGAAGTTGCTGAATTCTCAATACCAGTCATCAAAATAACATGACAACCACCTTTTTCATGATTCATTGCATTAGACTACTCCCAATCACCTTGTTGGTTCATATTTGGTACACCTCATCACAACCACCGTGTCATTCCACTCAGCTTTGCCCATCTTCCATGATCTACATCACACGCTGCAAACCCTTGTCCGTTCTCTTAATACACCAGGTCTGTTCAAATGATCAATCATTAACCCTTAAAATAAAGTCTTGTAACAAAAGCGTGATGGTCCAAAACAGAATCAAACAATCAAGTGACAAATAAGTAAAGAATTGCAAAACGTAGCATATGAGTTATAGACAACCCCTTATTAGCAGTTTCAATAGTGAATTGCAGACAACCCCTTTCAGAAGTTTCAATAAGCAACCCCAAACAACCCTTAAAAGTTGTTATTATAATATGCAATCCCATAGCAATCCCAAATAACTCATATATGTAGTTGATTTAATAAGCAATCCCAAATAACTCATATATGTAGTTGATTTAATAAGCAATCCCCATACACCCCAATAAGCAGTTTTAATAAGTAATCCCAAACAACCTGTATAAGCACTTAATTTAATACGTAATACCACACAACCCCTTTAAAAAAGTTTACTAACCAAATTCTGAAAGGATTACTATTTGTATATCCCTCGAGCCAACCCACAATACTTATTAAATGCGTCAACATGTTAATCATTACCCAAATATTTTTTACTACAACTTTACTAATGAGTGTGCTAACTCCCACAAGGGAACATGGCTTAAAACATTATAATGCCCATAGAATTTAGCTTTACCATTTCGATCTGATTCTCACATCACATCTTTTACAAATCAAGTTGAAATCACTTCACCTAAACAAAAGCATCACCGTCATACAAAAGATTAAGATATACCAACAACCACCCCGACAAATCCACAATTAGCTTTTGGGATCATTAATTGGAGAGCATGTTTATGATGTTATTTTAACGCGTCTAAGACACCCCGTTTTGCCACTTCTAATTAATACCAAAATAGTAAAATATCAGTGGAAAGATACCATAACGTACCATCAGTTTGTCACACCTGCGATCAGCCCACCATGCACTGGTAAGTCAAGCGAATGTACAAAATATGGAAAAAATCTAATGGATCCCTAAGACCTTGGTGCCTGACCCACACCCACCAGATGACGACAACATACGGCGTAGGCTGTAGCGGTGACGATCACTGCTATGACAGGGTTGAAAAGTAAACGGTATTTGTACTCCATTATGTGAGTGAATCGTATGTGAGCCGTTAATCATCTATCCAAACTCTATATCTTACCCATTTCAACCCGTTTCTGAAACTTATGTGAGTGAATCGTTCTTACTCCAATTGGTACCTTATTGGACCGAGCATGTTTCATGTCAGCCAACTTGACCAATTTCAACTTCCATACCAAAAAATACCCATTGAAGCGTTACTAACCCACCCACTTTGCAACCTATAAGAGTCAAGGATGAGATTGATAAAGTACCCTTGAATAACACAAGTTAACTGATCTATTTGATACTACGTATAACATTAAATGAACTATTTTATAAAACTAAATAAAGTTAAACATGACGCCTCACAAAAATTTATGATTGCAGCTGATGGTCATCATATTGTCCAACATTCATAAAACCCAAATTTGCATTTTTAAAAATCTTTTAATAAAAAATTGGGGTGTTGATCACTTGGTGGTCATCAAATTCAGAAACCAAGTTGCACGAAACAAATTACCTTGAACAAAAGTAAATCAATATGATTATCAGCTACACAACATCATCATTCGAGCTTACACATTATACAGACCAATACATCTGGTATGTTTATTAGTTTCATGCTTTCAATCAAAAACCAAGAGACTAAAGACATTGTCGCTTACTATCAAATAATGCACGTTAGTGAAATACCTCTCACACATTTCATCGAACACCATTGACGCACTCCCTGGATCATAGAATTTGGTATAAAATCACTGCAATAACAATGAGTCATTTAAATAAACAAATCACGAAGATAAATCCACATAACACATGAATTTCATTTCCCTCGATTTATTTGTAAAAGGAAAACATATTATAACTGAATCGAAAAAAAAAAATATTTGTAGTATGGAACTACTAAATCAAAACACAAATATATTATAATTGATTTGGTACTTACCAATTATTCAATGTTGATGGCATCGAAATCACAGGCACTTGATGTAAAAACAATTTATAAAAAAAAAATGTAAAACTAACTTACTATCGATTCAACTGCGTAGGATTGACGAATCTGGTTAAGCAACAAAACCAATGGCATTGAGCAAGCTTGTTAGGGTTGATTCAAATTCAAAAATATAGATACGAATTCGTGGCTATGAATGTCCACTATTTGATCAAATTGAATATTACACAGGTCAAAGGACATACCTTCCATGAATCCAAGCTCCTCAGCTTCTCCGAGTAATGTTTGCCTTCGTACTTAGCAGAAAGGAAATAACTTTGTTCAACCTGCAAAATCAAACACTATAATTTTAGAAATTCCCCAATTGTTTTTTGGGTTTTGCTACAATACAACAAATGATATGTTTTGATTCAAAACAGTTTTGAATGAAAGTGTTTGAATCGATGCTTTGAATCGGAGAGGATGATTTGATTTCAAATGATATGCGTTTGAAAATTATTAGGTAGTCGGTTTCAAAGATGTGAATTGAATGTTGGTGCGTTTGAGATGAAACTGGTATGGATATAATCAAAAATTGTAACTTATTTTTGGGATGATTTTCATAACGCGTATTGCATTAAATGCGTTGTAAAAACTGAATTGAAATGAAGCGACTTTGAAGAAGTGTATGAAAGAAGTTTTGGTGGAAGATTGAAGAATGAGAATGAATTGATGACCTACCAAAAATAAAACGTTGAAGAGTAGTAGCGCATAGGATAGTTGTACATATGAGAGCATTTATGATTTATGGAGGAGCATTAATGATTTATCGACCAATATGAGAAGAGACACATCAGCGCATTAATTCGTGCTTAAAGGGCTTGTAAATTATTCTGTTTTATTATATAAAATAGATATATATATTAATTATTATTATTATTATTATTATTATTATTATTATTATTATTATTATTATTATTATTATTTTTGTTGGATCGTTGTAGCTCGAGGTTGTTTAGAACTCATAGTATCTAGGAACACAATAACAATAACTATATACACGCAGCGGAATTAAACAAATCAATAGTTATTGACACAAGGTTTTTCCATCCAAGCCTCAAATATTATTTGATCAGAATAATACGGTTACACATAATATGTAACAGGAATCAAGAGATTCTTGAGGCTACGAAACAACTCTAGTCTAGACGTTTATATCCTACGCCCTAGACACACACACACACCTTTAGATATCTACATTATGGAAGACTTAATAATAAAAACATGTACCCTTAATCTCTTTATATAATAGAGAATTAGGGTTTACAAAATACTACGAAGGACTAAAATATAAATCTTCTTTTGCAAGCAAGTCCTTCTCCATCTTTTGTAGAATCCCTTCTTGTCATATTAAGTCCCTATTGTTTCATTCTTTCTTATTTTGTATCATCAAATCTAATAGACCCAACAATTTTGTTATTTTTTTTTATTATAAACATCACTTTATTAGAAACCCAAAAGATTTTACAAGAAGTTAGTGGGAAGCCGAGATATCAACTGGGCTCCCACTCCTCTAGCTATAGAAAATCCAATCCTACTAAATATATGCGCAGCAACACGTGTTCCAATGTCTTGGGTCATCGAGAACTTTCGGATTCGCTTCAGTAAGGTCACTGCATCCTTCTCAAGTTCCCCAAAAGAAGAGAAAGAGAAGGGGAGGAACCCATATCCAATACTCGCGCACTTAGCCTCATACTTGACGCGTTTACGTTGCGCAGCCTCAATTACCGCACGAGCAGGCACAAAATCAACCATACCATTTTGCGTCAAAGGTGAAGACCCAGTCAAATCAACACACACATCAAGCCCTCCGTCCCATTAGTAGAGCAACATATCAGCAGGACGTAGGGATTTATCCCTCTCCCCACAAAGACCAACATCAACCCGAAATCCCCGACCGAGAGCATATGTCAACAAGAGCATCACGTACTACATTATGTTGATGTTTAATACCAATAATACCCGCACAAGATACAACATGATCTCCATAAACATCTCCAGTAAAGACCCTAGAACAAGCTGAGCACGTATTATTATTATTATTATTATTATTATTATTATTATTATTATTATTATTATTATTATTATTATTATTATTATTATTATTATTATTATTATTATTATTATTATTATTATTATTATTATTATTGGCATGTGAAAGAGTAATTACTAAGAGGTTGTTTAGTAATGGAAAAATGAGTTGTTTTCTAGAAAGATTTTCCTTGGAAACCTAAGAAAAGAGAAAAAACATTAAAAGTGGGTTTTTCCAAAAGTCTTATTTGAAAGATTTAAAACCTGTTTTCTAAGTTTATAACTAATATTTAGAAAACTCATTTTATAAGTTCTCCAGAACTTCCTTAAGAATAGTTACCCCATCTAAACACGTTTTCAAGTGTTCTCTAAAAACAGAATAGCTCTCTATTCTCAAGAAAACTGAAAAATTAAACCTAAGAAAACTTTTTCGTTACTAAACGCAACCTAAGCTTTGGGATTTGAAAATTATTTCTATCTGTTAGCCAAATGATATGACGTATAGATTTGTCTACCATTTGTTTTTTTTATCACGTAATATAAATCCTATATAATTATATCAATTATGTATTTTTTATCTCGTACATTTTTCTAAAACTTATACTAAATCCAAATCATAATCTTAATCCACTAACAAACCAAACAGGCCCTAAACTTATTTCGGGCTAAGAATATTATGAACCTTAAAGAATAACACTGTTACCAAATAGCCCATAGTAATACAGAAACTCTCCTCCATAGTTTAGCCCATGCTGATGATCGGATACTTAGCCCATGGGCCATAGCTCGGGACGTTTATTTAAGCACTTTGCTTATTTAAAACATTTCATTCGAGACTACAAAATTAAGACCTTTAATCTGCGCCAAAAACGAAAAGGTGAACGCGAAGAATATGGCCAATAATATCATGCAATGTGCATAAAAACCTGAAATATATAATTGTTCTTGTTAAGGTCGAAGAAGATGTGGACTGAGAATTTGTTTTCGCAAACTAATACAGTTGGGGATCTCTCTCTCTCTCTCTCTAAAACATTTCTCCTCCTTCTCTCTAAAATTATATCCGATCTAATCCATAAAATCCGATCCTTTTCGGCGGTCGGCTACGGCCGGCCGTCGGGACCGTTCTTTTTTTGTACTTTTCTTTCTTTAAATAAAAGGTTTGCCCACAGATCAGTCATCTCCTCCGATGCCGCTGTTGTCGCTGCTGCCACTGCTGCTTCTGCTCAGATCTGATGGCATCCGGCCTCTTCTGCTCAGATCTGTTGTGGTCCATTATCGTCGGCTTGCTGTTGCGTAGGGGTTTGATTTTAGATCTGTTAGGCTTTTGTTCGGCTCCTTTATGGATGTCTAGTTTTATCTTCTTTGTATGTATTTTGTACTTAGTGTACTTTTGTCAAGCTACGCCTTTATATGGTTGTATCAGTCGAAACTCACTCGGGTGATTCCCCCCACCTTTGAATGGTGTTGCTGTAGGCTGTCACAACTATTATGGTGTATGTCTTGTTTGGCTTAACTTGTTATGTTTCGATGTAACTTGTTATGTTGTATCTTCCTCCATTTGTGAGGTTTGAAATGAAATGTAGCCTTTGTTCAAAAAAAAAAAAAAAAAAAAAAAAAAACTAATACAGTTGGTATTAGATGATAAAATGGTTGACGTAAAACCGCTTGTTGACTTCAGGTCATTTAAGGTTACTATGCATATGTCTTTATAAGTATCATCAACAAAGCATATTATTTTACGGGATGATGACGTATAGTCTATATTTGGGCCACGAGCCCAAATGATAAACATCACTAAGGCCCAAACCTACCATGAGTGGGCTATTATAACTTGGGCCGCATTGTTAAAGGGATTGGGCTCACGTAAGACCCAAAGCCCAACCAAATTATTTATGGTTTAGATAAGGATCTTCTATTTACGGATAGAGAATCTTGGACCGGATAAGCACCATGCGTGCGAAGAGTAAGGAGTACGAAACCCAAGAGGATTCTGCACCTATATATAGAATGACATAATTCTCATTAAAGGTACGATTCACAAACCCTAACTCTTTACGTAAACCTGAAACCGATTACTTACTCTCACGCCGGAGGATAATCGTGGGAGACAATCCCACGATAAGCCTAACGGTGTTGGTTTATTTTCTTAGTGCGCAGGTTTCAAGCATTAAGAGCTAATTGGTACGAGAGCAAGAGCCCAAACTAGGAACGCCCAACTTTTGTATCAACAAGTGGCGCCATCCGTGGGACCAACACTAAGAACTAAGAACTAGAATGACGAAGAACAAAAACTCAAGCCAGCGGACTCCGCAGTTGGAAAAAACATGTGACGCCCAGAGGAAGAACCATCAAGATTCGACCTCTAGGCAGGCTATTGGAAAAACCAACGCGCCTGGCCACCAAGAAACGGGACCAACCCTACCTCTCCCAGCAGTAGAATTGCCTATAGGGACTACCCAAGCCACCACACTGGTCCCAAGCGTTGAAGAACTTCAGCGCACCCTCTTCAATACTCCCCACCAAATGGCACCTATAGTGGACAACATTGTGCCACCTGGCGCACCTAACCGAGATAGGGTGCCCAATGCTGAGAAAGATATTCTTGCAGCGGATGAGGACGCGCCTGGCCTAACACTAAGTAATTTTGTATCCCAAATTATGAAACCCTAACCACCCTCATGCAAGAAGAAGCGAGGAGAAGGTCAAGTACGAGCCTGCAAGCCCGGCTCAACTTTGGTCCTGAACGCGAAGTATCACCACCGCGCCACCAAAGAGGAAGACGCGAAAATAACGAAAGGCGTACCACTATCCATGATAGACTTGGTACGGTATCTGACTCACAGTATTCAGAGGAATATGAAGATGGCGAGAGGCGCACCAATGTTCATTCCAGACTTGGTAGTCGAAGGATACAAGACAGATTAGGACGTCAACATTCACCAAGCGAAGGCTCCTCCAGGTCTGGAAGCAAAAGAATTCACGACAGATTAGGGAGGAGAACATCCCCAAGTGAAAGTCCCTCAAGCTCTTCCTCTGAAGGAAGCCGGCGCAAGCGCCGCAAAAGAGATTACTCTTCCTCCAGTGACTCCTCGGACAACGAGGATAAGGAAACAGGACATTGGAAGTCCAGAGGAAGACGTCGCGAGGAAGAAGACGAAGACATATCTCTTCCGTGGCGTCGCCCAAAAGTTGATGCCTTTACAAGACGCATCAGTGACTATTCTGATCATAAGAAAAGGTGCATGCCCACTAATGTTAAAACATATGATGGGACGGGTGATCCTGATGATCACCTAAAAATTTTTGAATCCGCCGCTACTATCGAAAATTGGCCACAACCTGTGTGGTGCCATATGTTTAACTCCACGTTAGTAGGGAATGCGCGCACGTGGTTTAGCAAGCTTCCACGAAGGAGCATTGGCGGGTTTGAAGAGTTGCGAAAAGCATTCCGTTTAAACTTCACCCAAAGAAAGAAGTGCGCTAAAAACCCTGTTGAACTAGCCAGAGTAAAACAGCGCCAAGGGGAATCAACCAGTGCTTATATGGAATGCTTTAAAGATGAGTGTATACACGTAAAGGCGTGTCCCGAAGTCCTAAAAATCTCAGGGTTCATGAATGGGATCAATAACCCAGAACTCATCAGGAAGTTGAACGACATGGTTCCCCAAACCTTCGATGAACTAATGAAGCGCACAAGATCTTTCATACAAGGAGAAGCAACTGCTGCGGACAGTAAAAAAGGCTACTCAAATTATAGGCAACAAGAACAGCCTAGGAGACAATCCAATGATCAGAGCAGCAACCACAGAAAGGATTATCGCAGCCAGGGGAGTGGACAAGATAATGACAAGTATACCCCTCTCACAAAGACTCCGAGGGAAATATTTGTAACAGAAGGCGCAAACTTCCCAAAACCTCCACCAATGCACACCCCAGAGGATAAGCGTATAGGGAGTGGATACTGCGAATACCATGGCCAAAAGGGCCATACAACCAACGAGTGTGTCCAGCTACGACAAATAATTGAAAAATTACTAAAGGAAGGTAGAATGGATCACCTTGTAAAGAACATTAAAGAAGGGAAGGACAAGCAAAGGAATGGAGGCAAGAAAGAGCTTCCCAAAGATAAAGCGGACATCATCTACATGATACAGTCATGGCAACGCAAGACAAAGCAAAAAGTCAGTCAAAAGTTCTCTTCAAAAAAGGAGATATCCTTCCCCACTCTAGCTGCGGACAACGCAGTAATAGAGCCGCTGACCATTGAGATACATACTGGGGGACATGACATCCGCCGCATGTATATCGATGGAGGAGCATCCGCAGATATTCTGTATGAACATTGCTTTAAAAGGCTACGACCTGAGATATAAAGCCAGTTGATACCAGCCACGACGTCGCTTACCGAGTTCACAGGAGAAAAGATATGGCCTATGGGGCAATTACGCCTACTTGTAGTTGTAGGTGATGAACAACACTCTACAGCAACGTGGATAAACTTCATGGTAATCAAGTCTCCTTCATCGTACAACGACATCATTGGGAGACCTGGAATATCATCCATGCGCGTTGTACCATCTACAGCACATGGGATGCTCAAATTTCCAGTAGAAGGAGGGATTGTCACCCTCTACAACACCAAAGTGCCACCTAAAGAGTGCAATGCAGTAACCAGTGAGGTGGAGAATATTTCAGAACAACGCGCAGAAAAAATACCAAACTTAAAGGTCGCTATTCATCCTGATTACCCAGATCAACAAATATCGATTGGAGGATCTTTATCTGACAAAGGTAAAGCAGCTGTGTGCGCACTCTTGCAGAAGAACCTGAGTATCTTTGCGTGGGAACCAAAGCACATGACCAGAGTGCCACGCTCTATTACGGAGCACAAGCTACAAATCCGACAAGGATATCCCCCAATACGACAGAAGAAGTGCGGCCAGGCCCCAGATCGCGCAAAAGCTATCTTGGAAGAAGTACACAAACTTGTAGACGCAGGCATTATGCGCAAAGTATACTATCACGACTGGCTCTCTAATGCAGTGATGGTAAAGAAGAGCGATGACAGTTGGAGGATGTGCGTAGACTTCACAGATCTCAATAAAGCATGTCCACAGGACTGCTATCCACTGCCAGAGATAGACTGGAAAGTAGAATCCCTGTGCGGATATCCTTTTAAATGCTTCCTAGACGCATACAAAGGGTACCATCAAATCCAGATGGCAGTGGAGGATGAAGAAAAAACAGCCTTCCACACAAGTCAAGGGGTCTATTGCTACACAAAAATGCCTTTTGGCCTAAAGAACGCAGGCGCAACATACCAACGATTGGTGGACATGGCTTTTGAAAAACAAGTAAGTCGCAACTTGGAAGTCTACGTTGATGACCTTTGATTGGCTCCAAACGGTCAACCTAAATTGACCAAGTGATGGTCAACTAGGTCAAACAACCTAAGAGTCAATCTCCGTGGAAGTATAGGGTTTCCCCGGGTCGTTATGTCCCGACGAGGTGTGATGGTATTGAAAAAGGGTTTGTGATCGGGTGAATTTAGACAGGAAAGGGTATAAAAGGGTTTGAATGATTACACTAAGGAAATACAAATGAGAATGATTTAAACAAACTATGTTAACAATAACGTGAAACCTAGTTAACCTAAAACGTAATCTAAAATTTTAAAATTAGAGTTTGCTTATAAATAAGCTAAAAGGGCTTAAATAGAAGCTATCACTTTTTTTTATATTTTTGGTTTTTATTTATTTTACAAACTACTTTTACTAACGTAATCTAAATTTAAAAACGTAAAAGTTATTTAAATAAAACGCGAGTGCGCAAAATAAAACGTGAATTTTATGCTACGCTAATCCTACGGGTGTACAATTAATTTTCCTACGTACTAGAAGACAAAAGAAAATTTTAGAAAAAAGAAAATTTCAATTTCAATAAAAATTCTATTTATTATGATTTAATTACTATTAAACACTAATTAAATTCTAATAAATATAAAAACTATTCTAAAAATCTGAAACTTTTTGGGAAAATACTACAAGTTAATCTTAACCAAGGAAAAATATAAAAAAGGTGGGTGCAGTACAAAATAAGCAGAAAATAAGCTAATAAGTTATAATAAGCTAAAAGAACTAATACTAGTATAAAAACAAGTGGGGAAAATATAAATACTAAGATACCACTAGTCCAGATGGTGCATGGCTTTGGTCTGGCGTTGACAAGTCAACCCAAGAGGTCACAGGTTCGACCCTGGGTTGTGGCACATTTCTTTTTTATTTTTCTTTTTGCTTTTTCTTGCTACACAACTACTTTAACAACATTTTTAGCAAACTTTAATAAAAGTAAACTTTCTGAAACTGCAAAATAAGCTCAGAAAGAGCTTATAACCCCAACAGTTAACAAAATAAGCTAGCAAAGGTTTATTTGAAACGGAAAAAGCTAATAATAAGCTGAGAGCTAATACCAAGGATTAAAATAAGCTGGAACAAGTGGAATGAGCTTAGAATAAGCTGTAATATAAAGAAAAGCACAAAGGAAAAGCTAAAGAACCAAAATAAGCAATCCTGAACACCACTCAGAACCAACAGGCCAAGGGGGCTAGTTTGCAGCCCTCTAAAGCTTATCACATAAGCTGAGAAATGGAATTTGAGCCTGGAACCTTCAACCTAGTACTTTGGCCTTTCCAAAAACCCAAATTACTAAGTGTTGGTTCCACCTATAAGCTCTAAAAGGAGCCTGGAAGTTGGGTGTTTGGGACAGAAAAATGGTGCAGGGGAGATGACTCCCCCTGCAGGCTACTTTGAGAGGTTGTGGGGCCTACCAAGAAATTCATAAAAATAAAATAAAATTAGAAATGAAAACACAAGCTGGGAGACTACAAGTTGTGAAAATCTCAAACCCTGAATCTAAACACAGAAATCATTAAAAATCTTGCAAGATCTGATGAACTGAGACAACATACAATCTTTTGACTTTTCAGATTTTAGCACAAATTGACTTATATGAACTGTTAAGCCTAATCTACTGAATGATTATGATATTACAGGTTGAAATGGAACTGAATTAAGAAACTGTAACAACTAATGAACCAAGACAGATGATTATGCTCCTTAAAAACTCATAGTGAGTGATTATAGAACCTACAAGTTGGATTTTGACTTTTGCCTTAACTATCTACCAATTTTATGATTGACTTAGCCTATGTTAACCTATAATGACCTACTGAGACAAAAAGAACAATAAGAAAACAGTTATGGCACCTAGAACACAACCTTACCCAAACACTCCTTTAAACTAGCTTTACACTACAATTATGGCTTTTAGCAATAAACCTATTGTTCTAATGGTTAATACAGGTTACTTTAACTAAATTAAGGCTAATTACACAGGGTTTCAGCACAAGGAATCACAGTAAAAAGAAAATGCAACTTAGGCTAATTTTAGGCAGTTGGTTTGAAAACTTAAGCTATGTCATGAACAATTCACTAAGGGTACTCAATCACTACACTAAGCAATGTCTAACAGCTATAAGCTAAACACTACATTATACAAGTTGATTTAAACAAGCTAAAACAAAATAAGAAAAATTAAGCAAGTTGTACTAAAATGGAAATATAATAAAGAAAACTTACTCCAATCCTATCTCAACTCAGGAAGCATGGATGTATATAAGTTCTAGTTTGTTAGAAACAAATTAGTACAACCCATGGTCCATCTGAATCTGACTTATCACCCACAAGTTTTACTTTGACTTTCATTGACTTATTGGATTTTTGAGCAATTGAGAATAGAACAGACCCAAATGCTTTGTGAACTTGTGAAAAACTTATGAGTGAGCTAAATTCACCTCAATGGAACAATGAAATAACATTCCAGTTAACATGTGCAATATTGAGACTTAAGCAGCTGAGCAATCTTGAGTTAAAATAGGAAATATGATGCCTTAATTAAGTAACTTTGAAATTACATTAATACTGCTTAGAAATTATCTTGAAAGCTAAAATTAACACTTTAAAAGCTTAATTGAAATTAATTCGACATTAAAATGAAACTAAACTACTCTACTCATTAACTAACTAACTAGCTGCCTCTTCCATCTCTTTTTCTTCACTTAAATAGCTCTTGGAGGTATTCTCTGTCCTTCCCATCTTATTTGGACCCTTGGATGGCTTAGGTTAATCCTGGCCATTGAAAGTGAAATTGGTGGAAAATTTGGTATTTAGCAAGTTGGGCATTTTTGCTTTTGGCAGGGGTTGGTGTGTATTTTAGTGGTGGAAAGGTGAAATAGGGTGTGGAGTGTGGGCTGTGAAGGTGGGTAGGAGTGATGATGGTGTTGGTGTCGCAGGTTTTGGCAGGGTCACAAGGAGGGATTGGGCCTGGGGGTGTTTCTGGATCAGGTTTGGAATGGGGTTTAGTTTTTTTGGATTGGGTATTTAATTTACAAAGGGTCCATTTGGTGTAGGATTTAGTAAAACACATGGACCTCAGTTGTAATATGCTGAAAATCAAGGACCATTCTTGTCATTTTCCAAATTCACTTCAAGGGACTTAACCTGCCATACAACAATAACACAAGGACCAAAGTTTGTAATTTTCCAACATTTTAAACCCCGGGGACCTTTTCTGCCAATTATGAAACATCAGGGACCAAATGTGTAATTTCTTAAACTTTTTACCCAAGGATCGTTTTTTGATAATATTTGACTTTTAAATGCCTTGGGTTGACTTTTCTTTCATTTTAAACCTTCATGGACTAGTTTTGTCAATTTATGAAACTTGAGGGACTGAAACTGCCAATTATGCAAACTTTGTTCGTTTTTCATTTGTTTTTAAACATTTTGCATCTAAAACATATAAAACACAGTTTTGGAATAATTTCTGTATTTTGATGCATTTCTGAGTGTTTTTGGATGTTTTGGCAGTTCAGATACGATAAAAATGATGAGTATTTACACACTCATCAATCCCCCACACTAAACTATTGCTAGTCCCTAGCAATCTTTTTGAGAAAACTTAATGGATTTGAATCTCTTTACCAAAAGCCATTACTTCTGGAGTAGCCAAATGTATCAGTTCAACTAAGAACTATGGTCCACTTGATAGCCAAATGTATCAGTTCAAGTAAGAACTATTGTCATCAAGAGTCACACAGAGGAAGAATTGGTGCGCGACATCGAGGAGACGTTCAAAACATTGGAAAAAATAAACATGAAGTTAAATCCCAAGAAGTGCACTTTTGGCGTGACAAAAGGCATGTTCCTTGGGTATTTAATAGAACCCGATGGTATCAAGCCTTGCCCAGAAAAAACAAAAGTTGTTATCGATCTCCCCTCACCACGCACACTGAAAGAAGTCCAGTCATTAAATGGAAAGCTAGCTGGGCTAAACCGTTTTTTATCTAAGTCAGCAGACAAATCAATCCCCCTCTTTAAAACACTCACGAAGTGCACAAAAAAGGGAGACTTTCGTTGGACTGAGGAAGCAGAAGAAGCCTTCCAACAGCTAAAACAACATCTGGCATCACTCCCCAAACTTGTCGCACCGCGACCAGGGAAGAGTTAATAATGTACTTATCTGCAACCCACGGAGCAGTCAGCCCAGTACTATTGACAGATAGGAACTCCGTCCAAACACCCATATACTTTGTAAGCAAGGCATTGAAGAAGACAGAGACTAACTACATCGCCATGGAAAAACTGGTCTTAGCTCTAGTATTCGCAGCTAAAAGACTGCGCAGATACTTTCAGGCGCACCCAATAGCTGTGATCACGGACCAGCCAATCAAACAAGTTATCTCTAAACCTGACGCATCAGGACGGCTACAAAAGTGGAGTGTGTTGTTGAGCGAGTATAACATCTCGTATAGACCACGCACTACAATCAAGGGGCAGATATTAGCTGACTTTATTGTTGAAAAGCTAGATACCGATACTCCAACTTCAATAAGCAAGACAGAGTTACAAGAACCTTGGATTCTATTCACAGACGGATCCTCATGCGTGGATGGATCAGGCGCAGGCCTCATCCTTACTAATCCAGAAGGAATGGAGTTCACCTACGCACTGCGCTTCGAATTCACAGCCACAAACAATGAGGCAGAATACGAAGCCCTACTCGCTGGACTGCGTATTGCAATTCAAATGGGTATAAGCAACCTAGAGGCAAACGTGGATTCCAGGCTAGTAGCTAACCATGTGTTAGGTGAATATGAAGCCAAGGATGAACACATGATCCAATACCTTGAAAAAACCAAGTCCTTAATTCAGAACTTTGATAGGTTCACAATGAAACAAGTACCTAGAGGGGACAACAGGAAAGCTGACGCGCTTAGCAAGATTGCATCTACAAGCTTTGCGCACCTATCAACACAGGTATTGGTAGAAACTCTAAAAAACAAATCAATCTTGGAGATGGAAGTATCCACGGTGATAGAAGAACAGGATCCCACGTGGATGACACCTATCATCGAATTTATTAGCAAAGGAATCTTACCACAAGATCAAAAGGACGCTCGAAGAGTGCGGCGCACAGCGCAGAGATTCGAACTAAGAGACGGCATCCTATATCGACGTTCATTCCTACAACCTTGGCTCCGATGTGTTGGACCTCTCCAAGCAGATTATGTACTCCGAGAAATTCACGCTAGATCATGTAGCATGCACTCGGGACCACGGTCCGTTGTGGCGCGCGCTCTGCGATCAGGATATTATTGGCCTACCATGCATCGCGACGCGCGAGATATGATAAAAAATGCAGCAATTGCCAAGTATACAGGCCAATTCCGCGCCAACCACAACAAGAGTTAACCCCCATCACCTCACCATGGCCATTCTATAAATGGGGCATTGACATCGCAGGCCCTTTCCCAGTTGCAGCGGGAGGGCTAAAATTCCTCATCGTAGCCATAGACTACTTTACAAAGTGGATTGAGGCAAAAGCAGTGGTAAGCATCACAGGCAACCAGGTAAAACGCTTCGTATGGGACAATATTGTATGTCGTTTCGGGCTACCTGGAAAAATTATCTCCGATAATGGGAAACAATTCTGCGATAACCCATTTAAAGATTGGTGCGCACAATTGAATATCACACAACACTTCGCTTCAGTGAAACACCCACAAACCAATGGCTTGGTTGAACGTGCGAATCGCAGTTTAGGCGAAGGGATAAAAGCGCGCCTTGACAGACACAAAGGAAAATGGGTGGACGAGTTATCACATGTTTTATGGGCGCATCGCACCACAATCAAAACCAGTACCGAAGACACACCATTCTCTTTGTCTATGGAAGAGAAGCCGTCATACCAACTGAGATTGGAATGCCAACTATACGAACAACGGAGGTAAACGTCACAACAAATGACGAGGAGCGGCGCATAGACTTGGACTTGCTGGAAGAAAGGCGCAAACGCGCAACTATACGCGAAGCAAAGGCTAAAGCAAAAATGAAGAAGTATTATGATGCAAAAGTCAAACACACTTCTTTCAGGACAGGAGACTTTGTATACCGCGTTAATGACGCAAGCCACGTAGAAGACACAGACAAGCTTGGACCCAAATGGGAAGGACCCTATGAGGTCACCGATGCGCTAGGTAATGGTGCATACAGGTTGCGCGATATGGAAGGTCACGAGCTGGCGCGCACTTGGAATATCTGCAATCTCAAAAGATGCTATATTTAGGAAAGGCTACGGCCCACAAACAGACAACTTTGCACTTTAGTATGTGCCCAATAATTGTTTGTCATTGAATTTTCTTTTCTTTATTAGGAATTGTGTTTATTTTCCAAAAAACTTGCAAGTATTAATAAAACGTTGTGGTTTCTAGCTAACTCTATAACACATTTTTACTTTATTGTGCACATTCTTATATGTTTCAATATTGTTATTTTATACTTTGCCTATATGGCGTGCATGCACTAATTAAGACCCACGATGGCAGAAAGGATGAGTAAACCTACTAACTAACTCGTTGAGTAAGAGGGTTGCAAACCCATCAACATTGGATCATGCATCCTTGCTAAGCGCCTTTCTTTCAAGACGTTGAAGTAAGATTTCCTTGTGCATTCCACGAATGATGCGCAATATCACGTACACTGTACGAGCTTAGCAAATTATGAGCCAAGACTCTTGGTCATTTAATAAGACTTTGCAAAAAATAATGCAAGTCTATTTTTCGTACTTATGATTTATTTTAAGTGACGTACTTAATTTAAAAATAGGTTCCAAACCAGTATCTTAATTGATCTTTTTACACAAAGGATAACAACTTAAGAATGGATACCATAACACGCAAAAGATATAATTTGTTATATATACAATGATATACATTTAAAAGTTACAAAAGCCTATATCTACACACTATGACGGTGCTTAGGACTATTTTATGGGGCAGCAGAGCTCCCAGCCTCTTGGAGCTTCCTCAACAGTAACGCATCCTTAGGCGATACGGTCGCCACGCTGACCGCAATTCCATCTGATCTGGGGATATGCGCAGCGCCTACACCACAGAGGATGGCCTTTCCCTTAACACCTTTCTTCTTGGCCACCCTCTCTGCATGAAGTTCCAGACTTCCTTCAGAGGAACCTCCTTCTCAAGAACGAAGGGGTTCAATATATCACGCGGCTGCGCAAAAACGGGAACCTGCAGGTGCGACTCGTCAGGCTTTAGAAAAATGTCTGGCTGCGCCTCTGCATCCTCCCAGATGTGTCTCCCCAGGGTTAAACCCCCCCCCCCCCCCCCCCATAATTAACTTTATGGGGTAATCCTGGTCGCGCTCCAGCCGTGCAATGTGGGGAAGCTCAAGCAGCTTTATCCCCTCCATAGCCTTCATTAGCTCGTCATAAGCATCGGCATTATAACCGGGCACCTCAGCAAGTGCCACGGTCAGCAACTTCGCCTCATGGAGCTCCTCCATAGCTTGCGCCCTACCACGCTCCACGGCGCACAGAACGACCTTTCCAAAGGTCTCCAATACTTCCGGAGACTCTAAAGTGCCCATCGCAACCAGGCGTAAGCCATGACTGATCAACCACCTACACACGCAGAAAAAGGATGCATTAGAAGCAAAGAGAAAAATTAATACACATAACAAGGCAACATTGCGGAAAATACAAAAAACATACCTGCGCTCAGCAATTGTAGACATAAGATGAGGATATAAATCCTCATCGTATTCTATACTTAGGCCGCGCAGCTTGTCCTCCTGCTCCTTCAGTATCTTCTCCATGCGAAGGTGAAATTAATCAATATGGCCAAAGTGCTCCGCCTTTTTCTCCTCCAGATACCTTACCCCCAAGTAAGGTTCGCCTTGAACTGATGCAGCTCCCCGCGCGCATGTTGCAACTCAGCCATCATGGTCAACTTCTCATCGGTGATCTTCTCAGCATGTGCCTTGACGGACCCTACCTCCGCTCGCGCATCAGCTAACTGCGCACGGAGCAGGGCAATCTCCTCGTCCTTCTGTGCGAGACTGCTGCTCTCCCCAACATACCACGTCTTCAACTGAGTGACCAGCTCAGTCTGACACTCAGCAGCAGCAGGTAGCTCCTCCAACAACTGTTGCGCAGATACCTCTCCAGCCACCTTCACTGTCTCCTCCACGTTTGCATTCTGAGGAGGGACCACGCTTTCCACAAAAGCCGCATCACCCTCTGCAGCTTGGTCACTACAAAGCATAAGTAGAAGGTTAGCGCATCTACGACAAAGTAAAACAAAAAATAAGAAGACAGAAAAAACATGGATATCACTTACAGAAGGGGAGAAGCCTTTGCAATCTCCTTATCCGCGCCAGTGGCAGATGTGTCATCTTCTGCGGATGACTCTTCATCTGCGATAAGATGGCGCCTCCTCTTGGAAGTACCAGCGCCATCAGCCTCTCCCTTGCTCTTTAGACTCTGCGCTACAATCTCAGGCTCCAGCACCTCCACGCTGTCAGAAGACTCAGTATGCAACTTCTCCACATAAGCAGGCTCCCGAGTAGGAGGCACGCTCTGCACAGGCGTCACAAGCAGGGGAGGTGAATCCTCAGGACCAGCTTGCACCAACGTAGTTAGGCGTCCCGCAGTAGCATCCAGAAGTGGCTCCTCATTATCCCTCAGAGGACGCACACCCACCGTCACTTGCTTTGGCTTCTCAAGCTTCACTACGACGAACAAATCCATCTCTGCGCAACAAATGAGCAAATAACAAAACACATATTAGTTATTGAAAGTACATATACAGGAACACTTACATTATTTGAAGCGAACAAATAAAAGGGACAAGCACCCACCCCGGCCGCTCTCATCAATGAAGGTTGGCACCTTGTCAGAACCATGGAAATAGTTGCAACTCAGCCCCATGTGAACCAAAAACTCCTCAGGGTAGGGGTTAATGGGGATGCGGTTGGCATCAATCGTATCCGCATCCTCTGCGCTATACGAACCGGGTGCGGGGCGCCCATCCCTTGGCAGCGTCTCTTGAGTATAAAACTCAAAAGGCGATGGAAATACTATGTCATCTACCCAGAAAATTTTTTCCCTCCAACCCCTAAGGGAATCCACATTCTCCGTATAACACTGAAGGCGTCCACCGCGCTTCGCGAAAGATACCCATCCATGCGACCACGTTGTGCGGAAAAACGCACGGAATAGGTCAACAGTCAGGTTGACCGCGAGCAACCGACACTTTATTTCAAAATTGGATACTTTTGCTGCACCTATACAGTGCAGCTGGGAAATGTGAAGGCGGTAGTGGTTGAGCAAATCGCTCAATAATATGGATATGGGTACGCGCTGGTTCGCATACTCGAAGAAGCGCGTATATAACCCTATTTTTCCCTCAGGAAAATCCGCGATACACGCGTTGGCCTCCGGTACAACCGGATGCACGTCAAGAGGAATGAAATAATCCGAGGAGAACTGACGCAGTTCGTCCTCGTCCATTTCATATGGAAACTCATGTAGCTGACGAACCATTTCTAAACGAATAATAACAAGGGCGCGTATTCGCGGTTACCTAATAAAACAGTTACTCTCTTTAAAGAACGCTTGGAAGAATTTTAAAAATGGTGGAAGTGTGTTTTTACTGTGTGTTTTTTCAGTAAAAGGAGGCGATATTTATATTGGGTTACATAAACTCTAGTGTGCCAGCCACGTGGAATCCACTATCATAATCGTGTGGCTAGAAGACGATCGGGTACATGCACTTTTTCCCATTTCCCGAAACACACGTGGACACACCCCCGTTTTCCTAGGCATTTTGAGGATATTTGGGACTAGATACATGGTCCTTAATATTGGGCGGTTACTTTTCCCGTCACACTTACCGTTGTTTTCAATAAGTCTAGCATCTGCGGCTACAAGTCGCGCACACTAGAGTGTGGGGACATGATGACGTATAGTCTATATTTGGGCCACGAGCCCAAATGATAAACATCACTAAGGCCCAAACCCACCATGAGTGGGCTATTATAACTTGGGTCGTATTGTTAAAGGGATTGGGCTCACGTAAGACCCAAAGCCCAACCAAATTATTTATGGTTTAGATAAGGATTTTCTAGTTACGGATAGAGATCCTTGGACCGGATAAGCACCATGCGTGCGAAGAGTAAGGAGCACGAAACCCACGAGGATTCTGCACCTATATATAGAATGACATAATTCTCATTAAAGGTACGATTCACAAACTGTAACTCTTTACGTAAACCTAAAACCGATTACTTACTCTCACGCCGGAGGATAATCGTGGGAGACAATCCCACGATAAGCCTAACGGTGTTGGTTTATTTTCTTAGTGCGCAGGTTTCAAGCATTAAGAGCTAATTGATACGAGAGCAAGAGCCCAAACTAGGAACGCCCAACTTTTATATCAACACGAGATTTTTATCATCCAATAACAAATGAACGAATAACACCGTGTCCACAGTTTACGAACAAAGTCGGTTTTGTTTGATCTCGTGGGTTGTAAGCGAGTAGATTAATGTGGAAGTGTTTCTTCGTGACTTAACCATGTCGACAACCTTCAACACTGACACCCCAATTTATCTATGTGTGTTATGTTTCATCCTTATACTTAAAAATGTGTTACTCATGTCGCAACTGTAGTTCTTATTTTCTTTGTTTTCTCTATACATGTGTAAAGCAGTTAAATAACAATTGTGGGCGAATATTCAAGAATGTGAAAGAGAAGTATATACGACTAACAAATTTTTACAAGAGATACAATGTGATAATAATCTACCAAACATGTATTGAATACGAACTATCATTAATTCCGGATATAAAACTGAGAAATGAAAACTAAAGCAAGATATATGTAAGTTTTAAACGTTCGGAGATACATGTTTTATTGTTAGCAAACATACCTCAAATGAGGATGGAAATTGTATTGTACACAAAAGACTCGAGAGTTGAAAATCAGTTACATAGACATGACCACATTCCTAAAACCAATTACATAAAGTGTTTCCACAAAAAAAAAAAAAAAAAAAAAAAAAAAAAAAAAAAAAAAACAAAACAAAAAAACTATGTACAAAATTTCCGTGTATTAAAAATGTAATACAAGAAAAAAAGCCACTGAAATTTCAAGTGAAAACACTGTAGAAATGAAATTTGCGATCTTAAATCTCAAAAAAGACTGGGCCATGAACGTGATTTTAATTTTTAAGGGTTTATATAAATGGTTTACTAAAGAAGTTTTAATCAAAGAGAAATCAACTCATTTCATGTATCATGTCACACATATAAAATACTAATATGTAATTAAGTTTGAAATCAACTCATTTCATGTATCATGTCACACATATAAAATACTAATATGTAATTAAGTTTGAGGTTGTTTCATTCAATATAAACACAATATATAACTTATATTTCACGAGCGATATAGAATTCTAACTTGTTATTCAAAATGTAATTAATCTCTTTGTCGAACTCTAATGAACCGACGTTTTTAAATGGATTGCAGGTGTTTGGCTAGCTCCATCATGCTTCAACTTTTCATAGAAGAGGTTGCTTCAAGATCTTTTTTTCCAAAGATCTTGATCTATAGGCGAGAAGTTGCGCTTGCCATACTGAACCAACTTTTCTCTTTATTGACCGATATTTTCAACTTGTGGAGCTTTTCGCAACTAGTTATTTGTCAAGTATTAAATTTAAAAAGTATGTGGGTTACATTTAGCAACATAAACAAATATAGAACCCAAAATGCAACATTTTCTTGACATTGCATTTTGCGGTCAATTCTTCTAGAACATACTTTCCTTAACACGGTCGATTACCGTACGTACAACCCAAACACACTTGTAGTATAAATACAAACACTTTTACAATTTGAATTTCAATCAACGATAAGCTTTTATTTATATTACACAATACCATTCGATCATTTTCTATTCTGAATCCTTCGTATAACTTGATCATGGCTGAAAATAATGTTCCTGTTACCAACCAACCAGAGGTTCGTGTTTTTTTTTTTTTTTTTTTTTTTTTTTTTTTTTTTTTTTTTTGACAAAATTAGGAGCTTATGTGATTTTGGTTTATATTTTTTAAGATTGGATTTTATGGTTTATGTTGAAACTTACTGGCTTATATAAGTTTCATAACACTGAAAATAAGCCGGAAATTTCGAGCTTATGAAATGTAAGGGGTTGTTTCGACTTATTAAAGGTAAGTCCATTTGGGCTTATTTTTTATAAGCTCCAAGCCTCCAATTTTGTGGCTTATTTGAGACTTGTATGATAAACTTATAAAAGCCGACAAGTCTCAAAATAAGCCGCAAAATTGGAGCTTATAAAAAATAAGCCCAAATGAGCTTACGCTTAATAAGGTTAGCCAAACAGGCCAGCCGAAATTGAATAATCTCATAAGCACACAAATAAGCCTAAACAAATGTTGGTACCTAATTATTTCGAAATGCTTTGAGATGAAATTAGAATTACCCTCTTATGCTTTCTACTCTTGAACAAATTAATTTTAGATTAATAACGTGAAAGAAGCAAATCCCAAACAGTATTTCTTGAACATCTTATTTTTGAGGCGCTTATGCTTAAACATATAAAACGAAGCATAAGCAGAAAATGAACAATCCCAAACACCCTCTTAGTCATAAGCCTATGAATTGATTGTCCCACTGCTTATTACCTATTTACATATGAATGTTTGCACTTTGCTATGGCCATCTCCTAATTCGCTATACAATTCCTACATTTAACACTACTTACAAACACGCCAATTAGATATAAGTGGACGAGTAAATGGGATATCTTCACATCTGCAGTAGTGAGACACATAGCCATAAATGAACGTATCTGTTATTAAACTTGTTTCTCAAGTAGAAGACTAATATGAGTTGGGAATTGATTTTGTATTTGTTTCTTTTCTTTTGTTTACAATAGGTTGAGGTTGAACAAGAGAGGTTGAAGTACCTGGAATTTGTGCAAGTGGCCGCGCTCCACGCAGTCATTTATGCCTCAAAGGTCTATGGTATTGCTAAGGAAAACTCTGGCTCGCTCAAACCAGGTGTTGAGACAATAGAGGGTACTTTCAAGACTGTTGTTGGCCCTGCTTATCATAAGTTCCATGATGTTCCTGTCGATGTCCTCAAGTTTGTTGATCGTAAGGTATGCTTCTTTACCTACATAAGCTCATCCTCTTTCATCTATGTTTTTTATTCCTGGTTGCCATGATCACGTGGTTTATGCAAAATGCTTCTTTGCATGGCGAGTGCAAGTTTAGAGTGTCTGGCCTTGTAAAGATATCACCTAGAAGGAATTGAACATAACAATTCTTGTTATATTGGATATTGGACCCGTAAGGATTGACGGCTAATCTAGGTTCATCCCTTGTGCTTTAGTTTCCACAATTTGCATACCAAGGTTTTGCTTACTATAAACAGTGTCTTTAAAACATATATTTGTTCTGTTTTAAAAGTGCACACTCTTCCATCCATTCAAGGTGCAAATGATGCTCTTCAATTTATTATTTATAATTTCTTTTCTTCTCTAATTGGGTCAATAGGTGAAAACTAAAATGGCTAAAATTATCTGAAGTTTTCTAGTGAATTTTAAACGCATACAAGTACACAATCTCTTAAATTGTTTTATTAATATTTCTAATCAATAATCATAGCTAAGGTATCAGGGGCGTAGCCAGAAATTTATTTTTAGGTGGGCCAAATTTTTCCTGAAGAATGTTAGCAAATGCTAAAAAAAACATCATACTATAATATATAACTACATAGAAATGTAGCAACAAATTTGTTCAATTAGTATTTTAGTTGCACACGACGTTTATCCGCATTATTAAAATCATCTAAAAATAAGCCTAAAATCAATACATGAATTAGTATGACGTAACAGAGTAACAGTTTTTAAGGTGGGCTGGAGATCATACTAGATACAATTTATCATATTTGGCTTTATTGCATGATACATATGTGAAATTATTAGGTTTTGTGGGTGGGCCATGGCCCACCTTACCCTCCACATAGCTACGCCACTGTAAGGTATTAACACTGTATAAGAAATTTCAAAGTGTTACGCATACTCTTGGCGATTACCCAACCATCTATCTTCGCACTTCTAGATTTTATCCAATTGAGTACACTTAACTGAACATGGTGTAAGTACTGATTTTCGTGTGACGTGATTTCAGGTTGACGAGTCTGTTACCAAGTTGGACAGCCGAGTGTCACCCTTAGTGGAGCAGGTTTCTGCTAAAACCAAAAATCTTTCTACAATGGCCTCTGAAGTCAAGAATGCTGGTGTGGTGGAAACTGCCTCTGGGCTCGCAAAAACTGCCTACACCAAATTAGAGCCAACTGCCAAAGGAATTTACGCAAAGTACGAACCAACTGCGAAAGGACTCTACTCAAAATACGAGCCAACTGCTAAAGGACTATACACAAAATATGAGCCAGTTGCGGAGCAACATGCTGCGTCAGCTTGGCAGTCTCTAAACCAGCTCCCATACTTTCCTAAGGTAGCTAATGTGGTTGTGCCAAAAGCGGCTTACTTGTCTGAAAAGTACAACCAGACCGTGCAACAAACAGCAGAGAAAGGATACAAGGTTTCTTCGTATCTACCATTGGTGCCCACCGAAAGGATTGCTAAGGTGTTCAACTCTACTGAGCCATTGGCACTTTGATTAATCTATCGGGTTGTTATTAGATGATTGTGATGAAAATATGAAATTAGATAGTGCAAGTGTTTGTTATGATTTATCTGGTATTGTTTTTTTTCCCTGTCAAGGGTACATTGTGATGTCGATTGTGTAATCATGAAATATTGATCCTATTCTTTTGTGCATAATTTAAGGTTCAACTTTGCGTTGGAATTCTTTTCATTCTTCGCTTGGTTAAACTATAGTTGCAATTTATCAAATTTACATCATTTCTCCTTTTGAAGTAGGACCATTTGGTTGTTTATAGTTTCTTCTTTAAATTGAAGCTGAGAGACATGGAAATATCACGTATGAGCCACAAAACATAGTGATATCGTGTCCTGGGATTTCTTCCTCTGGAGAGATACTTAAGATACTTGCCCCGCGGATTCTTGGATGAAATGTGTGTGGGTGACTTTCACTGTGGCTTAGTTGGACCTAATATTCCATTTATGCTCTGAACTTTCTGCGTGGCCGGGGTTTGATATTTCGTCCTTGCTACCACGAGGGGACTTTCTTCAGGCCTGGTGTCCTTGCTGCCACAAGCCTTTGATCGTGTCTGGCCTATCTTGTAGATAGCCAAGTGGATGCATACTTCATCAGAGACCTAAAAGATAGAGTCGTGAGTAACTGCCCTGTGAAAAGAACCTCCATAGTAGGAAAGTTGAAAAGATAAACAAAAATTTGATTCATCATTGTCAAATGTTGTGGCGTTGTCAGAATTTATGTGACATGAAAGTATGAAACAATTGATGCTAATACTATTAACAAATATGAACATCAAGCGTCTCATCAAAAGAAGTTCGACAACATAAAAAGTACTTTAGAACGATAAATCATAGATCACACGTTTTGTTCATCTTCACTCATAGGACATTCATTCTGTCAGACACTACCTCGTTATAGCACCTAAGGGTGTCCAGAAATTCTGAAATATCTGGTATTGTTTTAGCATGGTGACATTTCTTATATGGATCTTTGACACTTCGGATAATAATTTACAAGCATTTTATTAGCATACAAGTCCCGCTCACAGTTGATTTTAGAAATTCATCAGTTAAGACTTGGTCCAAGACTCTAAAAAATATTTAAAATTCGTCACATAATTAATTAGTCAGTTTTTCCATGTGCACAAGCAATTAAATAATGTAGTAGACAAAAGTGTAGTAAATGTCATATAACGAGTGGCGGTAACCCGCCGCGTTGCGGCGGGCGCATTTAAAAAAGGTTTCAGTAACTGTCATCAAAGAAACCGTTTGTTTTTTTGTCACACGTGATCATTACCTGCCGTTAAATCAGCCGACGGCTGTTGTTGACCGCTAGCCCCTCTGTCTTATGCGGTCGAACCATCAGCTATATTATCAGAAACAGTAGCGGACGACAAAGCATGATCCGACGTAGAAAGCGGATTACGTACACGATTACTTACAGTTTTGTTTTTGGTTTTCATATTTGAAAAAGCACACACGTATGTATATAGGCGAAAGAAAAGGAGAGACAAAAGTAACACAAACAAAGGGATATAAAAGTTATGGCAAAGTACTTGAAAGGCCTTCACGTATCAGCAGAAGGAAATGGTTAACAACATTTTACTGTAACAAAGACAATAAACATTAAAGACAGTGACATGCAATCTATAAAATAACTAACAACCTATCTAGATACAAACAACAATCACATAAGCATGCAGTAACACAACATAGCATGTGTGTAACGAAATCTTATTGTTTACTTAGGAATTAGGATATCGGTTGACGAACGACATGAAACATGGGAAACAGCGACTATAATAAACGGGTAGTAAAAGTAAGAACAAAAAAATATTGGAACCTAGATCTGCAGGTGTTACCTACCTCGATGTTGGTGATTGCAAGAAACCCTGGGTTGCTTCTTGAAACCCTGGGATGCTTCTGGAAGAAGGTGAGAGATATATATGAAGAAACGTTTCGTTATACTAACTAACTAGATGGGGACCGGCCGCCGCGTTGCGGCGGGGCGTCGGTTCTTTGGCATCAGTAGTTGCCATGTGGGCTGGTGTTCCTGGTATGTTAAAATTTTTTGGGTATCAACTTCCATCCATACTTTTCATGGCCTCGTTAGCCGGTGTTGTTTTATAGTACATGGTTTCAATACGAATACGCTTATGGTGGACAGTCAAAGCGAGAGATTGGTTGTCGATCATCGCATAGTATTTTTACGTACAGTTGAATTGAACTATTTAAGTTACTATTAGGATGAACAAAAAAGTTTTCCAGCAAAGAAACAAAAAAAAAACAAATTGTGGTATTAGAAAATACAGATTACAAAGGAAAAAAACAGAAAATAATGGGGCAAAGCTTTAGATTGTTGTTTCGGTGCTAAGGACCTTCTTGAGTTGAGCCAATTTCAGTTCCTCGGATTACCATTCTGTGGGTTGGATTCGTTTGGTGCATTCTACAAAATGGAATGAAAGTTAATGAGTTTGTATTTCCCTAGTTTGCAGTCATGTATCTGCATTGTAAATTTTAATGATATTGCAGAAGAAATACGGTTGCTTACTTGGTAATTTTTGTATATAAGAAAATAATCTGTTGAGAGTTGAGATGATCATGCATGTTAAACTTTATATGCTAAAGATAAAAACTCTCTTTACTTTAATAATACCAGTATTATAAGTGCAAGCTAAAGATCTTACAGTTAGTGTTATGTAAGTTAAGCATAGGCAAACAATAGCAATGATGCACTTGCACCAAAATATTTGTTTTAGTTTTTCCAGTACAAGTGCAATTTCACCAATTTTTTATGCTAATTGATAAATTATGATCATTTTGTAATATAGTTGACTTACAATATTATGTTGGAATATATGAATAATGTAAAACAATAAACATATAAACATCAAAGAGTACGCAGCGGAATAGATCAAATACAAATAATAAATTAACCGAATATAAATGGATGCATATCTCTTTGTGATTTCTAGCAAGAACAAGAAACTAATGGAACAAGAACTATAAACCCTAATTGGGTTTAATGGTGGATCGACTAGGGTTAGTCGAATAGGGCAAATCACCTTGTTAGCAAAAGTATGCCAACACTTCGTTCTTGAACACACGTATTAGTAGCGTTTCAATAAGAAAAGCTAGGTTCTTAATTCACAAGCAATCCAAACATAATGTTTAGAAGATTGCGAAGGAACCCTAGAAGGGTGTAGTTGATCAACTAAACAAGAATGATTTGAGCTTAGAAATCTAGTAGGAACCCTATAAGGGTGTAGTTTGATTTCTAACTCAAGAGGAGAAAGAGAAGAAGATTTGGTTTGCAAGTGAACCAAGGGATGAATGAATGAATGAGAGGAGGTCTCATTATATAGCATTCAATAAACTTGGAGCAAAAGCCATCCCAAACCCTATGGGAGGGAGGGTGGCCGGCCTTGGGTACAAAAAGCCCAACCCAAACCGAACTTTTACTCTTTTCCAAATCTAGTCCTTCATCTTTCGTCTAACGGTCGTTAGGTACCGTTAAATGCTCATTTCGTGAATTTAATAATTATTCGTCACTAAAACAATAATTATTAATTAATTGAAACTCATACGTAAAGTGTGCAATCCCGAAGTCTCGAGTTCGAGTCCGGTCATGATATATTAATTTATTATCCGTTAAAACTAACAGCTCCCACTTGGATATAGATTAATGTAACAATGACAATGGTTAGTCTAGCATAACACGCCAATGTCCCCAGAACGATCTCGAGTATGGTTTCCTGGAAAAAACCACATTTGATGATTCATCATCATACTTATCCTTTTGATTCTAATACTATGTTAATATGGATATGGATCGAAGTCATTCCATAATTAACTAGTGTTTCTCGTTATTTATGATCAAGCAAGATTACCAATTCATCTGAACGCATTCCAGATAGACCTTGGGCATGGCTATGCAAACATCTTGTTAATCCTACGAGTGGCCAAACAGTATTAAACTTCAAAACAAATTTGAAGGAACCAAATCCCGTATTGACTACAAGCATAACCTATGAACTTCGCATCACCTCTGAAAATAATCCTTATAACTACCAGTTACGGATAGCGTTAGATTATCTCACAGAAAATGAGCTACATCCACAGTAGTTACCTGGTATCTCAAGTCTGAGGATAAATATTCATGATTTACTATAGTGACAACATCCATAAATACAATCATGTAATTGGGATTTTGTCCTATATCCAATTTATCCAGTATTGAATATCATGTGAATTTGGCGTGTCTACGCACCAATATAATTTATATATTATACCAAATCTCACATTTGTCTTAGTTCAATGATACTCTCATATCATTAATTGACAACGGACAATTTAGAATAATATAACATAAGTTATTCATGGATTAAACATGCAAATATGGGATACAATATATTATTAATGAAAACAAACGTACTTAGTACTTTAATTCATTATTAAATAATAATTGCTTAACATCCCTTATCCAAATACTAAATAGATTAATGCATGAAAATTCTTGTTAATGAATTTTGTCTCAAGTACGTAGTAATAACAATCATACTTGTTGACAATTATGCCCAAGTAATGATAATCATACTTGTTGACAAGGCATTATTCAACTAACTTTGATCTATCAGAATTTTGAAAATACTTATTTCAATAATGAAATTCTTGTATATGTGCATTCAAATAATTTGATAATCACATAATACATCATAAAATGTGTATGACATCCTCAACATACAATTTATGATAATTAAACTTCCAAATCTTTAAAGTTTAAAGTATTCTTATTCTTTAACGTATAATGCAACTATGCTTTTCGTTAAGCATAACTAGTACACATGGCTATTAGCAAGGATGAAATCCTTCCATGACTAGTATTGAGTGTCATCTCAATTTTATTAGCATCATTGTATGCAAACAACAATATACTCTTTTCCGTAAACTTTAATGTGTAATGTTTTATGCCTTCCAAACTTTCAAGTTTGTTAGCTATGACAATTTTTCAAATTGTTCATTTATAGAATCTAGAAATTGTTCCACGCTGAGGATGTGATTCTATATCCAAATATATTCCTTTAGAATATTCATTACACAACTTATCTAATATCTTTCATTAGATATCAATGTTGTCAAATCATCTTTTATCAAAGCTTGATATAACAACAACATGATGTACATGAAAAATTCTCGTGTCCAACTAAATTTCATTCATGTACTACATATCCATTTAAACTTTCTAAATGATATATCATGTTCTATTAGATTCATTTACCGCACATGTTTACATCAATAAACATATATTCAAGGTTGTATGTTTTACTTATTAAATCTTTCAAGTAAAGTTTCATTCCAAGTTATGACTTACCATTTAACTTATATAGAATGTTACTTCCTATATGTTATACAACATATATGATTTAAATAAGTAAACATAATACTCCCACTAGCTTTCAGAATTACTTAGGAGTTATCTTATTTTAAATTATAAATCAAAACATAGATTTAATGTTTAAACATAAGATTTATCTCCTTGATGCATGCATCTATCCATACTTGGATTCTTGCATTTTGTATACTTTCAAAGATTAAATGAATTCATAAAACTCTTAATTACTCATCGTCCTCGCTTAAGCAATTATATAAGAAAGAGGTTTTATAATCTATTGTCAAATTTCATATTCATAAAAATGAGTATGACAATTACCATCTTTGTAATTTTAATGTGCTTAGGAAAGAGTATTCAGTCATAGTTAATTACTTAAGTATGATTAATAATCTTGTCATAAGACATACATTAAAATATGTATACAATTTTGTCCATATGATTCTTTATGCAAAGATTTAAACCTCTAGGGTTTTTCTTCTCTTGCAGAAACTCATCTTCATTAAGATAAACCAAGTTTTCAAAGTTGACTTATCTTTATGGACAGCATCTTAACATTCATAGTATGAGCAATTTACCATAATTAGTAAATGCGTCATTATGATTAACAGGCTTACTATGATCCTGTAATTCATAATTCTCAACATATTAATTAAATATCTGAGACATCCCTACGGATCTATGAATGAGAGTTTCATCATGTTGAGATTTAACCATTACATTTCAAACCTCATCATGATTTTCACTAGTGTGGTTTTAGAAGATTATATATTTTGCAATTTTGATCTTTCAAGATCTAAACAAAAACTCCCACTTGCCTTTTGTATTTTATAAATACTTTAGCAAGATGAGCAACACTAAATCGTTCTCATTTGGGATATTACAAAATTATTTTACAGTTCCTGACTCTTGTTTGTTAAAACTACTTATTAACAAAATCAGAACTTCATTTTAAGACTTTAATGTGATTCATCACATTCCATAATGTCATATTTAATCTTCTAGGTTGGAGTCTTATTGAGTATATTCAATCCATACTCAATTTTCTAACCTTGATAACTTTTTGGAAGAAAAGAAGTCATATTTATCTTTTAATCAAACAATATAACAAGAGTTTGATTTTTCCTAACTGAACACACCACCAACTTGTGATGTTTCATTAGAATTAATATTGTGAGACAAACTAACAATATGTAAGATAAACTTATTCCCTTTGGCTTACCTATTTACCAACTAAGTCAACTTAATGGTACAATAGAATTTCCAAGCCAATTGCATGCTATATAACATAAGTACCTTTTGAACAAGTTACTTCATGTTCATGTCTTAAGAAGACATAAACTGTTATATTCCCACTTTACGTTGTACATCATTGATCAACTCAATGATTTCTTGTTTGAAACATAACAAGTTTAACGTCTTACTTTATTATAAGTTTTGTAATAGTTAAAAGACTTCATGTTTATAAGAAGATATAAACATAAATAACTAAAGTATTTGTGAACACCATGACTTGGTTTCAATAGTAATTTCAAGTTAATTTACTACTTCATTTGCTTATGTCATTTTATGAATTATCCAATTTAAGAAACTGCAAACTCACATAATTCCATTACATCAGTTGATCTGCTAGTAATGAAATCATGTAGTTTACCTTTCTATTGCAATCTAGGCAGGTTACACCCTGACGTAAATTGTAAATTCAAGTGTTTCTTTTAATTTGAATATCATAAGACATAAAAGTAGTCTTATAATCATGACACATGTTCTACATAAGATAATCTTACACATTAAATGTATAAGTCCTATTAGAACATTGATCTCTTACCTTGCAATTAAGAGAATCCTATCATCATATTTCTATGTATTGTTCCTTTGCACACAATGAACAATTCTCCCACTTGTGCATTGAACAATATCATGTAGTATATAAACAACACAACATAAGTTTGTTTATGTGATTTCAATATGATTTGTGTCATAAGTAGATGTATGACTACTTTGTCTTATCAGGAAACGCATATGGCTATCCTAAGAGCATGAGTGTCTACAATTTGAAAGTAATTATCTTGAAGATAATTTGGGCTACTACACAGAAATTAATTCTTGTAGCTCCCACTGAATTAGAGAACATAACAATAACTCTATATTCAGTAAACAACACAAAGCTCCCACTGGATTTGACAACATTGTACGTGTTTCATAACCAGTGAAAACAATTTGCTTGTTTTTACTTTCCTACACATTTAGAAAAACCCATACGTAATAATTACTCAGGTTCTAAAATGTGTATTCTACTTTGTTTATGATGGATTATCCATCAATGATATTAACTTGAAGAATTTGAGCATGCAGCTTCTTCCTTAATAGGCCTACCATCCTCATAATGGTATGTAGCACCTTTAAAGCACAACAACTAGATAAAATACTAGCTTTGCCTTTTACCAATTTTGCGGTAATTTGTCCAGCTTCTAATAACTCATATTTTCCATTTAACCAAATGCCTTGTTTGTTATAGAAGAATTCATTCACCAAATAAGAGTAATGAAATTTCTATGGAAAATAAGATGTGCTATATCCTTAAATATTAAAGATTGCTTTGAGTTATATATTAGAATGTAGACAATTCTAATGTTCCTATCATACCTTTCTCAATCATGAAAAGGGATAGAATTGAGTCTTATTCTTTTCTCATGGAAAATAGACTTAGGATTGAGTCTTATTCTTATGTTCCTATCATACCTTTCTCAATCATGAAAAGGAATAGGATTGAGTCTTATTCTTTTCTCATGGAAAATAGACTCTTACATTTCGGTAAATTTTTCTCAATCAAACATTATGTTTGAAAGCAGAATTATATCAATTTACCAATTTAAGACCAAACCACGTTTACGGCTTTAATGTTGCATTAATACGTTAAAAAGAATTACAAAATTCAATTTTAGTATTTTGATAATTAAATTTTCAAGAAAATTAAATACCCATGGTTCATAATCAAATAACCATTTAATTTTCACTGAAAAACTAGGATCCAAATTGACATAAGTTCATCACATCAGTTGATCTGCTAGTGATGACGTTATTCAATAAGGTACGAGACGTGTCCCAATTGCCAATATTCAATTGCAATTCCTAGAATCGATGGGATTTACATTAATTGCCAACCGCAGTTGCAATGTAAGCATGTTTTATCCCATCTTCTTATGCCTTGAGTGATCAGTTCCCACTATCAACTCAATTAAGTTAACCAATTTAAGAAACAACAAACTTACATAATGACACCACACCAGTTGATCTGCTAGTGATGAAATCATGTAATTTGCCCCTCCATTGCAATCTAGCCAGGTTACGCCCTGACGTAGATCCAATTTTAGGTGTTTCCGTTTCATTGGATGGCATATAACTTAAATTTAAGGGTAGTAAATTTGATGTGTGTAATCAAATATATGTACAAAGATGTCATGCATTCATCTTGTAGCATATGTTTCATGTAAAAAAACTTTTACTCATTAGTTTCTTTACGAGCTTAAATCTCCAAACTTTTGATTGAGGCGTTGAGAAACTTACAACTTTGCCTTAAGTGCTTCGTAGTTATCATGGATGTTAGGTAAAGACTAAAATATGACTCACAGGCGAGCGGTAAGCCAGAATGGAGGCTCACTAAGGCCGCAATTTAATGCGTAGCCATCCTTATACCCACTTTAATAGTTTGTCATAATTAGTTCCACCTTTCAACCACTTAATACAGTCGCGATCAATCAACCAAAAGTCCAAGATTTATTAAGTAAGCTCAAAACAAGATTTCACCATTATTAAGTCCGTTTAATATTTTATTGAAATTACCTTTTGTTACTATCATGTTAAAAACATATAAAACAAAAGTAATAAAATAAACAAACAACAACAATAATGGTCATGCAAATCAAAATCAATATAAAACACGCTATTGATTTAATACACGATTAATAGGGTCTTCCCTAATATTATAATTAATCAAATTTTAGTAATCTTTATACATAATATTTACTAAACAATTTATCAATTATAATAAAATCGCATAAATAAGCATGAAATCAAACAAATCATAATCCATAACAACACATGCATAGTGTGTCATGAATGCCCATATTGCACATATTATACAAATAATCATGTCAATCAAGGAACGCAACCAAACGGCATATAACAATATCCATACACATAAATTACATGCAACCTAGGGTTTCTACAAGTTTTTATTACATAACTCATCAAACCCTAATTTCCTTTTTAAATTTTTTTTTGACATTTACAAAAAAAACAAAATCTAGGGTTTATGAAAAATATAAAAACATAAGAACACCAAGCATGTTATTAATCATACGATTCAATTTTTATGTGTTTCGGTAATTCATTATAATGTATTGACGGCTCTTGATGCCACTGTTGGAATATATGAATAATGTAAAACAATAAACATATAAACATCAAAGAGTACGCAGCGGAATAGATCAAATACAAATAATAAATTAACCGAATATAAATGGATGCATACCTCTTTGTGATTTCTAGCAAGAACAAGAAACCAATGGAACAAGAACTATAAACCCTAATTGGGTTTAATGGTGGATCGACTAGGGTTAGTCGAATAGGGCAAATCACCTTGTTAGCAAAAGTATGTCAACACTTCGTTCTTGAACACACGTATTAGTAGCGTTTCAATAAGAAAAGCTAGGTTCTTAATTCACAAGCAATCCAAACATAATGTTTAGAAGATCGCGTAGGAACCCTAGAAGAGTGTAGTTGATCAACTAAACAAGAATGGTTTGAGCTTAGAAATCTAGTAGGAACCCTATAAGGGTGTAGTTTGATTTCTAACTCAAGAGGAGAAAGAGAAGAAGATTTGGTTTGCAAGTGAACTGTAACAACCCGTAATTTTCCACGTCAACATTTAATTCCAAACCCAAATTTATTACTTTGAAATTTTACAGGAAAACTTTTTACGCAAAACTTTTTTTTAGTTAAATCGCATAAGCAAAATACCCTCTTGTGCACTATGACTCCGGACCAAATTTTGGCATACATGTTTTTAGTACATTGACACTACTACAAAGCTCAGTTCATTACAAGTACAAATTTTATCCCATCATAATTACAATTTCATGTTTATTTATTTAATTTAATTAAGTAAATAAAAGCTTTTTATAATTTATATGCATGAAAAATATACTCAATACCTTCGCCAACTTTATACAACCCCTCGTATACTATATATACAGTTAAAATAACTCATTTCCCTCTCTTTATACCCTAAAAATCAGCCATTAGTATTTATTCTTAGAAAAACTACACAAAACAATTTATGACTTATCAATATATATAAATTTGACACAAGATCTTTATAAATCAAGAAAAAGCCAAAGAAAATCAAACTTTGTTGACTTTCCATCAACATCCCACGCCACCCATATCTCAGCTCCCATTCCTTCATAAATTCTTCATGTACTTTTGCTAATCTATCTTACATAGCTACTTTTCTTTTTCTTTTTCTAGCTAGCATCAACCGAACACTCAACCCCTCTAAACCTTTTTTTTCTTTCTTTCATGGTTTCAACCCAAAACAACCATGAGGCCATGGTTTTGAAAGTTTTATAATACCACAAGTACAATGAACCCATGCCTATTTCCCCTTTTCTTGTCTCCTTGTCGTTCGAAGACCACCAAAGTCACACACAATCTCTTTTGTTTAATAAACAAGGACAAGTGAAAAATTAATACTATAAACTTGACAAGCAACCCCTCTTGCTTCTTCCCTTCTTATAAGCTGAGCTTCACTTGAGCCAAGGCACACATAAGTCTTTGGCAAACACGCAAGAGACAAGCAAAAGCAAGTTAGGAGGTTTGGAAACAAGGAAAAGCATCGGGTTTGCACTTTGAAAACTAATCGGGTTCTAGCTTGGAGTTCTAGATCTATTGTTGGTTCTTTGTCTCGTTCATTTACTCACACTCTTTTCATTTGTAAGCAATCTTGACTCACACCTTTGTTTATACATTTTTCATTTGATACAAACTTTATATTTGAAAACTTATGCTCGTTCGACATATTGCATGCTTCGTTAAAACGAATGCAATATTGAAAAACTTGTGTCACTCGACTATTATGAACAAATCATTGTGTTAGTATGCTCATGTGGTGGATTTTGAACGTAAGATAAGGACTTTTGAACGTAAAACAAGCAAATAAGCACTTGGTTGCTTATTCGACTTTTTAGTAATTTTTTTTTAAAAGATTTCATACATATCGAACGTATAAACTAAAGAGAGATGAACATATGAAACATGTTAAGTATTGGCTCACTTTTGGAAAATTTCTTATTCGGCTTGTTGGCTTATTTTGATTGTTTATTTTCCGACTTATACTTATTCGGCTTATTCCATTTTGGGTTGTGTTGATGTTATCGGACCAACGGTTGGACCGAGAGAGAGACCCAAGTCGGGTTTTGAGTTTGTTTATTTCGAGTGGATAACTCGAAGTGCTTATTTTAAAGGGCATGAACTCCTTTTCTTGCTTACAAAACTGTTTTGGAAACCAACTCAAATCACAAATGTATGCAAGCAAACAAACTCAGTAAGATTATAACTAAATGTAAAATAGTACCAAAGACCCTTAAAGATATTTGAATTGTAAATTATAACAACAAAGTGCTCTTGGTTCATTTGGTTGTTTCGTTTGCCATCACACAAGAAACCCAGGTTCGAACCATGCCTTTTACAGGTTTTGGTGATTTTTATTAGTTTTTGCTAGAATGCGATATTTACGACTTCAGCCCCTCAACTTCGAACCCCTTATCACTTTTCTTAAAAACTCTTTATAAATTTGAAAACTTATATTGTTTTTACACTTCAACCCCTCAAAGATTAACACTTTGACACTGTCCAACAACACTTTTATAAGTTAATAAACTTATATTATTTTTACCACTTTTCGTTAAATAAATATGTTTAACACATATTTTATTTGACGACCACATCCGCATAAACTATAAATAATTTAATTGTCCAAATATATTATTTACCGACTAAATATATATTTTATACCCCGAAACCAAACAAATTTAATGAATACAATTCGACTTGTATTTATTTACTCCTCGATGAAACGTGAGCCAATATTCAAGCCAACTATTATACGAATGTATTCGTATACATTTTTTTTTCACACTTAATCCAAGAGCCAATACTTATGAATATTTTCACAACAACATTTTGATATATATTTTTCAACGAACATTTGAAACTTGTTGAACATTATGAAAGTCCACATAAGCTACGAATAACACAAACACATGAGAAACAATTGAAATTTTGTTTCCACTTTACAACATAAATTTGAACTTAAGAATTAGACTAAAAATCATACCATACTTATCTAGGTTACGTGTCGGAGCCGTGCACAACCACTACTTGATTTATTCACCTGAAGATACTGAGGTGAGTCATAGCCTCACTTTTACTCGTTTAATTACTTTATAAACTCTTTGGGGGAGATACATGCTCAACTACTTATTTTTTTACTTTCACAAGTTTATAGCCCCACTCTTTACTTTACTTTGCTTTACTTTGCTTTACAAACTTGGGGTGAGAAACGTGCAAACACTTTATGAATTCTTGCCTTTATGCAACACACTTTATGAGTTATTGCTTGTATGCGACACACTTTATGAACTCTTGCTTTTATGCAATACACTCTATGAATTATTGCTTTTATGCAAACACTTTTATGGACCACACTGAAACTTATGCTTTATTTAAACTATTACGCGGATTAGCCTAAGCCCTTGAATCCCACTAAACCCAAACTCATGAATCATCAATTCCTGCTGGGAAGCGCGAATGTTATAAATAGATCTATTGGGGGTGACTCCCCCGTTCGGTTTGACCGGATAGGCAAACGTGAACGTATAACATGTCGAATTACAAGTGTATCGGGATAAACACTTGCCGGGCCTTTATATCTAACATGCTTCTAGAGCATGCACACTGTCGTAGCTTCGGTTTCATGAACTTAGTGTTAGCGTAATAGACTTTTACTTTTATGTGACATTATATTTGTTGTAATGATCACATACTTTGCCTATGGTCCAACTTTATGCTTAACATTTATGGTCTACTTTACTGATATTCTTCATGACGCTGTGAGTAAAGCAGTAGTCACTAAAACTGAACTTGATTTGTATGTGAACGGTTATTCACACTCGAAAACCTTGTGGTCCACATTACTACATTTACTTGAAAGTAAACTATATTTCATGACATTGTGAACGACACAATGGTCACAAAACTTTTATCGAACTCACACTTCTTTTATACTAAATTGCTATTTATACAAACCTATGAACTCACCAACCTCGTGTTGACACTTTTTAGCATGTATTTTCAGGTTTAAGGCGATAACTGCTATTGAAGGCTTTTGGCAAGACATGGCATGGTCATAGATGACTCTGATGTATTTGGGACCGTTTTATTTCTTTTATGGGCCTATATTTTTCGCACTATTTCTGGAATGATGTAAACTTAATGTTTTGATTTATGAAATTTTCCTAAACGGTTGAAATAAAACCGTTCTTTGTACCTAGTGTTGTGATACCGATTTCGTAGCACCCCAATGAATGTATGCTTCCGCTGGACCTGATTTTTGGGGGTGTTACATGAACCAAGGGATGAATGAATGAATGAGAGGAGGTCTCATTATCTAGCATTCAATAAACTTGGAGCAAAAGTCATCCCAAACCCTATGGGAGGGAGGGTGGCCGGCCTTGGGTACAAAAAGCCCAACCCGAACCGAACTTTTACTCTTTTCCAAATCTAGTCCTTCATCTTTCGTCTAACGGTCATTAGGTACCGTTAAATGCTCATTTCGTGAATTTAATAATTATTCGTCACTAAAACAATAATTATTAATTAATTGAAACTCATACGTAAAGTGTGCAATCCCGAAGTCTCGAGTTCGAGTCCGGTCATGATATATTAATTTATTATCCGTTAAAACTAACATATTACATATCATGGCGGCTCAAATGAAGAGAAATATGGAATTACAGACTTACAGTATACTGTAATTAGCACCATGCAAGTCGTCATCCATACCCCTATCAATTTGCGTACGATTGCCCTTATATTTATCTATAATCCTGCAAAACTGCACCACCAAAAAAGTACATTGTTAATACAACTTGAACTAACCTTCTTACCACATGCTCAAGCATTGCAGGAGGTATATAACTTTATCAAAAAAAATTAGTCTCTATGAAACATCAACTTAATTGTATTCATGAATTTTAAAGTTCCAAATTGAGGAACTACATGAAACATAATGACATTTTTGTGATTTTAATATGCAACAAAGAGGGGCTATAAGTAGCAATAGGTTATACCTTTTTCAAAGAGTTCGGATTTTCAATATCGGGCGAGCTTCTAGATACCTAAAAACACAAAACGAAACATCACATGAAATTGATAAATGGCCATCTATACTATATTGAAATCATAGGTTCATAAGAACAAAGTGAACTTACCATAAACATTAATGTGGTTATCAAGCAACCAATTTGGCAATGGATACTTACATAAAGGTTAGGCAATTAGCTCATACTGGAATTCTGTCAGGACATTTCTTCTTATCCTTGAAGCCTCGGGCCTTGGCATGTGTCTTTGCTGAAATAGTGACACTGAAATAGCACAATCTGCTACTATTATAATAGGCATCACAAATGAGTCAAATAAAATTTACCTTCCATCTATAATACGTTTAAATTTGTATACCTCCTGCAGAAGTTCAAGTCGAGAATTGCCTTTGCCAGCATGTATATGGTGTCAGTCTGTGAAGTTTGTTGGCCTCGCTGCACCTGAATAACATTTATTCGCTTTAATTACAGAGGTTCATGTATATAACATGAAACCTTTATTTGAAAGCACGTCAAAATAAAGTAAATGAACTTACCAAGTTTGAATTACTATGCACGCGTCATGTTAACTACTTGTAGATTATGACCAATCCAGAACCGCAATAAAGCTTCCACCACTTAAAAATCTTCTACCACTTAAACACAGGCACCAAACCATAACATTCAGACGCAATGCCAAAACACCCTGTAAATATAAGCAATATTCACCATAACAGTAATTATTGGTTGACGAAAAAAAATTGAAGTGATAATCACCCAAAATTTTATACGTCAACCGTTATCTATGTTAACAACAATCCATAAATCAAGATTCAGTCTTTATTACAAAACCCTTAACATTAACAAAAACTAAATAACAGGTATTTTTTTTAAGTTAAAACAAAATTGATCAAAATTAAAAATAAACAGATTAAACCCATAACTACTAAAGGCACAAAAACTTATTTTGTTTGGCCTTATGAGTTATGAGCTATCATTGTTGTGTCTAATTAAATCGACCCATCCAAAAATATTGCTCAAACTTGCCTCTTGTTAACGAAGCAATGTATGAAGTGAGCTCAAAATTAATTATCTTAGTATGAAGTGAGCTCAAAATTACCTGCTCCTATACATAGATAAAAACCAAAGTTCAACAAATAAATAAAAGAAGATACTAAAAGTTGTATGAAGTGTGTGTTTGTTTGCTAATTGAAACCACAAATTCTCATCACATCATAAAAACTGAGCTATAAACAAAAACCTAAAAACATATGACAAAGTCTTATGTTATTGTTTAAATCTTTGCTGATGCCTAAATCAATTTATAATTTTAGATTAAAACCAAAGCGAAACTTAACAAACAAAGAGGGTAACCACTTGGAATCGTAATAGGAATCGTAATAATAAAAACACCCAATTAAAATTAACATGAATATCACAACAAAACCCCAGGAATCGTAACAATATAAACAAATACATTGTTTACCTTAGTTTCAGAAGAGTATTGTTTCATGTGGTGGGGATTTTCTTTAATAAGATAAACCTGATGTTCATGTGGTGGAGATTTTCTTTTGATAAGGAATAGATGAATGAAGCGTATGAATTTTTTAGGAGGTACAAGAAAGGCGGTGTAGTGCTGGGCTTATTTACTGGACATGAAACAGGCCAAAATTCACTGGCCAAAATTAGGCCAATATAAAAGGGTGAAAATTCGGGAGTGAGAAGTTGGCCCAGAAAAAAGAATGGAAAAAAGCATCGAAACGGTGTCGTAAGTGATTGTAAATAATATATATATTAATAAGCAGATAAGTTCAACATGAAACTGGGCCACCCATGGACCTAAAAGGCCATACTTCCTTAAAAGTCTGGACTCCCACAGTTGGGCTTGTCCCATATATTATTATTTTACAATAGGACGCGCCGTCCATTGTCCTATGTTATATATATACAACGAGGGGAGGAGCCCGCCGCGTTGCGGCGAGGTGTTTGCCAGCTTTTTTGAATTGTCATAATGCACATAAAGAAACATAAGCAACAACATGCAAAACATAACACATAGGAACAGAAGCAAAAACCTACCCAGATCTAGTCAGAGAAACAAAACGTTTTCTTCAACCCGAAGCTACCAAATGCTAGAAACCACCATAAACGTTTATATAAGTCAACGATTAACAGACTAACCCAAGCTAATGGACTACTCTCATGGGATAAAGTTAGTGGACAACGTTATACCTTCATGGGCTAATTTTACTGGGCCTGATTAAAACAATATTCTATTAGAGAATATTCCAAGATGCCTTTGCAAATTGTATATATACAAGTGGGAAGGCCCCGCTGCATTGCAGCGGGAATTTTCAAAAAATTTTTGCGATAATTATTTGCGAAAAATGTTTTGGCGTGGCTTCTCGTTTTGAGATCGAGGTATATTTTTTGCCGACACATGTTTTACCTGTTCAGAACAAATGTTGTGTCAAACTATATTTGTAGTTGTCGAACGACGTCCTTTTCGGAATAAATATTGTGTCGGTCACTAATGTGTTGCGGCAGGGCTAATTTTGACCCTGATAGTTTTAAAAAAAATTGAATAATTTTAAAGTTATTTAATTAGTTAAGCGTGCATTTTGAAAGTTTTTTTATTTAAAAATTATATATGTTTATTGGTTGTCTTCGCTGTAGATATTTATTCCAATTGGCTGATTGGCCCTATAGTTATTGGACCCAGACAAAGTAATGGGCCGTAGAAAACCAGTGCAGCCCAACTGGTCCAACCAATCAGCATGCACCGTTTTAACGCAATTTATTATATTCGCCGCCGACGTCGCGTTTTAGTATATATATATAACGAGTGAGAGGAACCCGCCGCGTTGCGGCGGGGGTGTTTGCAGTTTTTCTAAATCATCATTCGGAGGTAGGCAATTACATTATCTCACAAAAGTAGATGGTTACATTTGTAACAGCTTTTGTTTACAAAAGGTCCATGTTTCAAGCCTAGTGGCATGAATCTTTGTATATTCATTACAAAGAAGTTGCTGTATACCTATTATATGTAGTCAGGCTACTTATCTTTCATGAGTGTGATTCCTATGCAGCAAACTTAAAACTAAGTTCCATATCATTATCTGCAAAAAAAGGATGATCCACTATAAAACAAAAACCATAACCGGGAAAACAATAATCTGCAAAAAAGGGATGCCCACTGTAAAACTAAAATACTAATCGGGAAATGTTGCATAAACCTGTTCGTTCAGCCACTGGTGCGGAAGCTGTACGGTGCACGTTTGTGTAGCTGACATTTCTTGTGTTACTGTTGTCTGCGCAGCAGCTGTAATCGGAATTTTAGTCGGTGACACATAAATGCCTATAATGACAATAACATATGTGGTTTAATAAGGGTTCAATGAGGGAATTGCAAAAATCGTCCCTAAACTTTGGCCATATTGCATGTTTCGTCCCAACCATTTCGAAAGTGCAGAAATCGTCCCTGTGGGAAACGTTTGAGCAAATTTTCGTCCCTGGTTGGGACGAAAATTGCATAATTCGAAAGTTTCAAAAGTTTTCAAATTGCATGTTTCGTCCCCATCAGGGACGAAAATTTACTCAAAGGTTTCCCACAGGGACGATATCTGCACTTTCCAAATGGTTGGGACGATACTTGCAATCTGGGCAAAGTTTAGGGACGATTTTTGCAATTCCCTCGGGTTCCAATTGATAATGGATTGTCATTTTACAGTGCGGGTTAAGTTCACAATAATCTAAAATTAACCAGAAATCTAGTGGGTTAGAAACTTAAGACATACACAAGTAACAACTGTTATTTAAAAATGTTTACGGAGCAATGGAAGGCATATGAAAATATTTGAGACATCTGGAACACATTTTCAATTTACATATGCCAACAACCATGGAGGAAATCTTTGTCTGTTGCTGATTTCGATTACCATTTGTTGACTAAGGTAAGGAAACTTAAGTTACCAGTATGGAAATTATTGAGAAAGGGGCATCACTAACGTTGGCGTAACCGTGCTGGTACATTTGATGGTATATGAAAAGGCTAAGACTGCAGGTGTACGTACGTGTCTTGAGCATTGGAGGACCGAACCTCCCTTTCGCCATTTTTCTGCTTCCCTTTCACGTTGATGCTCTGTTACTTGCTGTTGGCCTTCGGCATTGGAATCCTGCATAAATTCCTGATCCAAAACCTCTTCGTACATGATATTGATGGCGTGTACACCATAATCCTTTCCTACATTCCAGATGAACGACACATAAGAACTAACAGTCAATAAAGCAATATATAAAAATAAACTCTAGACAGTAAGTACCAGCTTACCCGAACATCCCTCCCCTAGCTGTTGGCGTGTCTTTAGGTTTTTCCCAATGTGTAGCGCAGTTAAGGTATCTTGTTGATCTACTTTTCTCTTTCTTAATTTATTCCGGAATTCAAGATATCAGCAATCCATTCGGCAAGGCCAGCAAAACATAATAAGAGATTATAAGCTGAGAATTTTAGCACCATTTAATCGAATAACACACACATCATGTTTAGTCAAAAATAAAAAATATCGAGTGAAAAACATTAAATTTAATAAACAAAACAGCGGGGTTGGGGTTCATCCTCCAGCTCTTTATGTATATAAGGAACAGAGAAAGAACATTTTATCATAAGACATGGTCTTGAAATTGAAACCAAAAGTAGGACTAACCAAAACCCAAAACTGAACTTAAGTATTGTATCGAAAAAATTACTAGAACAAAAACCATACGCATAATCTACTCCTAGTTGTCCACCTTCTCTAAGTAAGACAGTAATTCTGCAAACAATATTACACCAATCTATACTTATTATTAACTTAAATAAATTGGTATGCTAAAATTTTGAACGACAAGCGTACCTTTATTAATTCCTCCTTATTAGCCTCTATCTTAGCAAACCTATGGACTGACAACCTTCAACAATTAAAGATGTTGATGTTCCGCTGGATCTTTGAACTAAACTTTTTGCATTCATGAGGACTAACATGCTGGCTTCCAGATAAGAATGAGAGAGGCGGTGACTTCTGTGTCGTCAATTCTAGATGTAAGTAGAAAGTTGGTATAATAACCCGTATAAGATTAACCAAAAAAAGGGGCTAAAGGTAGGCCGGAACAAAAAAAATTTGGGCTCCTCACAATGGGCTTGTCCCAGAAAATAATATTTTACTAAAGGTTTTTTTATGCATGGACGAATGGGTTTCGATTACTTAAGGACAAAGAAGTCCTTGTGAAATGTTATATATATAGAATTGTTTCAAACACTTACTTTAGAAGAGAGTAGTTTTGACATATACGTAGTATGAAAGAAGTGAAGAAATATATGGGTTACTTTCAGCAAAATACAAAAAGTATAGAGGTTGAAGTACAAAATGTCCTTCTGTTTCAAACTGGAGTCAAAGACCCACATTTTCCTTAACACGGTCGATAATCGTACAATCCAAACACGATCATATAAATACACATAAACAACCAGTTGATCCATACACACCGCCCACTTTCTTATTTAATCAACCATCACTATTTGATACACAATTTAATATTCCATCTTTTTTTAAGTCATAAACATATCTTGATCCTATCATGGCTGAAAGTGATGTTCCTGTCACCAATCAACCAGGGGTTCGTTTTTTCTAAAATTTTATTTCTGTATTTACTTTGAATAAATGATTTCAATTTGTATGTTTTATTTGTTGTTTTGTTGAATAATGAAATCCCATTCAAGGTATTATATTATTGATAACGTATATACTGTATATTAGTACATAAAAAAATCTTAATGGATCTTACCCAATTCGGGCTAAAGGTTAAAAGAACTAGCTTAGGCAGTTAGGCATAAGATTAAGTTTTGTGTTTGTAACTTAAATATGAAGGATGGTTGAAATTAAAGCTAAGGCTGAAGTTTAGTTTTTACAAAATTTGAACAGAAATTGTCTAGAGAAGTGCTACCTCTGTCCCTAAATAAATGTCCAGTTTGACTTTTAAGAGTCAAATTGGTTTAACTTTGACATTAACTATATTTGTGGGTATTATATAATATTTGATGCAAAATGTATGAATGGATTAGGTTTTAAGTGTATTTTTCAATGGTATAATTTTTTATCATGTATTATATAACACAAAAAGAAAAAATATTTAAGGTAAAAGTTGAACAAGTTTGACTCTGAAAAGTCAAACGGAACATTTATTTAGTGACGGAGGGAGTAGTAACATTTTGGTACCATTCTATTCTTAAAGAAATAAAAAGACTGCTCAGTTGATTATATGATTTATATCAATGTTATTAGGTTAGATAAGATTAAAAGGTTGTTCAAATGTTATATTAAACGAGCATTTCTAAATAGGCAGGTCCGTAAAATAAGCGGAAGCATTATGGATTATCCAAGCACTCCAAAAGCTGCATGCTTATCCCCTTTTAAAAAAAAAGCATAAAACATAAACAATTGTAAACACCCTTATGTTTCTTTTCTTACAATTTTCAAGATTATTTATTTTACCCATTCATATACTAATGTTTACACTATCACTTTGCTACGGTTACCTCATAATAGAGGTGGCAATCACAACCCATTTAAAGAAAAATTGGTTGATTTGGGTCAAAAATAACAACTTATGGGGTGGATTGGGTTACCCCTTTCACAAAGAAATGGGTCAAATGGGTCAACAATTAGACTTATGTGAATCAACAAATGGGTCGAATGAGTCAACAAATGGGTCGAATGGGTCACTTAAGGGTCGGATAATAACTCAACCACCACTATGTGTCTTTTTTATTATTATTATTATTATTATTATTATTATTATTATTATTTTTTTAATAAGTTTTCATCCGTTTTGATGTTTTCGTCATATTGTTCACGTTTTCATCCACTTTTTACGTTTTCGTCCATTTTTTCGCGCTTTCGTCTGTTTATTTTCGTTTTCGTCCTTTTTTTTTCGTTTTAGTCACTCTTTTAACGTTTTCATTAGGTTTTTAACGTTTTTGTCAGTTTTTTTACGTTTTCGTCCGATTTTTTATGTTTTTGTCTATTTTTTACGTTTTCATCTGATTTTTTACGTTTTCGTCTGATTTTTTACGTTTTCGTCAGTTTTTTTACGTTTTCGTCCGATTTTTCACGTTTTCGTCAGTTTTTTCACGTTTTCGTCTGTTTTTTTATGTTTTCGCCAGTTTTTTCACATTTTCATCAGTTTTTTCATGTTTTCGTCTGTTTTTTTTATGTTTTCGCCAGTTTTTTAACGTTTTCGCCAGTTTTTTTACGTTTTCGTCAGTTTTTTTACGTTTTCGTCAGTTTTTTTTACGTTTTCGTCCGATTTTTTATGTTTCCGTCTGTTTTTTTACGTTTTCGTCACTTTTTTTACGTTTTCGTCTGATTTTTTACGTTTCTGTCAATTTTTTACGTTTTCATTAGTTTTTTTTACGTTTATGTCCGATTTTTTTATGTTTTCATTTGTTTTTCGCTTTTTCTTGTGTTTTTTTGTTTTAATTAGATTTTTTACGTTTTCGCTAGTTTTTTTACGTTTTCGTCGGTTTTTTTAACGTTTTCAAAATTGATAGAAAACGTTAAAAAATGATGAAAAAGTAAAAAAAAAAACCAACAAAAACTTAAAAAAAGACGAAAACGTGAAAATTTGGAAGAAAACGTGAAAAATCGGACGAAAACATTAAAAAACTGACAAAAATGTAAAAAAACTTACGAAAACGTAAAACCCCGGACGAAAACGTAAAAAATTGGACGAAACGCGAAAAACCGGGCGAAAACGCGAAAAACCGGTCGAAAACGTAAATAAAGTGACGAAAACGTAAAAAAACAGACGCAAACGTAAAAAAATGACGAAAACATAAAAAAAACTGACAAAAACGTAAAATTACGGACGAAAACGTAAAAAACAAACGAAAACGTAAAAAACCTGACGAAAACGTAAAAAAAACTGACGAAAACATTAAAAAAACTGGCGAAAACGTAAAAATTCGGACGAAAACGTAAAAAAACAGACGAAAACGTGAAAAAACTGACGAAAACGCAAAAAAACTGATGAAAACGTAAAAACAGACAAAAACGTAAAAAAACAGACGAAAACGTGAAAAAACGGATGAAAACGTGAAAAAACTGACGAAAACGTCAAAAATCGGATGAAAACTTAAAAAATCGGACAAACACGTAAAAAACCTGACGAAAACGTAAAAAATCAGACGAAAACGTAAAAAAACCGACGAAAACGTAAAAAAAACTGTTGAAAACGTAAAAACACACGAAAACGTAAAAAAAACGGACGAAAACGTGAAAAAACTGACGAAAACGTAAAAAAACTGACGAAAACATAAAAATACTGACGAAAACGTAAAAAAACAGACGAAAATGTAAAAAAAACGGACGAAACGAAAAAAATTTGACGAAAATGTAAAAAATCGGACAAAACATAGAAGGACGGACGAAAACGTAAAAAAATGACGAAAACGTAAAAAACATACTAAAACGTAAAAAAACGGACAAAACATACTATAGTAGTATAGTTGCATGATTACAGTGGAAATGTAACGAGTTGACCCGATCCAATCCGACCTAAACCGTTTGACCCATGACCCATTCAACCCATTCTTAAAGCATGACCCATTTGACCCATGACCCAAACCAACCCAACCCAACCTATTTGCCACCTCTACCTCATAATTTGATATACACTCTAAATGTTCAAATACAGGTTTAAGTATAAGTAAATGAGTAAATGGATATCTGCAATGCTGAGACACATCGACATAGGGCTAAGCAAAACCGACCGAATCCTGAAAACCGAGTAAAACCGACCGATACCGACTGTCCCAAAACCGAACCGAACATACTCAGTTCGGGATTCGGTTTGGGTTTTCAAGGATTTCGGTTTCGGGATGGATCGGTTCGGGCCGAAAACCGAGAAAACACAACCAAACCCGAGAAAACCAACCGAAACCGACTCGTCCCGAACCGAACCGAGTAAAACCGAGTAATTTCAGTTCGGGATTCGGTTTGGGTTTTCCAGGATCGGTTTCGGCCCGATGCTCACCCCTACATAGACATGCATAAATATTCTAGAAACTTGTTTTAGTTAACTAGCCTAACATATCCCGTTTCTTATTTTTTTTCAAAAAAAAAGGTTCAGAGTGAACAAGAGAGATTGAAGTACCTGGAATTTGTGCAAGTGGTCGTGCTCCATGCAGTCCTTTATGCGTCAAAGTTCTATGGTTATGCTAAAGAGAATTCTGGGTTGCTAAAACCAGGCGTGGAGACAATAGAAGGTACTATCAAGTCTGTTGCTGGTCCTGCTTATCATAAGTTCCATGACGTCCCAGTTGAGGTCCTTAAGTTTGTTGACCGTAAGGTAAACTTGTTTCCCTCGCTAGTTATCCGAATCCTACTCCCCGTACGTTTATCCGTCTGCTATGTTAAAATTATAACTTTATTTGTTGGATTGCTTTAAAGAATACAAAGTCATTTGGTAGTAAAAGGCGTTGTAAAAAGCTAGCATTGGAGATGCTCTTAGTCATTAATGTGTCGTGCACGTTTGACCTAATGTGGTTGGGAGCCTGAGAGGTTCTTGCGAAAGCCCTTTTACATGACCTTGTCAAATTCAAGAGTTTACTGCTCTGAAAGTTTTGTTAGTACTTAGCAGAAATCGAACTTAGACCTCATGTCATATCGGACACAAGAACTCAAGGGATTGAGTAGGCTAACCCAAGTCGATCTGATGGGGTTGGCTTACATCCCAAGTTTTTGATACATCAAAACAAAAATTTGTTTTCAGAAATTGTTTGTTCCTTGTAGATTTTTAAAATGATTTGATGACAAATGTGAAGTCATGGTTTTCTAAATTTTAATTTGTCAAGTTTATATGAAAGCATAAAGCTATTTAACACCCCCCCCCCCCCCTTCCAAAAAAAAAAAAAAAAAAGCACCTCATACACCGAAGTACTTTGGCACATGTTTTTTTTTTGTATCTCTTTATATTTTAATTTTTTACTTGCAGGGTACCCGCGCGTTGCAGCGGTGGGTACCCTGAAATAAAATTTTTCAATGGAATTAATAAAAATGTCACGGGATGTCATTCCGACACCTAAATTTGCTTGGTCACAACTTTGTGTATCGAGTCGAGTATTGGTCACATGTTCATGTCTAGGTTAAGATGAGGGTTGTACATTGTGTTTAAATGATTGTAATATTGGGAGTAGAGGTGTTTTTAATGCTATTAATGTAGAATGAGGGTTGTACATTGTGTTTAAATAGGTGTTTTTAATGCTATTAATGTAGAATTATAAGGAAAGTGGTCTGAATTTTGATTCATGCTAGTTTTCGTTGTACATAATGCTTTGGTTGTTGTAATTATGAACATTGCTTGCTTTAAAGTGTTGTAAACCATGCATCATTTTGTGTACATCAGAATTTTTTTGGAGAGAGAGTCCATCCTCCATTATAAGTAGTATATAGATTTTTTATAAGCCCATGTTAAAAAATATGATTAAAATAAGTGGAGAAAATAAAAGCTAAAGGAAGATCAAGGTGCTGATGAGGCTGCTAATTTTCTTCTTTTAAAACGAACAAAACACAATGGAAACAGGCTTAATGTGTTGATCGGGTTGAATGTTTCTCAAGTGGAATTTTAATGCATACAACTGTACTACCTCCAGAATTGCTTATTCATAATCTATTCATATTTTTCTTATTTATTCTTTAAAGAAATTTTAAATTATAGAAAAATAAGTGTTTTGGGTCAAGTTGATCCACCCGTACTATGTTTGACCATTACCCTAATTTGCTCCATCTTGCATTTCTAGTTTTTATCCTGTTGAAGACATACTTATCTGGACATGGTATAGGTTCTGATTTTCTTGTGAAATGATTTCAGGTTGACAAGTCTGTTACTAAATTGGACAGCCAAGTGGCCCCTTTTGTGAAACAGCTTTCGGCTAAAATAAAAAACATGTCAACCCTTGCCTCTGAGGTCAAGAATGCTGATTTGGTGGAACTCGCAATAGCTGCATATACCAAGCTAGAACCAACTGCCAAAGGACTTTACACAAAGTGCGAACCAGCTGCCAAAGGACTTTACACAAAGTATGAACCAACTGCCAAAGGACTTTACACAAAGTATGAGCCAACTGCCAAAGTACTCTACACAAAATACGAGCCAGTTGCAGAGCAATATGCTGTTTCAGCTTGGCAGTCTCTTAACCGGCTCCCATGCTTTTCTAAGGTGGCTAATGTGGTGGTGCCTAAAGCAGCTTACTATTCTGAAAAGTACAATGAGACCGTGAAGCAAACAGCAGCCATAGGATTTACAGTTTCATCATATCTACCGTTGGTGCCCACTGAAAAGATTGCTAAGGTTTTCGGTTCTGCTGAACAACAAGTGCTTTGATTAATGACTAAGCTCCATGTGGTAGTCGTTTGATGATTGAGATGAAAAGCTGAAATTAGATAGGGTGCAAATGTTTGTTATGGTTTATCTGGTGGGGTTTTTGTTCCCTGTTAAGCGTACGTTATGATGTCGAATGTACTATCACTTAACTGATATAATCATGAATTATGGATATCATCCATATGTACAAATTTAAGGTTCGGTTATATGATACAACTTTTGGTTCACTAGCTAGCACTGTTCTTCGGTTACTTAACTATAGTCGCGTTTAGCAAATTTATATTATTTCTTCTTTAAAGAAGGTTATTTTTTGTTCTTAGAGAGAACAGTGGTATACGAGGTGAAACAATATTGTTTAAGACTCTACACGATTTATAACATTAGTGAATATCATAGATTATGGGTCAAATGTACGGAGGAAATGTGTATTTCTCAAGAGCATATTACTATATATATAATACAAGATTGGTGATGGTCGCCGCGTTGCAGGCGTGCCTGTTTTTTTGATAAGATTATACCTTACTAATTAAAAAAGGTTAAAAAACACATACCATTCCCGAACGGCATCAAACTTGAAGATCCTGAAAGTCGCCATATCTGGCCGTAGCATCTCATGTACCCTCTGAATTTATCAGCTTCCTCACTGTCTTTGAGCACACCCTGTTTACAATGAGATCAGAACCTGTAATTCACTTAAATCACTCGTCCTCTTGTAGTCTTGCGGAATCAGTTTTCAGCCAATCTTCAAAGCAAAAGAGTGCGACACAATGACGCGACATGTGAGGTACTTCTGCACGGGGGAAAAAAGAAAAAAAATAACAGATGAGTTCTGACAAATGCAATTGCAAGGCATAAATGACTTGTACTCTTTCGGTGGTGCTGGAAATTAGTTAAACAAAAGCATCAGAAACTGTTGCACATCACATGCATCTGATAAGAGTCATAAGACATCTGGAATAGATAAGATCGAAAATATGTATGAGGTTAACCTGTGCGTGGTGCAGGTGCAGGGTGTGCACGCACAGAAGTGGGAGGCACGTCTGCTGCCGGTGTTGGTCTACGACGTCTTGAAGCACTTCCCGTTGTGGCAATGACGCCAGGAGAATGTGCAACTTGTTGTGTATCTGTTGACGACGCTATTGTATGAGCAACAGTTTGTGCAGGTGTTGACTGAGCGCCAGCTGTCCCAACAGCTATCATGTCATCTACTATTCATTAACCACGTGATACATAGTATTCACTACTCATTAAGGACATATATGTGCAACTAAGTAACCATGTATGCGCCTCGGTCGAGCAATCCTTTTCCGACCTGCAGACAGCATAGACATCTGATCAGAATTCAAAATGCAATGTGAAATGATAAGCTGCCAAGGTGAGCAATATGGATTATGAAACCTACCTTGTTGGACATCCGATGGTATTGTTGTCCCGATAGCTGCTGGTAGTTCAAGAACCGAAGCCGTTTCCAACAGAGCTAATTTAGTAACAATTATTAAAATGGATTGAGTATTGGTAATAAAGTATTTCCACATGTTCCAAGTATTACCCGTTTGGGCCTTTGACGAAGCGTGAATGCAGGAGCCATGACCATTGCTTTTCAAACTCAAATGGTGTACCTCTCATTCAAATCTTTTGATCAACCCCCTTGAACCGCAACCCCTGAATCACAGTCCATAAACCACAACGCCTTAAAGTAAAGCTCATGAACCACATTCCCTGAACCACATATCCCCTGAACCATAACCCCTGAAGCACATCCCCTGAACGATATCCTCTGAATCACACCCTTTGAACCGTACCTGCTGAACCATAACCAAGCAAACACATTAAGTCAAACCAAGCACGCCCTTAATCTCACAAACCATATGCCGTAAAAAAAACAAAGATTTTAAGAAAGAATCTATTTGGAACTGATATAGTCTTCATCTTTCCTTTCGTCTAGACTGGTATGATACACTAAATTCTACGGCCAAAACAACGAAAGAATTTCAGAAACTGTTGTTTAGCTCGCATTACGTACCAAAGACTTTTGAGTTATTGGCCTTTTGTGGAAAGGCATGATATCACGCCTTTCCAAATTTACCATTAGAAAACAATGATAAGAATAAATGAAAGCTAAGAGTATGAAGACGCGTTGTCACATGAATGCGTATAGCAATTGTTAAAATCATTTAACAAAGCAAGAAATGATAGTTAATCAAATCAAAAGTAATACTTTAACATACACCTATTTACTCCAAGATATGTCAAAAAAGTTCATTCAGATTGTGGAAAGGAGTGAAAATTACAGGACTGCTTTGTTGATTTTGATGATCCTTAAAAGAAACATTTTCCATACTTTTTTAAGCATCTCATAAAAACAGCGCTATACAAACATTAACGTAAACAATATACTTCACCTTGTCCTGCACAACACGATTGTTCAAAGTTCAGGCGGGAAGTGGCGCCAATACTGGGTCGCCTCTGATCATTTTCTACAATAACAACAGTTAAGTAAAGATTAGTACACGCTAAAGTATTAAGCATATTGTTACGCAAGTATGAAATAATGCAAAGGGTCACAGACACAGTAATCTCGTGCACCCGAATAACTGTTGCTGCCATCAGTGACTTCACAATATAAAGCATTGTAGAAACAACCATGTTATAACAGCAATTCCAAGAGAAACTCCATAAGTACAACAATTAGTGGTAAATTTAGATTCTTAAAGCATTGTAGAAAAAATAGCATCCAATATCAAACAACTGTGGTGGCTCCAACCATAGTACTTGTATGGGCCAATACCCGTGCCATAATATTAGCTTATGCACGCTGTAGATTTGTAAATGGCAGAGGGTCAAAAAGATTAATATCGTTTGCCCGTTTTGCCCTAAAGGCTAGGCCAATTTCTGACCCGTTTTAGCTCGTGTATAAAATCACTACATTTCCATTATACATAGCCTTATCTTAATCTTTGTGTACGGCTGTTACAAAATTGTACATTTTTTTCACTAGTATTTGAATGCAAGTACACTTGCAGGTGTGATTTGGTGAGACTTATAGTACCAAGGGAAGTTTCTATCACATGGGCTTGTCCTGCCAAAATTTGACCGAAATGGTTAGAGAGATTGAAGGTTATAGTAAATTAGTAACCCAAATAATGCTTCACCATATACATAGACATGAGACTTTAAATATGAATGCTCAACACTGATTTCATGTTACCTAGCCGATTGTGACACCCATAATATCAAAAGAGTGTTTGGGATTGCATTTTTTTCTGCATAACTGCTTATCCTAAAAAACTTTTTTTTTTTTTTTTTTTTTTTTTTTTTTTTTTTTTTTTTTTTTTTTTTTTTTTAAGATAAGGAGCAAACTGCTAGTAAGTATATCAAATAATGTTGTACATGTATTAGCATAATCAATTCAAGCGAAAAAAGCATGTTAGTACTAAATAATTGGTGATACCTTATGGCAATCCGCTTCTCAACTTGTATCTAAATGCAACCTGGCTCCATGATGAAGTTCCTTTCTTTTATGGTGTTTCGGATTTTCAAGTTAATCGCTTAGCTCAAAAGAACCAATATTCATCCTCGAAAGATTTTTTATTTTTATTTATTTATTTTATTTATTTTATTTTTTTTATGCACCTATCCAGAAATAAGACATACCTTAGTATTCTTAAGCATGACCAAATTAACATTGTCAGATAAAAAATTTCATTAATTAAAAGTTGCATCTATAATTTGTATCGATTTTGCATCAGAAGCTATTGTTGGGACAGTCAAATGCCTTCCTAAAATGGCCACCTGGCCTTCTACATTAAAAAGATAAACATTAAAGGAAGATAAAAACTGTTAATTGCAGAAGGCAGTCAAATGCCTTCCCAAAAGGAAGATAAAAACCTGGGAAAATGATATAAGATTTTTAATCTGTTTTAAAATATTGTATCGTTTCCACACCTTCTACTCATATTTACAGCCTTTGTTACCCCGCCATCTATCGAAACATCCCACATCGATTAATGTGTACATAAGCCAACTCAGGTAAGCTATATCGGCAGCGGTACGCATAGGCCACCACGGGTACAACCATATTACCACATCCACATCAATTAAAGGCTATATAAGCGGGCTGAAATCAGCAACATAAGAAGCCTAAAGCTGTTATCGCTATAACTATTTTCAAAAATGTGATGCAATAAAAGATTAGGCTCAGATATGTATATGGTGATTAGATCATAGAAGTATCCGAATTCTGTCATGGTTGCAAAGAAATCCGGTTGCATAGCAGGGATATATGCTATGCCATCCGGTCATTGGCATACCAAGTTAGGATTGGAACATCTCACCAGAATTCCAACAATCATCACAGCCTGATGAGGCAAAAAATGATCCGTTTTTAGGGGGTCATTTAAGCCCGGAATTGAATTTATTTGATCAAATATTGCCCCAAATCGTTCCTTTTGTGATTTTAGGTACTTTTGGAGTGAATTCTGGAAAAGGAAGCATTTTGGACGTTTTTTGAGCATAAAAGTGAAGAAAATGACAAAGTCTTAGTTTTCCTTGCTGGGAACAGTACCTGACGGCGTCACAAGCTTCTTAATGATGACGTCAAGAGGAAAACAAGAAGTGAAGAGGATAGAGTCCATGACGGTCCAGAAAGATTTTACACTAGGGCATGACGGCGTCACCATAGGCCGTCATGGTCCCTTTACACTTGACGACCCAGAGGAAAATTGCTCTTGACGGCGTCAGATCTGGATCTAGGCAATCCGATTTTATTATAGGCGGCGGGTTGACGGCGTCAGAATTTTCTTCTTGACGCCGTCACGTTGGAAAATCTATATATAGTTTTGTAATTTTCATTCATGAGAAAAGGACAATTTTAAGGACGACTTGGAGAAACCCTAGCACGATTTTATCAGTATTTTCAAGGGTTTTCACCCCTTGAAACCTTTCATGTTCAATTAAGATAGGTATCCTTTCAATTCATTCAATATGTCTATGTGTTGTTTGAGTATATCTTATGCTTGTCTTGATTTTAACATGCTAGGCTAGATCTTTTGTGTGTTTGCTTAGATGAAGTGAAACCTAGATGTTGATTATGGGTTGATTGCTTGTTTATAGTTGTTACGAATGAATGATTTCGATGTTAGGCTTAAGAAAACTGGCAGACTTCCATAGTGTAACTTGCTTGAACGTCTTAAGAAACATGAACCAATGCGTACTAGGTTTTATGGTTGTATTTAATGCAGGCTCGACATAGGAGTGAAGTAGGAGCTTATAGAGTTGGGGAAGTACGTACGCCACCCCACGATTGGTATTAAGGAATATAACCCGTCATCCACGCAACTGTAACAAACTATCAACCTGTAAAAGATATCTAGGGAGTAATGAAATATAAGTAAACACAATTTTCCCATTTATTGTTCACACCACTAGTTTAATTAGCTTTATTTACATTTTTGTTATTTTATTTTTATTGCATCTTTAGTTATTGGGTTAGTTGACTAGCAACTAATTCCGCCCACTCTTCCAAAACCCGAGATTTTACTTGCTTTTATAAAAATATAAAAATACAAAAAGAATCATCCCTTATCTCTAGACCTAGTTTTTAGGCTTTCTAATCCTAGCTACACTATTCCTGAGTTGAACGATCAATCCCCCGGTACTTGTCACTATACTATACTACAACGATCATGTACACTGCCTGGTGGGGGTTGTAAGCTTCTCGAGATCCCTCGAGAGGTAAAACCTGGTGCAATTCCCATGCATCAAGTTTTTGGCGCCGCTGCCGGGGAATAGTTATTGTCTAGGTTAGGATTTCTTTTTATTAGGTCTACTTGTTAGATTCCTTTCTAGTAAGATTTTATTTTATTTTTATGTTTTCTTTAGTCTATCTATTTCTTCGTGTCTTTGTTCGTAACTCTTACCAGCCGTTATCATGGAAGGTGGTAACATCTTTGAACCCATCAACCCACCACAACACGACCACCCACAAAACCCACCACTAGCAAACCAACCTCTTAGGCCCCGAACCCTAGGAGAGTATTCCCGACCTAGCCACCAAGGCTATCGAAACACTATTGAGCTCACCCTAGGAGCCAATGTGTCTCCCTTGCGATCTGACACCATCCGGTTGGTGCAAAGCGGATGTGCATTCCATGGACTTCGTTACGAAGATCCTAATCAACATCTCAAGGACTTCCTTAAAATCATAGATTCTATAGACCTTGATGTTACAACTAGAGAGTCGACCCGATTACGCCTATTCCAATTCTCTCTACGTGATCAAGCTAGTCAATGGCTTGAATGTTTACCCGCGGGATCCATCACCTCATGGGATGATCTCACCACTCGTTTCCTTGCTTAATTTTTCCCACCGGGGAGAACTACTAAGCTTAGAAATGATATCTTGATGTTCCAACAACGTCAAGGTGAAACTCTATATGAAGCATGGACTCGATACAAAGACTTACTCTGAAAGTTAATTATCAAACGAGAAGGGCCATAGATTACGCAGCCAATGGCAGGCTAAATAGACTTAGCGTTGATAAATGCTGGAAAGTTCTTGAGGGGTTAGCACAATACGAAGAAGAAGGATGGGAGGACCCGATGTTTTCAAAAGGGGGAAGTCTTGATTACATGAACGCTACCCAAGAACAGTTATTGGTAAATATTGAGAAGCAGGTTAAGGGTTTGATGAGAGCTGAAATGCCTGCTGCTGAAACCGCAAGGAGTCCTGATGTATGTGTGAGTGCGATTAACAAATATAGTTTTCCTGAACGTTCACGGCAAGAGGAGTTCGAATGGATAATGGTAACCTTTATGAATAATCAGGAAAAACAAATTCGGCACTTAGAAGCACGTATGGAAAGCACTCGTAATGCTTTTATGGACTTAGCAGACAAATTCATATCAAGAATTAAGGAAAAGATTAAGGAAAAATCCACACCAAGAAGAATCGAAAAAATCTTTAAAGTCCCAATCCCTTTGGTGTGTGACCAAGAGGATAATGAGAAATCATTTTCAAGTGCTTCACCGTCAATTCCCCCTTACTTCTGTGAGCATCCCCAGGAGGGAAAGAACTTGCAATTTCATAACATCTTCGTTGGAAGCTTGCAAACCACGCTCCCCAACCTGTACAAGAGACGTTCCTTTGGTTTTAAACCTTGTGTGAAGAGGTTGCACCTCAAAAACACCGTAGCTTTGGGATCCTCTATGAAACGACTCCTCTTCGTACCCACCGTTGACCAATGCGAAGATCACAACTTAACTGGAACTTTGCCCACCCCTTTTGATAACCACGCCTCTCTTCGTGACAGTAACAAAGTGTTTGACCCTGGTGGACTTTACTAACGGGATGGCTACTCATAGTTTTCACTCTTGATTAGCTACCTACATTAGTGCAGGGACTGAATTTGAAATTGCCACTTAGTGTTCATAAAACGGGCATCTGACGGCGTCAGATTTTACTCTTGACGCCGTCACCTCGCATTCTCAGCAATAATAACCCCAATTCTATCACTTTCAACTCATACCCCACAAACCATACCCAAGTGCTGCTCCACCTCCGAATCTCCAAGATCCAATCCGACATCTTCCGTGACAAATCTCCACGTGGTAAGTAATTTTTCTTCATCCTTTTTCGTTTAATTATCCTTAGAACCTACCAATTTTGAAAACCCCCATCATCCGAAACCCTATCATTGACCCATCTTTAAGAATCATAATGCCCTTCCTTAGGTGTTTTGTAATCATGAGTTTACCATTAGGTAATAGTGGTTGATTCGAATCATGAGTTAATTGCGGAAAAATCTTTCACACCACATATTTTTTGACCCCCTACCCATGTTTTCTGCATAAAGGAGTGTTTGGGTCATGGATTTAGAGTTTAAAAATTGATTTTTCCCTCGTAATTGCATGGACGAACTTTTGCTGGATCTGACGGCGTCAGGTTTCATCTCCTGACGGCGTCAGATGTGTCTGACAGCATGAATTCGTAAAACTCTCATTCTAACCAATTTCGTTCCATTCTATCTTTTTCCAGGAAAATGAGCAAACGATCATGACAACACCGAAGGAGTTCGTCTAGATCACAACGTGTAAACTATGGGGACTTGGTCCATAGTTGGAGTGAGTTTGATAATGACGCCGCTACAACCAAGTATACGGAACTCCTATATCACCATATCGATGTTGGGGCTGTGATCGATTGGGAGTTTCTAAGGTCCCAAGGTCTTGAGGGTGACTTCCTTGGGAGGATCCAAACCGATGGATTCACGGGTCCTCAATGGGAGAGATTGTTCAGGATGAGGGAGACAGTTTACAGTGAATTGGTAAGGGAGGTCTTTGCGACTTTTTGCTTTGATTTGGCTGAGGCTAGGACAGATATGGGGGCACCACCATTTACTTTAGATTAGGGGGAGAGCTTCGATCATGATCGGTTACTGAGTTTGGGTGGAGATTAGGTTTATATACTCAGGAGGAGGCTGTTCAGGGGGGTTTCATGCAGAGGTTGTTGAATGGGGAGACGATGAGAAATGAATTGAGGTGTTCCATGTTTTGGCCGAGTATTGGGAACGGGGTATACACCTCAACCACTAGGGCGGCCTCAATCAGGGACCCCATGATCAGGTTAGCCCACAGGTGCATCACCTACAGTTTGTCAGGGCGTCATGGCACCACTCACCATGTCACTGCTTCAGATCTGTTCTACCTATGCACCATGTTTTCGGCGGATGTGTACTGTAACATCCCATTCTGAGTAGCCAGTTTTTTGAAGACTAGTGTGGGGGAGAGGGATATCGACAAGGTGTATGGGGGGATGTTTGTAACCCGTTTGGCTCGTTCTTATTGGATCCTTGTTCCTGAGATTATGGGGTACCTGAGCAACTGTGGGGCATGTAGGGTGGTGAGGGCTAAATCCCTCAAGCAGATGAGCATGGTGATGGAGCTGGGGGATGGGTCCTATACCTGGTACGTTGTGGGAGGACCTGCGGCTGTTGGCGATGATGATGATGATGAGGGAGTGCCCCAGCAGCCACATTACGGGGATTATGAGGTTGGTTCTGCGGAATATTACCAACACATGAGTCGGGGAGACTGGCAGGCACACCAGGGGACGCATGGCGGACCACCACTGACCAGCGGTTTGATTGGATGTATGATCACACCATCCGCCAGATGCAGCATCTCTCCACCCGTGATCAGATTGAGCCCCCTGATGAGGCGAAAAATGATCCATTTTTAGGGGGTCATTTAAGCCGGAATTTGAATTTATTTGTTCAAATATTGCCCTAAATCGTTCCTTTTGTGATTTTAGGTACTTTTGGAGTGAATTCTTGAAAAAGTAAGCATTTTGGTCGTTTTTGGAGCATAAAAGTGAAGAAAACGGCAAAGTCTTAATTTTCCTTGCTGGGAACAGTACCTGACAGCGTCAAGAGCATTTTGATGATGGCGTCAAGAGCAAAAGTGGTGACAGCCCAGTAGAAATGTGACAGCGTCAAAGCATAGACGTCAAGAGTAAAAGTGGTGACAGCCCAGAACAACATTACACTTGACGGCGTCAGATCTGGATCTAGGCAATCCGATTTTATTTTGGGTGGCGGGTTGATAGCGCCAGAATTTTCTTCTTGACACCGTCACCTTGGAAAATCTATATATACTTTTCTAATTTTCATTCATAAAAAAGAGGACAATATTAGAGACGACTTGAATAAACCCTAGCTCGACTTTTACAGTATTTTCAAGGGTTTTCACCCCTTGAAACCTTTCATATTCAATTAAGATAAGTATCCTTTCAATTCATTCAATATGTCTATGTGTTGTTTGAATATATCTTACGCTTGTCTTGATTTTAACATGCTAGGCTAGATCTCTTGTGTGTTTTCTTAGATGTAGTAAAACCTAGATGTTGATTATAGGTTGATTGCTTGTTTATAGTTGTATTGGATGAATGATTTCGATGTTAGGCTTAAGAAAACTGGCAGACTTCCATAGTGTAACTTGCTTGAACGTTTTAAGAAACATGAACCAATGCGTACTAAGGTTTTTATGGTTGTATTTAATGCATGAGTGAATTCTAGTGATCCCATGTTAGGAGCTTCTTGCAGGCTCGACATAGGAGTGAAGTAGGAGCTTAGAGAGATGGGGAAATACGTACGCCACCCCACGAATGGTATTAAGGAATATAACCCGTCATCCACGCAACTGTAACAAACTATCAACCTGTAAAAGATATCTAGGGAGTAATGAAATCTAAGTAAACACATTTTTCCCATTTATTGTTCACACCACTAGTTAAATTAGTTTTATTTTTATTTTTGTCATTTTATTTTGATTGCATCTTAGTTATTGGGTTAGTTGACTAGCAACTAATTCTACCCATCCCTCTAAAACCCGAGATTTTTACTTGCTTTTCATAAAATATAAAAATACAAAAAGAATCATCCCTCACCTCTAGACCTAGTTTTTAGTCTTTCTAATCCTAGCGACACTATTCCTGAGTTGAACGATCAATCCCTCGATACTTGTCACTATACTATACTACAACGATCAGGTACACTGCCTGGTGGGGGTTGTAAGCTTCTCGAGATCCCTTGAGAGGTAAAACCTGGTGCAATTCCCACGCATCAAGTTTTTGGCGCCGCAACCCGGGGAATAGTTATTTTATAGGTTAAGATTTCTTTTTATTAGGTCTACTTGCTAGATTTCTTTCTAGTAAGATTTTAATTTTATTTTTAGGTTTTCTTTAGTCTATCTTTTTCTTCGTACCTTTGTTAGTAAAATAAATTCATTGACTATTCCGTTGACCATTATGGAAAACGCGAATCCACCCCTTTCCCCTAGAGAAGTGGCTTTGTTACGTGAACAAATTGAGAGTGAGATTAGGGAACTTAGGGAGCTTAATAGGTTGATTAATGTTGAGCTCGACCATGCATTTAGTGACCTAGCGACTGCCTTGTATTCAAATAAGGACCTAAGAACTAAAGATTTTGAGGATGTTGTTGAGGAACTTGAAGAAGGGGAGATTGATCCAAAGCTAGATGACTATTTTAATCTATACCCCACTAAGGAGAAGATTGCATACTATAATAATCTTATTGATAATCCTCGACCTCCTTTCACTAGAATCGAACCTAAGATAAAAAGAGGCGATCCTAAGAATGCTAAGATACCATGTATGATTGGGTATAAACACATTGACAATGCTTACATTGATTTTAAATCCCCAATCAACATTATGTCCTCATGTGTCTACAATGATATTGTGAAAACAAGACTTGGACCTAGAAAAGATCCCAAATACCCCGGTGGAGTTTGTAACTTTGTCGGGAGAATTAAAGGTCTACATGTCTTTGTTGGGAACTTTACTTATATCACTGACCTCATGGTTGTTGAAGACCTAGCTAGTGTTATTGATTGTCGCTTATCCCATGTTATGTTTGGTAAACCATTTGTTGAAGAGTCCAAGTTAGAATATGATGAGATAGAAGGGACAATCCGATTTACTAGTGACACCGATAGGATCACTTATAGGATGCCTAATAGAATGAAAGAATTTCATTTTGTGCCTCAATTTGACATGGATAACATTGGTGCTTTCGAGGACATCAATGAAGAGGATAAGAAAAAGGGCATGGACTAAGTATGGGAGAAGAAGAGCCTTTTCTATAAGGATTCCTTGACTCTAGGACCAAAATATAGAGTTGATAAGGAATTTGCCAACAGAATCATAGGAGCAATTAAGAAGAAGGTGGTTGGTCTCTATAAAGAGCATTTACAATCGGTGGATGAGACCAACGATGAGGTCACGTAATAGCCCATGACCTTGAGTCTAGCTACAAGACTCGTGAATAAAGAAAAGCGCTTCTTGGGAGGCAACCCATGTTTTGTGTGATTTTTAATTGTTTGATTGTTATTTGTTTCCGTATGCATGCTTTATCTTTATTGTTGGTAGATCATGTTTCAAAACTAAAATGATGAAAATACTTTATTTTGTCGTTTGGCTTTGTCTTAACTTCATCCAAAGGTATTTCGAAAAAGATAAGTGTAAGTGGAAACCCCAAATATGTTTTTAAGAAACAAAAATTGATCATGATTCTCCACAATATTAAATGAACATGTGTATTCGTATTTGTTAGAGTCAAATGCTTGTATCGAGTCATAATGATGTTTTGCAGGATTTTCCAGGAAGTAGGACATCAGTTTTCCAAAAAATTTTCCGGAAACTTAACGTAAGGATTTCTGCAGATCACTTCTAACGGCGTCAGGAAGAAATTCCTGACGGCGTCATGTGTAAAATTCTGGAAATTTTGCTAGTTTTGTTTTTCTAACGGAGTTTTAAAGTTTTTGTTAATTCTTTAGTTTTATAAACTCCAGGAAATCTGCACACACTCATTCCACAAGCATTATATCTTACTTTATTTTTCTAGGATTTATTAGTATATATAGATTGCCGCCAATTTTACGTGAGTTTGCCTTGTTTGTTTTCTCATGTTTAACAGGTTATGTATGATAAGAAGATGATTTATATTCTGGAAGGGAAGCTTTGATTGTTCATTTTCTTGGAGGAAGATCTAACCTTGTTACCATACTATCCACACCGAACGAATCAGGGGAGTATTTTATTTCATTCTTTTACCTATTTCACTTTTACATTCTTTAATTGAACATTGGGGACAATGTTCATCCTAAGTGTAAGGGGAGGGTAAAATGATGATACCTTATAGGATACACTTTCACTTGAGTTTGTTTGTTTGATGGTAGGTGTGTAATAAAACTATGAGAAATACTTGTTAGTGTAATTTTAGCGCCAAATTTAAAATTTTTTACAACATTTAGGAGTGAAACTTTAGCCTTAACAAGCGTCTCATGGATAGGAGTCGTATGACTAGCACAAAACCGTACTATTCAGAAAAATTTTCCACACAAATATGTGAGGTTCGCCTTTAGATTTGATAGGAAAAGCATTTACTATTAGTGCTTATGAGGGTACTGGTAGCATTTAGATTCTAGAACTTGCGTTAGTGATGCATCCCGAGACCGCTAGTGAGACTACATTCGTGTAGTAGGATTTACTACATGATAAGAGGAATTAGGATCACCCTTGTGTTAAACCCGTATCATAATTACTTGACCATTTAAGTCATATTACTTGGCTAGTTAAGTCAACTAATTTTTCCCACACCCTTAGCGTTGTACTCATTTTTAGTACACGAAACCCCTAGTACACCCCTCCGAGCCTATCTTTTCGTTTCTACCTTTAAGCATCTTACTTAAAGGAAGAATTTGTTACACCCCACTTAAATGTACACCCAAATCGCCTTAGCCTTCCGTGTATGCACTCATCTTTAGTGCATTATTGTTATATGTTTAAACCCTTAGTTAATTATCTAATTGATTACATGGTTGCTAAGTCGAGTCATATCCTTGTACATATTGTTTTGGGACGATTGGGACTCATGGGTAAAGTACTTATGTTATGGAGTAATGGGGAAGAACATCTATTATTACCCCCATATGTGTGTTAATATTTAAAAGTATTCCAAGTGTTTTGATTATCTTGATTTGAGTCAATAGAATAGTTGACTGTAAAGTATGTAAAAGCTCAAGTATAGGGAGGAGGCGAGCTCCCTTTGATGTATTATTTTGGATGGTAGAGTAAAAGTGTATGTAAAAAAAAATCGAAAAATTAAGAAAAAGAAAAAAAATAGAAAAAGAAAAGAGAAATAAACATACGGACTACCATCCCGTTTCATTCTATGTTTATCTTATGTTTTTGTTATTTTTGATTTATTAGCTTAAGTTGAGTCTAGTCTTGGCTTAGCAACGCCATATTGTACATGTAATTAACCAAGATGATTAACTCGCCACCAGTAAAGATTGCCTATATCCAACAAAACCGTGTATTCCATATCCCTACACCTAACGTTATAACCCTTTTAAAAGACCTCTTTGATAGTTTATCCTAGGTGCTTACGCCAAGTGATGGAGGTTTGATCCTCTCCCAAGCCTATGGTAATCTATTTTGCTATGACAGGTAGTGAGAGATATTTTCCATTTCCATATTGTGATATATACTTTATGACACCGGAGAGATGTGAGTTGATGAGTGTGTAATCTATTTTTATCGTATCTGAACTGCCAAAACATCCAAAAAAACACTCAGAAATGCATCAAAATACAGAAATTATCCCAAAAGTGTGTTTTATATGTTTTAGATGCAAAATGTTTAAAAACAAATGAAAAATGAACAAAGTTTACATAATTGGCAGTTTCAGTCCCTCAAGTTTCAAAAATTGACAAAACTAGTCCCTGAAGGCTTAAAATGAATAAAAAGTCAACTTTGATCCTTGGATAATCAAACTTGTTCAAAATTAATCCCTGGATGAAAGTTTTAACAAAATGGCAACTTTTACCCCTCAAAATTCAAAATGTATCATAATTGGTCCCTGGGAATAAAGTTTGGAAAATTTCAATTTTGGTCCTCCAAGTTTGTAAAATGACAGTTTTAGTCCCTGGAGGTTTTAAAATGATAAATTGATATTTATGTGGTCCTTGGGTTATTTATACTTGGCATGTATGGTCCTTGTGATATATTATGGAAAAACTACAAATCAGGCCCTTACATGTTTCAGATTTTACAAATATGGTCCTTGTGTCTAATATTATACAAAACGGACCCTTGTTTAATCATAAACCCAAATACCAAAACCAAACAGCCCACCCCATCCTTATATCACCAAAGCCCACTCCACTTTTCCAAGCCCGCTCCAACTCCAACAACTCAGCCCACCCCCGTATTAATACTACTCCCCCAACCTTTTACCTGGTCAACCTCCACCTCATCTCCCTCCCACTCACAAATAAACCTGCTACACACCATCATAACCCCTACACTGCTACAACCCTGCAACACTCAACCTTTCCCCCCCCCCCCCTTGCCTATCCAAACAAACACAAACCTCCAAACTCTCCCCCTGGCACTAATAATCAGAGAAAAAGACAAGGTTCAGTTTGGGCGCCAAAGTGAATTGAGGGGTGAGATGATGTTAAAGCAATCCAAGGGATGGGAATGGTCAAAGGAAAAGCTCAAGCAGAAGTGGACAAGAAACATATGAAGCCCTAGCTCAGTGTTAGTATAAATAAAAAATATGTAAGCCTTTAAAGAGGCAGTAGTGAATTAGGTTTTATGTAATGTTTCAATTCAGAAATTAGTCTAGTTTGTAAACTTTTTATTATTAATGCAAGTATTTCCAATTTCCACTTTATTTACAGTTTCATTATAAATTTTTGAGCTTACTTAAATCTTGTTCAAAGTTATTGTTGTTGTTAATCTAAGTCCTTCATGGTCTCAAAAGTCCCTCAAACATCAGAAAGAAAACTCAGATAAGAAAAAGAAAGAAAATAAAAATAAAATAAAAGCTCATAAGAAGAAAAGGGGAGAACAAAGTGAAGCAGTCAAAGCAAGCTATGGTTTGTGGATGTTTTGGGTATTAGAACTCCATGGGGAGCCTTAGGTTTGTGACCTTGGTCCTTAGTATCTCAAGTCTCAGCATGGGCAAAATTGTGAGTCAAGTTCTCATTCTTGTCATTATACTGTAGACAAGCTTATTGCATGATAATCTTTGGCTTCCATGATTATTAGGTGTACTTGAGTGAGAATATAGATTAATATAGGATCTTTGTCATTTACAATCCTTTATGTTCATCATTTTTATTTACACTGTCATTTTTAGTGTTATATTGATATGTGAAATTTTAGTTGTTAGTTCTTATGATTATCTGCTTGATTCAGTTTATAATGATAGTTTATGATTCAATCCCATGGTCTGTAACAAGCATTTGCTTGAAAAAACTTGTAATGAACTAGGTCTTGAAATTTGTTTATACTTACTGTCTACCAGCTCATGTTTATGTTTCCCCCCTCCTTTCATTTTTGAGATTTTTCTGGTGGGCCCCAGCTTGCCCCAAAGTAGGCTGCAGGGCAACCCTTGCCCCTGCATCAGCAGTTATCTGCCCACCACCACCACTTGGTGGTGGTTTTCTGGCTCTACAGTGTTCCACAATGCCCAATTTTTGATCCCCTCAACCCCCCTCCTGGTAGTCTCTCAATATTGACCATTGTTTTGACCTAAGGATCCCTGGGACCCACCTGATTTAGCCACTCAATTCTGTCCCATTTCTGTGCAGCCAAGAGGTTTGCAAAGTGCTTATTTAAGCTTATTTGCTTTTTCTGTTGTCAACTATTGCTTTTTCTTGTTCAAACATGTTCCCTAAACGTATTTGAATCAGAATTAACCATTGTGGGTCCCACTTAAGCTCATTTGAGCTCAATTCCTTGTTTGGTCAACATAAGTCAACTGCCATTGCTTATTGCTTGTATTTTGCTTATTTTTGAGATATAAAAAAGTTGTTTTCATTAAAGTTGTTTGTTTTTAGTTGTAAAATAAGTTTCCAAAAGAAAGATCCAAAAAAGTTAAATTAATCTTAAGTGATAGTTTCTATTTAATTTTATTTAAATTTTAATTTTCATTTTTAGATTTTTATTAAGTACTTGGTGTTTTTATATTTTTATTAATTTCCTTTTAAGTTAAAGTAATTTTAATAATTTTCTCAGATTTTTATTTTATCATTTAGTATTTATTAGAATTAATCTTAGTTTTATTAATAATTAATTAATATTAAGTATTAAATAGCATAATTAGTTTTTATAAAGCAAAACCAAGTTTTTATATTTTTCCTAGCTTTTATATGTTGTAAAATAATTTTTGAAATTTTCTTGTAATTTTTACTGTTTATTTGCTATTTTTTGTAATTTAAATTAGTTTAATTAGATAATTAATATATAATTTGTAATTAATTAATATAAAATTCACAAAAAGACAAAAATACATATTTTTAATTTTAAAACTTATTTTTAGTTATTTTATAATTTTAGAAATTTTATTTTCATTTTTCTAGTGTTTAAATAATATTATATTGTATTTAAGTGTTTTAAATATTAATAATAAGTAAAAGTAAAGTAAGGTAAAGTAACTCCCAATACCGTCTTTCACGGGTTATGGGTCCCAATACCGTCTTCCACGGTGTATGGGGGAGGTTGAGATGTAGACAACCATACCCCTACCTAAGTAGAGAGGCTGCTTCCGGTTCTACCTAAGGTAGAAAGGACCTCCGGCCTTTTGTAAATAGTGTAAAAATTTATTTTCTTTTTCTAAAAATTTCTTTCATCCTTAAGTTTGTAAAAAAGTCATTTTCACCCCTGTGGGTTTTCAGATTTTAGTTTTTACTTTTTATTTTGTACGTTTACGTTATTTAAAACGTGAACGTACGCGTTTTTAGGTTTTAAATGTTTCTGTTTTTTTTCCAACTTTTTTGTCTTATTCATTTAGCTTTATTTAAGCTATTTCATTGTATAAATCAGTAGTGTAATCAATCATAAACCCCTTTTCTGTCCAAATTCACCCGATCACAAACCCGTTTTGATCACCATCCACACCTCGTCGGGACATAACGACCCGGGGAAACACTATACTTCCGCGGAGAATTGGTTTTAGATGTTTGACCTTGTTGACCATCACCTGGTCAATTAGGTTGATCGTTTAGCATCAATCAAATTTTGGCGCCGCTGCCGGGGAGGTTGTGCGCATTTTTTAAACGGTTTTGCGTATTAGTGATTTTGGAATTCATCCATTTGTATATTTATCCATCTTTGTTCATATTATCTTATTATCATGAACAAAATTGTTCCCGAAAAGATTTTAAATTAGTTTTCAACGAACACAAAAACACAAAAAGATTTTCTTTCTTATAAAATGTTTATCAAAAATCCCAAAAATATCCATCTTTACCCTCCTACCTTTTTGATTCTTCATCCCTTTATCCTCTATCCTTTTGATTCTAACTTCTTCCACTTGTCCTGTAATTGATTCTAATGGCATCTCTCGATGACGATTTCTTTGAACAGAGGGCCTTTCAGAGCAAAACTGAAAAAATTGTGGCCTTGTCAAATATGTCGAGATGTCGTGTTGATTATGAAGGACCATCGATTCATATTCCCTCTCCGGTGAGGGAAATGGAACAAGAAACCGAGGTGACAAAGGACCATGTACTTCCCCTGACGATGGAAGTGCTAAATACGTCCAACCTACGGTTGTCCAAAAACCTAAGCTCACAGTTGCTCCTAAATCGTCAAGAATTGATCCTAACCTTTCACGGTTTACGGTTAAAAGTTTGTCAAGCAAACGTACAGAGCTTAGGGCAGTGACTAAAAAGAACGACTTGCCCAATCTTCACGTTTATCAAGAACAAAAACCCGAGACCATAACGGAAGTGGTGGAAATTCCTAGCTCTAAGAGCACACCACTTGTCCCACCTCCGGATTTTATTCCTTGTGTTGGTTGTGGTGAGCCGCTTTTTGGTTTACCATGTCGTTGGTGTACATGTGTACAATGTGGTAATGATATTCGAGACGGAAGTTGTTTGTTTTGTGGTTCGAGGAATTCATTTGCTTATGATCCTAATCAGAACTCATTCAACAACCCTTCAAAATTTTCCAATTACCCATCACATTCATACGAGCAAGAATCATATTATCCAAATCACAATGATGCTTCGTACCATAATACACCAAAATTTTCGTGTGAATATTGTGGAGGTCCTCACCAAGGTTTTGATTGTCAAAATAGTCAAAATTTTGGTTACGACCAATATCCATATAATTCACCAAACCAGAATCAACAGTTTAACTGTTGTGAGTATTGTGGTGGTTCACACTACAGTTTTGATTGTCAATCGGGCAACATGCTTGTCTATGAGCAGTTTCCCAATAACAGTTATGACTCAAGCACATACGACTCACAGCCACATCAGTTTTATTGTTGTGAATACTGTGGAGGTCCTCACTGCAGTTCTGATTGTGAAACAAGGAATCCATTTCCTTGTAACAATTATGACTATTCGTCTCAAGACCAACCTCCACAGTACCAATTGACCCAAGCAACTCCTCAATTCCCGCAAGACCTTTGTGATGAGGTTCTTGAAGCATTTAAAAAATTTAAGGAGGGGTTGGCTACTACATCGTTTCAAGATTCTCGTGAAAAATCAATGGCAGAATTACTTGCTGAAGAACGAGAAGCTAGAAACGAAATGAGTATGGAAGAATTACTTGCTGAGCAAAGAGCGGCTAAAATACGTGCCAATCTTCGCTATGCTGCTCTTTATGATGACGATGATGACAGTGATGATGATGAAGATAACATTGTCATTATTCAAAACGATTCATCAGATTCATCAGTTGTAATTCCTTCCATTGAAATTCAGGGAGAAAATAATGTGACAAAGTCACTAGCCGTTGATCAAATGGAACTTGAAAATTCTTTAACTGCTAGTACTTCTAAACTCCCTCAGTCTATTGATATCATACCCGAAGTTCACACTCACTCTCTGAATATGTGGGATGAGCATCTTAGCACTGTTCCTCAAAAGGAATCGGACGAATTCATAAAGTCTAGTGTTGAGAACCTTGTCCCAATCCCAAGAAAGTCACAGGGGACTTTTGACCATGTGTGTGATTTACCTTCTCACCCTAAAAATCTAAAAGATCATTTTGAGACTTTCTCCGATTATAATGATGATTGTACATCTTATGGAGAAGTTGAGTATGAAGAGGCACCATTGCCTCATTCTGATGTTGACCCTCTTATTGAGGAGTTCACAAATGAACTTACTCACATCAATCCACTTCCATTGGGAAGTGATGATAGTCTCCTTGATTTTGAAGTCGATATGGGAGAAACTGAAAATCTTTTAAACTCTAATCCCAACATCGAGCTTAGTATTTCACACGTTGATGAAAATTCTTTACCTTCTGGAGACATCAGTCATGTGGAAGGATTACCTTCTGAGCTAGTCAGCTTAGAAGAAGAGAATGATGAGACTGATACTGAAATCAAAGATGAAGCACTTTGTGCAACATTAATGAATGTCAATCTCCTCATTTCTAAAATCGAGGCTTTCAATATGAAACCTATTTCATCTCCTATCCCGATTAAGGATAGTGACATTTTCTCCGACGATCCTATTCCGGAGTTTGAAGCCTTTACTTTTGATCATATGGGAGAGAAGATTAGTGGCAGTACCACTTCTCATTCTCAAATTTCTCTCCCCGAATATGATTCATTCACCTTTGAGGAGTTCTCCGGTGAACTCACTCATATCATGACTCCTCCAGAGTATGATAGCCCGGGGGGAGATACATTCAATCATGAGAATTTAAAAATTCCCACCCTCCCGCCCGAGATGTTTTCAAACCAAACGAGCTTAACCCTTGAAATCCAAAATCAGGCTAATGAGCCTGCTTTCGAGGAAGAAGATCAAATCATGATTTTCATCATGGTTTTTTTCCTTTTCTTCACCTTTAAGGGGACTTCTCTTGTTCTTCACTCCTTCGGGAATGAAGATACCATCTTTGATCCCGGCATTTTCATGTATCCTTATCTTGAGCCGGTATTATATCTCATCGGTGTGGAACTTTCACGTGCTTCAAATGTTTGTCCAAACATCTTGAATGAAAGTCCGATTGAGATTGTTTCTTCCACATCATGCTTCCCCAAGGACAAATGAATTCGGGGTCGAGTCAAGCTAGCGACTCGGTAAACAAAAACAGTAGCATGCTTATAGGGTTTTCACCCTAAGTTGGGGGAGTTACCCCACTGTGGTTACAAATGAAGTGAAAATACAAAATGGTGTTTTCCACGCTTAGCTTGTAATGTTGCCCTTTTACGTTCAAAGAGTCGGCATAATAGCTGGGACTTTGAATATTGAGGACAATATTCATTCTAAGTGTGGGGGGTATTTAGCTATTCTAGCGAATTTTATCACATTTTACTATCTAGTACCCCCGTTTTTGACCAAAATTTTTCAAAAATTTTTTCACTAAAGTTCAAAATTTTTGTGGTAATCAGTCCGCCGTGTCTAAACGACAAAAGGATTGGCTAGTCCAGGAGCAAACGGCTCTTGGTAAAGACATCTCAAATCCGTTGATGGCTTGCAATTTGCCCAAAATTGTATGGTAAATCAACTCACCATATCTCATAAAGCGAATAAGTTGGCTAGCCCGCAAGATTATGGCTTGTGGTAAAGGCCGTGGAAAATCCATAATTGGTAATCAGCTTACCAAGATGTTGATTTAGTCCATCAAGAGTTGGCTAGTCCAGAAGCAAACGGCTTTTGGTAAAGACTAATCAAATCCGTTGACAGCTGGTGGTTTGCTCAAAATCACTTGGTTATCAGGTGGACCACAGTTCTTACATCTGGCTACTCCAGAAGTGATGGCTTTTGGTAAAGAGTTTCAAATCCATTAAGTTTTTCTCAAAAGATTGCTAGGGACTAGCAATAGTTTAGTGTGGGGGATTGATGAGTGTGTAAATACTCATCATTTTTATCGTATCTGAACTGCCAAAACATCCAAAAAACACTCAAAAATGCATCAAAATACAGAAATTATCCCAAAAGTGTGTTTTATATGTTTTAGATGCAAAATGTTTAAAAACAAATGAAAAATGAACAAAGTTTGCATAATTAGCTGTTTCAGTCCCTCAAGTTTCAAAAATTGACAAAACTAGTCCCTGAAGGTTTAAAATCAATAAAAAGTCAACTTTGATCCTTGGATAATCAAACTTGTTCAAAATTAATCCCTCGATGAAAGTTTTAACAAAATGGCAATTTTTACCCCTCAAAATTCAAAATTTATCATAATTGGTCCTTGGGAATAAAGTTTGGAAAATTTCAATTTTGGTCCTCCAAGTTTGTAAAATGACAGTTTTAGTCCCTGGAGGTTTTAAAATGATAAATTGATATTTATGTGGTCCTTGGGTTATTTATACTTGGCATGTATGGTCCTTGTGATATATTATGGAAAAACTACAAATCAGGCCCTTACATTTTTCAGATTTTACAAATATGGTCCTTGTGTCTAATATTATACCAAACGGACCCTTGTTTAATCATATACCCAAATACCAAAACCAAACAGCCCACCCCATCCTTATACCACCAAAGCCCACTCCACTTTTCCAAGCCCACTCCAACTCCAACAACTCAGCCCACCCCCGTATTAATACTACTCCCCCAACCTTTGACCTGGTCAACCTCCACCTCATCTCCCTCCCACTCACAAATAAACCTGCTACACACCATCATAACCCCTACACTGCAACAACCCTGCAACACTCAACCTTCCCCCCCCCCCCCCTTGCCTATCCAAACAAACACAAACCTCCAAACTCTCCCCCTGGCACTAATAATCAGAGAAAAAGACAAGGTTCAGTTTGGGCGCCAAAGTGAATTGAGGGGTGAGATGATGTTAAAGCAATCCAAGGGATGGGAATGGTCAAAGGAAAAGCTCAAGCAGAAGTGGACAAGAAACATATGAAGCCCTAGCTCAGTGTTAGTATAAATAAAAAATATGTAAGCCTTTAAAGAGGCAGTAGTGAATTAGGTTTTATGTAATGTTTCAATTCAGAAATTAGTCGAGTTTGTAAACTTTTTATTATTAATGCAAGTATTTCCAATTTCCACTTTATTTACAGTTTCATTATAAATTTTTGAGCTTACTTAAATCTTGTTCAAAGTTATTGTTGTTGTTAATCTAAGTCCTTCATGGTCTCAAAAGTCCCTCAAACATCAGAAAGAAAACTCAGATAAGAAAAAGAAAGAAAATAAAAATAAAATAAAAGCTCATAAGAAGAAAAGGGGTGAACAAAGTGAAGCAGTCAAAGCAAGCTATGGTTTGTGGATGTTTTGGGTATTAGAACTCCATGGGGAGCCTTAGGTTTGTGACCTTGGTCCTTAGTATCTCAAGTCTCAGCATGGGCAAAATTGTGAGTCAAGTTCTCATTCTTGTCATTATACTGTAGACAAGCTTATTGCATGATAATCTTTGGCTTCCATGATTATTAGGTGTACTTGAGTGAGAATATAGATTAATATAGGATCTTTGTCATTTACAATCCTTTATGTTCATCATTTTTATTTACACTGTCATTTTTAGTGTTATATTGATATGTGAAATTTTAGTTGTTAGTTCTTATGATTATCTGCTTGATTCAGTTTATGATTCAATCCCATGGTCTGTAACAAGCATTTGCTTGAAAAAACTTGGAATCACAGTTCTTAAGGGAGTGTTTGGATTTTGTAGTTTAGCTATGTACTAGTGTGTTTCTGTTGTTAAGTTTGGATGTATCATATCTCACTAGGTGTTACTAGAACACTCAACTCATTATACTCAGTATTGGTATGCAAAAAAAGTCAATTTAACCTTTAACTTCTTGGATCTCAGTCACTGTGGGATTTCATGTTCTGTAATCATCACCTTTAGTGTACAAGATGCTCACTTAGCTTATTATAATCTAATTTTAGCTTGTTATCATCTTTTCAGTCAGTAGCTAGTAATTAAAATTCAAAATAGTCAACTTGTGAGTTTATCATGAAAAGTCAAATTGCATGTCATCAGATTTTTCCAAATCTTGTGGGAATTTATTAGAATTTTGTGTAATGAACTAGGTCTTGAAATTTGTTTATACTTACTGTCTACCAGCTCATGTTTATGTTTCCCCTCTCCTTTCATTTTTGAGATTTTTTTGGTGGGCCCCAGCTTGCCCCAAAGTAGGCTGCAGGGCAACCCTTGCCCCTGCATCAGCAGTTATCAGCCCACCACCACCACTTGGTGGTGGTTTTCTGGCCTCTACAGTGTTCCACAATGCCCAATTTTTGATCCCCTCAACCCCCCTCCTGGTAGTCTCTAAATATTGACCATTGTTTTGACCTAAGGACCCCTGGGACCCACCTGATTTAGCCACTCAATTCTGTCCCATTTCTGTGCAGCCAAGAGGTTTGCAAAGTGCTTATTTAAGCTTATTTGCTTTTTCTGTGGTCACCTATTGCTTTTTCTTGTTCAAACATGTTCCCTAAACTAATTTGAATCAGAATTAACCATTGTGGGTCCCACTTAAGCTCATTTGAGCTCAATTCCTTGTTTGGTCAACATAAGTCAACTGCAATTGCTTATTGCTTGTATTTTGCTTATTTTTGAGATATAAAAAAGTTGTTTTCATTAAAGTTGTTTGTTTTTAGTTGTAAAATAAGTTTCCAAAATAAAAATCCAAAAAAGTTAAATTAATCTTAAGTGATAGTTTCTATTTAATTTTATTTAAATTTTAATTTTCATTTTTAGTTTTTTATTAAGTACTTGGTGTTTTTATATTTTTATTAATTTCCTTTTAAGTTAAAGTAATTTTAATAATTTTCTCAGAATTTTATTTTATCATTTAGTATTTATTAGAATTAATCTTATTTTTATTAATAATTAATTAATATTAAGTATTAAATAGCATAATTAGTTTTTATAAAGCAAAACCAAGTTTTTATATTTTCCTAGCTTTTATATGTTGTAAAATAATTTTAGAAATTTTTTTGTAATTTTTACTGTTCATTTGCTATTTTTTGTAATTTAAATTATTTTAATTAGATAATTAATATATAATTAGTAATTAATTAATATAAAATTCACAAAAAGACAAAAATACATATTTTTAATTTTAAAACTTATTTTTAGTTATTTTATAATTTTATAAATTTTATTTTCATTTTTCTAGTGTTTAAATAATATTATATTGTATTTAAGTGTTTTAAATATTAATAATAAGTCTTAATTAGTAATTAATTAATAATAAATAAGTAAATAGTGTAAAAATTTATTTTCTTTTTCTAAAAATTTTCTTTCATCCTTAAGTTTGTAAAAAAGTCATTTTCACCCCCTGTGGGTTTTCAGATTTCAGTTTTTACTTTTTATTTTGTACGTTTATGTTATTTAAAACGTGAACGTACGCGTTTTTAGGTTTTAAACGTTTCTGTTTTTTTTTCCAACTTTTCTGTCTTATTCATATAGCTTATTTAAGCTATTTCATTGTATAAATCAGTAGTGTAATCAATCATAAACCCCTTTTCTGTCTAAATTCACCCGATCACAAACCCGTTTTGATCACCATCCACACCTCGTCAGGACATAACGACCCGGGGAAACACTATACTTCCGCGGAGAATTGGTTTTAGACGTTTGACCTTGTTGACCATCACCTGGTCAATTAGGTTGACCGTTTAGCATCAATCATGAGTATCTAAACATTATTTGTGAGGTGCTAGTGTATGACCTCCGTGCTTGTCTTTGGTTTTTAGCGGAACGATTATTTGTTGTAATTACTTTTATATTAGTGTTAAATGACCCCTAGCTTGTATTTTTATTAGAATAAAAGCGCATTTGCTTGAGGACAAGCAAATCTCAAGTGTAAGGGTATATGATGAGGCAAAAAATGATTCGCTTTTAGGGGGTCATTTAAGCCGAAATTTGAATTTATTTGATCAAATATTGCCCTAAATCGTTCCTTTTGTGATTTTAGGTACCTTTGGAGTGAATTTTAGAAAAGGAAGCATTTTGGACGTTTTTGGAGCATAAAAGTGAAGAAAACGGCAAAGTTTTAATTTTCCTTGCTGGGAACAGTACCTGACGGCGTCAAGAGCATTTTGATGACGGCGTCAAGAGCAAAAGTGGTGATGGCCCTATAGAAATGTGACGGCGTCAAAGCATGGCCGTCAAGAGTAAAAGTGGTGACAGCACAGAACAACATTACACATGACGGCGTCAGATCTGGATCTTGGCAATCCGATTTTATTTTGGGCGGCGGGTTGACGGCGTCAGAATTTTCTTCTTGACGCCGTCACCTTTTCATTCATAAAAAAGAGGACAATATTAGAGACGACTTGAATAAACCCTAGCTCGACTTTTACAGTATTTTCAAGGGTTTTCACCCCTTGAAACCTTTCATGTTCAATTAAGATAAGTATCCTTTCAATTCATTCAATATGTCTATGTGTTGTTTGAATATATATCTTACGCTTGTCTTGATTTTAACATGCTAGGATAGATCTCTTGTGTGTTTGCTTAGATGTAGTGAAACCTAGATGTTGATTATAGGTTGATTGCTTGTTTATAGTTGTATTGGATGAATGATTTCGATGTCAGGCTTAAGAAAACTGGCAGACTTCCATAGTGTAACTTGCTTGAACGTTTTAAGAAACATGAACCAATGCGTACTAAGGTTTTTATGGTTGTATTTAATGCATGAGCGAATTCTAGTGATCCCATGTTAGGAGCTTCTTGCAGGCTCGACATAGGAGTGAAGTAGGAGCTTATAGAGATGGGGAAGTACGTACGCCACCCCACGAATGGTATTAAGGAATATAACCCGTCATCCACGCAACTGTAACAAACTATCAACCTGTAAAAGATATCTAGGGAGTAATGAAATCTAAGTAAACACATTTCTCCCATTTATTGTTCACACCACTAGTTAAATTAGTTTTATTTTTATTTTTGTCATTTTATTTTGATTGCATCTTAGTTATTGGGTTAGTTGACTAGCAACTAATTCCGCCCATCCCTCTAAAACCCGAGATTTTTACTTGCTTTTCATAAAATATAAAAATACAAAAAGAATCATCGCTCACCTCTAGACCTATTTTTTAGGTTTTCTAATCCTAGCGACACTATTCATGAGTTGAACGATCAATCCCTCGATACTTGTCACTATACTATACTACAACGATCAGGTACACTGCCTGGTGGGGGTTGTAAGCTTCTCGAGATCCCTTGAGAGGTAAAACCTGATGCAATTCCCACGCATCACCCCCGCTACAGATCGACCCATTCCCTGGTCGCGAGACGGACTACCCTCCCTATGGGTACACCAGGCACCTCCCTCCTGGCTATGACTACCGCTATGGTCCCCCTCCCCAATGATTTGTCATGGTGTTTGTGATTTCTGAACAATTTATTCATGGTTGTATGGTTTGAAACAATTTGGCTTGTAATAGTTTAGGGTATGGCCTCTCTTGGCCCTGGATAATTTTTATTTTTATTTTCATGCAGGATTTTAATATTATGGGTTGCTTATGATTTCATTTTTAATTTGTGTGATTTTTATTTGTTTGATTATTATTTGTTTCCGTATGCATGCTTTATTTTTATTGTTGGAAGATCATGTTTCAAAAACTAAAATGGTGAAAAAAATACTTTATTTTGTCATTTGGCTTAGTCTTAACTTCATCCAAAGGTATTTCGCAAAAGATAAGTGTAAGGGGAAACCTCAAATATGTTTTTAAGAAACAAAATCAACCATGATTCTCCACAATACTAAATGAACATGTATATTATTATTTGTTAGAGCCAAATGCTTGTATCGAGTCATAATGATGTTTTGCAGGATTTTCCAGGAAGTACGACATAAGTTTTTCTAGAAATTTTTCGGAAACTTAACATAAGGATTTCTGCAGATCACTTCTGACGGCGTCAGGAATTAACTCCTGACGGCGTCATGTGTAAAATTCTGGAAATTTTGCTAGTTTTGTTTTTCTAACGGAGTCTTAAAGTTTTTGTTGAATCTTTAGTTTTATAAACTCCAGGAAATCTGCAAACATTCATTCCACAAGCATTATATCTTACATTGTTTTCTAGGATTTGTTAGCATATATAGATTGCCGCCGATTTTACGCGAGGTTGCCTTGTTTAATTTCTTAGGTTTAACAGGTTATGTATGACAAGAAGTTGATTTATATTCTGGAAGGGAAGCTTTGATTGTTCATTTTCTTGGAGGAAGATCTAACCTTGTTACCACACTATCCACACCGAACGAATCAGGGGAGTATTTGATTTCATTCTTTTACCTGTTTTACTTTTACATTCTTTAATTGAACATTGGGGACAATGTTCATCCTAAGTGTAAGGGGATGGTAAATGATGATACCTTATAGGATACACTTTCACTTGAGTTTGTTTGTTTGATGGTAGGTGTGCAATAAAACGATGAGAAATACTTGTTAGTGTAATTTTAGCGCCAAATTTAAAATTTTTTACAACATTTAGGAGTGAAACTTTAGCCTTAGCAAGCGTCTATTGGATAGGAGTCGTATGACTAGCACAAAACCGTACCATTCAGAAAAATTTTCCACCCAAATATGTGAAGTTCGCCTTTAGATTTGATAGGAAATGCATTTACTATTAGTGCTTATGAGGGTACCGGTAGCATTTAGATTCTAGAACTTGCGTTAGTGATGCATCCCGAGACCGCTAGTGAGACTACATTCGTGTAGTAGGATTTACTACATGATAAGAGGCATTAGGATCACCCTTGTGTTAAACCCGTATCATAATTACTTGACCACTTAAGTCATATTACTTGGCTAGTTAAGTCAACTAATTTTTCCCACACCCTTAGCATTGTACTCATTTTTAGTACACGAAACCCCTAGTACACCCCTCCGAGCCTATCTTTTCGTTTCTACCTTTGAGCATCTTACTTAAAGGAAGAATTTGTTACACCCCACTTAAATGTACACCCAAATCGCCTTAGCCTTCCGTGTATGCACTCATCTTTAGTGCATTATTGTTACATGTTTAAACCCTTAGTGAATTATCTAATTTATTACATGGTTGCTAAGTCGAGTCATATCCTTGTACATATTGTTTTGGGACGATTGGGACTCATGGGTAAAGTACTTATATTATGGAGTGATGGGGAAGAACATCATAATTTTACCCCCATATGTGCGTTAATCTTAAAAGTACTCCAAGTATTTTGATTATCATTGTCACAACTCATCATTTCAGGTCATTTCAGGTCATTTCCCGAACTTTGGAAAAACACTATTCATAAATCACTATTCATTAAAACACTATTCATCGTTTTACTATTCATCATTTTCGAGGTCATTTTGATATTCTGAGAAACATTTGGGAAATTTACTATTCACTAAACACTATTCATTTCCGGAAAAGTTTTCATCATTCACTTGCATTACTCATTTCATCGTAAATTTAGTTTACGGGTATTCAAATTCGCGTAACCGGATTGGTTTAGGTGCGAATTCATTTCATTAGTGCTAAGGACACTGCATACGGACTGGAGATAGTCTGCATATCATCATAACAGCATTTTCATGTTATACCACTCTCAGGATTTTCAAATTTCTATACTCAGTACATTTAACGTTTTTACGTATAAGTATTTATAGTAAACGTTAACACCCGGTTTATACACGACGAATATATCTAAATATTCCCACAATGGTCCCGACATATTTTTATATCCATTTTAACATCATAAAAGTTATAACATTCAGTTATCCAGTATTTTGGAAATTTATTTTATTTATAACGTACGCGTATGAATATAACGACGGTTTTCGTGAAAACTAAACAATAATCACCCGATCACTCAGTAAATGTACCCAACATATTTTTAATATGTTTTTAACATTATTATAACTTTATTTCATCCCGGTTAACTTCGTGAACGTTTATTGCTATTAAACCCGGTACCCGATTTTAACGAATAACACGTAATAACACTTAACGTTACACTAATGTCCTAATTAAATCACAAGTACCCTACCCCCCCCCCCCCCCCTTCACCCTTGAAAAACCGGCCCATGTAACACCCTTTTAACCTCAAGCATTAATTTTCCTAATACTTAACTAATAAACCATAAAAACATAACTTTACCAAATTTTACAAATCATAAATCACACTTTTTAGCTAAGATCAATTTTCATCTCATCTTTTCCTTTCTTCTCTTCAAACCCACGACCAAACCACCATCCATAGCTCAAGTGATCATTTTTCATAAGTTATAACACTAAACTTGTTCCTTTTACTTGCCTAATCAAGAATCAAGCAACAAAAACACAAGAAAACCAAGCATAATCATCATATAATCATCTCATTTTATCAAGTAAGTTATCAACTTTATTTTTACATGAAACATCTTATATTTACTTGTATTACATGATTTCCATGCTAAAAATCATGTACAACTAGCTATACCACTCTTTATTTTGTCTAAAATGAAACATACAAACCCTAACTTTTTAGTTATGAATCCCCTTGCTATAATAACTTGGTTAGGAGTCCATGGCACCCTAAGAAGGTGTATGGTAGGATTAGATTAGCTATGTGGTGATTACAAGAGGTTTGGTGATGGTAGAAATTGGTTATAAACCTTGAAAACTTGATTTGGAACCTATTTTAGACATGCTGTCCCGTTTTGTAAAAATCTGGAAAATCAGTAAACACCAAGGGAACTTTGGCAAAATTTTTAGAAAATACTTTCAAAAACGAATCCGTAGGCGAAAGAACGGATTAAAAAGAGTTTATAACGAAGGAGTTATGATTTTTGCAAGATTGTAGACGAAAAGTATTTTTCTGAAAATGTTTGCTGTTGGACGTTTTTCATTGGACAAAAAGAGACTTTAGACGTAACCCGGAGGAGCCGAGCTTTCCAAAATATATTACTACATACTAAGACGTAACCGTGGACATAAAGAACAAGTAAAACGGACAAGTAACGACAAAGATATTCACGTTTGAATATCGGCTAAAACCATTTTTATTTGACAGCTTTTAATAAAAGTGGCACAAAAACTACGAAGTACTTTTATAAGCTAGACATAATATTAAGTACCAAGCTTTATAACTAATGTAGTATTAGTTATTACAAGTATATTTTCATCATTTCAAGGCGATATTACAAGGATTACAACCAGAGGAATTCAACGCTAACATGAAAACATACGATATATATATATAAGTATATATATATTACAACTAGCTTATTATATTTTCTAATAGCAATATTTTTCCAAATTCTTGGATTATATATTTTTGATAACACAAGTGTTTTTCCAAAGACTAGAGTGGTATAGAAACATGAGCATGGACATTCATAACATCATTTGGTGATCTAAATGAGATCATTCATCATCCATTTTAGGTTGTGGCAGATAACCGTGCATTGTTGTCCTTAACATTCCGTTGCATTGTACTACTACTTCGAGGTGAGTCATAGCCCCTACTCTTTTAATTGTTCTATCAACTCTTTGGGGGAGATACATGCTACTACTTGCTTACTTGAGTACATTATACTTGATTACATTATACTTGATTTCATTATTCTTGATTACATACATACATGATTGATACATGCACACATACTTACTATTATACTTTGGGAAATGGCACCCAGTAATCATACATACATACAGATTTCCAATGGCCCCAGATTAAGTTGCTGGGCACAACCATGGATACATACATACAGATTTCCAATGGCCCCAGATTAAGTTGCTGGGCACAACCATGGATACATACATACAGATTTCCAATGGCCCCAGATTAAGTTGCTGGGCACAACCATGGATACATACATACAGATTTCCAATGGCCCCAGATTTAGTTCTGGGCACAACCATGGAGATATACATACTCAAGTGAGGTCTTCGGAGATGAAGTGTAGACTCACTACTAATTGCTTAACTATTGTTATGAACTTATACATATCTTAATCATATTATTTTGTAGCAGTGGGTTGTGAACACACAGGTTACAAGTCTCTTATGACGGGACTTGTAACTGAGTGGATTTACGATGCCTTTGTTGTGTGAACATTCCTTATAGGCTTTTCAACTGTATTAAGACAAACTCTATGAACTCACCAACCTTTGTGTTGACACTTTAAGCATGTTTATCTCAGGTTAGAAAGGCGATAGCAGGTGTGTGGAGCTGAGAGTCTTAGGGCATGCTTTTGGAGACTTTCACTTTTATCGTTTACCATTCGATACACTTTAAAAACTTATGTATTATTCTACTTTGGGATCTTTGTTTTGTAAACTATGACTTTTATCTATTCGAATGGTAACTTTTCAAAAACGTCTCATTTAGAGTTCGTTTTCTATATCTTGTACTTTGTGCCCTGAAGTAGCATCCCAATGACACAGTCTTCCGCTGCGGTATTTTGGGGGTGTTACAGATTGGTACCAGAGCCTTGGTTATAGAGAACTAGGTTGTTTTAGAGTCTAGACTATAACTACATACATGTAGACTCTCCTCCCTATCGCCTTGCACTTTACATACACATACGCTTGCTGGTTATTTATTTTTAGACCCACGCTATTAGATACTTTGTAGAAACCGTTAGAAACTAGACTTCCCGGTGACTTTAACACTTAAGGGAGAACCTTTTGTTCCTTCGTACTAAGCGTGACATTCCCTAGATGCCCATTTAAGCAACGTCTACCACTGAGATATGTGTGCCTGGTGATATGTACACTTGTGAAAGGAAACATTTATAATTGTGGTGGCCAACATAATTATAAGTGCTTCACGACACACGTGGACATATGACTATGCAGATGTAGATCGGTGTTGGCACAACTTAGGAAACAACTGGTAGCACGGTATTATATGAGGAGGTAGAGGAGCTGCTAATGACACTAGTAACCCAAGTAACGATGGTGGAAGAACTGGTGGACGTGGAGGTAGAGGAGGTGGTCACGGAGTTGAAAACAATGATAATAACGACGGTGGAAATACTGATTTTGAAGCCATCATCGCTCGACAACTTGAAAACTTTCTCCCCACTATTGTCACTCAAGTTGGCGATCATATGAATAACTTGGCAAACCACGAAAGCGGAATTAACAACACCAATGGTATAGGCCAGAATGGTAATGGCAACAACATCATTAGGACTGGATGTACGTATAAGGAATTTACGTCATGCAAGCCAATTGATTTCAATGGTGTAGGAGGCGCGTTGGCGTATACTCGATGGGTTGAAAAGATGGGGACGGTGATTGACATTAGTAACTGTGCAGCACATCAAATGGTGAAGTATTCCATGTGCTTACTATCAGGAAAGGCATTGACATGGTGGAATACGCAGATTCAAGCTAGGGGTAGAGCGGCAGCTGTAGGTATGACATGGGACGATTTTAAGGCATTACTGAAAGAGGAATACTGCCCGGACAACGAGATGCAAAAGCTGGAGGATGAACTCTATCATCTCTCTATGATAGGGGCTGGTCATGCAGCCTATACAGATCGATTCCATGAATTAGCCAGACTAGTTCCACACCTAGTTACCCCTGAGTCCAAGAGGATCGAGAGGTACATATATGGCCTTGTCCCAGAAATTCGTGGGATTGTAAAAACAACTGAGCCTGCTACAATTCAGAGTGCAATATTGAGAGCAGGGACTCTGACAGATGAGATGGTTAGAAATGGAAGCTTGAGGGACAGTGATAAAAGGAAGGGAACAAGCGAGTCGAACAAGCAGACTGACAACAAAAGGGCAAGGACCTTTGCGGCGACTAATTCGGGTCAGAGAGAGTATTTAGGCCAGCATCCTAAATGTACGAAATGTAACTTTCATCACCAAAAGACTGTGCCCTGCCGTATGTGTGCTAATTGCAGACAGTCTGGTCATTATGCAAACCAGTGTAGAGAACCAGTGAACCAAAAGACATGCTATGAGTGTAACAGCCCGGATCACTTTCGGAACAACTGTCCTAAGTTGAAAAGAAATCTTAACCAAGGAGGAAATCGTCCAAACTTAGCAGCAGCAATTGAAGGGCCACGAGATGAGGCCAATGAGATTCCACCCGCACTTGGCAGAGCTTATTTCCTAGGAAATCCTATCACCCAACATGTCCGCGGTAGCATAACGGGTACATTCTCTTGAACAACTAGCGTATTTTTGTAGCACTTAAGTCTTAATATAGGACCTATACACAACACTGACTAATCTGAGACCTAGCAGCATTAACCTTAGTCATACTAACGGTAGTAATTTGATTAGTGTAAGCAATTCCAAAGTCGAGCCAATCTTTCAAAAGATCTTTTCAAGGATGTTGAATCCAGACCTTGATTTTTAGCTTGGTTCTAGTGACTGTTCTTGTTTGATTGGGTTGCGAAAATCAAGCTAAAAGTTAAAGTCATCACTTAAACCGATTTAGCTTAATCTCATGACTGTTCTTGTTTGATTGGGTTGTGGGCTTAAGTGAAAATCGGTTACCTAAATGATTAACCTAAAAGAGGTCTTTTGAGGACTATGCTCGGGATTGGGAAGGTTTGCCTCATCAAGTCTGACCACGAGAACATACCTAGTTGGATAGGAAACCCACATACATAAGCCTTGACACATTTTCTTAAACACACACTTAACTGATTTACATTAACTGAACTTCGGGACGAAGTTCCTTTTAGAGGGGAAGACTGTCACAACTCATCATTTCAGGTCATTTCCCGAACTTTGGAAAAACACTATTCATAAATCACTATTCATTAAAACACTATTCATCGTTTTACTATTCATCATTTTCGAGGTCATTTTGATATTCTGAGAAACATTTGGGAAATTTACTATTCACTAAACACTATTCATTTCCGGAAAAGTTTTCATCATTCACTTGCATTACTCATTTCATCGTAAATTTAGTTTACGGGTATTCAAATTCGCGTAACCGGATTGGTTTAGGTGCGAATTCATTTCATTAGTGCTAAGGACACTGCATACGGACTGGAGATAGTCTGCATATCATCATAACAGCATTTTCATGTTATACCACTCTCAGGATTTTCAAATTTCTATACTCAGTACATTTAACGTTTTTACGTATAAGTATTTATAGTAAACGTTAACACCCGGTTTATACACGACGAATATATCTAAATATTCCCACAATGGTCCCGACATATTTTTATATCCATTTTAACATCATAAAAGTTATAACATTCAGTTACCCAGTATTTTGGAAATTTATTTTATTTATAACGTACGCGTATGAATATAACGACGGTTTTCGTGAAAACTAAACAATAATCACCCGATCACTCAGTAAATGTACCCAACATATTTTTAATATGTTTTTAACATTATTATAACTTTATTTCATCCCGGTTAACTTCGTGAACGTTTATTGCTATTAAACCCGGTACCCGATTTTAACGAATAACACGTAATAACACTTAACGTTACACTAATGTCCTAATTAAATCACAAGTACCCTACCCCCCCCCCCCCCCCTTCACCCTTGAAAAACCGGCCCATGTAACACCCTTTTAACCTCAAGCATTAATTTTCCTAATACTTAACTAATAAACCATAAAAACATAACTTTACCAAATTTTACAAATCATAAATCACACTTTTTAGCTAAGATCAATTTTCATCTCATCTTTTCCTTTCTTCTCTTCAAACCCACGACCAAACCACCATCCATAGCTTAAGTGATCATTTTTCATAAGTTATAACACTAAACTTGTTCCTTTTACTTGCCTAATCAAGAATCAAGCAACAAAAACACAAGAAAACCAAGCATAATCATCATATAATCATCTCATTTTATCAAGTAAGTTATCAACTTTATTTTTACATGAAACATCTTATATTTACTTGTATTACATGATTTCCATGCTAAAAATCATGTACAACTAGCTATACCACTCTTTATTTTGTCTAAAATGAAACATACAAACCCTAACTTTTTAGTTATGAATCCCCTTGCTATAATAACTTGGTTAGGAGTCCATGGCACCCTAAGAAGGTGTATGGTAGGATTAGATTAGCTATGTGGTGATTACAAGAGGTTTGGTGATGGTAGAAATTGGTTATAAACCTTGAAAACTTGATTTGGAACCTATTTTAGACATGCTGTCCCGTTTTGTAAAAATCTGGAAAATCAGTAAACACCAAGGGAACTTTGGCAAAATTTTTAGAAAATACTTTCAAAAACGAATCCGTAGGCGAAAGAACGGATTAAAAAGAGTTTATAACGAAGGAGTTATGATTTTTGCAAGATTGTAGACGAAAAGTATTTTTCTGAAAATGTTTGCTGTTGGACGTTTTTCATTGGACAAAAAGAGACTTTAGACGTAACCCGGAGGAGCCGAGCTTTCCAAAATATATTACTACATACTAAGACGTAACCGTGGACATAAAGAACAAGTAAAACGGACAAGTAACGACAAAGATATTCACGTTTGAATATCGGCTAAAACCATTTTTATTTGACAGCTTTTAATAAAAGTGGCACAAAAACTACGAAGTACTTTTATAAGCTAGACATAATATTAAGTACCAAGCTTTATAACTAATGTAGTATTAGTTATTACAAGTATATTTTCATCATTTCAAGGCGATATTACAAGGATTACAACCAGAGGAATTCAACGCTAACATGAAAACATACGATATATATATATAAGTATATATATATTACAACTAGCTTATTATATTTTCTAATAGCAATATTTTTCCAAATTCTTGGATTATATATTTTTGATAACACAAGTGTTTTTCCAAAGACTAGAGTGGTATAGAAACATGAGCATGGACATTCATAACATCATTTGGTGATCTAAATGAGATCATTCATCATCCATTTTAGGTTGTGGCAGATAACCGTGCATTGTTGTCCTTAACATTCCGTTGCATTGTACTACTACTTCGAGGTGAGTCATAGCCCCTACTCTTTTAATTGTTCTATCAACTCTTTGGGGGAGATACATGCTACTACTTGCTTACTTGAGTACATTATACTTGATTACATTATACTTGATTACATTATACTTGATTTCATTATTCTTGATTACATACATACATGATTGATACATGCACACATACTTACTATTATACTTTGGGAAATGGCACCCAGTAATCATACATACATACAGATTTCCAATGGCCCCAGATTAAGTTGCTGGGCACAACCATGGATACATACATACAGATTTCCAATGGCCCCAGATTAAGTTGCTGGGCACAACCATGGATACATACATACAGATTTCCAATGGCCCCAGATTTAGTTCTGGGCACAACCATGGAGATATACATACTCAAGTGAGGTCTTCGGAGATGAAGTGTAGACTCACTACTAATTGCTTAACTATTGTTATGAACTTATACATATCTTAATCATATTATTTTGTAGCAGTGGGTTGTGAACACACAGGTTACAAGTCTCTTATGACGGGACTTGTAACTGAGTGGATTTACGATGCCTTTGCTGTGTGAACATTCCTTATAGGCTTTTCAACTGTATTAAGACAAACTCTATGAACTCACCAACCTTTGTGTTGACACTTTAAGCATGTTTATCTCAGGTTAGAAAGGCGATAGCAGGTGTGTGGAGCTGAGAGTCTTAGGGCATGCTTTTGGAGACTTTCACTTTTATCGTTTACCATTCGATACACTTTAAAAACTTATGTATTATTCTACTTTGGGATCTTTGTTTTGTAAACTATGACTTTTATCTATTCGAATGGTAACTTTTCAAAAACGTCTCATTTAGAGTTCGTTTTCTATATCTTGTACTTTGTGCCCTGAAGTAGCATCCCAATGACACAGTCTTCCGCTGCGGTATTTTGGGGGTGTTACAATCATGATTCGAGTCATTAGATTAGTTTATTGTAAAGTATGTAAAAATTCAAGTGTAAGGGGTATGTTCATTCCCTATGATGTATTATTTTGGATGGTAGGGTAAGAGTGTATGCAAATATATATATATATATATATATATATATATATATATATATATATATATATATATATATATATATATATATATATATATATATATATATATATATATATATATATATATAAAGAGAAAAAGAGAAAAGAAAGAAAAAAAAAACAGACGGACTACCATCCCGTTTCATTCTATGTTTATTTTATGTTTTTGTTATTTTTTATTTATTAGCTTAAGTCGAGTCTAGTCTTGGCTTAGCAACGCCATATTGTACATGTAATTAACCAAGATGATTAACTCGCCACCAGTAAAGATTGCCTATATCCAACAAAACCGTGTATTCCATATCCCTACACCTAACGTTATAACCCTTTTGAAAGACCTCTTTGATAGTTTATCCTAGGTGCTTACGCCATGTGGTGGAGGTTTGATCCTTTCCCAAGCCTATGGTAATCTATTTTGCTATTACAGGTAGTGAGAGATATTTTCCATTTCCATATTGTGATATATACTTTATTACACCCGAGATATGTGAGTATCTAAACACTATTTGTGAGGTTCTAGTATATGACCTCCGTGCTTGTCTTTGGTCTTTAGTGGAACGATTATTTGTTGTAATTACTTTTATATTAGTGTTAAATGACCCCTAACTTGTATTTTAACTAGAATAAAAGCGCATTTGCTTGAGGACAAGCAAATCTCAAGTGTAAGGGTATATGATGAGGCGAAAAATGATTCATTTTTAGGGGGTCATTTAAACCCGAAATTGAATTTATTTGATTAAATATTGCCCTAAATCGTTCCTTTTGTGAATTTAGGTACTTTTGGAGTGAATTCTGGAAAAGGAAGCATTTTTGACGTTTTTGGAGCATAAAAGTGAAGAAAACGGCAAAGTCTTAATTTTCCTTTCTGGGAACAGTACCTGACGGCGTCACAAGCTTCTTAATGACGGCGTCAAGAGGAAAACAAGAGGTGAAGAGGATAGAGTCCATGACGGTCCAGAAAGATTTTACACTAGGGCATGACGGCGTCACCATAGGCCGTCATGGTCTCTTTACACTTGACGGCCCAGAGGAAAATTGCTCTTAACGGCGTCAGATCTGGATCTAGGCAATCCGATTTTATTATGGGCGGTGGGTTGACGGCGTCAGAATTTTCTTCTTGACGCCGTCACGTTGGAAAATCTATATATAGTTTTGTAATTTTCATTATTGAGAAGAGGACAATTTTAGGGACGACTTGGAGAAACCCTAGCACGATTTTATCAGTATTTTCAAGGGTTTTCACCCCTTGAAACCTTTCATGTTCAATTAAGATAAGTATTCTTTCAATTCATTCAATATATCTATGTGTTGTTTGAATATATCTTACGCTTGTCTTGATTTTAACATGCTAGGCTAGATCTCTTGTGTGTTTGCTTAGATGTAGTGAAACCTAGATGTTGATTATGGGTTGATTGCTTGTTTATAGTTGTTACGGATGAATGATTTCGATGTTAGGCTTAAGAAAATTGGCAAACTTCCATAGTGTAACTTGCTTGAACGTCTTAAGAAACATGAACCAATGCGTACTAGGTTTTTATTGTTGTATTTAATGCATGAGCGAATTCTAATGATCCCATGTTAGGAGCTTCTTGCAGGCTCGACATAGGAGTGAAGTAGGAGCTTATAGAGTTGGGGAAGTACGTACGCCACCCCACGATTGGTATTAAGGAATATAACCCGTCATCCACGCAACTGTAACAAACTATCAACCTGTAAAAGATATCTAGGGAGTAATGAAATCTAAGTAAACACAATTTTCCCATTTATTGTTCACACCACTAGTTTAATTAGGTTTATTTACATTTTTGTTATTTTATTTTTATTGCATCTTTAGTTATTGGGTTAGTTGACTAGCAACTAATTCCGCCCACTCTTCCAAAACCCTAGATTTTACTTGCTTTTATAATAATATAAAAATACAAAAAGAATCATCCCTCATCTCTAGACCTAGTTTTTAGTCTTTCTAATCCTAGCGACACTATTCCTGAGTTGAACGATCAATCCTCTGGTACTTGTCACTATACTATACTACAACGATCAGGTATACTGCCTGGTGGGGGTTGTAAGCTTCTCGAGATCCCTCGAGAGGTAAAGTCTGGTGCAATTCCCACGCATCACAGCCCGAAAAACTTTCTTAAAAAACAATTTTACTTATAAAATCCATGAATAACCGATTTCACACAGCTGGAACAACCGGCACGGCAACTTCAACATCATCTCCATTTTTTTTATATATGGAAATGCAAACAGTAATTTATCATCATCGTTGATTACCTGACATGGCTGCATTGACATTCTCGGTGTGACTGCCTAGGCAAGATACGGGTGTTGCAGCCAAGATATGTGATGCCTAGCTAGACCTATTATCGGCCTAGGCTTAGAATGCGTTATCGACCCACCATGGCTGCAAGCATCACTTTTTGTGATGCTGCCCCGCCAAGATACGGATAGATTTCACATGCTAAAAAAGCCAAATATCATGAGACGAAACATCGTAACACCATAACATAACTCAGCTTAACCAAACATCACTTCTATGGCTGCAGCAACCAAATTGACTCTCTGGCTGCAACTGTAACCCGGATCAAGTTACCTCGCCAAGACACGGGAGGTCTTGGCTGCAACAATAACCCGGATATGGCATAGAAGACAGGGAAACTTTCCATGGTTGTAATCACCAAACAGAGTGGTTGCCTTGCCAAAATACAAATATACACAACGACGTTACAACAAATTTAAGGCAGATATCAGTAACGTCTCCCACAAACACAGACGATAATGTTCCAGCACCAAAACATAGTAACAAACCATCCCAAATCATGGCACCACCAATCAGTGTTTGTGGGAGACGTTACTGATATCTGCCTTAAATTTGTTGCAACGATCAAACACAGTGGTTTCATGATAGGCATAACTGATAACACCACCAATCATCAAAGAAAATATAGTATAATCAATATCAACACTATTTTTATGTCACAAAACTAACGTTAACTCTAATTTAACACAATGCTATAAATCCAAATCCAAGTAACCGTAGCCTTGCAAAACAGTACCCATAACCAAAATTAAAAAAAAAAAAAAACCCCAAAAATACAGAAGACAAAGAGTTCATATAACACAATAAAATGACAAACCTAAATTGAGTTTCTACTTCTCGGATTAAGACAACCAATATTTTTTACCATACGGGTCCACGCCACCACATCACGATGGACGGCGATTATCAGTCGATAACCATGGTCGTCTCTGTAATTGTGAGATGGGGATTTTTGGATCTAGGGTTTCACACCGATTGTGAATGTTTTGGAACGGGACAATTAATTATGTTATAAGCGGATCGGACATTGCCAAAGTAGGCCTGAAAATCAGGCCAAAATTGGCCCAACGATTTTTGGCGGGAAAAGCCCCAACAAAACCGGCGTCGTTTATAGTAAGGTTTAATATAAACTTTAATCTATCGTCAATTAGCTGCTTTCTGATTGGTTGCCCATTTGCTTGCGTTAAATTTACATCACCCATGCCCAATTTTAGCGATAGCCTGGCCTAAACATTGGGTTTCTTATCAAGGAACTGGGTGTAGTCATCATAACGATTGATATAGGTGCTTTCAAGTGAAAGTGTGTTTCGATCACACACGGGGTTATGATGTAGCTATCAAATCCAGTGGTTGTTTGCTTGAGGGTAAGATTCTTCGAGATTGTAAGTAGGAAAAATGAAGTGAGGCGTTATAAGGTTGGGTTTCGTACGACATCCGAAGGTCGTAATTGTAGATAATCCCGTTTGGTTGTAGTTACTTTCCGTAATAGGTTGCCTCCTGATGGTTAGTGTTATAACTTATCCCCTCGGTTTATGGCGTGGTATACGGTAGGAGTGGTTCTAGATGGTAAAGTGCGTCAAATTCTATCTATTTACTGTGATTTCTAGTACGGATGTCCATGACTTGCACTACTTTTATGTACTCACACACGCGAGTTTTTGATTTCTCGAAATGGAAACAGAAAATATGTCTTTTTGTAAACTTTTAGGGCAACCATTCCCAGCATGACATGATTCTACCTAAATTATACATAGGTGATCAGGCTTTGTATAATTAAGGTTCAACGATGCAATGCTGGGCTTAGTTTAAAAGAAAATACCGGTTAGTTTGTTTTTGAGGTAATAGTAGGAAATACTTTTCAAGAAGTAATTCAGTTCACCTGGTGATAGCAAGATAGTTTGTAGAGCGGTTTGCAAAACAGTTTATAGGGTAATAAGAAGAAAAAAATCATTATTCGAAAGATAGTAGAAAAGTTGTAGTTTGGTTTGTGATTAAATAACGCAGTAGTCTCGTAGGCTAATACAAAATGGTTTGCGTGGTAACCGCAAATACTTTGTATGTAATAGCAAAATAGCTTATTGTTTTATAGGGTAGTGAATGAAGTAGAGACGATAGTAAAACTGGTAGAGTGATTGTAACATAGTTCACAAGGTGTTAATGAAACCGTTTTATGGTTATGAAATAATGGTAAAGCAACAAATTGGTTTATTACACATGAATCAAAATAGTTTTCAAAATGTAACAAAGTGGTTTACTAGATGGTAGTAAAATTTGCAGTGCAACGGGCGATGATTGATGCATTCAGTTGACATAAGATTGTAGATAGTTGTGAATCAAATAAGCTTACATTTAAGATAAATGATCATAAAATCCATACCATACAATGAGTTTTACAGAAAAAGGTCCTAATAAAGTCTTAAAGGAATACAACTTAAAAGAGTCTAAACTTAGGTTTCGTTATGTGAGGTAGCCAACTTCCTGACATCACGTTCGAGTCCTGATTTCCTCCTGCTCCGCAGTTTTTCTGGTTCTTTCATTCCTCGTACTCATTTCTGTAGTGCCCCTTCTTTCCATACCCATAACAGGTCACATTGGCCTTCTGTTTGTTTCCTGACACTGTCTTTGCCTTCGCAAAGGTTTTGGACCTACAATTTGTAGCCAGGTGTCCAACCTTCTGGCATTTGTGGCACTTCACGGTGCAAGGCCCGTTGTGGTGTAGTTTGCAGTGACTACACATTGGTAACTTCCCAGCATAAACCTTCCTGTTACTAGGCTCAGAAGTGCAAGTTTCAGCCGATCTTGGCTTTCTGAAGGGTTACTGAACCATGTTGTGTCCTTTATTGTCCCCTAGTTTCCTCTTATTGTTGTTGCTGTTGTGGTCGTCATTGTTGATACCTCGAGCAATCCTAGCTTGCACAACTTGGACCCTTACATCATGCGCCATACGGTTGGCATCATGCATAGTAGTAGGCTTGAGTGCGGCGACACCCTCTCGAATCTCCGAGGAGAGTCCCTGAATATACCTTTCAAGTTTCTCGTACTTGGATTCTGTCATAGTAGGGTATAATAGTGCCAGTTCGTAAAAGCGGGTGGTGTATCTAATGCTATCATCTCCTTTCATAGTCAAATCCCATATTTCCTTTTCAATTGCTCGGAATTTGCTCCTCGGACAGTATTCTGTGATCATCATGTTTCTCAGTTCATTACAAGAGGTTGAGTAGGCGATATCGAATCCTACTGATTTGACATAAGCATTCCACCATGCCAAGGCATGTCCTTCAAACGTGCAAGTAGCAAACTTGACTTTGTCCTCCTCGGAGTAGTTTCCACATCGAAGTAGTGATTCCACATCTTCGAACCATCTGCACATTTCCACCGCATCTTCATTTCCACTGAAGGTGTGGGGCTTACTGTCCATAAACTCCTTGTAAGTGCATCCGCCAGTCGTGGGCTCCACTCTGACTGTAGTTCCACTGGCTTTGTAGGCAGCAATTGTCTTTGCAACTTGCTGGGCTATGAGTTGTTTCATGACTGCGAAGTGTAGGTCTTGTTTCTCAGGCGACATGTTCCTTCAAAAAGAGGGAGAGAAAAGTGAGATGCAACAAACATGTGTCCTAAGAATAGATGTCTTGAGGCGATATGTTAATTGGTGATAAGTTCGGGTCATGATCAGATACGTTGGCGGGTTTTTGTTAGATAACATAACAAGTGTTTTGAAGGAATAAGACGAGTTTCTAAGCTCTGAGTTGAATAATAAGTTTCTGCAGAATGAGGCGAGTGTTTAAATTCGGGGTTGAATAATGAGTTTACGTAGGAGATGGCATAACTCTAGAAATATATACTGGTACGTGGTAGGATTATCACAAGTAGTGTATGAGGAGTATAAACTAGTAGGGGAAAGGTGGAATGTTGTGACAAGTACGGCATGTTTGTATAAAAAAAAAACCTTAAAGTATGTGGTGTAATTTGAATGTGTATAAGTATACAGAAAATACTTCTCGTACATGCAGTAAGGTAAAATTAACAAGAACATAATGCATAGATAAAACAGGTAAACAACGAGTAAATTGGCAAGCAAGGCATGCAGGCAAGTGGTGGTCATAGGGACTTGTTTTTGTAAAAAGCGGTTATAGTTTAGGGTTTATATGTACCTAGTTCTCTATAACCTTGGCTCTGATACCAATCTGTAACACCCCCAAAATCGGGTCCAGCGGAAGCATACATGTCACTGGGGTGCTACTATATTGGTATCACAACATAAGGAAATAAGGAACGGAATACATACTCCATTAAAATACATTAAGTTTAATAGAAATCGAGTTTTCAACAACGTTTTTAAGATTAAAAGATAAGCCCAAAGTCTAGTGGTCCCAATAAAAACAAGTCAAAGTCATTGTGTGAAAATACTTCGGAGAATAGTTACGACCATTGCCTTGTCATGCCGTGCCAAATATTAAATATCTCAAACTCCTGAGAAAACATGCTAAAAGTCAGCAAAAAGCTGGTGAGTCTATAGGTTTAGAGCAATAAAATCAATAGTTTGGACCAAGAGTTTAGCATATGAGTATTACAACGCATATAATGTCATACAAAAATAGTCTATTACGCTAGCACTAAGTTCATGCAACCGAAGCTATAACAGTGTGCATACTCAAAGAGTATGTAATCATAAAATGGGCCCGGCAAGTGTTTATCCCAGACACTTGTGTTTCGACATGGTATACGTTCGCGTTTGCCTATCCGGTCAAACCGAACGGGGGAGTTACCCCCAATAGATCTATTTATAACATTCGCGCTTCCCAGAAGGAATTAACGGTTCATGAGATGGGCATAATCGGGACATAACAGGGCTTAGGCTAATCCACGTAATAGCATAATTAACAGTGTTTGGTCCATAAAATAGTTTTGCATGTTTCTCACCCCAATAAAAACAATTAAAAAAGAGTGGGGCTATAAACTCACCTCAGTAGAGTATGCAGTCAGATAGTGAAATAAATCAGATAGTGTTCGGCACCAACACGCGACCTAGATTAGTAAGACATGATTTAGTTCATAGTTTAAGTTGAAAACTTAATGAAGTTAAACCCAAAGTTTTAATGTGTTGTACTATTGTTGCTTGTGTGGCAGCATTTAAGGTTGAAAACGGTTTTCTAAATATTTATGTATTGGCTCTTGGAAGTGCTTGAGTGATTTATAATAAAAGTATCAAAGACGGAATAAATCTTTAGTTCGAGAATAACCGAAATACGAAGTACGGAAAAGTACTTATAATTAAATATTGAGTGTTAATGTGTTATGAAAACATTATTGTTACAGATATATAATACTAAAATATATATTTATCATAAAAATTATCTAAAAGTTTTAAGTATTAACTTTAGTTAATATTTCATTTTTTTAAACGTAGTTAGGAATGAGATCCCTCATTATTGGTTAAAATATATGTAAGTTACGTATATAGTTTGACGAAGGACGGACTTGACCCATTTATACACGTTAGTTTCTCAACAATCTCCATGGTACCAGATTACTATCAATATTTTCAAATAGTCGTTAATTTGTTAAGTTTCAAATAATATTTAATTTAGTAACCAAAAGTCACGTCGGGTTACTAAGGTTGAAAACAAGTCGGGAATGATAAGTCGATACCAACTGAGCTCGTATGAAAACTGTTGGAAGAAAAGAAACATTTTGATACCAACCATGCATGAGCAAGGCAAGTTGATCTATTTCTGTTCTGGTGTGTTTCGAACACAGAATCTAAGGTAGTAACAAAAATGCAAAACTTCCTTTAACACAAAACAGATTTTTGCCAAAACCAATAGATCAACCTTAGACTGCGTATTTGTTAGGTGTTTTTGAAATGGGTCTTTGACAACAGTTAGCAACAAAAAACCAACCACTTTAGCCTTAACTTTGAGTTTACTGAAAATAGGTAAGCATAAGATTTCCCCAGGTTTCGACCCATCAAACAAAAAACACAATGCAACCAGACCCAAACCAATCTTTGTAACATTAACCCATTTAATTTCTTAGTACCAAAAAGACATCGCTCTACTTTCGAGTTCAGGTGCTCTTGACACACAACCCAAAAACAAAACCAATCCAAAACACTTTTTGTTTACTAAAATGCTACATTTCAGTTACATACATGTAACTTAACAACTTAAAATATAGGTTAATAAAGGTTCCAGACTATAACATATACCAAAAACATGAGTTTATTATACAAGTTTGGGAGTAAGGTGAGCAAGACTATCTTGCACCCACGGTTGGAGCAGTGGGTCAACCACACTAGATAATCAACCAAAACCCATCCACTGTGGTTCGACCACAGTGGGTTTGACTCGCGATGAAACCAACATAACCCAACTCAAAGTCTAACAAGAAAAGTCAAATGATAAACACTTCCACATATGAGCCTTATAATACCAGTTTCGACTTATTTAAAATCGTCACCACACAAGGTTTTTAACAAACGACTTAACGAATAACAAACATAACTATTATATGGGTCGACCTAGGTTTTTAACATAACCAATCCATCATTCAAAATCAATATTCAACAAAACTAATTTGATTAATCAAAACCCACTTATCAGTTTGTAAAAATTGACTCAAGATTTGAGTTCTACGCATACCATTTTAAGTGTTCAACAATCGACATCAACAACAATTAGCAACTGAATATCAACAACAAATTCGAATGATACAACACTATTATCACAAATATATTCACAGACTCGAATCAAAGAACGAAATAAAATTGGATTAGGGTTCTTACAACAAACGGAGTCGGTTACAACGGATCAAGAAACACGAAAACAAAAGCTCCAACCCGATTCAAGAAGCAGTTCCACACACCCCCTTGATTCTGAACTCGATCCCTCCTAGTACCCAGTTATAATTTGTGTTTTTGCTTTGATAATTTCTTTGAGTGTGTGGAACACTTGTGAACCGAGTGGGTTTTTAAAAAAAATAACATGGATGGGTTTGATCCCATTCTTCCTTGGTACAATGAGATAGTTAGCAAAAAGGGGTAATCGTCCCCCCCCCCCCCCCCCACGCTTCATCTGATGTCGCTGACTACATTAGAAGACAACGAGCCTGATGACCACCTCGTGGTGTCATAAGCGCCTGAATAGGATCTGGTTTTGATCTCTTGTGGCTGGTTTGTTTTGATATGACTTTGGTTTAATCGAATGAATATATGGGGGTAGAGAGAGATGAGCAGAACTTGGTTGTATTTTATCTTTTCTCCCAAAGAGAGAAGGATAAGGAAGAGGGTCGGTTTGGGTGTTGACCACCATGGACGATTTGTAGCTACTATTTATTTATTGATTTTTTTTTATACATTTGTAAATTAATATGAGTGGGGTTTGGTAGATTATAATGTAGTGAATAAGATTTTTGTTATTTGTTGATATCTTTGTGGGTATTAAGTGCACCCCGTGTCTCGTTGAGCTCCGGTGAAATTTGAGTTTTCAAGGTTAGCGGGAGTGCTAAAATATTATTAACGAGAACATTTTTAGGATAATAATATAAAAGCATGAGTTGTTCATTCTGGGTAAAATTGTTGGATTCATTCCATCACTAGAGTTGTGTCGGTACGTGTGTGGTGTCTGGTGCGAGATAACCTTCCGTTAATATTCAGTAATAGTCAGAAAATGCATAATCATATGCTTCTAATAAAATGGTCAGTGAGGTGAGTTACTGTAAGCTACAGTGTGTGTGTCTGTTTTCCCGAAATAGTTATGCAAGCTCATGAATGCTTGATAAAATAGTTATGTAATAATAAATTAACATTTATTGTTAAGATATAGGTTGAAATTTACCGTTTGTCACATCCTCCCTGCCTTAGAAGGAAAGCTGTCCTCGGCTTTCACTTAGGATTACTCGATGGTTTTGAGAAAATATGTGGGTATTTACGCTTGATCTTGTCTTCATGCTCCCACGTGAATTCAGGACCTCTTCGAAGGTTCCAACAGACCCTAACGATAGTGATACGACTTTTCTTAAGTCGTTTGACCCCTCGGTCCATGATTTTGATAGCTTAAGGTACACGGACAACCTTCTTGTCGCAGATAGTGATAACGCGGTACTTGGATGTGCAATCCATACCATTAATGACACTAGGGTTCCCAAGTGAAGCTGGCATAGGGGCGATTGTCGAATGGGTAGTTTAGAAAGTTCTAGAGTATAATTTTGAAGAATGGTGTTGGTTGCTACTAGCAATCAGTTGGTTGATTGAGTAGTGTACTCAGTGTTCGGTGCATAGCGTATGATCAAGGAACTGGGTGTAGTCGTCATAACGATTGATATAGGTGCTTTCAAGTGAAAGTATGTTTCGATCACACGCGGGGTTATGAGGTAGCTATCGAATCCAGAGGTTGTTTGCTTGAGGGTAAGATTCTTCGAGATTGTAAGTAGGAAAAATGAAGTGAGGTGTTATAAGGTTGGGTTTCGTACGACATCATAAGGTCGTAATTGTAGATAATCTCGTTTGGTTGTAGTTACTTTCCGCAATAGGTTGCCTCCTGATGGTTAGTGTTATAACTTATCCCCTCGGTTTATGGCGTGGTATAAGGTAGGAGTGGTTCTAGATGGTAAAGTGCGTCGAAGTCTATCTATTTACTGTGATTTCTAGTACGGATGCCCATGACTTGCACTACTTTTATGCACCCCAAAAATCGGGTCCAGCGGAAGCATACATGTCACTGGGGTGCTACTATATTGGTATCACAACATAAGGAAATAAGGAACGGAATACATACTCCATTAAAATACATTAAGTTTAATAGAAATCGAGTTTACTACAACGTTTTTAAGATTAAAAGATAAGCCCAAAGTCTGGTGGTCCCAATAAAAACAAGTCAAAGTCATTGTGTGAAAATACTTCGGAGAATAGTTACGACCATTGCCTTGTCATGCCTTGCCAAATATTGAATATCTCAAACCCCTGAGAAAAACATGCTAAAAGTCAGCAAAAAGCTGGTGAGTCTATAGGTTTAGAGCAATAAAATCAATAGTTTGGACCAAGAGTTTAGCATAAGAGCATTACAACGTATATAATGTCATACAAAAATAGTCTATTACGCTAGCACTAAGTTCATGCAACCGAAGCTATAACAGTGTGCATACTCAAAGAGTATGTAATCATAAAATGGGCCCGACAAGTGTTTATCCCAGACACTTGTGTTTCGACATGGTATACGTTCGCGTTTGCCTATCCGGTCAAACCGAACGGGGGAGTTACCCCCAATAGATCTATTTATAACAGTCGCGCTTCCAAGCAGGAATTAACGGTTCATGAGATGGGCATAATCGGGACATAACAGGGCTTAGGCTAATCCACGTAATAGCATAATTAACAGTGTTTGGTCCATAAAATAGTTTTGCATGTTTCTCACCCCAATAAAAATAATTATAAAAGAGTGGGGCAATAAACTCACCTCAGTAGAGTATGCAGTCAGATAGTGAAATAAATCAGATAGTGTTCGGCACCAACACGCGACCTAGATTAGTAAGGCATGATTTAGTTCATAGTTTAAGTTGAAAACTCAACGAAATTAAACTCAAAGTTTTAATTTGTTGTGCTATTGTTGCTTGTGTGGCAGCATTTAAGGTTGAAAACGGTTGTCTAAATATTTATGTATTGGCTCTTGGAAGTGCATGAGTGATTTATAATAAAAGTATCAAAGACGGAATAAATCTTTAGTTTGAGAATAACCGAAATACGAAGTACAGAAAAGTACTTATAATTAAATATTGAGTGTTGATGTGTTATGAAAACATTATTGTTACAGATATATAATACTAAAATATATATTTATCATAAAAATTATCTAAAAGTGTTAAGTATTAACTTTAGTTAATATTCTCATGTTTTTTAAACATAGTTAGAAATGAGATCCCTCATTATTCACTACTAGAAAAAGGTCTATCCTTGACTCCAAATGCGAGTCAAGAAGAGTCCTTATGACGCGCAAATGCGAGTCAAGGAAAAACCCGTCATAAAGCTTCATGACTCGCATTTGTGCGTCATCCTTCTATGACTCGCACTTATGACCCACGTTTTATGACTCTCTTTTTTGCGAGTCATAACCTATTTTTTTTTAAATTAATTTTTTTCAGTTCCTAATTTTCTATTAAATGACAATTAAAAACGTGATATATTGAAGGAAAATGGCTTTTACAAAAGAAATATTAATAAAAATCATCAAGAACGGTCAAATACAGGTGACAAATTTTGAGAGAATACAACACTATTCTAATCAAGTTGCTTAGTCCAGTCAAAAGAGTCCCATTCTCGACGAAAATCTGCGCCGATGCATGTCTTCTGCAGGCAAACGAAGCATACCCCTTACAACATTCACACGAAAACTGCTCTTGAACTGTGATTCATCATCGATAAAATGAACATACCCGTTCTTCAAACAACTCCACGCGAAAATAAGGGAAATCTGGGTTATTGAGTGACGCAGCCCCTTTTCACTTGTATCAATTAGTTTCTTGGCGTTGTGTTGACTCCATTCCTCTTCAGCTTCATCAATTGCCTGCAAATGATAACCAACCGTTACTTACCAAATCATAAGTCCCGTCACGCGCAAAGCCTTTCAATAATTTTGTTAGAGGTGTAAACAGATGGAAAATAGGTCGAAAGTTAGTGAAAGTGGTACTTCTATAAAAAGCATATAGCCAACTAAATTGCTCTATTGAGAAGATTAAATGATTACTGCAATTATATATTTTAAAATCAAACTTATTACAGAAAGTTAATAGAAAAACAATTGGACAAGGTCAACCAAACCCGACTAGTGCATAAACAAAAATCCGTTTCGACCCACACACATTTGACCCATTATCGGACACCCATAAAACATGTCTCACACTCCAATTACCTGATTCAAACCGACTAGTTGTTTCAGTCCATTGTCAATGTTTACTGACCAGTCAGGATATTACAACAATTAAGCATCAGTGTTAAACAATTGAATTTTGAAACAAAGAGAACAAACTTACTTCTCTCGGGTTCGTGTGAACCATCTCGACTACTTTCTGATTCGACATGTGTTCCCATAACCCATCCGATGCAAACACAATAGAAATATCTGCATACCTAAAAAATGAAGTGACAATTTACATGAATCTATACCTTGTTTTCACATGAATCTATACCTTAGTAACACAACAAGAATCAATAATCCAAGTACCAAGTTTTACAAAACATCAAACAAAAACAATAACCCAAGTATGAAATCAATCAAGGAACAACCAAACACACCCAAATCGTGGGTTTGACCACGAATCCGAACAAACATCACTCAAATCGATACCAAACATGATTATATGTGTCAAAATCATTAAACCCATTAATCTTTTATACCCAAAAACCCATTTCATCATGTTTGTCTTTCGTTAAAGTCAAACCTTGCGTAAAACGCATTTTCTTCTTACCTTTTCTTCAAAACCTTCGAAAGAAAATTAAAGGAATGGTGTGGTGGTATTTTGGAGCGGCGGTGAGCAATACACGAGGTGGTGGAGTTGTGTTTTTGGCGCGTGAATAGTGTCAAACGAAAGAGGAGATGATTTTGGTTATGGTGGTGGTGGTGGCGGTGTGATTGTGGCAGCGGTGGTGTGGTGTGGATGGTGGTGGTCGGCGCAACAAAGAGGAGAGGGAGAGGTGGTGTTTAATTTGTTGGTGATGATAATGAAAGAGAAGGGTAGGGTTAGGGTTATAAATCCTAAATTTGATTTTGGGGAAAAAAAAGTGGGCGGGAGTAGCCAAAAATGTGTGAAAATAGAAAACAAGCGGGCTAAATTTTAACTGATTATGACCCTATGTTATGACGCTTCTGAAAATGAGTCATCCTCAATAAAAAATTTACTCGTTATGACTCTTATTTTATGACTTTGCTATTTGCGCGTCATCTTGTAGCGTGCGTCATAAAATGCGAGTCAAGGATAGACCTTTTTCTAGTAGTGATTGGTTAAAATATATGTAAGTTACGTATATAGTTTGACGAAGGACGGACTTGACCCATTTATACACGTTAGTTTCCTAACAATCTCCATGTTACCAGATTACTATCAATATTTTCAAATAGTCGTTAATTTGTTAAGTTTCAAATAATATATAATTTAGTAACCAAAAGTCACGTCGAGTTACTAAGGTTGAAAACAAGTCGGGAATGATAAGTCGATACCAACTGAGCTCGTATGAAAACTGTTGGAAGAAAAGAAACATTTTGACACCAACCATGCATGAGCAAGGCAAGTTTATCTATTTCTGTTATGGTGTGTTTCGAACACAGAATCTAAGGTAGTAACAAAAATGCAAAACTTCCTTTAACACAAAACATATTTTTCCCAAAACCAATAGATCAACCTTAGACTGCGTATTTGTTAGGTGTTTTGGAAATGGGTCTTTGACAACAGTTAGCAACAAAAAACCAACCACTTTAGCCTTAACTTTGAGTTTACTGAAAATAGGTAAGCATGAGATTTCCCCAGGTTTCGACCCATCAAACAAACAACACAATGCAACCAGACCCAAACCAATCTTTGTGACATTAACCCATTTAATTTCTTAGTACCAAAAAGACATCACTCTACTTTCGAGTTCAGGTGCTCTTGACACACAACCCAAAAACAAAACCAATCCAAAACACTTTTTATTTACTAAAATGCTACATTTCAGTTACATACATGTAACTTAACAACTTAAAATATAGGTTAATAAAGGTTCCAGACTATAACATATACCAAAAACATGAGTTTATTATACAAGTTTGGGAGTAAGGTGAGCAAGACTATCTTGCACCCACGGTTGGAGCAGTGGGTCAACCACACTAGATAATCAACCAAAACCCATCCACTGTGGTTCGACCACAGTGGGTTTGACTCGCGATGAAACCAACATAACCCAACTCAAAGTCTAACAAGAAAAGTCAAATGATAAACACTTCCACATATGAGCCTTATAATACCGGTTTCAACATATTTAAAGTCACCACCACACAAGGTTTTTAACAAACGACTTAACGAATAACAAACATAACTATTATATGGGTCGACTTAGGTTTTTAACATAACCAATCCATCATTCAAAATCAATATTCAACAAAACTAATTTCATTAATCAAAACCCACTTATCAGTTTGTAAAAATTGACACAAGATTTGAGTTCTACGCATACCATTTTAAGTGTTCAACAATCGACATCAACAACAATTAGCAACTGAATATCAACAACAAATTCGAATGATACAACACTATTATCACAAATATATTCACAGACTCGAATCAAAGAACGAAATAAAATTGGATTAGGGTTCTTACAACAAACGGAGTCGGTTACAACGGATCAAGAAACACGAAAACAAAAGCTCCAAACCCGATTCAAGAAGCAGTTCCACACACCCCCTTGATTCTGAACTCGATCCCTTCTAGTACCCAGTTATAATTTGTGTTTTTGCTTTGATAATTTCTTTGAGTGTGTGGAACACTTGTGAACCGAGTGGGTTTTTAAAAAAAATAACATGGATAGGTTTGATCCCATTCTTCCTTGGTACAATGAGATAGTTAGCAAAAAGGGCTAATCGTCCCCCCCCCCCCTCCCCCCACGCTTCATCTGATGTCGCTGACTACATTAGAAGACAACGAGCCTGATGACCACCTCGTGGTGTCATAAACGCCTGAATAGGATCTGGTTTTGATCTCTTGTGGCTGGTTTGTTTTGATATGACTTTGGTTGTATCGAATGAATATATGGGGGTAGAGAGAGATGAGCAGAACTTGGTTGTATTTTATCTTTTCTCCCAAAGAGAGAAGGATAAGGAAGAGGGTCGGTTTGGGTGTTGACCACCAAGGACGATTTGTAGCTACTATTTATTTATTGATTTTTTTTATACATTTGTAAATTAATATGAGTGGGGTTTGGTAGATTATAATGTAGTGGATAAGATTTTTGTTATTTGTTGATATCTTTGTGGGTATTAAGTGTACCCCGTGTCTCGTTGAGCTCCGGTGAAATTTGAGTTTTCAAGGTTAGCGGGAGTGCTAAAATATTATTAACGAGAACATTTTTAGGATAATAATATAAAAGCATGAATTGTTCATTCTGGGTAAAATTGTTGGATTCATGCCATCACTAGAGTTGTGTCGGTACGCGTGTGGTGTTTGGTGCGAGATAACCTCCCGTTAATATTCAGTAATAGTCAGAAAATGCATAATCATATGCTTCTAATAAAATGGTCAGTGAGGTGAGTTACTGTAAGCTATAGTGTGCGGGTCTGTTTTCCCGAAATAGTTATGCAAGCTTATGAATGCTTGATAAAATAGTTATGTAATAATAAATTAACATTTATTATTAAGATATAGGTTGAAAATTTACCGTTTGTCACACATAGGGCCATAGGGGTGTTGTTCGGGTCGACCCGGTCGGGTTCGGGTCAATTGGGTCAGACAAATTCGGGTCAAGGCTTAAGAAAAACATACCTGAACCCCGGGTCGAGTCGACTTTTATAACACCTCTAACCACACATAGGGTATGTTTGGAAAAACTAGCTGTAAGCTGTAAACTGTAAGTTGTAAGCTATAAGCTGCAAAGCTGTTAACATGAGCTATAAGCTGCATCTTTTTTTTAATAAAAGTGTTTTGTAAGTTAACTGTTAAATGTAGTTATAAGATGTAAAATGACATAAAAGGATATATTTATAATTTTAAATAAATGTTTGAAGGGTATATCAGTAATTTAAATTTTTAACAGCTTCAAAATAGTTAAAAAGCTTCATGGATCAGCTTTTCATTTAGGAGCTATTTGATTAAAATAAAAGCTTGAAGTTAATGTATCCATAGTTATAATTGTGCTCAAAATAAATATATAATATGGAACCGGTTAGTTATTGTATGACAAATCGCTATTCCACCCACAACCTAGTCGATGAGCAAAATATCTTGACAACTAGAATTGAGCAATAAGGGGGGCTGATTTTTTTTTATCCCAATATAACAAAGTCATATAACTTAAACATTAAATGGCCAGTGGTCACACACGCCAACAAATTCGGGTTACAAACATAACATTTTGATATGAAAAACACATGACAACTAATAAAAAATATTAGATGAAACCGTGTTCATAAAACGGTTCGAAACTTCTCTTAGGGTCAGTTTGGTTTAAGGGTTTATAAGGGGGGTTTAGGCTTAATCCAAAAATTAGATGTTTGTTTCATTATTTCGGTTTAGGATTTGAAATATATTGTACGAAAATGTAACTGTGTAAATTCCATGGCAAAGTGGTTGGTTTTCTGACATTGTGTTGGTTTTATGACAATATGTGAGGTCAAGTTTAATATCATCCCTTCATATCATTCTTTTGTATATTACAAAACAATAAAATCATTTTTAAAATACTTTTATTTATTATTAAATATTTTTTTAAAATTTAATTAAATATTATTTTTTCTCTATCCTCATTTAATTTAAACCCAAATCCAAATCCTAATCTACAACTTTTTCATCAACCCCAAATTCCAATCTAAACCCATCTACAAACCAAACGGGCCCTAATGTTTTATCGTCTAAAAAAGGTCATTTACCTATAGTTGAGTCATTATATTAAATTTTAGAAAATAACACTTAGGCGTGTTTTTCTAGTTACTTTTTTTTTTTTCTTTTAATTTTGTTAACAAACTCGACACATAATTGTTGAAGTTTTATTATTTTTTTGGAAGGCGACTTTCAATTATTTTTTGCGCACCCACCTAGTCGGCAGGCCCTCATCCACCACATACCCAGACTATGTTGCCTGAACCGGATCCACTCTGGCGGAGTGGGGATTACGGCTTCTGCCCGGAAACCGTACCGCCTCCACACGAGTAATACTCGGTGGAGAAACGATCGGATTAAAACCGGCGGCGGCTCGGATTAAAACCGGTGGAGAAACTGAATTTTAGCTTATGTTTGATTAAAATCGTATAAATCTTTGACTTTTTCAATTTAAGATTGTGATCTTTTATTAAAACGATTTCAGTAAATCCTTTTTTAACAATTTTTGAAAATCTCTCGTTATAAGAGATTATCTTGAGGTGAATAGAAACACTTGACTTGCATGCAAAGTAACGCCGGATATCACGTAGCCGCGGTTTCACATAGGGAAGACGGCAACTGTTTTTATCCATCATGTTCCGTGGCACTTGATAGGAGATAGAGTCATATATACACGTATTGTGGCTTCCTCGGGATGATGGCCAATAGAAAACTTAACCATGTCAACAATATTCAATAATTTAAATATACACCTTCATTTATCTCTATATGTTTTGTTAGGTCCAGATACTTTCAAGTGTTCTACTCAAATATGTAAGTTATGATTTTAAAGAAACATAAACATGAACAAATGCTACTATCTTTTAGGAAAAGCAAAGAATTACAATCATGCGTTACAAATAGACAATACTTGTCCTTTTTTTTCGAAGAGGCAATTATATAGACAATACTTATCTTTTCTAGGACTTGAATACATAATCTTTTGATTTGAGAACATGTAATATCATCACATGGTATTGCTGTGTTCCCAGATATAAAATGGAAAGAAGATAAATGAAGAGGTTAAAAACGAGAGAAAAGAAGAGAAGAAAAAAAAATATTGATTTTTTGTTTGTGTTCCCAAGTTAGAGAGAAAAGAAGAGAGATTCAATAAAATTATGAACAAAAATCATCTTCTCTCCAAATCATCTCAATTTGGGAAGAAGATTAGGAGAGAAGTTGTGGCATAATTTCCTCTCCTCTTCTCTTCTCTCCAAAAAAAAAAAAAAAAAAAAAAAAAAAAAAAAAAAAAAAAAAAAACTCGAGAACATAAATATTTTGTCATTTCCTCTCCCCCTCTCTTCTTTTCTCTCCAAATAAAAACTCGGGAACAGTTGGTTATTTTGTGCATGCTTTGTGTTTTAACTAATTACCATTTGTAGATATTTACAGGTTTGTTATCAATGTATATGACATTTTCAAGAGAAGAAGACATGTACTTCTCTCCTTCTGGTCGAGTGGCTTTCCTCCTATAAGCTAATTCTCAATTCCAAGTTCTAACTCCTTACTTTATTTCCCATCGTAGAACTCCAATCGAAATGAGAATCTCCCCTTGGTCCGTTTGCTCTATCTGAGGTTCATTCTATTCGTACACATCTTATCTTTCTTTCTCAACCTTCAACATCTTTCCCTCAATCACTTACTAATATGCTTTATCTCATCTAGCAACACTGTAAAAGCCTCTTTCCACCCTACTAACTTTAGGTAAGGGTCCTTCTAGTCAACCTCTTTCTTGAGCTGGCCATGGGATAAAAGTAGATCTCTATCTGATATGTAAAGGGAAATACTAGACTTGATCTATTTTAAATCAATTTCACATGACAAAAGAATTGATTATTGTAATATAAAAAGTTAAAAACTACAATAATCAACTTTATTTTTATAAAATAAACCTAAATTTAAAGCTCAAAACATACCATTTAAAACATTACAAGGGTAATATATAGCAACAGAAATAAATATAGGTACCATACCGCAATACCCGAAATACTTTCATTTAGCAGTCAAGTAGCCTGGACCCACATCACACGCTTGAAAATGGAACCTTCTGTTAACTTCGAAAACAGTTCAACCCTCTATAAATAAATAAATAAAAAACCCAGATCATTCATCCATAAACACCTACTTTCAAATTTAATTCAGCGATCGCTTTGTGATACACAAATTAAACCCTTCTTATTATTTTTTTTTCTCAACCCTAAATCACACATATAAATATCTGATCATGTCTGATACCGATATTCCCATTACTACTCAACCTGAGGCTACCGATGTTCCCGTTACTACTCAACCTGAGGTTCGTTTTTTTTTACTAGTCTTTAATTATTGTTTTTAAATTCTATGATTATAGTTTGTTTGTTTTATTTGTGATTTCGATTGATTTGTAATGTAATTTCTTGAAGTTGTGATCATGTAGAAAACATAAAAAACTTTGTGATATAATTATTTGTAGGTAACGTAATAGTATAAGCTTGATTAGTGAAAATATATGGTATGGATTCATATTTTATTGATGTTCAATTATGTGAAATAATTTAGGGTATTTCACTGAAATGATCATTTGGATTTTGTAATATTAAGGGTGCATTTAGTTGGAGAGAAAATTCTTTTGTTTACTATCTATAGTTTTGTAAAAATTTGGAAGGGAAATTTATCTCCACTTGAAAATATACAAAACGCATTTAGTTGATGTTTGTATCTTCTATTTCAAAGAAGGGGAGTGAGGGTTGTGAGTTACAAAGGAAAACAACTAAAATTTGTTTTGTAATTTTCCTTGTTAAGTTAAGAAATAGGGGATTTTCTGTTTTCCAAACATTTTGCTGCAAAACATTAATTTGATCGCGATATATGTTTTCCACAAAACATCTTGTAGAAAAAAGGGGTGGTCCCCAACTAAACACACCCTAAATACTGCGTATTTGCTGGCTGAGTGAAGTAAAAAAGTAATAGTACAGTAATAGCACATGAGTAAACAGAAGATTGTAGCAAATGTTTAATTATACGGATGATATGATTTACAGAAATTTCAAATAATGTTCTGTCTCACAGACACTTGGTTTTTAATATGAGTTTGGTTGGTGTAACTTGTTTATTATAATACAATCATTTTGATTGATTTTCTAACTTTTTATTATTTGTTGAAGGTTGAGAGTGAACAAGAGAGGTTGAAGTACCTGCAATTTGTGCAAGTGGCGGTGCTCCATGCACTTCTGTACGCGTCAAAAGTCTACTGTTATGCTAAGGAAAACTCTGGTCCGCTCAAACCAGGAGTGGAGACAATAGAGGGTACTCTCAAGACTGTTGTTGGTCCTGCTTATGATAAGTTCCATGATGTCCCTGTTGAGGTCCTCAAGTTCGTTGATCGCAAGGTTCGTTTGCTTACCTACTTACCTTGGTCATTGATTATGTGGTTTTGAAGTCCCGCAACGTATGTGAAAGTATGTGATCTAAAGTTTATGATAACTCTAGGACGTCACATATTCTGTTTTCAAAAGTGCACCCGTTTATCAACCTTTTTGCGGAAAGTTGTACTTGAAAATTATTGAAATGAATTTGCTTGTTTGGAGATTGTTAAAAGAATTTGATGACAAGAGTAATTTATGCTTGGTATTGGAATATTCATTCTACGAGTTCTGTAGTATAATTATGGTAAAACGTAAAAAAGAAAAGCATTCTTCGTTTTGGATAAAGCAGATTAAGAGTTTTTTGTTATATACTTCCTTTATAGATTGTTGTTAAGTAGACGTGGCAAGATAGGCGGGTTGTGTAACGGGTCAAAACAGTTATCGTAAACATATTTAAATCTTTGAATGAATTGATTTAGGAGTCCTTAAACGTTATATGCGCTAACAAGAGACTTTGGAGGACGCTCACCCATTCACCATCTGACTTTTTTTTTTATTTGACCAATTAATGCAGACTTAAATTGACCCATTTAAAAGGTTCTGGGTCGCATTTGCTACCTTAATATGAAACACAAAAGTTTTAGGTTACCTTTTTTTATTTATCCAAATCAGAAGAGTTGTTTAAACTTTTAACATGGTGTAGATGCTCATTCTCTGGTGACATGATTTCAGGTTGACGAGTCTGTTACCAAGTTCGACAGCCGAGTGCCTCCTTTTGTGAAGCAGGTGTCTACAAAGGCATCTGAGGTCAAGAGTGCTGGTGTGGTGGAAACCGCCTCTGGGCTGGCAAAAACTGCATACACCAAGCTAGAGCCGACCGCCAAAGGACTCTACACAAAATATGAGCCTGTTGCAGAGCAATATGCTGTTTCAGCCTGGCACTCTCTTAACCAGCTCCCGTACTTTCCTCAGGTGGCTAATGTGGTTGTACCGAAAGCAGCTTACTTTTCTGAAAAGTACAACCAGACAGTGCAGGAAACTGCAGAGAAAGGATACAAGGTTTCTTCATATCTGCCATTGGTGCCCACTGAGAGGATTGCTAAGGTGTTCAATTCTGCTGAACCACAAGCTGAACCAGTAGTTTCTAGTGGAAGTGAAGGAGTAGTTGCTGCACATTGATTGTTATATAACCTCTATGGTACTGGTACCGTTTGATGATTGTGAAGAAAAGTTGAACCTGGATATATTGCAATGTTTTTTTTTTCTTTATCCGAATTTGTATGGCATAGCTTTTGGTGTTCAGTATGAAACTTTGTTATATTCAAGGCACCATTTTGAACTGATGTGATCATGAAAAATGGGCCCTTGTCTCATATATGTACATTAAGGTTTGATTGATAGTATGCTGTAATCTTTGTTTTACCGACATACCGTTCTGCTGTTTATTCTTTTGCGTGGTTATGGATTTGTGTTAGGTGAAAGCTGTGTCTATATCTTCTCAAAAGAATGCTGTTTCTGTTTTATGATGTTTTTAAGGTTTGTTTATCGATTTGTGCTCCAACGTATAGAATGTGCATAACATTTTGTAGCTCGGGGTTTGCATTGCATGAACGTAAGCACAAAAAAGGTCGATAGTTACCACTAAGCATTTCAGTATATATTTGGGGGAAGGGATCGGTGGGAAAAAATATATATATATTTCTAGCCAAACATTTGAAATGAGAGAGAATTTTAAAATGATCTGCATGTATTTTTGTAGATGAATTTGAAATAGATGTAGTTTCTTTTCACTTCTCTCATTTTAATTTTTCTTTTCATCCTAACTCATTTTTGGTACCTCTTTTCTACGGTACTTTGTAACATCATTTTTCTTCTCATCCCAACTCATGGTACCTCTTTTCTACTTTGTAACATCAGGCAAATTTGCAAAGGAAAGGATGATATGGTTAGATGACAAGCATTTGGATGTAAGCCAAAGGGAGGATGATGTGGTTAGATTTAGACAAGCATTTGCATGAAGTCAAACGAAGAATGATGTGGTTAGATTTCAAACAAAGTTCGTAACCAAAAGTTTTGGTAACATGCTCATTTGACCATATCTTTTTTCATATCAACCGAACCAGCCAAAACCGAACCGAAATGACTCGGTCGGTTCGATTTATACTGTTTTGGCTCAAACCGAGCCGAACCGAAATCGAAATCATAAATATATAGAACCAAAAACCGAACTGAATATGGTTGGTTCGGTTTCTGTTGGACCGGTTCGTTTGCTCGGCCCTAATTTTGAACCGATGTGATCATGAAGAAAAGGTTTAGTTTAATACATGCAATATAGGATCTGAGCTTCACCTTGAGGATCCACCAATTATCCGATAAAATCCAAAAAAAATTAGTGAAACAACTCGTGGGTGTTTTTGAGCTTTTTGCAGTTTCGTGCTCTTGTAATGTGCTTGTTGCGTATTTTGGTTACTGAGGTAGAGATTATAAAAGTGTTACATGGCAAGTTATGTGCGTATATAATTCTGCTCTCCCTACAACATTTGCTTACCGTCGTTGGTAACAGAGTTTGACATTGCAAGTATGCTCATTTGGGTCTAGCATATAAGTGCTCCTCATAGAGAAATTATGTTATACTTTCGCTCATCTTATTTGATCACATGGTGTTGAATGTATTAGTGTTTAGTAGACCGGTTAGATACGGTTAAACTAAATATGAAAACCTACTGTCTATAAAATAGACGAAACATCGTGTATTATTTGTTTTTGTAATCTAAAGTTATTTACAATTGAAGTAATTTGCTTAAATATGAAGTGCATGTCGATGGTCTTTGGCTCACCCATGATTTTATAAGCAACAGGTGGTGGTATCTAAACTTATAAGCGCGTAAACTCGAAATCAACCTGAATCGCACCCATAACGCAAAAGAGAACTATTCCACCCGAACATTTTGGATTTAAGGTAACTCGGTTTTTATCTAACCAGCATCATTTATTGGAAACGAACCCTTGCAAATGTTGGATAGCACGCAACGATTATATTGTTTCGCAACAAGCGTTTTGTCCCATTTTATAAAACAAAGAGTGTTTCAAAAACTCGATAAAAGATTAGGGTGCATTTAGTTGAGGAAAACACTTTTTTTTTTTTTTTTTTTTTTTTTTTTTTTTTTTTTTTTACAAAATGTTTTGTGGAAAACAAAGAAAACTAGATCACGTTCGTTGACGATAGGGAATTTATTCATTGAACTTAAGGATGATACGAGGAATAGATGCCTATGATCGGCTTTGGTGACTCTCACAAAAAAATCTTCAATTTGTGTTTTTTGCTATATTTTCTTTCTCTTCTTTTTTGATTGAGCCAATCACACTCATATGGAAAAGTCAAATTTATGGATGTTTTGTGGTTGTAGTAAACCTCTCTTATATATAGAATACTACGTAGGTATCCGCACATTGCGGCGACGGATACATTGTGATTAAAGTCGAGACACAAACAAAATAATAATGACGTGTTGATTAACCATAGAAAACAAAAAGAAAATAGTCACTGGTTCGTCTTCAAACGACTTTTATTGATTAACCGAACCGGTGACGATTCCGGTTTTCAATTAAATCGTGATCTGGTTGTTTTTAAAACAATGCTATTGGATTGTAGTTTCATTAAAAATTAGGGATATAGTCGTACAATAGCAACATACTTTTTCAAATGTTCCAATTTAGTACGCATACTATTTTTTGTCCCACTTAATGTAACGAACTTTCATTTTTTGTTCCATTCTACCCAAAAGTTACCGGTTACCGGGAAAAAAAGTTTGAAAACCGGGAAAAATGCCTACGTGACATATTTAATACTTGAGCAAATAGAAATGTACTTTTTCAAATGTACCGATCTAGTACGCGTACTATTTTCATCCGTTTTTATAAGTTTTTGTTCATTTTTATACGTTTTCATCCGTTTTTATACACGTTTTCATCCGTTTTCTTACGTTTTTGTCCGTTTTTGCACGTTTTCCTGTTTTTGCACATTTTTGTCCATTTTTACACGTTGTCATTCATTTTTACACGCTTTTGTCCGTTTTTACATGTCGTCGTTCGTTTTTGCACGTTTTCGTCCGTTTTTGCATGTTGTCATTCGTTTTTGCACGCTTTCGTCCGTATTTACACGTTTTCATCCATTTTTTTACACGTTTTTATCTGTTTTTACGTGCTTTCATTCATTTTCTTATGTTTTAGTCCGTTTTTGCATGTTTTCGTTCATTTTTACACGTTTTTGTCTGTTTTTTTTCGCATAAAAACGAATAAAAACGTGCAAAAGCTAGTGAAAACCTGTAACAACGAATGAAAACGTATAAAAATAGACTCAAACATGTAAAAGTTAACGTATAAAAGAGATAAAAATGTATAAAAACGGACGAAAACGTGCAAAAACAGACAAAACGTGCAAAAAAAGAAGAAAACATGTAAAACCGAACAAAAACGGGTACAAAATGATGAAAACGTGCAAAAACGGATGAAAGCGTGTAAAAATGGAAGAAAACGTGCAATAACGGATGAAAATGTGTAAAAACGGGCGAAAAAGTGCAAAAACGGAAGACAATATGTAAAAACCGGAGAAAACGTGCAAAAACAGGTGAAAAGTGTAAAAACGGGCGAAAACGTGCAAAAACGGATGAAAACGTGTAAACAGACGAAAAAGTGCAAACATAGACAAAAACGTGTAAAAACGAACGAAAATGTCCAAACCGGATGAAAACATGCAAAAACGGATGAAAACGTAAAGAAAACCAAATATTTCGTTATTTTCGACACACGTACCATATGAGTAAATTTTAGAAACTATATGGCTATTTAATTGCTTTTACAAGTATATACTCCCCCCGTCTCAAATTTATTGTCATGAGTGAGAAATCACAAAGTTTAATAAAAGTGGGGACACTTTAATTTTCAGCCACTAAAATGGAATATTCCTCCACTAGATTCTCTAGTTTTTACTTAATAAGGAAAGTGGACAATTATTTTGAGACATCCTAAAATGGAAATATGGACAATAAATTTGAGACGGAGGTAGTAATATATAGTGGAAATCCAACGTAACAGCTTTTGTGGGGGGAAAAGTCTTGCTAGCCGGTTAAACAAGTTTTGTGGAGTAGAATGAAACAAAACTTGAAAGTTCCTAACATTAAGTGGAACAAAAAATAATACGCAACTAGATCGGAATATTTGGAAAAGTACATTGCTATTGTACGGCGAAATACCTAAAAATTAGAAGATAAATGTGTTGGTAGTTGGGACATCGCGGTGCATTGTTTGGAAAGCTATGAATTGTTTTGGCATGAGTTATAAGGACCCCCATAGGGAGGGTTTGTGGAAGTTTTGTGCTGCCGCCGCCTGTACTGTCTGCTTTAATGCTTGTACATTTGAAAAAAATAGGTGGGACCCTCATGGTATTACAAAGCATCTAATCGAAATATCGAATACTAGTCTAGTACCAGTTGATGTCGGGTTGAAAGTAACAGGTCCGGTAACCGAAAAAACTACCAAATCAATCAATTGAAGAAGAAGAAGGATGAAAGTATCAATCCCCATGAAATTTGTACTAATCCTCTCATTCTCCCTAACAACAACCTCCTCTTACACACCCAAATTCACTTCCAAAAAACCACCACCACCATCGCCCAAAGCCACAGCCAAAGACATACTCTCACTCCTGGGTACACAAAAACAAGCTTCATCAGTTGACCCTCAAATCGCCACTCACCTTCAATCCTGTTTCAAGTTCCTTGTTCCCTTTACGCCTATTACTAGTACTAGTACTTCCAGTTTAGTTGTGAATAGGAAGATTCAGTCTGTTGTTGTAAATGATTTTGAAAATGATGTGAATGTCAAGGTGTGGGCCCCACCGGAAAGTGTGTTGGAGATTGCGAGATTGGCGTTTGATTCGGGTGGTGATCCTGGGACTATTCAGCGTACTCTTGATCCTACTATGATATATGTTAGTTTACTGTCTTGTTTTTTTACGTTTTCTACTGTATGTTGTTGTTGGTGCTTGCTTTGTTGTTGTAATTATATCCTGTGATTAATCAAGAGTTGACGAAGCAAAACTAGGATAACATTATACTTGAAAAGAAAAGTTTCCGTTCACTGTTACATTGGTGCTTGGAATAGTTATCTAAAGTTTAAGTAATCCAGTTTGAATGTTTGTATAAGGGGGTGATTGTTTAAGCTTATTTAGGGGGCTTATGAGCTTATTAGCTTATATAACAAAAATAAGCCCAACTAAGTGTCTGGCAATGATTATATGTTTCGGCTTATGAGCTTATATGAGGGGGTTTTGATAGGCCCAAACTTTGTGGCTCTATACCCTCATCTGATAATTTCACCCTTTTGATGTTTATGTACGTTTTTGTCATTTTACCTTATTAGCAAGGCCTTATGAGCTCATGATATATAAGCCATAAGCTGCTTATATAACATAAGCATAAGCCCAATTCATAAGCTTAGCCAAACACCCCCTAAATATTTAGGGGATATGGCTTTTTTATTTATGTTATCATAACTCAGTTTTGCATTCTGCTAAGGATCTGGTTTCTTGAACATTGATAATTGAAGCTTTTAACAATGTCACAACAGGTACCTGATGTTGAAGGATGTAATGAAGATAAATGTGAACTTACAAGGACTCCTTATGGAAGGCGTTTTATAAACGAGGTTTGAACCATATAAGTGCTTAATGTGAGAGCTCAAGTACATAACTCTCACAAATTTTCCTATTTTTATTTATGTTGTGGTTGATCTTGTTTCTTAAACATCTGATAGGAACTGAATTCATACATGGAGTTTTTATTTAATCTTATTGTTGCTCGTGGTCCTAGAGTAGGGTTGAATGTGACACTAAATCGATATGACTTCTTTCATGGTCATCTTTTCATTGCTGCGGATGGAAGAGTTGGTATTTTGTAAGTTAATCACACCAGCTATGGTTCAACTAGAGTAAAGAAGTTGTATCATAAGTAGTAGTTTTGTGGACATATGGAACGAAAGAAGGCATGAACCATTGACATATATACTTTAGGTTGTGTTTTACATCAATTGGGTCAAATAAAAGTTATCTGAAAGGCGAACATGTCAAATGGTTTGGGATATGCATACAGCCTCCTATATCAATGTTTATGAAAAATGGACAAAAACGCTTTTGCGGGTCGACCCAACCCCACATGTATGAATCAGTGACCCTTTTCAACCCATACTTATTTTGACCCGTTAACCAACACTTCCTACATGCCCATCTTGCAACTCTACTGTTTAGATATACTATAATATGCTTTGAGGCAGCCTTGACCTTATGGGTCATATATCGGCAGGTTCCATGCTAAGGAATACCCGGCTTATGATAAAGAAGTGTTCCCGTACAATATGGGCTATTGCCAACAAGGTCTATATTTCAACTTTTACTGTGTTGCATTCTTTTTCCTTAATACGACATGCTGAAATTTTCTATCAGTCAATCTCTGTTTAAGGAAAAATATTTTTAAGTTCAGCTTTATGGGTCTATAAACTTATAACTTAGCCCCTAAAACATCGATTAGAATAATTTCTCTTAAATGTAAATTGACTGAAAGCTGTTCCTTGTACATGCAATTTGTGCTTAAATACAAAAGTTTTGTTGTCAGCTGACCTACTCTGTACCATTCATGCTCATTTTTCTCTCATATTAGGTTCTAATGTGACATATGACGACTCTATGAATGTGCGGAACATTTTGTGGCTAGCTCCTTTGCCAAGTAACTCTACCAGCGATTGGTCTGCACCTGGTACCTCATCTAACTGATTTAACTAAGTGACAATCCTTTACTTTATCGTGTACTATGCTTTCTGGTGATTTGGGGATACTTATGTTATATGTGTACATCCTTGAACTCGATCCTGCACGCAGCTTATTAATGTTTACTGCATGTATTATTCTTCATGTACATGCAGCAACTTCTTACCAACTATATCATAGCAAAGAGTGAGAACCGAGGAGATATGATTCTGTTTCATTTAACAATTTTAATGTTAGAATGTAAATTCTGTCAATCCAGAACATCAATTAAACAGTCATATTCATTTAGCACTAAATCGTTTTCAAACCTGACAGACTTTCTTGATATTTTTGACAGGAGTGCTAGTGGTATTGGATGCACGTCCAGATGGAATCATCTATCAAGATATCATACCTAACTATGTAAAATATGCAAGAACAATTTATGAAGGTTACAAGTTTTAACTTTATTTATGTTTCTATATGACTATCTATTCAGCCAGTCACTAATGAACGTCTAAAACTACTTATATGTTTTGGGCAGAGTATTTCGGGGATCTCGTAGTTGATGTTAACTACCTACATGTAGGTTCTGCAGAGCCTGACTATCAGATATTCATATGTTAATATGTGAACGGTGAGCCTTATCAGGTCAGTTATATACTCTTTGTGCATAAGTTTTGGGTTTATAAAACCAAGTACGGAGTACTTGTCTTAGTACAGCCCCGCAAACTTTTTTTCCAGCATTTATGGAATTTTATAAATAGTTAGTGTTTATAATATTAAGAATAAATTTTATATCATTACTATAATAATCTAGTGTTTTTAATGATTTCAGCTAGCAGCTTTTGTGCATTTTGACTACACTTTGGGTGACTCTTTACCCGTTTGACCCTCTACTTGCTGAACCCGTTTTGTTCTTAGAAAATAATTTCATTTTACTCATTTTTACCGGCTGTTTAACTCGTATATATCATTTTAACTTTGTTCAAAGTAAATTACTTGGAAGAAGACCAGATAATGTTTCAGCAAGTATTTTTCTCCCCTTTAGAAACACAACAGGGCGGCATATTTTTGTTTTTTCTCAGTAATTGTTCAGACTTCAGACCAAAGTAAATAGGCGAAATACAGACATAGCGAAGAAACTTATATATTACTCGTATCATTGGTTTGCATGTATGTAGTTTCAGCTAGGAGTTCTCGTAAAAGAATTACTTTAAGTTTGACCGTGCATGCTGGCATGTAATCAAAAATGTAAAATCATTTGACCGCACATATAGTTCTAAAAAATGTAAAATCAATCATCAACTTCTGAGATACTCATTAACAATGACAAAACAGAAGGAATCTTTAGGGAGAAAATATTTTAATCAATAATATGTGACGATAAGAATGCGCAAATTGGTAACTTAATTAAGACATCATAACAGACATTATAAAATGATCAAATGTGATGTAAATATATATCCTTGTCACTTCAAGAAGGTAATTGCGCATCTCTGTTGTTTTTTCTTTGAAGGTACCAATCGATCTAATTACTTCAGGATCCCAAGGACATGCTGGCAAAAACGAGCTCATGTGAAGGAGTTTGATCATCATTCGTTCATTTGAGTCATCATCACCAAAAGTTATCAAAACTTCCATTTGTACCATCTATGATATGTTCTTGAACATTGTTGGATAACTGAATTGCTAGGTCTGATGAAAATATTGAACTTCCGCTTGTACCATTGATGATAACTACTTGAATTATAGAGGCAACTTCCACTCTGGTACTATACTGTTGCCTCCATTTCCACTTTTGCAATCATCTTTTACAAAGATGCAAACCGATATTGATCCTTTTGATGCAAAAGAAAAGAGTTGTAAAAAAAAAGTTCCATTGCCGGGAATCGAACCCGGGTCTCCTGGGTGAAAGCCAGATATCCTAACCGCTGGACGACAATGGATTTTTGTTTAAACATCACCTAAACTTTATATAACTATTATAATGGGCCTTGCTTTCAAGTTTATGTTTTGAATGCCAAGTAGGAGTATATAAGATAAATAGGAGGTCTATTAAATTACACTAATGATGCACACAGTACAATATTTAAATGCAGAATTAGTGGTGTACCGTGTACATATCACCTCCCAAGATCAACATGTGTTAAAAGTCTTTTGAGAAACTAGAATGGTACTCGCGCTGTGACTATATTTTGCGTTATTCGGTTACACATTTACTTGTCTTTATGCTTTATAAGTAGAGATAGTAGAGATGGTTAAACCAAATAATTTTAGTTTGAATAACTTACCTGCTTCCTAACAAACTTCTTAACCAACTTGCTTCTTAACAAACTTTTTAACCAATTAATTTTAAAATTCTTCCATAATAAGCAAGTAAAAGTCTGAATTTTAAGCGTTTCTAATCATAGAATAGTCTCAAATACATTATATAGTAGTATAAATTAGTAGTTTTACCTTCTTTTTTTTTCTTTAAAACGTAGTAACTATTATGCAAATTACCAACTTTTATTTTTTATCTCCACAATTTTTTTATTCTTTCTAAAATATGCATACTGCAAAGCCAAGGTAAAATGTAGTACTCTCTCCGTTTTAAAATTATTGGCAGGAGACCAAAATTAAACAGTTTAATAAAAGTATACCACTATAATTTACAACCAATCAACAGAATATTATTCAATTAATTTTTTTTTATTGCTTAAAATAAAAAGTGAACAATTATTTTGAGTCGTTCAAAAAGAGATGCGGCCTATATGCCCTGGGAGTAAATAATAGGGCTAATCATTTTAAAAATCATCATACTTGCCACTCTACCTTTTTATTTGTAACATATTAAAACTTTTGTTTATCTGTGTACTAAACTATCATTTTTGTCTTTATGTGTGTAGTGACCATTTTACCCTTCCAAATTACATTAATGATACTTGTGGGTTTACGAAAATTTCATCCACCGTCCCTAAGGCAAATTAGATAAATGGTCCATGATATGTTGTTAATATCGGCGATATCTCGTCAATATCTCGTGTATCGCTCCTAAAAAAATATCGGATCAAAATATCGCTCCAAAATATCGGATCCGACAATATCGGCGATATTGGCAGATATTTTGACGATATTTTGGAATCGCGATATTTTTGAATCGGCGATATTTTGACTTTGACCTTTTTTTTTTCTTTTTCTTTTTTTTTTTTTTTTTTTTTTTTTTTGCAAGATCCTTGGATTAAAGACAAGATCTGTCTAACGATGAAGATGATGAAAACGATTACTTTTGGTAGCGAGTACCGTGACCCAAGAGGAAAAAATAGAGAATAATAAGGGTTTTGTTGTGTGTTTTCTGTGAAGAAGAAGAAGCGGCGGTGGTTGATTGGTGTTCTCTTTTCAATAAAGATGAAGAGAAGGTCTATTTATTTTTTTTTTTGGGTGATATAGATAGAGATTGGATTAGATCTTGTTAGTGAGAGAAATTGGATGAAAGATAAGGTAGGGAGGCGGCTTAAAGTGAGAGGAAGAGATATACGTGATATTTGTAGGGTATATGAGAGATTGTAGGGGAGAGTTAATTACTAAGTTACCCTTTTTAATATAAATATAATTTTGTTTTAAATAAATTAACTAATTATTATTATATATATGTGTATATATATATATATATATATATATATATATATATATATATATATATATATATATATATATATATATATATATATATATATATAATATAAAAACGATATCTCACCGCGATAACCACTATTTCAAATCTCGGTCCTTGAACGATACGAGATTTTTGACCGAGATAACAACATAGGGTCCATGTCGTTTGGAGCTATGTAGTTAATATCGCTGATATCTCATCGATATCTCATGTATCGCTGCTAAAAAAATCTCGGATCAAAATATCGCCCCAAAATATTGGATCCGATAATATCGGCGACATCGGCTGATATTTTGACGATATTTTGGAATCGGCGAGATTTATGTTGAACCCTTGGTCAACGCCGGTCAACGGCGTCTAACTTCTGATCTGTTTTTTTCCTTTATATACACGCATCTTTTCACACAACCTCAATGATATCTTGTTGATTAACTTCAAATCTGGGTTTTTTCTTTTTCATATAAGTGATTTTGATTGAAACACATTTTTGATGTTTTAGTTTTCTTGATTTTGTTTTAATAATCCTGGTTGTTTTTAGTGAGAGAAGGGGAGAGTGAAGAAAGAAGAAGTGGGAGGCTGTGTTAAAGAATGTATAACCCTAATTGTGTAACCCTATATAATATAGTGGTTTTCTTGACCCATTAAAAAGCTTATACAATAAGCCCAACAAAAACTCAATAGACTTTAATAAAAGTAGCCCAAAACTTAATTAAAATCACTAAATTTTGTAATATATATTAAAGATATATAATTAAAAATAATAAAATCTCTAATAAAAATATTATAAATTATAATATAAAAAACGATATCTCACCGATATCTCACCGCGAAAACCACTATTTCAAATATCGGACCTTGAACGATACGAGATTTTTGACCAGATAACTACATAGGTTTGGAGAAAATTGCATCCACCATCCTTAAATGTTTTTATTATTTTTATTCATACGTTTTCATCCGTTTTTATATGCTTTCATCCGTTTTTTATACGTTTTCGTCTGTTTTTATACATTTTCATATGTTTTCAAATCATCGTACGTTTATACGTTTCATCCTTTTTTATACGGTTTTATATGTTTATGTTCGTTTTTCATCCGTTTTTTATACATTTTCGTCCATTTTGATTCATGTAAAAAGAGCTTGTAGATTAAGAGTTGTGATAAAATTAAGATTTCTAAAAGAAAACTTGACTTTGGATAAAATGTCTCTAAACTGAACTTAAACCACGATTTTGACCCCTTTCTGTCTGAAACATGAAAAGTGTAAAACACGAAATTTGTCTAGAATGATGTTTTACATTAGACTCGTGAGGATTTTAGCCTGAAAACTAAAAATAATGGTTGTTTACTATAAAAACTAAAAATAATGGTTGTTTTACATTAGACTCGTGAGGATTTTAGCCTGAAAACGTATAAAACCGGACAAAAACGTATAAACAGATAAAAACAGACAAAAACGTATAAAAAAAATTGGGATGGTGATGCAATTTTCGCTAACCCACAGGGACTATTTATGTAATTTACCCTACAGGGACGATTGATGCAATTTTCACAAATTCACAGGGTATAAGTTAATATATATATATATATATATATATATATATATATATATATATATATATATATATATATATATATATATATATATATATATATATATATAGTCATAATATGTTTAATATAAGTTAATAACAATATTCTACTGCGCAACAATGAAACTCACATGAGAAGATGAAGGTGAGTGTGCAAGTCATACTAGGTATTAACAAACCTCTAGATATAGATATGAATCTTTCGTTGTTAGCTGAACATGCATGGTAATCAAACACATTTACGTTTATGCCTATTCCACCCATGCACCCACTGTTGATGTTACAATTAAAAATAAGCATAACATTATACCTGCAAATGCTACAAAACTAAATCTATGTGACAGATTTGATGATAAGAGATAATGCATTTATGTGATAGCATTAAAATGCATAAGAAAAGGGTATGAACATAATGTTGTTAAATCCTGCACGACTAGGTACTATGTTAGATGTACACAAGATTCCTGATGCGACTGGCATATAAACTGTCGTAGGATTCTGAAAGGTCCTGAATTTCAAAACTGAAATTCAGGACGATAATTTCATGCTGATGCATTTTAATTAGCTATTCCTATTCGATTAAAGGGTTTGCTAATAGTAATTAATTATTTACAATTTTGTGCATGTTCATCAAGACTAATAAATAGGTGGTAAGTAGTTTAAGTCCAATAAGATTCATCTGTTAGAAAAGGTTCTCTGCACTAAGAATGGGCATCGAGTCACTGTTGCATATTTCGTGAGGCAGGAATATATTAATAGACATGTAATATAGACATATTACATAATCATATGGTTGACAAAATAAAGCAATAAAAAAAGTATTATATCTCTAAAGACAAGAAGAGATTAAAGTATCTAAAATCAACCCAACCCGACCATTTTTGACCCCCAATAGCAATATGCTTCCACCCAACTCATTCCCACCTCTAACCAAGCAAAACAAACCAACAGTAATAAATCAAACCTTTGATGCGTCATTAGTAGGTACACCTTCCAGTTTAGCATCAGTCTCCACGACTTCATCTTGATCATCCTTCTGTATCTCTTCAAGCTCAACGCCTATTTCATTATCAACCATCGACTCGTGCTTCTCTTCCATACCAGTAGCTAACTCTTTGCTATCCAAGTACATCTAAATCTCTTCAATATCAGCATGTGTATTTTTATCCTGAAGCTTGTGAGCCTTTTTACAAGATTAGTTGTCTGGATCTATTGTTACATCAAACCAACAATTTCACAAACATATGGCAATTATATATGAGGTTTTCAAACTGTAAAAACAGTTATTCATATTCTTTGCCTAAATTAAACTATAAACATAACATCCAAACATAAACTATTGAAAATTTAACATAAACATGTTATACCCGCATATTTAAGCTTACCAATCATATATGAAGCAAAAGCGTCTATAGATGCATAATTGAATGATGTTCTGCTCAGCCCTACATTCTTCGAGTTACTTGCACTCACTTCTTTAGCTTTTTTTCATTTGATATCCAAATAAGTCTTCCAGGAATTCTTTTAGACTTTTATTCTTCATCCCAGGCTCATCTTGCAGGTCTTTTATTTCTGACAAAAGTGTTCCATATTATTTTCCCCACCTTGGGCGAAACCGTACCTAAAGAGCTTTAAAAACAATTCTTTAGTTTTTTACCCCAATAAACATCATTGTCTCATAGTTTAAATATTCAATCAAAGAAAATGGAATGAAATTTGAACGAATAATTTGATATACTAGAACTCTGCTCTTAAAGTAGAGTTGTAACACTACAACATCGCCTTATTTCCACCACTCGGTGTCTACACCGATTATTGTTTCTGGATAGCTTTTCTTTGCTTCAATTTTTTTATATGTTTGAGTAATCTACCTATAAACAACATTTGGATCTCGTGTAAGTGTGGTTTCAAGGTTCTTGGTTTTAAGGCCCTCGGTTTCGAATTATACATCAAGTATAAAAGTCATTGCAAGAGATAATGTAGGTTTGTTTGAGTGAGGGAGATACGTGACTAAGGGTGTATTTCTTTTTTCTTTATGGTAAGAAAATGATATGACCTACATATTTAATAATATTTCTTTTAAGGTAGCACCCACTAAATTCTCTTATTTCCTCTATATCACTAAAATATGAAATTCTAACTCTTCCCCAACTAGAATCTAATATATATGTGGGTCCAACAATATTTATAAGCTTCTTAATCTAGAAATAAATAATGGGCTAAAATCCGAATTATCACAGTCTTTCCCTGTTAGAGGAATCACGCCCTCGTGATTCACTTATCGATACCTAAAGTTCCATTCTCAACAATGGTTCTAAACGCTTATGCTCCATGAAATTGTTGTGTATAGTCTAAGTGATTACGTCAAAGCTTATGTATCTGGGTTTCTTATTCAACTAGGTACGTTCTTGTGACTACCATGACAATTGCTCGTTCTAAAGACATACTTTCTTGTGGCTAGGTTTGTAGATGAAAACTTTCTCATTCTCGAGCATAACTCTCAACAGACATTTAGGTAACTGGAAGCGTAGGGATTGCACCAGGCTTTACCTCTCGAGGGATCTCGAGAAGCTTACAACCCCCACCAGGCAGTGTACCTGATCGATGTAGTATAGTATAATGACAAGTAACGGGGGATTGATCGTTCAGCTAGGAATAGTATCGCTAGGATTATAAAACCTAAAGACTAGGTCTAGAGATGAGGGATGATTCTTTTTGTATTTTTTATATTTTATGAAAGCAATTAAAATTCTCGGGTTTTGAAGGAGTTTGGCGGAATTAGTTGCTAGTCAACTAACCCAATACTAAGATGCAATCAAAATAAAATACTAGAAATGAAAATAAACTAAATTAAACTAAAGTTGTGAGCAATATGTGGAAGAATTATGTTTACTTAGATTTCACTACTCACTAGATATCTTTTACACGTTAATTACTTGTTATAGTTGCGTGGATGATGAATTGTATTCCTTAATACCATTCATGAGGTGGCGTACTTACTTCTCCAATCCTATGAGCGCCTACTTCACTCCTATGTCGAGCCGGCTAAGAAGCTCCTAACATGGGATCATTAGAATTTACTCATGCATTAAATACAACCAATAAAACCTAGTACACATCGGTTCATGTTTCCTAAGACGTTCAAGCATGTTACACAATGGAGATCTGCCAGTTTTCTTAAGCCTAACATTGAAATCATTCATCCAATACAACCATAAACAAGTAATCAACACATAAATAACATCTAGGTTTCATTAGATCTAATCAAACACAAGATAGATCTAGCCTAGCATGTTAAAATAAAGACAAGTAAAAGATATAATCAACCAACACATAGAAATATTGATTAAATTAAGAGAAGACTTATCTCAATTGAACATGAAAGGATTCAAGGGGTGAAAACCCTAGAAAACACTGCAAAATATGACCTAGGGTTTACAAAGTTCGGCCCTAGTTTTCTCCACACAAGTTCCTCTTTTAATGAATAAAAAATAGAAAACTATATATAGAGTTTGATAGGTGACGGCGTCAAGAACAAATGTTTGACGCCGTCATCTCGCCGCCAAATAGTTCCTCGGACTGCCTAGATCTGGGTCTGACGTCGTCATGTATTCACCTTATGCAGGCCGTCACCAAATTAAGTCTTGACGCCCTTGTTGTGACGCTGTCAGGTTTGCACTAGGTCGTCATGGATTTTACTCTTGACGCCATCGGGATCTTCCTCTTGACACCGTCAGGTACTGTTCTCAGCTTGGAAAATTAAGACTTTGCCGTTTTCTTCTCTTTTATGCTCCAAAAATGTCCGAATTGCTTCCTTTTCCAGAATTCACTCCCAAAGTACCTAAAATCACAAAAGGAACGATTTAGAGTAATATTTGATCAAATAAATTCAATTCCAGGCTTAAATGACCCCCTAAAAGTGGTTCATTTTTCGCCTCATCATATACCATTACACTTAAGATTTGCTTGTCCTCAAGCAAATGCGCTTTTATTCTAGTCAAAATACAAGTTAGGGGTCATTTAACACTAATATAAAAGTAACTACAACAAATAATCATTCCACTAAAGACCAAAGACAAGCACGGAGGTCATACACTAGCACCTCTCAAATAGTGTTTAGATACTCACATCTCTCGGGTGTAATAAAGTAATATCACAATATGGAAACGGAAAATATCTCTCACTACCTGTTATAGCAAAATAGATTACCATAGGCTTGGGAAAGGATCAAACCTCCACCACATGGCGTAAGCACCTAGGATAAACTATCAAAGAGGTCTTTTTAAAGGGTTGTAACGTTAGGTGTAGGGATATGGAATACACGGTTTTGTTGGATACAGGCAGTCTTTACTGGTGGCGAGATAACAATCTTAGTTAATTACATGCAATATGGCGTTGCTAAGCCAAGACTAGACTGGACTTAAGCTAATAAATGAAAAATAACAAAAACATAAAATAAACATAGAATGAAACGGGATGGTAGTCCGTATGTTTTTTCTCTTTTCTTTTTCTTAATTTTTTCGAACTTTTTTTTTTTTTTTTTTTTTTTTTTTTTTTTTTTTTTTTTTTTTTTTGTGCATACACTCTTACCCTACCATCCAAAATAATACATCATAGGGAATGAATATTCCCCTTACACTTGAATTTTTACATACTTTACAATTAACTAATCTAAAGACTCGAATTAAGATAATCAAAACACTTGGAGTACTTTTAAGATTAACGCACATATGGGGGTAATAATATGATGTTCTTCCCTATTACTCCATAAAATAAGTACTTTACCCATGAGTCCCAATCGTCCCAAAACTATATGTACAAGGATATGACTCGACTTAGCAACCATGTAATCAATTAGATAATTAACTTAGGGTTTAACAAATAACAATAATGCACTAAAAATGAGCGCATACACGGAAGGCTAAGGCGATTTGGGTGTACATTTAAGTGGGGTGTAACAAATTCTTCCTTTAAGTAAAATGCTTAAAGTTAGAAACGAAAAGATAGGCTCGGAGGGGTGTACTAGGGGTTTCGTGTACTAAAAATGAGTACAACGCTAAGGGTGTGGGAAAAATTAGTTGACTTAACTAGCCAAGTAATATGACTTAAATGGTCAAGTAATTATGATACGGGTTTAACACAAGGGTGATCCTAATGCCTCTTATCATGTAGTGAATCCTACTACACGAATGTAGTCTCACTAGCGGTCTCGGGATGCATCACTAATGCAAGTTCTAGAATCTAAATGCTACCGGTACACTCATAAGCACTAATAGTAAATGCTTTTCCTATCAAATCTAAAGGCGAACCTCACATATTTGGGTGGAAAATTTTTCTGAATAATACGGTTTTGTGCTAGTCAAACAATCTTCTATCCATGAGACGCTTGCTATGGCTAAAGTTTCACTCCTAAATGTTGGAAAAAAATTTTAATTTGGCGCTAAAATTGCACTAACAAGTATTTCTCATAGTTTTATTACACATCTACCATCAAACAAACAAACTCAAGCGAAAGTGTATTTGTAAGGTATCATCATTTTACCCTCCCCTTACACTTAGGATGAACATTGTCCCCAATGTTCAAGTAAAGAATGTAAAAGTGAAATAAGTAAAACAAATGAAATCAAATACTCACCTGATTCGCTCGGTATGAATAATAAGGTGGCCAGGTTAGATCTTCCTCCAAGAAAATGAACAATCAAAGCTTCCCTTCCAGAATAATAATCATCTTCTTGTCATACATAACCTGTAAATCCTGAGAAAATAGACAAGGCAACCTCGCATAAAATCGGCGGAAATCTACATATGCTAAAAAATCCTAGAAAACAAAATAAGATATAATGCTTGTGGAATGATGTTTGCAGATTTCATGGAGATTATAAAACTGATAATTCAACAAAAACTTTAAGACTCCGTTAGAAAAACAAAACTGGTAAAATTTCCAGATTTTTACACGTGACGCCGTCAAGAGTAAACTCGTGACGCCGTCAGAAGTGACCTACAGAAATTCTTATGTTAAGTTTCCGGAAAATTTCTGGAAAAACTTCGTCCTACTTCCTGGAAAATCCTGCAAAACTTCATTATGACTCGATACAAGCATTTGACTCTAACAAATACGAATATACATGTTCACTTAATATTGTAGAGAATCATGATCGGTTTTGTTTCTTTAAAACATATTTGGGATTTCCCCTTACACTTATCTTTTGCAAAATACCTTTATATGAAGTTAAGACGAAGTTAAACGACAAAATAAAGCATTTTCACAATTTAGTTTGAAACATGATCTACCAACAATAAAAATAAAGCATGCATACGGAAACAAATAAAATCAAACAAACAAACAAACAAACAAACAAATAAAGCTTGGGTTGCCTCCCAATAAGCGCTTGTTTTTGTTCGAGTCACGAGCCTGACTCTACCCTTATTTAACGGAAATATGGGAGGTTTTCCCTACACTTAGGATTAAGTGCGGGTGGAAGTAGCGATACACACCATCTCGGTGGAAGTATGCCATGTGAGGGAAGAGTGGTGGATGAATTATTTGCTCAAAGGGGTGTGCTCCTATCATCATAACCTTACCAAATTCAATCGGGTTAATGGGTGGATTAAGATTTTCTCCTAGAAAGGGATCATTTTCTATCAACTTCAAGAGACTACTAATTGGGGATCCATCTTGACCTAATAAACCCGGTTTAAACCCATAATGTTTCTTGTGATCAATCATAAATGGGTGATGTAAGCATGTAAGGTCATTTTCCACTCCTATATTGGCTTCCTCTCTACAAGGCTTAGAGTCAATTACCTTTGTCCTAAGACTACCCGGACTATAAGGTTTGATGGGTGGATCGGGACCTATTTTAATTCCTAAATTTTCATCCAAGGATAGAAGATTAGGTAACGGTTTTGGTTGAGGCTCCGGTTCATCAAAACTAGGAACTTCCCTAGAACTAAGAGTAAGGTTATCATTATAAGTATTCAAACCTATATCCTCTAGTTGTGTTTGGTTCAAAGGTTCTACCTCAATTGGGATTCCTAAAGTCTCATCTACTTCTTCTGGGTAAGTCACGGGCGGTGTGTGTGCCTCAAATGATGGTAGGACTTGTGGGGTACTTGGTGGGCTTAGATTTTCTACTTCTTCATTCCTTGTGTCAAGATCACCTATATCCTCAACAGGTGTTTTATTATAATATAACCCTAACATTTTCCCAAGTATCTCACGTGCTTCCCTAGGCATCTCAACTTCTATATCCGAATCATAAGGATCATCCTTAATATTCTGACTGCTATATACAAATTGCCCAAAAGATTCATCATCTGTTTCTTGAGATTCATCATCATCGATCATAAAACCTAGGTCTTTTTTATCAATGTGATCATGTTCGGCTACATCCTCCATCACATCAAGGTCACCTATGTGTTCAGCTTGTATTGTGGTGAAATCAAACCACTCCGTGCACCCAGTTATCTCATCTATAGTTTTATCCCCAAACAATCTTCTTGCTTGTTCCCTTAAACTTGCTATCATTTGATCCGTAACAACGTTTGTTGGGTTGTCCATTTTTTGGCAAGTATGGCACAATTCTCGATGGTTTCCCACGCTTCATCAGCACTTAATCCCCAAAGGTTCCCATCTGCGACATGGTCAATGTCCATTTTGGTATAGTGGTCGACACAATGGTAAAATATTTCAATTTGGGACCACAGATCGAAATTATGATGAGGGACTTTTCGGAGTAAATATTTTAAAACGAGCCCATGCATCATAGATAGGTTCATCCTCATGTTGTTTAAACATCAAGATGTCATTTGGAGTGGGTGAATTTCGTGGTTGGTAGTATGGTGGATTCGCGTTCTCCATAATGGCTAACGGAATAGTCAATGGAAAGGTTTTTACAAACAAAGATACAAAGAAAAGATAGACTAAAGAAAACCTAAAAAATAAAAATAAAGTCTTACTAGAAAGGAATCTAGCAAGTAGACCTAATAAAAAGAAATCCTAACCTAGACAATAACTATTCCCCGGGCTGCGGTGCCAAAAACTTGATGCGTAGGGATTGCACCAGGCTTTACCTCCCGAGGGACCTCGAGAAGCTTACAACCCCCACCAGGCAGTGTACCTGATCGATGTAGTATAGTATAATGACAAGTACCGGGGGATTGATCGTTCAGCTAGGAATAGTGTCGCTAGGATTAGAAAACCTAAAGACTAGGTCTAGAGATGAGGGATGATTCTTTTTGTATTTTTTATATTTTATGAAAGCAATTAAAATTCTCGGGTTTTGAAGGAGTTTGGCGGAATTAGTTGCTAGTCAACTAACCCAATACTAAGATGCAATCAAAATAAAATACTAGAAACGAAAATAAACTAAATTAAACTAAAGTTGTGAGCAATATGTGGGAGAATTATGTTTACTTAGATTTCACTACTCCCAAGATATCTTTTACACGTTAATTACTTGTTATAGTTGCGTGGATGACGGATTG